>JAOXXN010000065.1:17705682-17724873 GCA_026770055.1 Myrmophylax atrothorax
GCCGTCCCCGGGTGGCCCCGGTCCCCCCGGTGACGGCCCCGTGCCTGCAGGGAGACCCAGAGGCTGCGGTTCGGGCCGTGGCTGCTCGACGCCATCAACAGTGGGCGCTACCTCGGGCTGCGCTGGCTCGACCCCGACCGCACCACCTTCCGCGTCCCCTGGAAGCACAACGCCAGGAAGGACATCACCGACAGCGACCTGGAGGTCTTCAAGGTGGGTGGGATGGGGTTGATATGGAGTGCTCTCCAGGTCTTCAGGGTGGAAGGGCTGGAGTGACCAGCAGCGACCTCAGGGATTCAAGGTGGGTGGGATACGGTGGTGACCAGCAGCAAATTGATGTCTTCACGGTGGGTGAGATGTGGGAGCTGGCACGGCAGGGGAGGAGCAGTCATCCTTGAAACCTCCATACTCATGGAGACAGGGACCCCATGCTCACTCTCCTGCACCCCCAGGCCTGGGCAAGGGTAAGTGGGCGGTATGAGGAGTCGTCAGAGGACCCGGCCAAGTGGAAGACCAACTTCCGCTGTGCCCTGAGGAGCACCCACATGTTCAGGCTGCTGACGGACCATTCCAAGCATGGAGAAGACCCACACAAGGTCTTCACCGTTAACCAAAGTGAGTCTGGCCCCAGGGCAGAGCTGTGTTGGGTGGCATGGTTGATGTCAGGCTGCCCCACTCCTTGTGCTCTCCTTTCAGCCACCCTCCAGCAAGGCGAAGACGGGGATTTCGGCAGCCCTGACTCTGCGGGGGACCAGCAGCCAGCACAACAGCAGCTGCAGGTAGCTGGGTGGGCACAGTAGGCGGGGGGGTTCTCCACTGCCCCTGCTTAGGCATTGCACCTCTATGTCCTTGGGTGCTCCCAAGCTGCAGCCCAGCACCTGGCCAAAATGCAGGCCAGGGGGAGGCTGGGTGCCCCACATCCATAGTGGAAAGATAGCATCCTGCTTCCCTTCACAGCCGGAGCTTCACTCCCAAGACATGACCCCAGAAATCACTCTTCCAGGTAAATCCTAGTCCCACAATATTTTTTGGGGGGAGGAGGGCACCCCACTAGGCTCAGTGGGGGCTGATTTTCCAGTTGTGAGACATCCCACCTGCTGTGCTCCCCCTCAGGCAGCATGGACCCCACGCAGACTGAGATTCTGGAGAAGCTGCTGCAGCAGTGTGACATCTCCCCCCGCGACCTTGTCTCCTGGGTCCCCGAAGGTGAGACCAGCCCTGCTCGCAGGATTCAGAGTGGGTGGCCGCATGGGGGTGTGATGCCAGGTGATTTCCCTGCAGGGGACGCCCTCCAGCTGGACATCCCTCTCCAGCCTCACCAGGACACTCTGCTCCAGCTGCTCACTGACTCCGGCCAGAACAACTGCTTCCCTCCCACAGCATTTCCACAGTGGGTGCCCACAGTGGAGCAGCCCACCTTGGGCACCTATGGCACCTACAGCCCCCCAGACCTCATGCCAGTGGAAGAGCCAGGTGGGTGTTGTGGGGCAGGATCCAGCCCTAGGCATGGGAATGCCATAATGCGGTGGGGAAGAGGCCAAGGTGCTGCCATTTGCCAAAGCAACGCTTGCCCTGCTGCATTCCAAATCCCGAGGCCAATGCTGCTCATGTCCCACTGCAGGGGCTGTGCCACTGCCGTGCCACCTGACAGAGGGCGCGGTCCCCGTGCAGTCACCAGGGGAGGCGATGCTCTTGGTCCCCAGCCCTGTGCCACAGCCACAGCAGCTGGTGGATAACACAGGTGAGGGTTATTTATTATTAGTAGCTATAAATTATTATTATATTTATTAATAGTAAATAATGCTTGGTGGGGGTGCTTTGGAGAGGGGAGAGCATTTGGGGTTGGAGGATGCGGCTGCTGATCTCTGCCTGGTGCAGGTGGCTTCTTCTCTCCCCTGGACATCACCATCTACTACCGGGGGAAGGAGTTCCACCGGCAGATCGTGGAGGGCAGCCACTGCCTGCTGACGTACCAGCGCCCCAACACGGCAGTGGCCCAGGGCCCCTGGCACGTGGTGTGCTTCCCCAGCCCTGCCGACATGGCCGATAGGAAGCAGTGGCGTATCACTGAGAACCTGCTGGGCATTGTGGGGCTGCAGCTGGAGCAACGCGCCCAGAAGGTCTTTGCCACCCGCCGGGAGAAGTGCAAAGTATTCTGGGCCCTGTCTCAGCAGCTTGAGGGTGCTGAGGACCCTCCATCCAACATTCTTTGCCGGGACCAGGAAGCCCCTATCTTTGACTTCAATGAATTTCACACAGGTGGGTAGGGCTGTCACATTGTTTTCCATGTGTTGTTTCATCCTTGTTCTGGTTTTGGGGCTCCTGGGAACCAGCTCCAGGATGTTACAAGCATCCAAATCCTCTCAGCCCCTCTGTTTTCCAGGCTCACCCCAAATCTGATCACTGTCTTCCCTCACAGAGCTAAGGGACTTCTACAACGGGCAAAGGCGGCGATCCCCTGACTTTACCATCTACCTCTGCTTTGGTCAGGCCTTCTCCAGGGACAAGCCTAAGGAGTCCAAGCTCATCCTGGTCAAGGTGCAGAAGCCAATTACCACTGCTGCCCAGGAAAGGGGAGAGATCGTGAGGGCCAGGGGAGCTAGGATTCTGTGTGCCTGAGGAGGGGGACCCCCAAGGTCTGTGGGAGATGGAGGATCTGGGTGCCTGGGGAGGGACCCTTGAAGGCTGGGGCAGATGGGTTTCTGGGTGCCCAGGGGTAGGAACTCTTACATAATGGAGAGCAGATGCAGGTTCCTCAGAGTCTGGGGACAGGGACTATCAGGGGCCAGGGAAGGTGAATGCCTGAGTGCCCAAGAAGGGAGTCCCTTGGTGGGCCGTGGAAATGGGGATCTGGGAGCCCTTGGCATATGGGGCAGATGGGTATCTTGATACTGCTTGTGGAGCTGAGAGAGATGGGGGAACCAAGTGACAGGGGAGGGGGACCCTTGGAGACTGGGAGGGGCTGGGTGATCAGGGAGGGAACCCTTGGGGACCAGGGGAAGTGTGGGGCAGGGGTGAGCAACTGCCTGAGTCAGGGGACACTCAGGGTCTGGGTTGGATGGTGCGGAAGGCAGCCCAGGGATGGGGACCCTCGGGTTGGGGCAGATAAAGGATGCCCCAGACACCCCTTCCCTCCACTCCAGGACTGCAGGGCTATGCAGGGTGTTACAACCACACCAGGCAGCTGCCCACAGCCCTGACATTTTTCTGCTGCAGCTGGTGCCCAAGTTCTGTGAGTACTGGTATGAGAAGGTGCTGCAGGAAGGAGCCTCCTCCCTCGACAGCCAGACCATCAGCCTGCAGCTCTCAGACTCCTTCAGCCTCTATGAGCTCATTGAGCAGTACAACATGCAGCTGGAATGATCCCCACCCACCCCATGGGCCCCTGGGATAGGCAGCAGGCCCACTGGGCACCCCCAAACCTAAGGAGAGCTTCACTGACCAATCCCGGAACTCATAAGTTGCTTTTCCCCTCCATCAGTGCTATATATTTTATGGGTTGTGGTCGTTTACAGATTTATTTTCTTAATTCTTCCAAGTTTAAATATATGTATAGAAAGGTCGTTCCCTGCTGATGTTGCTTGGACATCTGCCCCCACTATCGGTCTGAAACCTTCACCACCCGCTGTACCCCCCAAAACTATGGGGGTCCATGGCCAGCCTTGTCTCAGCAAAGGCCCTGCTGGCAGCAGCAGAGTGGTATCAGAGCACTTTGTCAGCACCTTCTTCCCCTAAAGTCTGAGCAAGTGAGGTGACTTCCCACACATCAAGGGATGCATTTATTGAATCATTTATTTCCATGCTTTAAGACTGCAAACATGACTTGCTAGCACAGCGCATCAAGGACAGCTTGGCTTTGGCTAAACAAAAGTAATTCTTCAGCAAATGCCTCCCCACTGGCAGCAGTTAATCAAGGGAGATGTTCTGGAAAAATAAGGGAGTAACTGCAACATGAAGTACCCAGATCTGAGCTCTGAGGCTCAGAGGTGGTG
The DNA here is from genome assembly GCA_026770055.1 of Myrmophylax atrothorax. Taxonomy (NCBI): domain Eukaryota; kingdom Metazoa; phylum Chordata; class Aves; order Passeriformes; family Thamnophilidae; genus Myrmophylax; species Myrmophylax atrothorax. The sequence goes on from JAOXXN010000065.1 coordinate 17,709,675, forward strand.
GATCTCAGGGAGCAATATGGAAACCAGAGCGTGGCAGAAGATGGATGTCCCCTCCCCAGGCTGCAAGGAACCACACCCCCTCATTTCAGAAGTGAGGGGAGAGAGCAAGCCGGGCCATCACCGCTGGTTCTGGGACAAGGGGAGGTGGCAGTGTCCTTACCTGCCTAGTGACCTGGATGCTGCTGGGCCCAAAGGTGGTGGTCCCATAGCTTGTCACATAATAGTGAGCAGAAGGCTGTGCTGGGGGCTCCTCCAGCTGACTGGGCACTGGCAAAATGGGACACCCTCAGCACTTCAGCTCCATGAAACCCTCAGCCCTCTTTCCCCTGAACACTGTTGCAGCACAAACTCGGGACCTTTGGGCTCACCTTTGGGCAGAAGCAGCTCTGTGCTGAAACGGTGCCCACACGTCCCACATGTTTTAACATCTTCTGTTGTCCTGCGGAGGAAAAGCCCCAAGAAGAAGGAACAAGAGCTGCCCTCAGCAGTTCCCATGGAAGGTAATGCCAAGGCAATGGAAGAGGTTTGCTTTTCCCACCCTGACCTGAGGTACTGCCATTGATGGGACAGCTGCTGCCCTCCCAGAGGCCTGAACACCTTTAGCTCTTAGTGAAACAGGGGACATGCAGGCACATGTCCAGAGTGAAGGGACTGGAGCATAAGTCCTATGGGGAGAGGCTGAGGGAGCTGGGGTTGTTTAGCCTGGAGGAGGCTTAGAGGTGACCTCATCACTATCTGTAACTACCTGAAGGGAAGTTCTAGCCAGGTGGGGGTTGGTCTCTTCTCCCAGGCACTCAGCAATAGGACAAGGGGGCACGGGCTCAAGCTCTGCCAGGGGAAATTTAAGTTGGAGGTCAGAAAAAGATTCTTTACAGGGAGAGTAATCAGGCACTGGAATGGGCTGCCCAGAGAGGGGGTGGATTCACCGTCCCTGGAGGTTTTAAACTGAGATTGGGCATGGCACTGAGTGCCATGATCTGGTAAACAGGCTGGGGTTGGACCGAGGGTTGGACTTGATGATCTCGGAGGTCTTTTCCAACCCAATCGATTTTATGATTCTATATGCCTGAGCCCCAGAGTCTCAGCTTCTTCACCCTTCTTTTCATGATTGAATTTCCCACACCACTAAGTGCTATGTAGGGTGCCTGTCAAGTTTCACAGCTAGTTTCATGTGGTTTTTAGTAGCTGACCAGCCCCACCAGCATTGCAGTAGCGATCACCTGGGTCCTGCCCTTGGTTTGGAGTGGCACAGTGTGTACGTACATGGCACTTCTGCCGTCCATGTCTGGCCAGATGAACTCTGCGGGACAGCCGGCCGTTCGGCAGGGACTCTTCACACACATGTGCAGCCCCGGCCACTCCTCAGCAAGCTTCTGGATGATGAGTACAACTGCCACAAGGAAGTCCCAGGCAAACCGGAAACCTTCCAGGCAAAAGGAGAGTGTTTCACTTGCCTTACAGCCCCCAACTGCGGCAGCCCAGGAGATGCTGTTGTGATACACACATCACTTCCAAACCCACCAGACCACAGCCAGAACAGCTGGACCAGCTCTATTTCTCAAGGTAATGAAGACCCATAGCCTTCATAGTGAATCAAACATTACATTAGAAGAGTTCCCCAACTTGAATGACCCATTTGCTCATTAGAAGGCTGACAACTTGAATCTCCACTTCCATGTGATACTTTTAGAGGCATCCTGAACAGAACTGGATGGAGAAAGGGGAAATCTTTAACTGAACTGCTGGTGGGCCCTGGATAGACTAGGACATGTGGCAGAGGATTCTGGGCCTCTCTGCCCAGAGGGCTGGAGGTGGTGGAGTGGGAGCTAAGGAGAGACATAGGGTTGGGAGTCATGAAATATGGATCAGGGATCTTACCTGTCCTTCCTGCTGGCTTTCTGCTCCGGAGCTCCAGGTAGCTGTAGGCCCTCTGGTTATTCTCTTTGATCAGCAGAGGTTTGCCATTGCATACAAGCAGGCAGGTCACCTTTGCCACCCAGTGTGTGGAATAGAAGGAGCAAGCTTTTACCAGGAACCTGCAAGGAGATTGCCCGTAGCTTTCACCACTCTCCCTCTAGCTTATCCCTTAGACTGGCAGAAAGCATGGCACCAGGTGGACTTGAAAATATGAACCCAATTTCAGTAAGAACAGAGGCAGACACCAAATGAGGACCCTTCCCTACCAAAAGCTCAAGCAGAAGTAGCAGCTTCTTAAGCCAAGAGATGCTTCCAGAGTTGGCCATCTGTTCTGGTTTTGTCTGGGATTAAGGTACTTTTCTTTCTAGTCGCTGGTACAGTGCTGTCGTTTGGATTTAGGATGAGAACAATGTAGATAACACACTGATATTTTAGTTGCTGCTGAGCAGGGCTTACACCAAGTGAAGGACTTTGCAGGTTCTCATGCTGCCCTGCCAGCGAGGAGGATGGGGGTACATAAGGAGCTGGGAGGGGCCACAGCCAGGACAGCTGACTCCAAATGACCAAAGGGATATCCAATACCATATGGCATCATCCTCAGCATATAAATTTGGGGGAAAGCTGGCTGGGAGACTATTGCTTGGGAATAGGCTGGGCATTGATTGATTGGTGCTGAGCCATTGTTTTTCATTTGCATCACTTGTTCTTCTTGGGTTTTATTTCTCTCTTTGTTGGTTTCCTTTTCATTACAATATTATTATAGTTATTCCTGTTACTATTATGAATTTTTCAACTATTAAACTGTCTTTATCTCAACCTATGAGTTATCTCACTTCTACTCTGCTGATTCCCCCAACCCCACCAGGGGGAAGTGAGTGAGCAACTGTGTGGTGCTTGGTTTCTAACTGGGGTTAAACCAGACCACCATCAAATAAAATTCTGGAAACTAGTCCACAATTCCAGGAGCTGTTCCAAAAATTGGTACAGTCCCAAGACCTGTAGAAACTGGAACAACCTTAGGTGGGACTGGGAGACCTCTGACTGCCTGGACAGTCACAGACTAGCCAAACACCACTCCACGTGAAAGGTGAACCAGACAGAGAGAGCCTTGCTTACATCCAGACAGAGAACATTGTAATGGTTCATCCAGGGCTCCACATGTGTGTGGCAGAGCTGAGAAGCCACCTGGGATCTTCACTCCCAGCCTCACGGCTCAGCAGATGCAACAGCCTGGGCTTGCTGACAGTCATACTGGCACTGCATGGAGCAAACCCTGAATCACACAACCTCATCAAGGGCCAGAAACCACTGCTTACCTCTGGAAGAAGCCCTCAGGTATTTCGGGAGAGAAGTAGGCACGGATGTGGAGGTCCTCAGGGTGGTCTCCTCCCCATACCTCAGAGACTTCTTCAGTTTGATTCAGATAGGTTGGGAACAAGTACCAGGACTTGCCTTGGCTCCGTGTTGTCTCCCACAGCTTCCCAGGCACAAACTCACTGGCCTGTGGGTTGAGTGCTTCAGTGTGCCTCACCTCCAGGCAGAGCTCAAAGTGTTCCAGGAGGCTGAAGAGCTTCCCTCTCCCTCTGTGAGGCCTATGTCCCATGATTTCCTCAAAGACATCCTGCATCCCTTCCGAACAGAGCTGGTCCTTCACCAAGGCACGCACAGCCTGGTGGCACAGCATTGCCTTTGACTTGAAGGTCCACACCCAGTTGGCCCTGTCTCTGATGGTGGCGTGTTCCCCGATCAGCGTCTCCACAGAGATGCTCTCGAGCTGCTGAACTAGGCGATACCTAACGAGGAGCTGGATGGGAAGAGAGGGAAGGACAAGGTGGGATGAGAGAAGCCCAGTAAAGCTGCAGAGCTTTGGCCCTGCAGAGTAGATGGTCCTGATCCCCATGCTCACCTTGAACATAGTTATTAGGAAAGTAGGCTGGAGAAAAACAGTGCTTTCCAGGTGGTTGATTTCCTCGTACCACACGACAAGCCCGATGCGATGGAGGTACCGCAGGATGTCCTGGAGAAGTTCTCTGCCTAGGTGGGCCAGGTGCTCGTGCTGGGAGAGTTTGCTGAGCAGGTGCTGGAGGTCCATCATGCCTAGAGGGAGATGCAGAAGCTCAGCATGCGTCTATCAGACACAACATTCCAAGGCAGATGCTTTAGAGAACCAACAAATTACATCGGCACCCCATATCACACATGCCATCCCTGGGGATGCTCAGTGGGGCCCAAAATACTTTGCCTATCCTCAGCTGTCCCACTGCCACCCTGCAGTTCCCATGGTCTTGCCTTGACTCAGCAGTGGCAACAGCCAGGATTTACTGGTGCATCTGAAAAATGAGGGTAATACTGTGTTTTGCCATTTTGTGAGAAAGCAGGTTTGTTTCCAGCCAGAAAACCTCAGATTGCCAGTTAAACCTCGGATTGTCACCCAGTCATGCTGAGAGACGAGCAACAAAACATGGCTTCTCTCCACAAAAGAAAAGCATTTGCTCCTCATTCTCTAATCCTACAGTGGCCAGGGGAGCCAGATGACACAGGGTGCTGGTGGTGTTTATACCTGCTTTAGGTGCCTAAGCAAGTAGCTGGGACTGCCTGCTAGTCCTGCTAAATCACGAGGGACACAGAGAAGGGTCTAGGGAGGGGCAGGGAGATTAAATAAAGTTAGCAGGATGTAGATCTGGAACCCATACAGAAATATTAGAGCTGTGGAGCTCCTTCCTGCAAGATTTTTTAATTGCTTATACAGGGCAAAGGGGAGAAAGAAAAAAGTTACTTGAAAGAAAGACACCAGACGATAGGGCCAGCTAGTAGAGCCTCCCGGTGAAGACACAGTTGGCTTTTTACTGTGCTTTTCCCTAGGCACCTGCCTTGAGGGGTGCAGATGCTTGTAAATGCCAGAGCCAGGTAGCAGCAATTAATGCTCAGCAATAACACTGCAAGGTCTTCAGCAGCACCCCCACTGCCAGGTAAGCAGGGCCAGAACGTGCAGCAAGCACTGCAGACCCTGTTCCAGAGTCAGGAAAACTCTGGAGAGAGCCTGTCACAGGCATAGGACATCAGGTCCTCACAGGAAGGTGTGGCAGGGGTGACAGAACTCTCACCGTGGTCTGCCATCTCCTCGCTCTGTGCGATATCCACAATGGCAGCTTCCACCTGCCTGTAGACAGGTGGCAGCACTCGGACGACCTCGGGGAAGAGCTCCTCGTTCTTCACATGCTCCAAAATAGTGAACTCGAGCTTTTTGATATCACAGTGATCCATGCAGTTGACAGCAACTAAGTTTAAGATCTGGAAAAGAGAAAGCACATACCTGCCGAAAGCAGACCCAGAGAAGTCTTTTAACCTGGGAGGTAAAGGAAGAACATAATGCCAAGGAGGTCACATCTCTTTTCTGCAGTAGTTGCCAGAAAATCGCCTGGTGATGGTAAATAACCCCTCACACTCCTCAGGCACTTGCTACAAGCCACAAGAGGAGATGCCCATCACCTAGCAGGAAAAATGACCCAGCAGGTCACAGCCACAGGGGTTACCATGTCCACCCCAGCCTGGGGAAGTGGCTGCAGTAGTGGCCTGATACATTAGTACCAGGTCACTATTACCAGTAGCATACTGGGCTGTCAGAGACAACAGGGTGACCACAGGCAGCCAGAAACCAGGATAATCTCAGCCCTACGGTTAAAGTGCAACTCTCCATCTCTTTCAGCCTCTCCCACTGGTCCACGTAAAACTTGGGCTCCTCGCTGCCCTCCAGGTTGTTGATGAAGTGAGTGAGGTTGCTTTTTCTCTCTGCCAGCATGGCTGCAATCCTGGCCATGATATCATGGCTCTTCTCCTTCACCTCCTCCTCCTGGCAGCAGTCCACATGGGTTCCCACAGGAAACACCACCGAGTTTGGGACTCGCATGGACAGGTTGTTGATCCAGAAACCAACAAGCTCCCTGAAAGTGTTGTTGTTAGTTTGGTACCTGGAGAGGGAGAGAAAGAAAATCCCAAATTCACATTTCACCCTCTGGATCTCCAGACAACTTCCACCAGTGCAGGTCTGACCATGCCCGCTGTGCTGCCCCAGGAGCTCACCGGAGAAGAGCTCAGATCTCAGAAGCTTGCATGGGCTATATTCAAACTCATCCTTCAGTCTCCCATTCTTAAGCTAAGCCAGTTAAAGCTATGGGGTGTAGAGTCCACCCCTGCTGTGGATGGGAGTGTCCCTCTGTAGCACAAAGCCCAAGCACGATGCTCCCTTCATGTTCAGGGAACGCTGCAGAATACAGAGGGATTGTAAAGGTATTTCCAAGGCAGAAAGCAAATCCATTTAGACAGGGTTCTTACTAAATCCCTCTAAAGAGAGGCCTTTGACAAGGTGATGACAGACCTAGGGGCTTTATTAAAAGATTGATCTGCAAAAGGGGGCAGGGGGATAACTAGCTACTCCAATGGTGACAAGAGCAGACCTCAAGGTCCAATGGAAATAGTGTGAATTTGTGCAGGGGAAGGTTTCCCCAGCTTTTTTTTCCCCTGCCCCACTTGAAATCCAAACCAGTTGAGCACTTACATGTGAAGATTGATGACGAGGATGACAAGTGCCTGCGGGGTGATGAACACATGGTGAGTCATGTAGTACTCCAGCTGACCAGCAAAGTCCCAGAAGAGAAATGTGAAGTCCTCGATCTGGAACTCACTGATCTCTATCCCAACTGTTCGCTCTTCCCTGGGCACCAGTTTGGACTGCCCTTGCTTCAGGCTTTTGCAGATGGTGGACTTCCCTGCCAGTGAGGCCCCCAGGAACATGGTTTTGACTCTTTTGTCCTCCTGCCCCAAACCTTGTTGAAGCTGGATGAAGTAATTCCGTATCTGCTGAATGCCACCAGCACACACTTCACTGGGTGGCTCCCGGAGGGGGTTCCCACTGGCCTTAAACATTTTCAAGGATTGCCTCTGAAAGAGCTCCTTCGGGAGCTGGCGAAGGGCATTATTCTGCACATGCAGCTCCTGCAAGTGTGCCAACTGCAGGACAGGCTGTGGGAAGGTCCGGAATAGGTTGTTGGAGATGTTGAGGTATCGGAGGCTGCCTTGACAAGCTGCCAGGTCCCTGGGGAGGGCACAGAGACGGTTGTTGTTCAGCCGTAAGTGTTTAAGCCTGGGGAGATGGGAGAAAACCCCCTCTGGGATGACCCTGATTTGATTCTGATTCAGCTCAAGCCTCTCTAAACAGACAAGGCTCTGGATTTCATTGGGAAAGTCCACAATTTCATTCTTGGACAGTATCAGCTTCTTCAGGTTGCAAAGCTTAGAAATGCCAGTGATCGTCCTGAGCTTGTTCCTGTCCAGGTCAAGGCTCACCAGCACGGGGTTGCTCAGGACTGCTGGAGGAAGCACACGCAGCCTCTGGGTGGAGAGACTCACTTCACGCAGTCCATCTTCCTGTTCCTGACCTGGACACATGGGACAGCGAAGGTGGTTAAGAGACACTTTGACCCCATGGGTTGCAGACAACTTTTTCCTTTGAGCTCTGCACAACTTTGGGATCATTTTGGCCAGCAAGGAAAAGCAGTGTAGTTGGCTGAACAGTGCAACCACAATTGCTGCATGAACAGCTCCTGAAGAGAGGAACTGAAGCCAAAGTACAAGGCTCTTGGCTGGGGCTGAAGACACAGGAAAAAACTTCCCACCAGATGTTGACTGTTGACCAGGTGTCACCTTACCAGATTTGCTCTCATGCTTTGAGCACTGCGAGAGCTCCAGCCCCAGATGCATCTACCTCAAAACTGGCAGTTATCCCAGCAGTGGGCAGGCAGGGCAGAGCTGACAACAGCTCTCCAAATAACTCACCCAGTCTGCTGTCAGCTCTTGACCACAGCCAGGGAGATGCATTGAGCCCAGGGCTAGTGAGTTCAGCCACTTCCTCTCTCACATCCTCTCCCTTGCCCCACTCCAGATGCAGATGATGCTGTCATTCCCTGCAGAGATGCTTCCAATCCCAGGAGACTGGGGGAGTAATGCAGGGATAGTGGGGCTCCCCAAAGGACAGGACACACAGGCACAAGGACTCAGTGATAACAAAGAACATTCCCAAATGGAGGGTATTTAGAGCAGAGATTTCCAGGCAAGGAGAACGACAGCAGGATGCAGGACGGGGATCACACTATACCAGTACAAAACATGGCTAGATTTGCTTTCCTCTCCCTTGTTTCACTTCCTCACCACATGATGCCAAACGCAGCATCCCCTTGTGCAACACACTCTGCTCAGGACTGACTCATCATCATTTCTCAGCATCCACTTGAACGTGGGACAGTCTACAGGCCCAACAGGAAAGCAAGCTTTCACCCTCTCCCAAGTGCCCAGGGTCTCCAACACGGACAAACCAAAAGATTCTCACACCACTCTGAACCAGAGCAGCGAAAAGCTGGGGCAGCTACTCACAGGCTCTGGGCTGGGCCATGGCCCCGCAGCACAGCACCACCTGGATCCTCCGGAGCACTCCCCGTTTCGTTTCCTCCCTTTGTTTCACTCCCCGCCTCCCCAGGCTCTGCTGGGCAACTCCACCCCCTCTTTCTCCATCCAACCTCACAGCAGCTTTCTACAACCTGAGCAATCTGGCCAGATAGCAAGGCAAGGGCTGTCCCTCAAAAAGCAGTTCTGGAGGTCTCCTGTAAGACAAACACAGCAGCAGAGCAGTTCCTGAGTCAAACTCCTAGTGCAGCACCACTCCCTGCCTTTGCTAAAGGAGCCTTTGGCATTACCACTGTTGCAGAGGAGCAGAAGGACGCTGACAAGAGGTTATGGAGTTACCAAATTACTGCATGTGTTGAATAAATTTCTTCCCTTAAGCAGGTGGGAGCATCTGATCCAAGAGGGCTAGTAAGTAGTATACACATTATACTAGAAAAACTGTTCTAAAATGTGCCAGAAAAGGCATTTTTAGGTATGTTTCTCATTGCCTCTCCCACAGGGCATCTTACAATTTGATGGATTTATTTTTAATGGCAGACAGAATTAAAGAACCAGTAATCTTGTTGATGTAACTTCAGTAGAGAGCACATGCAGAACGTATAGTTTTCAGCTTTAGGGCTCCTCCAGGCCATAGCAGGTGCAGAAGTAACAAATTTAACAGGTCTTACAGTACAGGCACTCCTAACACACTCTGCAACAGGCTGTTATATTTACTGCCAATTCAACGTTAACACTAAACAAGAATTTAAAGCAGTGAAACAGTCTGAGGAACAAACCAGACTGACATTGTCTTCCTGGTAAACAGTACAGTTGCTTCTATTATTTGGTCAAGGGTTGTTTTTTCATACCACTTACCCTTTTTCACTTATGCAGACAGGTTATTCCAGAATGGTTCCTCTGACATATTGGGAGGTGTCCAATTTCCAGCCTAAGTGTATGCACAACTAGATCACATTGTCTCATTCTTGTGCCAACAGCACTATAGAAGTGTCTGAACTTTTGTCAAGAAATCAGCAGTGTTTGTATTTACAACCCCACACCCATCTGCCAGATATGTATTCTGGCTACAAGTTTATCTTGAAAACTACACCTTCTCTTCCAGCTGTTCTGCAGTCAGTACTGAGTCTTTTCCAAAAATCCTCAAAGCAACTCCAAAGTTATCACTTCCTTATACTCCATTCAGGCTGCACTTCCACACAGGACGCATACAGAGCCAAGGAAGATGAACTTCAAAATGCTCAGGACTTATCCATAAACAATTGTTTAAGATAGTGAATGATGGCAGTACAAACATTACTGGTATATAGGCTTGTTTGGTCAAATAATAAATTCCCCAAACAAGCTACTTGGAACCAGCATGTAGACAAAAATCTTATGACCGAAATCAGAGTAACTGAAACATGAGAACACCTGCAAGGGACCAAAGGATCCTTTTTGTGAGTTTTCCTACACTCACCAAAGGGGAGGAAAGAGCTGCCATTATTTGCTTTATAAAACTCATCCCAGAGAGCCTAAACATTTTCTCTTTGAAGACAAGCAGCAAGACCACTAGAAGGTTCTAAGAGGTTAGGAAGTCCTCACATAAGAAGTGTTGTTTCATCTGGTCAAACAGGCCACATGCATTCTGTTCCCATGAAGGGAAAGGCAGTTTCTTAGCTGTAACTTACAGGTTTTCCCTTCAGCTTCCCTGTGAAACATCTCCTCCCCAACACAGTTGAATGGGGAATGATTCAAGTCAGGTTCAAGGGTGCTGAATATATTGATAAGTGACTGTGTTTCAGATGGTCACTTAAAAGATCTGTTGCTCTGCAGTACATGCGGGCAAGGAGTGTCGTTACAAGACATCAAGATGAAGTCAGTACATGTGCTGGACTCCTTTGCTTCTTGATAGGAAAACCATCCGACAGAGGAGGAGGGACAATTAGTAACCAACTCCAATCCTCTTCTAGAAACACAGTATTCCTTATGCAAGAGCCAAGCATGCAAGTTTATACAGAACAGCCAGAGCAAAAAGCAGATGCAAGACAAACAAATGACACCTGCTATAGGACTAAAACCATTCAAAATAACTTTATAAACTCTGTGACATTTCTGCTTTGTACATCAGTTCAACCTTATCCCTCCAGCTTGTTACTGAAAATTCACAATGTTCATTTTTCCTTTCACCGTTTCCTGAAAGGCAGACACAAAACCAGCCATCAGTGCATTATTTACACAAGTGCAACACAATCTCCCACCCTGAAATTAATTTTTTTCGCTAACAAGATACTTCCAACAGAATGTAAATAAACACCACAGCTTGAGCAGTGTTTCTGAAGTCAGTTTATAAAGGTTAGCTAATTTCTCCAATCCCCAGTTGCCAGAGCGAGTAAAGCTTCGCTCACCATCCAACAGGCTAAAAATACAACATTTCAAGTATTAAATCAGAAATTTCTAAAGACAATCCATGTTTTGATAAATAAACACAAGAGAAACAGTATACAGTTCTCAATATACTGTATGAAAAGTGGTGTCCAGTTTCAAACTTTAGCAAGACAAGTGCACAGCCCAAAAACGTGATCAAAGTAACCCTGAAAACTGTAGCAATCCGGGAGTCCCAAACATTTCTCTCTTCTGTTTCCCCTCGAATTACTCTGCTGGTCTGAGGCATTTGATTGTTATTTAGATTTATGTCTGTAGGTAATTAAAAAAAAATCCTAAGTTCATTCCCATATGGAAAGAATTCAAGAGAAGGTTCTGTAGATAAGTCCTATTACAGTCTTGTTTCTCTGCACTTTGTTTACAATGAGATGGAACTGCAGATCTGTTATTCCCATAGTGTCCACAGCTGGGATTAGTTCAGCCCAAGTCATGCTGGCTGTGGCTTGCTCTCAGTTTTCCACTTCACGTGTATCTTCACCATCAGTCTTCTTATGTTTCCTCATATGTTTGTATTTTTCCACATATGCCTTCACCAGATTAGCCACCTTCATAGGGTTGATCTCTCCACTTTTGCTGTGACAGATCTGCAGGGGATTAAAGGGCACTCAGTCAATTACAGCAGTTCAGGCAGGCAAGAAGCAAGTGACAGACAGGACCGAAGATGCTGTCCAAGGGAACCAGTTCCTGCACAGGACCTCAAGTCTCACAGCAATGTACATAAAGCAGAAAATAAAGATAAGAGCAATATTTTACTTCAAGCATTCCAGAAACAGCCCAGTGCTTTTCTGCTGAGCACCCACTGAATGCAGAGGCATGTCTAAAAGCAGAATTACTCCTACAAACAACACGTGGGGTTCATTCGGGTCACACAGAAGATATGAAATTGCAGCCGTTATCTCAGGAATTTTGATTTATGATGGAATTTCCCAGTGATAGCAAGAACGCAGAGCAAGGAGAGAATACAGTCTGCTGAGGTATCAATTAATTGCCTCGACCACAAGAGCATTACTTTCCCTCATAAGACAACATTTACCTGCTGATCAGGTCTTTTTTGGCCATGACCTGGTCAGCACTAAGATTTGAGACAAAAGCCAACATCAGTAAAACTGCCAGGCCCTCTTTCAAGGTTCAGGGACACCGAAAATGCTCAAAGACCTAATGCACAAAGTATTTTCTCACTTTACCAGAAATAGCTGACAATTCTGGCTGAAGTTCCTAGTGAGAGAGATTAGACCATTCTCACCCAAGGCACGTACCATGTAACATTTCAGCTCAGGCAGCTGAAGCTTAGCAATGTTCTTGTCCACTGAAAACACGATCTTATAAAAGGAACACACTGACAGCTCTCACCAATGGCACCAATCAGTCCTGCTTAAAGCAACTTCTGCTTCACCACAGGACTGCAGAGTATGAGTCAGGGTCCAAAAATCCACTACTGAGTTATTGCATGTAATTGCCAAAATTGGCAATTGCAATCCAAAGTACTGCCACTCATTTCATGATCTGCCCAGCTCCTCCTCTCCACTCCCTTTCACTGTGCCCTTACCTTTTGCACTGCTTTTCGAAGGATGTTCTTGTATTCCTCCTTTGTAATCTCCCTCTTCTGGTAAAACGGTTTGATGGCAAGTTTCACTTCTTCCACAGCCCTTTCCTGCATGTGAAGCTTCTTCATATACTGCAAAGCAAGGAGTAGTTCAGCATTTTGGGTTGGCTCCTGACTCTATTTTTCTTAGAAATGCTCTAACAATGAAAATTCTCATTTCACAATTTCAACAACCCAAGTAATCACCTCAAAATGCTTTACTGTCAATTGCAGTCTTGAAACAAATACCAGTTTGCGCTATGAGGAACCCTTGTTTTAGGTAACAGTTATTCTGTGTCCTAAAGACTGTGTTTTAAGCAAGTGACTACAATGTCCATGTACTAATATTGGTCTCCTCCTTCCTTTCCAACACCTCTGAAGTAAACATACCTACATCAAAAGACATCAGACTATAAAAGCAGCAAATCATAACTGTGAATACAAAGCTTCAGACAGCTCTGAAGGCAATCAGAAAATTGCACTTGTCTCTAAATTAATGACTACAAATGCCATCAAAACAAGTTCATAAAAACTGCTGCTTATAAACAAAGGCTCAACGGGAAAAGCATCTCACTGTTTGGTTTTGTGGTAGAAAGTAAAATAATGGGCTAAGAAGTTTTTGTTCTCATGTTAACATCCACTATGCTTAGAGCAGATGGTCTGCATAGCAAACCCAAAACTCAGCAGCAAGGGACTAACACTGCAAAATCTCCAAAGTATTCTACTATCTCTGCATTTTCACTGCTGATAAGCAACAAGATACAGTCCTGCCCCACCACAGGACTGCTGTGAGAATTGACGCTGCTTTCAAAGCTGGAGGGGAAAGGAGAAAACCAAGTGTTTAGAGAAATTTGGACATTGTGGTTTCTGGAAAGTCCATTACAAACAGTCCTGCAAGACAGTTTAAGAATTTTAAGAATGTATTTTAGATGCTATAATCCCTCTATCTGGATGTGAGGAAGCAGTAGAAAGTAGAACTCTCAAATGGAATAAATTTCAGAAGAACTCTAAGAAAGGATTGCCCAATGCTCCTGGGTTAGCATCGTCAGGCACAAAAACCATCAGTGACAACAGGGCCAGGAAAATAGTCCAGAAAACTTAAAAATCCCCCAAATTAAAAAGTTCAAATAAACAGTTCACGATTGTTATGCATTTGCTACTTGGTAGCAATTCACTCACTTCCTCGTTTTTTGTTTTATCCACAGGAGGTTTGGGTGCTTGGATCTTTTCTTCTGCATTTCCAACAGAAGCAGCTTGGATTCCTGGCTCAGATGCAGTAGCCAGGCTGCCCGGCTCCGGAGTGAGGCTCTGTCCTGCCACACAGCCAAGTGCTGGAAGACTTCCCTGCATGATAAACTGGACTGTGGGCTGGCTGACCGGGGCGTAGGGGGGAAGGCTGGAGGGCAGAGGTGGCGTCAAAGGGATATTTTGACAGTACACCTGTGAAACAGACACTGTTCTGTAAATGTTCATGCTTATAAAAGAGAACACCAGATCAGGATTTTCAGAGCACCAGGAGCTACCACTAGCCTCTGTTCTCCTTTTAACTCATGGACACCACAGAGGGATGGCTTGGACCAAGACCACCAAAAGCCAGTATTTACAGCCTGATTACAGTCAGAAAGAAGCTCACAGCTGCTCAACCAGCACCATTTTTCTGCAAGTTACCGCTGAAAGTTACATGCAGAAGCTGTATGTATAGAGCAGAATTAAAAGAAAATACATTTCTTCAACTGTAAGGATCACCTGAGATATTAAATGATCAGTGGACTGCTGAGGTGTATGGGCTATATGAAATGTACCACACGCAGAGGAAGGCAAACTCTGCCATGAGAGGAGGGTGTTGCATGAGGGCACAGACGAAATGAGATGCCTTCCATGACACTTAGGTGCTGGAATAGGAACCAACCTGAGAGGAATCTACATCAGGAAACATAGGCTCAGGAATCATATAATTGGTTGGAGGAGGCTCATTTAACTGCACCTGATTTAATGTTTGGTTCAAGTCCTCTGCTTTCCAGGCCCCTTCTTTTGCTCGCTGAAGTTTGTAAAAAGGCATCCCTACATTCCCAAAGAGAAGGAAAATATTTAAGAACAATATGTCAAAGATTCAAACCCAATTATACTGTTAAAATAAAAAAGCTCTAACAGCAAAACTCACTGTAAAAGGATTTTGTTTAGCGGTCATCCACATTTTAAAGCTTCTCATGATAGAGAACTTTTCATCCCCTTGTGCAATTTTTTTTTTACTGGGTTTATATGAGAGTAACCAACAGGAGCCACACAGGCAACTCTGGCAACACAAATAGTCCCAAGCCAAACTGTTTCTAGCAGCTTTGGTTTAGCAGCACTCACAGGAGTGAGCCGCAGAGATTTGTCACGCTCCTTGGTTCTGAGAGACATTTATGACTTCTGAAAGCAAAACAACCACTCTAGTTAACTGCAGAAAGGGTGGGACATGGGCTGCCAGTTCAGAGACCAGGCTGTAATGTGCGCTTCACCGCCCAACAAGCTGCCGCTGGCGGTCTGAGCTGTGCTGGCAGTGTGTCCTCTCCGATTCATTAACACAGCTCACCTCATGATTTCAACAAGCACAGCTCTCAGGACTGGAAACTACAAGATCACCCCAGCCCAGATGACAGAGTTGTTACACTACAAACATAGGCCTCATACAATCTGCTTCAACTGCTCATTGTTTTCCAAAAGAGACTTACTTGGAGCTTTTCCAGCAGACAATGTGCTGCTTTCTTCCTCTTGAAGATTCCAGGTAACTCTTTTCACTGGTGCTTTTGATTTCAAGGCTGGACCCTGAGGTACCACTTC
>JAOXXN010000065.1:17724910-17743946 GCA_026770055.1 Myrmophylax atrothorax
GACACAAGGCACTCCTCTTTAACCTCCCTCACACAATCTGTAATTTTGCTTTTTGACAAGCTTTGAATTGGTGCAGCCTCAGTTGGAACGTGCATGATAACTTCTTTCTTTGGAGGTTGTTCCATCAGAGATGGACATAATGCTGTATTTTCTATTTTAACTGTAATCTCTACGTTTGTATTGCCACAGCTACCAAGCATTGCTTGATCAGTACTACTCAATAATTCTGTTTCAGCAAAAGAATCCACATTGCCAGTTGGAACACAAATGTTTGTGATCTCTGGCACAGGGAATGCAGTTTCACTGGCCACTTCCTGACAGATGGGCTCCACCTTTATAGTTTCTTGGACCTCTCGCAGCTGAACTGGAGTCTCAGCCTGTATTTCCTCAAGTTGGACTTTTGGTTCAATTGTAATGGAAAGCTCTTCTAGCACTAACTCATCCTTTGGCTCTTGTTTGAGAGAATGAGGTTGCTCTGGACACCTGCTCAAATTTTCAAGGGCAGGCTTTTGATCCTTTTCTGGTGGAGGAGGAAGTGAGGTCTCTTTTGATCTGTGTTTTCTTTCTTTGGAACGTGATCGTGATCGTGGTCTTTTTTCCTTTGATTTGCTGCTTTTGTGCTCCCGAGATCGAGATGCAGAACGAGACCGAGACCTCCACTTTCTCCTCTCCCGAGATCTGGATCTGGATCTCTTTCTGTCTCTTGACCTCAAACTACTGTCTTTATCATACCTCTCATAGCTTTTGTCTCTCCTGTGCTTCCGCCTTTTAGTCCTCTCAGTGCTATTTGACCGGGAATGGTCCCTCCGTCTTGATCTTGATCGTGACCGTCTTTTCTTTTTCCTATTTTCATAAAACTCAGAAGTACTTCCAGGACTACCTGATCGTGACCTAGACTTCCTTCTCTCCCTAGACCAAGAAGTTTTTGCCTTTTTATCCTTGGTTTTATCCTTCATTTTCTTTTTTTTAGATCGTTCGTGACTGCTAGAACGGTCAGTAGAAGATCTCCTGCTCTTGGATTTCAGTGTGCGTGTTTTGTCACGCTCTTCTCCACCTGACCAAGAGGAAGATCTGGAGCTTCGGTCCCTTGAGTGTGCTCTGTCCCTAGACCCGGAACGCGATCTCTTACGCTCTTTGACGAGTGCTTTTTTCCTTTTCATCTTTTTCTTGCTCCGGGAGCTGGAGTTAGAACAGGATCTGGAACGTGATCGCTTCTCTGATTGTTCTACCTTTTGGACTTTCTGCTGCCCATCAGTCTTTGAGGGACTATCTGGTTCTAGTTTCACATTAATGTTAGGTTTAATCAATTCTTCAGCATTAAAGAACACACTAGGTCCCTCTTTGTTTTCCTCCTTTACACTCTCTGTATTAGAAATTTGTTTAACAGTAGATGAAGTGCAAGGACTGCTTAGGAAATCATCCCCATCCATATTGTCTCGTTCCTCTGTATCAGAGATCTGTTCTACAATCCTGCTTTCTACTGCCACATCATCACGAGACTCTGTGTTACCAGATGGTACATCAGAGTCTGCCTCAGATCCAAATATATTTTCTACCCTGTAAGGGGTGAAACGACGGACAGTTTGAAATGTTTGAACTTTTGGATTGTCAATGGAAATAGTCCTGGTAATATTAGTCAGTGGGATCCCTGAGCCAAGCCTTTCAGGACTGCTGTTTGCTGAACTTGAGTCTGATCCTGTTGGCTCAAAAGGATCATATATTTCACTTTTGACCTGCTTTTTCTTAACTGAGAAAAGAGGTGAAGGACTCTCTTTCTGTTGCACTTCATCATCCACAGGACGGAAGGTGTTACAAAATCCTGGGTTAGACAGCCTGCTTGGAGGTCCTGCATTTCCAGGAATATTGATTTTAAAACTCTCGAAAGAGCCTGGGCCTTTGCCCCTGGAAGTGCCCAGTAGTGATGAACTGCTATACACACCAGTACTGGTAGAAAAAGACACCCCACTTGTACGTGTCTGCTGCTGAGGTTCCTTGGAATTTGACTTCTGACTTTCCACCTTGCTACCCTTTCCCGGCTGATTAGTGCTTTCTTTGCCAGTCAGCTGGGTTATACAGGAGCTGGGGATGTCACAGCTTTGGCTTCCTGTGGGTTCCGGCTCCACCTGCTTGCTGCTGGTTTCTTTTTTAATCTTTGGTATCCTGGGAAGCTCAAAGATGTCAATTCTCTTGGAAGGTGGTTTTAATGGCTGCCTCACACTAACAGCTTTTGGGCCAGAATTCAAGTTACAGCGCAGGGGCTTTGAAGATGAGTCAGTGGGTACAAAGTTTTTAGATTTTCCATTAAATCTGGGCATTTCATCTAGCTTGGAGCTATGCCTGCTCGAAGTAGCTATATTCTGAGTCTGAACAGACCTGGGTGTCATTGAATATTCTGATTTTACAGTTGCCTTTTCTGATGCAGTCTGTGCAGGGTTTGCCGCAGGCTCAATCCTGCTCAGTGAGGGTGAAGGCGATGAAAACAAGCTTGAGGAGAAGGGTCTGGTGTGAGTACTCAGCCTCGAGGAAATGGAAGGTCCAGCAATGGAGCTACTTGCTGTGGTCCCTGAGTGCACTGTACTTGGTTGGGTGTTATGCCCTGAACCATCATCCACTCTTGAGTCACTCGCTGATTTTCTATGAAGTGGAACTATGGCACACAAACAGACAATTAAGCTTTTCAGTACATACCTGAACATTTTCTGCCAACATTAAAAGAAATACTGAGCTAATTATTTTAAGTTCCACTTTGGTTTGCTGACATACCACACAGTAATAAAGCAGTCCAATAGTTCTTTAGCTCACATACTCATGGTTTAGCGCCAGACAACCACATCTTTGAGGTAAACATTAATGTTTAGGAAATAATTTATTCTATTTTGTATGTATCACCAGATTAGCATTTATTATCCTGTAGTTGGGGATTGACAAAAACTGACCATAACAGAAGATGCACAGAGTACTAGTTTTAAAAAGAAAGCTCTAAGTTTCAATTTGAAGGGATTCTTTTCAAATAATACCATGCCAAAGGAAGACACAGCTGGAGATGCTAGCACATATTTAGCATTCTACTTTTGCAAAGAAACTCCTTGCCAAGGTCCTCCATGCTGCTCTTTAAAACTGAAGTACAGATCACAGGCATGGCAGCAATGCATGACACATGCCAGAAAAACTGGGTTCTAAAATAACATTAGTCTATCCAGTCCTACATTTTTTATAACAAGGCATGAAACCACAATGGAGTTCTATGTATTAAAACAAAAATTCTCCAGTTACATCTCAGCTCTGCAATTAAATAAGAGAAAAGTAACACTATTTCAGAGCATCTGTCTTATAAGACAGATTACTGTTGGCAGCTACTTAATCTATCGTACATATTCAAATGCTCAGTAAAAGTATCCCCCTGTCTGAAGCTATGCAGCAGCCTCTAGGATCAGGGCAGATGTGGATGTAACAAAGAGGCTAACTGCACTATCAAGTGCCAGGTCCTTACCTGCCTTCTTTGCTGTCAGTGAACCATCTCTGTTGATGACCACATCTGAACTACTCATCATGAGTAAGCTCTGTCCAGACAGGATACTTCCCAACAGATCAGGCACAGGAGCAGCTTCTGCTTCTTGCTCAGGACTCAGGGCAGGTACACTGCTTCTGCATGTTTCAGAGGGGTTATATTTCCTTTACTCTTACAGCACTTGTTCTATACACACACATTACATTAAAAAGAAACCAAAGTCAAGGGCATAAACAGAGGTCAGCCAGGGAAGTTCACTTGTAGTTTTGGCTTCACAAGAGTCATTCAGTCCCCATCTCTCTCTGACAAACAGAAGGTGAAGCTTTTACTGACTTCACACAGGACTACCACAAAATAGGAAAGCCTGTAATCATACCCAAGACCTCTTGTTAGCAAATGCTTTTAAGCTTATTTAAGAGTGGTGCTTACTGTGTTGTGTATCAAGATGAACTTTCTGGTGCATTTAATATGCATTTTTGATGGATAAACCATAATTCATCACTTCAGAGGTATTTCCATCCTAGCTACCTCTCCTGCCCCCACGAAGTAACAAACACAAATGTATTCCTCAGGTCTACACTCCTATTTAAAAAAAAAAATACACAGCTTGAACCAGTGTTTAGCACCAGTCAGAATACACATGGTGCCACAGATAGGTTGGCTATGAGCATGGCACAGGAGAAATTACACTGAAAAAGAGCAATGCTCCTACACATGGAACAACATAAATGTTCCCCTTTATGCATTATTCAATCTTATGAAGATGGTTTATGTTCTTGGTTATTGAAATATGAACTGAAAAGGTTTGGATGTTTCTGGTGTTGGTGCTTGACTTCTCTGCTTTTCTTTCTTTGTTTTTGTGTTGATGGGATTTGGGCATTTGTTTCGCTTGAGTTTTCTAAAAAGCAAACTTCCAACAGACCCAGCTCTTTGAGGGAGCTACACTTCATTTCTATATGGCAATAAAGCAAGCTTTAGTAACATAACGCACACTAAAACACCTGCAATAACATACAACAGAAAGACAAAATGTGAATGCTACAAGAACTGGCTGCTAAGGCCAGACCAGGAAACTCAGTGCAGTCCAGGCAAATCAAGCCTTAAGAAAAGCTGAATATCAGCTAAAATGTTCTACCTCCTGAGCAATATGCTACTCAAATAACTCAGAGGACACGGAAAGCTTCCTGAAAGGCCTCCTTCAGAATTGAGATGGGAAAAGTAGAAAAATAATCCAAGTTATCATAGAAATATACTACCTTAATCCTGAGAAACCAACCTTCAGCATAAGTCAGATGCACTGGAGGACAGCCATGTAAATTTCTCACACCTTTAATCACTTAAGCTGAGCATCTTTCATTTCTTTTCAGCTCTCTCACCCTTGCAGTTGGTACCTGCCTCTGTGATTTTCCCCATTCCTTTTCTTCCTGATGTGCTCCTGTTCCCTTTGTTTTACCCCTCGGTCCTGAAAATTCCCTGTGGCTGCCAGCGGGGGGCACCCAGGGCTCCCTGTCCTCGGCAGGCATGTAACTCACAGACATGTCAGACAGCAAAGCTACTGTTAAACTACAGGATCAAACCTGAGTTTGATCTCAATTTTCTGAGCTCCAACAAACGGCAGAGAAACTGAGTGAGGTCAGTCCTCCCCTTCTCTGGATGTGCAACTAGATTCCTTGGCCCTCTCAAGGAAGCAAGCACATTTTTTAAAGGTTAATGAGACTGGGATTTAAAACACACTAATCAGGTTACTAAAAAAACACAAAACAGAAAGCGAGAAAAGTCAGATTTTAAATTTCAGTGTAAATGTTAAAGGTATTATTAAAGAGCGTATGTCCTTCAACATAAAAAAAGAATTTTTGCACGAATTGATGTGGTTATTTATCTACACTTGTGCAGGCACATGTGTACACACACATACACACACACACTTCTTGAAAGATACTCAGGGCAAGAAAAGGGTTAAAGCAGGGGAATCACCCAATTTACTCTTTTGTTAGGGTCAGCAGACAACTAAGAAAAATAAAATTAAGTAAAATAACAATGGATTTTTACCTGGGAAGCCCCACAGAAATGGGTCTAGCTACAGGACGGTGAGATCTCAGTGCTGACTGGGAGAGAATTCTCCTTTTGGCACTCACTGGTGAATCTGGATTTGCTGGAACCTCTTCATTACTGAGGTAAAACACACATATACACATGAACCCTGAAATTGTCTGAAATGTTTTTCACATCAAATAAATGAAGTAGGTAATACTACTAGGACAGATACAGTTAGAGAGCATTGTTTGTTTTATTATGGTACATTGAAAAAGTATTTGTGCAATATACTTATTTTCTGTGGCTATATAAATAGAACAGCATAATTCAGCCAGCAGAGACTCAAATGTAGATTTTTATTTCTAAAATGTTAAATGAACAATTTCCTTTTATGAAAGGTTCAAAAAGACTTATTCAGTGGAAAATTAAATTTCAACAACAATAATTATAGTATCCCCTCCCCAAAATTCAAAGTTTAAGAATAACACAAACTACGGCATAGTAAGATCCCTCCTCATTTTAAAGTGTCTAGAAAAGCAAAGATGAAGGGGAAACATGGAAGAATCCACAGGTCCATTTAATTCTATATTAAGTCAGTGTTCATTATATATTAAATATGGTACCTGTCTTCATTAATAATAAATAAAGTGATGGATCAGGATCAGACTCGTTCAGATTCTCGCCTTTCAATAACCCCGTAGATCTTATTAAAGGTTTCCACTCGGCTGATTATTTTGGCAAAACTCTTTAAAGAAGGCTGATTATTTAAAAGCTCAGCCCAGAAGGAAAGAAAGATCAGACCAGTGTGTTATTACGAGTTGCATATCCAAAGCTGCCTTTAGATGCGAGATCTACACTCTGCATGAAGTCACATGTACAAACAACCCAACACTTGCGAAATTATCAGGTCCCTGATCATAATCCAGAGTTATCTTACCTTTCATAAGGATCCAACTCATATGGATCCCCAAACACAGACAGAGAAGCTGCACCAATATCTGCTCTCATCAGACCAAGTGAGGGCTCCGTGGGTTTATACATGGAAGGAAGGGAAGCCCCACGCACAGGTTTACTGAGACCAAGAGTTCTTGCAATACGGGAGCGAGTAGTAACCTCATTTTTCACCTGCCCAGATAAAAAGATCAGGTTACTTGTATGTTAGGGCAGGTACATACCTTGGGTTTAACGCCCCAAATTCTGCATAGGCTAAGCAGAGTCATCAGGTTACCGCCACCAGTAGCAGAAGTGGTGTGTATTTATTGTCTGTTTGTTTTAAAGCAATTGAATTATGGTCTATATGCCACTTCAAACAGAGACTGCACGTACTAAATTTAAGTGACAAGATACATTAAGCTTCTAAAATTCCATAATAATGTCAGTTCAAAATTGTTGGTTCCTTATTAAAGGATGACAATTCTGGCTGTAGGATGCAAACTCCAGTTAAGGTAGCCGATGACAAAGGTCAAGCTGGTGCAGAGTATTCAGTATAATTCACCAGAGAACATTACCCAGAACTGAAAGGAATTTCGAGAGCCCTTATGGCTGTTTAACTGGGTTTGCAAAAACACAGGTGCAAACATCCATAGCCTATCAAAAATAGGTGCTGGCAATTTTAACTGAGCTTGCATCAGTACCAAGTAAACACTGCAGCTGAATGACAAGGCAGAACACAAAGTCTGCAGGACATGCTCTACAGTCTGATCTGAACAGTTCAAGTAAGAAGATGTGTCAGCAAACCAAGGAGGCCTGCCTGGAAGTTGCAATTCACTTTCATGTGCAGCATCTTTCAAGAGTACACTGGACACATCCTGTACATACTCCCACCAGGCAGAAAGGTGCCTGCTACGACTGTAGGACAGTGTTTCTTGTTCCCATGTTACAGTGCTTTTACAGAGGGCTGAAAAACGGCAGATACTGACTGGCAGAAACTCACATGGGATCTTACTCTTGTCTTTTTCCCCCTTCTCTTCGTCAGACGCTTGCGTCTCTTCAGCTGTGTCCCTGAACTCTTCTTTCCAGCAGATTTTGTCTGAGTTCTTTTTTTGCCTCCCACTTTCTTCCGCCTACCTGATGGGACAAAAACCAAGGATCTGCATTTTAGCCTGTACTCCCCTTTTCGTCCCCCAATGATACACGAAGCAGTGCAAAAAGGATCAGTGTGCCACCACCAGCAGAGCAGAAAAAGTGACATCATTAGGATTTATTTAAAAACAAACTTCAAGATACTTCTGGGCAGAGGTGGTACAGGGGAAAAAAAAAAAGCACGTGGGATACTTCCCTAGCTGTGCAGGTGTGGCAGCATACAGCTGATGTACAGTATGTATGATTCAGGCTCTCCTAAGATGCCTGATATCCTTACCTGTTTTTCTTTTCTGCCTAGTAGGAGCCCGTGGTGTAAGAGGACGCTGGTAGATGGCTGTGTTTAGGCCTGCTACAACTGCCTCAATTGTTTCGTCCAGAAGAGATGACATGAGGTACCTTGGCACATGCTGTGGGGGGAATTAAAAGTTACCTGTTTCAGGTATCCAAAGATGAGCAACAAGTTACTTATAAAAGCATTTGATGAAACAGATTTGAGATTGGAATTGAGGAAACCCCCCCGTATCACCAAGCTGACAGTTAAGCAATTATGTCACTTTTCTCATCTACTGACTGACATATTAAGGACCTTGCTCTTCAGCCTCCTTCAGAATTACATGTCATGGCTAGTCTAACTCTTTAAATAAGAACAATCCCTGAGACTGGTATTTCTTAATGAAAGAGTTCACTTAAGAACTTTCCCAGATTCACCTAACTGACCTCCACCTCCTCACACAGAGTGTGATGAGCAAAGATTGAAAAGCCAACAAAGTAAGTACAGGTCCCCTGTCTTAAACATCTCATTCTTTAGGTCAGACTGACCTGTGAAACATGTCCAGTGGCAGCATTTCAAACACACACTTCAAGGAACTCCTGGCAAGTTGCCTTGCCAGAGCATCATTTCACTGTTGTTAGCAGGGGCTTCTCCAGCAAGTCTCAAATTCCTCTTCTTGTCTATACTCAAGGATGCATGCTCCTAGCTTTCTCACCATGCTTTGAGGACAACAGCTTACACACCCTCAACCAGTGGAATTAAGCTTCAGTGAACTCAAGGTATGAGCCAAAATAAGATGCACTTTTATTCAGAGAAAAAGGCAGTAAGTAACACTGCCTTTTGAGTTTGCAATCATTCCTGCACATTGAGAAGTGGAGCTAGAGACAGCTTCTTAAGTACTGGGTTCCCAGGATTACACTGCTATGCAATGGTAAAGTCCCCAAGCACCACTTCTCTCACCTGCAGGAGATGGCTGTACACTATTTCTAAAATAACAGTGAGGGAAAGAAAGAAAAGTACCAGCAGCTACCTTGAACAGTCTTTCACTTCAAGCAATATTCTTCTCCCACTATCTTTTTTCCACATATAGCCCTGACTGCTCAGATATAATTGCTTAACAACAATGCATCACATGATTCCTCAACATTTTCTCCTTTATTGATTCTTCCAAAGCTAAAATCAAAAGGCCTGGGTTTGGAAACAGTGGGGTTTAGCAGTCAAATAAGATCACGTCCATTATGGAGGATATAATGAACTCAATGACAGCTAAAGCACCCTGGGAAGTCCTTAAATCCAGGGAAAAACATGATAAAAAGGCAAGCTTAATCTTTGTTCATGTCAGCTATTTCAAACTGTACATAATACTGTAAGGGAGGGAGCTTGGGTATTTGGGATACTTTCTTGCATGGATTCTCTGGTACTGTTAACGTGGCTGGACTCACACTGCTACATCACTGAGGACACAAGCATCTGCTTTTTTTCCCTTCAACAAGAGGCTGATTTTCACAAACACAGAAACCTTAAAAATACTGAATTTTTCTCTTCACTTGGGCTGAAGGTGGTCAACAGGTTCTACTGCTATGGGAAAGCAGATAGGACAAACAAGAAAATAGGTAACTGTCAAATACACATGCGAAAGAAACAGACATGGCACACAAACTGTGTATAAACAGCCATTAGGAACAAAAATACAATTTTGCTCACAGCAGAGGTGGCAAATATGCAGATTAAGAGAGGAAGCTACCGCAGCATTTCAAAATAGATTCTTGGTCATGCGCTGCACTCCATTTGCACATGTTCTACATCTCAGTTTAAAAGAACTCCATTGTGTTATGGACAGTCAACATAAGACAGCTGAGCTACTTAGGTGGGGTTTATCTCAGCTCTTCCACAGGATTGCTCCAGAAGCTCACCAGCAAATACCCCCAGCTACCTGAATTCGCTGTGCTGTTGTTATCCGGTTCCTGTTCACTGTCGCCCGCACGCGTTCACTCTGCCGCGTCCTTGCTATAGCTCGGGTTCGGACGTGAGGGCGCAGCCTACTGGTGGTGGGAACAACATCGGCCACGAGGGCAGCCACCTCCTCTTCACTGACATGATCTGTATCTTGAAAGAAAAGATGCTGAGGTCACTTGTCTTTCCACAGGTGAAGGCATTTAAAGAATTTCAGGAAAAAAACCCAGTACTCCCTTTCTTAAACAAATCACCTCCAAAGGAAGACACTGCCCTCTCAAAAGGAAATGAGCACAGACACAACTGCTTCAGAGTGTTAAACAGTGAGACACCTTTCTAGGTAACAAAAATTGCTGATACGTTGGCAATCTGAGGTCAGTATATTGATAAACTCTTTCCAACATAATGTCATGCAGTTGCACTAAGGTGCTGGGCTTGCCTCAAAAAGGTTAAGGAACGCTTACAAGAAGCGGCTCCATACTGTAAATGCAGATGAAAATCTTCATAAACAAGATCCTCTCATCACTCAAGGGTTCACGTAAACTCTTAAGGTTCAAGTGAGAACCTTATCAAAACAGTTGTTTAAAACACATAAAACCAGGACATTAAACATCTCTTCAAAACAGCCCATGCTTCACATTACCATTTCAGGAGAAAAATATTTGAGTGGATACCACAAAACCCTTACCTGCAGCAGCACTGGCTCCCATAGGGGCACAGGCTGGACAGAACCACTCATCTACAGGGACTTCACTGAGAGGAGGATTTAGGCATTCCATGTGATACCTTAAAAAAACAAAACCAAAAACCAAAAATCAAACAATGTGGTCCCTAACAAGAGAAGAGAGCCTTTTACCTCTATCCACATGCTATATAAGGCAGACTCATTTTTTAAGCTTGAAACCAGCCTCCAGAAAAAAGATGCTGATAGTTATATATGTGTCTTCAGTTCTAGATGGTATTTCCATCACTTTGGGCTCAAAAAAAAGCTTAGAAAAGTGAGTGTTTCTCTGTCACTGTGTGGTGAATCACTTGCCATTTGAACCCAAGCTGCAAGAAATGTGCAGAGCCAAAACTGATGGTAGCAAGAGAAGCACTGAGGTGCTAGGGAGACAGGCAATCAGAAATCATCAGTTTCCTGTAAACCAACATAGTGTTCATGTTATTGGCACTTACAGACATTTTATTTTGCATGACAAGGCACAGGTCAAGTGCATTCTGCTATGCTGAATAACTGCATCCCACATGTACCTGGCCTGATTAAGACAAGCAGTGAGTAGGATTTCTGTGTAACTGCACAGGTCAGGTCACAGAGCGTCGGTCAGTCACTGGCTCCATAAAGCTGCTTGTAGGACTGGAGACTAAGCACACTGACTTCCAGGCACCATCCAACTGGGAACTGTCCGCACCAAACCTCAAAGGGGAGGAAGAGAGCATGATGCTCCCCTACATAGGCCTCTGAAATGTTCTGTACCAAGAGGCTGGGCAGCCAGACCAAACACCAACCACTTAGAGAGAAGCTACACAGGAAAGCTTTTCAACATTACTCAACTTGGGTTCTGCAATGTGTTCAATCCAGCAATTTAATGTCAGAGAAAGCAACGTGTCAGTAGCACAGAATTTTTGAAGCAACTCGTGTCCACTAAAAAGAACGAAAACAGATTTTTCAAGTAAAAAAGATGCTTTCCATGAAAACTAATGTTTAGACCAAGTTTCCTAGGCAAGAAACACAGGGAAACCACAGCTTTCAAGTAAGTTTCGGCTTCAAATGAGCAATTTTACTACCAACTTTGTTCTTTTTCTATAAGAGACAACACTATTGTTATTTCTGACATAGTATAGCGTTTAACTCTGAAATAAGTAAAGAAAAAAGAGGGAAGCTCTCCATTTCACCTTCTCTTAGCAAAGTTCACTGCCTGTAACTCAGTGCCTGGCCACAAAGTAAGGAAAGGGAAGAAGCAACTATCTAACCCTCTAATCTCAGTTTACAGCAATACAAAAGAAGCAATGAGACTACAGCTGCTAATCTACCTTCTTTCCATGACTCCAACTTCAGACTGTGTATTTCAAACCTGTTCCCAACCATGTTGTGATAAGTTCAATTTGCAACTATACTGTCAAAACTGCCAATATTATGTTTATACTAAAATATATATTAATTGTCAATACAAAAAGGAATACCATGTCCTCCTTGCATGAAACAGTATACAGCTGTTTCATGATGAGATTTTACACTTTCAGAAATTTAAGAAGATGAAGTTGAAAAATGCTGCTTGCAAAAAAAAACCAAACCATTACTTTAAAATTAGACTAGTAAACTATATTCCCTCTCTGGAAACAGAGAGCTTATTCTCTAACTGCCAGCTACTTAGTGTTCTTGATTTTGTCTCCTTTCCAGAAGGTGAATCAGTGTATATGGACACTACAGAACACAAAACCAAAACTATACTTACTAGCTGTCTAGTTACTTTGCTAGAAGAAATTTTTAAAAGATTATTCTACATATTCATTGGAAGCATTTCTCTCTGTCCAATGGGTGACTTCTGCCATCATCAAACTGACAACACTGAAAGTATGATTAAATAGCACAATGGCTTTAAATTTTAGTAGGAAACTGTAGGGCCAAAGTTGTGTTCAACCATCTCTACTTAAACATTTATTTTATTAATCAACACGGGGGGAAAAATAAGTTGGCAGAGACAGAAGTCAGCAAGAGTAAGAGAATCAATTCAAGAGCTGTGGCTCTAAAGGAAAAACATTTCACGAAACTGTGACTCTTAGACATTTCTTCTGCACAGCACTAATGCCCAGTCAGCTGGGACAATGCATGCATCCTCTCAAGGAGACATAAAGGATGTATGTTTTTTACCCTTCATGTACCCATATGCTGCATGGATGAGCACAAACACCTTCATCAGTTGAAGGTATGGTCACCTGTTTCGATGATCTGCTGCACTGACATGTGCAGGACTCTCCACACATGGCCAGAAAAGGATCCACCACATCCTGGGGATGATGTCTGGCACTACAAGCACATGGATACACAGCTGGCCACATAATGAGCCTGAAGAGAAGTAGCAAGGGGTAGCCTACAGACCAGTCTGTGGACCAAGCACTGACCAGCTGTGCAGGTGCTCCATTCACTCCAGCCCTTCTTACCCTGCATCACAGCCATCACAGAGCAGCAGGCGATCCTCACGGTCACTTCTGCCACACACCTCACAGAAGGTTGGATCATCCTCTCCATCACTACCCTGAGTTTTCGTGTTCTCAACAGGAATCTAAACAAAAGAGGGATTCACACTTTATGCAGAACATGGCACTTTTAAAATTCATCGTCACAGTAACAGTACCTGCAGCAAAATCTAAAAGTGAAGGAACCAAAAAAGCTGTTAAATACCAGAACCTTCATTTAGTTCATTCAGCACATCTAGGACATGCTCAAATGCCTGAGAACACCTACTTGTCTACAGTCAGACACTGACAATTACAGAAAGCTGCACTTTAAGAACAGGCAAAACAATCCATGAATAACATCAAAAGTAGTCAAACAGACAAAAAGATGCCAAAAACAAGCCAAAAGAAGAGAGTAAACTTCACTACCCCCCCATATTGCTTAAACGTTAAATTTACACTTCTGTTAAAGTGCAAAAAATAATAAATCAAAATGCAAACAATAATAAACCATCAGCTTCTGAAAACAGAGCATCAAACTCCTAAATGTCACCTGAAAACCAACATTCTTCTGATATCCATGAAGAGCAATGAGAGCTCTTCAATATTCTTTTGTGAGCAACTACCAGTGCACACAACCAGTGCCTTTCAGATCTCTCCTACTGCCTTGTGTCTCCCTGTAACCTGTGCCTTTAGGAGCTCTACAATCACCTTGCACCTCTCTCCCCTTACAAACCCTACTGCTACACAGCACTGCTGGTAGCAAGACATAAAGAAGAGATCACGTATAACCCACACTACTCCTATTCACACTATAATGGCACCTGCAGTACATCGGGGCACTTCCCACACGTGGACAGGCCTACCCGTGCAGAGCAGTCTTCAGTCAAATGTCCATTATGCAAAAGAGGTAGCTATGAAAAACACCCTTTCTGCCATCAGAAATGATGCCACAACACAATATTGCAGGAAACATGGTTAAGGGGGGAGAAAAATTGTCACAGTTCATTAAAAGGCAAACACAAAATAGAAAAGAAATTATTCATCCAGATACCAAGTATCAGATGAACATGCTAGAAGTGTAAACCTCTGAATAACTACTTTGTGGCCATTGGCTTTGTTGTTTGCAGAAAGCTTACCTTTTTTAAGATTTTACCACCAAAATGTGCTCGAATGCTAATGTACTTAAAGAGGATTCGATCCACTGGACAGGAGTTTGCATTCTAGTAAAAAAAAAAAGAATTCCCAATCCAGTTAATAAGTGCATCTCTTTATTCAATTTCTAGAAAGGAAATCTTCAATTATTAATGTAATAAGCATTAAATTAATGTACTAGTCATTTTAACAGCTACTGATCTTGACATTTTAAGTACTTTAAATCTGACTTATCTGGTTTACAGGCTGTTAGATCAGAGAAAACATACATTTTAGAGAAGCATTTATTATACCAAAGCAACGTAATTATTATTCAAATGACAAAGCAGCAACATCAAAGTTCTTCCAAACACTGCCTTGAAACAGCATTTGTGTTTTAAGGCATTTTCTTCCTTTCGGACAACTGAGTAACTAGAAATGGCTTACAAATATATTTCAGTAAGAGTGGGGTTTTTTCTTTAAATTTAATTACTGCTGTTGCTGCTGCACACACAGTAAGTTTTCGTGTAATACCCACCCTGGGTTACGACTACGGGAACTACACAAATGGCAACGAACTCTGACTGATAATTGAGTTCAGAGCAAGTTGTTGACTGTCCACATTCTTTTACGTGTTTTTTTATGTCTAGATGTTCAATGTTCCAACAGATCCCCATCCAATGGTCACAATACTCAAGAAGAGATAAAGATATACAGAGAAATATATAAACACATAAAAGCATAGAGAAAATCAGTATTACTCGTGTCTTGACTTGAAAAAGCAGAAGAATTGTAGATGCCTAGAAACACACTTGCTTATGACAACACAGGTTTCAGAAAAGAGAACAGATCAGAACAGGTACAAGAAAAACAGATCCACACTTCAAACACGAATCCTGACAAATAGAGCAAGTCTGTTTAAAAAAGCTTAAGAAAGCAAATAGGAATATTACAGTTTTTTGCTCTCATTACAGCAGAACAGCATGATCAGAACAGGGACAGCAGAGCACACCAGAGGACAAAGGACATCACAGACAAAACAGCTCACCTTAGACCACTCCACGATGCAGTCCAAGCAGAAGTAATGGGAACAGTTCTCCGGAGTCCCCACAGCCTGATCCCTAAACGTGTTGAGGCAAATGGGGCAGTTTTCACTATCCTCATCAGAGGAGATGCTCGCTCCATTTAAGTGTGGCTCTAATTTCAAAGAATCAGTCATTCCCTCCACAGCAGCCTCGGGTTCCTCCTCCTCTTCCTCTTCATCATCATCATCTTCACAATCTTAAGAAGTAGGAGATAAAGAGCAACTTGCACGTGCTGCAGGGCTTCAGTAATGAGGGTAGAGGGAGTGGGCAGAATGGGATACCAGTTCACAGAAAATTCCCAGTAAGCTTATTTTATGAGGCTGCAAGGGCAAAGCACAGCCCTCCCAGTTTAAGGCAATAATTTTGCTGTTTTAATTCTTCCTAAATCCCTTCACTAAAAAGCAATGGATTACTCTGGTGAAAATTAATGCCTGATAACGTGAGCAGTCTTGCAAGAGATTAAAAGGAGAGACAGAAGAAAAACAACAGATCATCAAAACACCAAGACAGTAAGCTATGTCAGACTACCACTGAGCAAAGAAGTTCAAACCAAGTTACAATAAAGTTGTAATGTACCCAACTTTTGTTTTTTTAATAGACACTTCAGAGGGCAAGCAGCAGCAATACACTGATCTGCAGAACAACAAATTCAAGACTTCACCAGTAAATCATGATTTTGAGAGATAAGGGATCGAAGTGCCTTGAAGATTCCTTAAAGAAGCTTGGTTTTGAATAAAATTAAACACTCAGCACACATTGTTGAAAGGTATTTTTATTTTTAGTAAAAACCACAAAGACATGTTAAGTCCTTCCCTACAACCTGTGAATTAAGTTGATATTTTCAAGAAACAGCAAAAAGTTACCTAAAAACATACTCACTTTTACTCACTTTGGAGGGTGGGGGACGAGGAAGGGAAGTGGCTGTTGTTGGGTTGCAACATTTTTTTTAAAAATGAAAACAGTGCTTTTCTCTTTTGTGTTTCCTACTGATTTCTCCTGCCTGGACATACTCAGAAAAATGGATTAATAAAGCTTGCTGGCACCTGGTATCAATTTTTTCATCTGTGTTCAAATCAGTGTAAATAGTAACTTGGAAAACTGTGCTCTTCACTTCTTAGTAAGGTCTGATAAAAACCCCTCTATTTTTGTCTATCCTAATGTTAATTTGAGTGCAGCAGTTTCAGAAATACATGTATCTACAAAGTACGTTTTCAGTAAAATTAACAAATCTGAGTAACATCCACACTCCTTTTTCAAAGAAAAAATAGTCAAGTCTTCTTTCCTCTTCCCCAAGTATAGGAGCAATAGCAATTTATTTCCAGAACTCCCCATCACAATTCACCTTAGAGGCCCATGCCAAAGCAAACTAATAAACATGCTTTCATCAGTGAAAAAAATAGCACAAGCCATTGCTGCATTTTTGACTTTTTTTTTCCTGTTCATGCTGGGGCAGAGTTCACTCCTGATGATTTCAACTACAGCACTTTGGTTAGTGGGTAGTCTTCATACAAATGCTTTAAAAGCTTAGAATATTGGGGAATATTGGTTGTTTGTTTATTAATGTAGGCTGGTCTGACACAGTTGCATCACATCTGTGATGCAGCCTGACAAGTTGCATTGTGGATTTACATTTCACTGTTCATTTCTGGAGGAAAAGCTTCCATCTCACTCTTCCTCAGTTATGAAAAAAATGCCTGTTAATGCACATTAACAGACCTACCTTCTAATTCTTCATCTTCACTTTCTTCCTTGTCCTCCTCACCTCCCTCTTCCTCAGTATCTTCCTCTTCACTCCTGGTATCATCTTCTGAATCACAGCTATGTCCACCATTGCTTTCTTAAAAAGAACAGAAGAAACACCTATTTGATGCAGGCAGACAAGCAGGCAGAAGCATGAAGGATACACCAGAACTCTTGCTCCGGACATTCTGCACGAAGTGAAACCCCAGATTTCCACAGGGGTACCAAAGCTGCCCATTTTGAGAAGCTCAAGGGAAGCCTGCCAGCAGCCTGATACACACCAGCAATTAAGAGAAGCAAAGCAAAAAAAATTCTCAGGAAAAAAGAGAAAAATGGTCACAAATATAACTTTACCACCCTTTGGAGGGTAAATCAGTAGGCTCTCCAACCTAGAAGCAGAAGCACTCACATGCAGAGAGGCCCCATTTACCTGTTTCACTGAGGAGTGCAAGACACTGCCTTTTGCCCTTTCCTAGAGCAGCATTCTTGTTTATCAGTTCGTCCTGGCTGTCATCATCCATGGCAGGGCATCGGAAATCCGCTCCCTGCAAGAAGGCAGACTTCATTGAGGCAGCACACCACCTACACAGGCAGGGCAGGCATCAGTCCAGCACAGAACATCCGACACATCTGCGGAGACACGAATGCAGAAGGCACATTGCCCTCCCCACACCATGGATTAGTTATCCCAGTTTCAATTCAGAGGTGGCTACAGGTAAGCAGTTATTGTTCTATGAGGTTTCACAGCCCTGCTGAGCTAGATGAAACCAGCTGCTTGTGAAAATCAGCTTAGGTAAAGATTCAGCTTTATCCTGGCCTCCTGGATGACAGGAAAAGGTATTGCCAGAATTCCCCACTGAAAATGGCAATAGAAAACCCACAGACTACAAAACCATCGTGTGTACTGAAATAAAATGCAAAACTGAAAGAGACCAGAGGCCCCTTGAACTAGGCCTAACAGGATGACAGTATGTGTTTCAGTCAAAATACTCTATCTTGCCCAACTGAAAAGACCATGTAGTTTAGGTACTTAAAAAAAAAAAGGCCTTTGCACAGGTCTGTCACGAAATAGAGAAGTCTCAGACATCAGAACCATTATTCCATTGAAAGGATGAGGCTTGATTTGGTGCATATAAACATAATCACATTAATTGCTGTGCATCAGCACAAACTGGCAGTAAAACTGACAGATATTGGGAGATGTCACATGATCCAAATTCATGATGACAATGAAATTAGGGCTTTTAACGTATAATACTACAAAGCATTAAGACAGACTGACTCCTGGCAAGCCTCTGTAAGTTATGGAAATATGTAATTAATTGACACTTAAAGCTAGATATCATATCTCAATATGAAAAAAATGGATTCTTCCGTAAGTCTGACAAAGTTTCAATCAGATGCTCTTCTCCCACTCTGCTTGCTCCCCACTGCAGATCTTGCATATTAAGAGATTCTTGGAACAAAACATTATGTTTTATTCAAGTGCTCATGATCTGTACCTTCACTTGCACACTCCCTTTTTGAGCCACGTGGCACAGCTGTGCACTAAAGAGCCTCAAAAATGTAGGTTTTGCCAAACCAGACTAAACTACAAATGGAGCCTTCAATGCTCAGGGAAAAAAAACCAAAAAAGATCGAGTTTCAACACAACCAAGATCTTTTAAAGATTCCTCCTAACTTCAGTAAGAATCTTGCCTAAACAGAGGTTTAAACTTGTAGCTAAATTTGTGGCTGTTAACAAGAGTATTTTAAAAACTGTTTAAAACCAATTTATGTTAGCCGAAAACATGCAGACTCATCAAAAGCCAGTCACTCCACGATGCAACTAAAAAACCAGAAAGAAACACCAGGAATTTTTCAGCAGTGTGCATATGCATGAATTATTCAAACTGAAAGTCAATTATATAATATCTTCCCAAAGGCTCAGCTGGCTACAGCAACGCAAAATCTGTGTTGACGTGACAGCCAGGACACACAAGCGCGATCCCGCCCGCCCCAGCCCCAGCCAGAGCAGCCGCAGGTGTGCCCTGTGCTCTGCGCCTTTGGAACCTC
>JAOXXN010000065.1:17753630-17781883 GCA_026770055.1 Myrmophylax atrothorax
CTGCGGGCGGGCCCCGCCGCGCTCCGTCACCCTCCAGGAGCAGGTGAGCCACTGACTAACGCACATTGTGCTCTCGGCGACTCCACTGTGCGTGTGACAGCGGCTAACCTGCTCCTCGGACATCGCTGTGCGGCCGCCTCGCCTCCACGGACCCGCGCCTCGATGCCTCGACGCCCGCCTTCCCCCCCTGCCACCCCGGGGAGGGGCTCCGGCGTCCCCCATCCAACGCCACTGTCCCATCTCCAGCGGCTCCCCATCCTGAGCACTGAGCGCCCCGCGATCGGCCGCACTGCGTTGTGGGGCGTGAAAAGCTCCAGCACTTCTCACGGCAGGGCTTGCATCGGAAGCAGAGAAGAAGGGAACGGGCCATGTTGGCATGTGGTTGCAACTAGTTGGTGGTAGAGTTATTCAGGAGGGATGGCATGCCCCCCTCTCTCTTCCCTGTCTTTTTTCCAAAGCAAGTAAGTGCTAGTGGACTCCGTACCAAGTTAAAGAGACGCATCGTTCTGGCCGGTGACGTCTTGATACCCGGTCAGTGACTTAACTGTACTGCTATTGCCAAGGGTGTGTTAATAGAAGAAACTCTGCCTAGTATTGCCCTGTATGAGTCACATTTAAAGAGAGACTCTCTAGTCTGTTAAACGAAAAGCAGGGACGAGCTTCACTTTCCTTTTTTTCGTTGTCGTTCCCATCCTACCCTTCACCTTTGCTTGCTGCTTTTTCAGCTTCTTGTGCCAGAGCTCTATTGCCGCCCTGGCCCTGGCTGGGCGTTCACAGAGCTGCCTTGCATGATCGTGCTGTGATGTCACACAGGGACCTCTGACTTCATGGCCCTGAGGAACAGGAAGGCGAGCCAGGCAGGGACTCTTCCAGCCACCCAGGGTGGCTGTCACTAAAAATGGAGGAAGTGACGAAGCAGATGGCTTCTCCTACAAAGTTCTCTCTTGTGATTTTTGGGCTGGTGAAGAAGCTGGAAAGTTAATTGTCTTTTCTGAAGAGCAGCACAGCTTTATCATCAGCTCAAGTTCCTAATACCAGCTAAGATTCACCACAGCCTGCCAAGGTTCACTGAAAGGACTCAAGTATTCTCCCTCATGTTCAGGCTGCTCCTGTGTAGCCCTGGACCATTTTAAAAGCTTGATCTGAAGGAACTGGCAGCACTCTGGTCAGTAAGTAGTTAATTGCATGGAAGGCAGAGCAATGTCCGCTGCATGGGTAAAGGCTCTCACTGAGAAATTTTGGCTGTCCCCATCTCTCCTGCCTGCTCTTATTTGTCATTTCTCACTCTGAGTCCCAGAGGAGCATCTGCTGTTCTGCAAGAAAAATCAGCTCCCTCTGTGCTCTGTGCAGGGAGGGTGAGTCCGGAGTGCTCAAAGATGCTGGAAAGTCAGGAAAATTAACTGAATTTTCCAAAGCTGCTTTCATGCTTGTTCAGCAGGCAAATAGGCCTTTTTTTTTTTGATGGGGGCAGAGGTGGGGGCAGGCAGACAACTTTGCAGCTGTCTCAGCCCTGGAATGCTTTCTTCCTCCCTAGCTGCATCTACAGCATCTTCCCATTGGTGGCACAGTGTCGCCACGCAGAGAGTAGGGAGAGAGGGAAACCTGGTGCAAAATCCCCCTGTGAATGACTGCTGCTGAGAGCTGAAGCCCACACTCCCCTACCACCTCATTTTATAGGTGACCGTGCATGTAACAAACCTGCATCTAAAAATGAAGGTGCTCTGTTTCTCTTTGAAGAAATAGCCCTGTGTTTGGGGCAGTGCTGTCGGATGACTAACCCCTGGAGATGCCACTGGCAGAAGCAGCTCTGCAGGTCACCTGGCAAGACTTCTCAGTTCCCGTGAGCAGCACTGTGGTATGAACACTTCCAACTTCCTGATACCTATGGAACCATCCTGTTCAGCTCCAGTAAGCAAAGGGAAAGTGTTGAAGTGAAGTTTGTTTGTTTTTGCCCTTTTTTTGTATGTCTCCAGTAAGCTGTGGGAGCATACAGCTCAATTCCTGTTTTTAACATTGTTGTGGTGTTAGTCAAAACCAACTTGGCTGTGCTATCAGCTGAAGTCTTCAATAAATAGTACAAAACCAGTGTTTGGGGTGCTGATTACTGTACTCCAGGATGCCAGACCAGCTGAAGAGGAAAGGTGTCCCTTCTCAGTGATGTGTCTGTGCTGCATGCCCTGTGCCTCCCATCTCTTATTTTGCCTCTGTAGCCAGGGAAGGTGGCTTGAACAGGATAGCAGAAGGATGGGACCTGGTTGTCCCTGAAGCAGAAAGCCCAGGATCAGTGCCTTCCCTCCTGCCCTAGCCCAAGAGGCCCAGAGTGCTCCTGAGTGATTAGAAAATACACCAGGGTGATGATGCCCTTAATTTCATGTTTTTCAGTAGCTAATAAACAGATTTGTAAGGTGATACTTAGCTTGGTAAAAAGAGTAGTCAGCTGCTCTCCTTGAGAACTGATGCTGTGAGACTTTGGGTGAGAGGCAGAGGTGTGCAGTACAGGAGAGGAGGATGCTGAGTATCATGCCCATTGAGCTGAAGGGACACTGTGCTCCTCAAAGATTTTGTTCTCTTGTTTCAGCATTTCCTGGAGGGAAGTGAGCAGGCCTAACCCTCCAAGCACCAGACTAAGAAGCACCTATTGTGTTCTCTGTGTAATGTGTCCCAGTGACAGGCCCTACGTGGTGAGGCTCACTGAAGGAGCAAGCTGGCCTGTGAGGAATAGGAGTACATGAATTGTTTAAGAGGAAGTCAGTTAGTTAAATGCAAGCAGGGACTTATATAATACATCCAAAAAAAAAAAGATTTCTGCTGGCAGGAGGTTCCATTGGGAGAGAAACTTGCTCATCCATAAACAAGAAAATTTCCCAGCCTCCTTTAGTGCTTTATGATTTTTATTTTTTTCCCAGGGCAAGGTAGAATACACTCAGTTTGTACTCTGAGACAGAGGAAGAAAAATCATCATAGGAGAGCAGACAGTGCTCCCTGCACAGACACACACACACCAGTTCAAACAGCGCTTCTGCATGTGCAGTGAACTACAGTGGTAGAAGCTGTGCACCCAGGAGCAGCAGCACAGCATCTGGACACCACTTGGGGAGCAAAGCCAACAGGCATTTTCTCCTCCAGACATTCACACCTTTTCTTATGTAACTGGAGCTGAAGTGTGTGCTTTAAAAGCTGCTTGCCAAATCCAGGGGCTGGGAGACAGCACAAATGCTTCTAGCAATCTAAATGAATCTGGGGGGGGATGATCCAAACCCAAACACTGAGGAACTCGTACAAATCCGTAACTGCGGACTGGGGGTGGTGCAAGTGTCTTGAGAAACCCACCACCAGGCAGAGGATGCCTGGCCTAAGCAGCTAACAGCCCAGGGTAGATGGGTGAGGAGCTGGTGGCCATTTTTCTACTGTAATATTAAAAAAAAAAATTAAAAATCAGGTAGTGCAGTGAGGAAAAGACCTCCAGGAAGGCTGGAGGTGGCTGAATTACTCTCCTGAATGGTGCCTTGTGCTGACAGAGCAAGCAGATTTATTTCAAAAAAAAAAAAAAAAAAAAGCAAAAAGCTGGGGCTGATCACCAGCGAAAAAAACCTGGTATATCCTTTGCTTTGTGATTTTTGGGTGGCACTGGAGCCAGTAGTGAGAGGCATCTGAAAAGAGCGAAGCTCTGAAGCCCATCCCCGCCCACTACAGGGAAGGAAGAAGCTGCCCACAGTGCCTGAGGGACATTGGGGACAATCCCTGCTCAGCCAGGCACAGCATCCTCGAGCCACCCCACACGCTTGGATCCCTGCTTTGCCCGCAAGCCAGTTGTTCCCTCTCCAGTACGCATTGTACGCTGGGCTTTGGGTTTGTTTTTCAAGGGAAAAACAATAATTTATTTGCTTTGTTTTAATCTCATAACAATGGGTAATTCCTTCCTACTGCTCTGTAGTGGCCTAGAAAAGGACAGCATCATCTCCACTGTAGCAAGAAGGCTTGTCCCAGGGCATAAAATTTTAATTAGGAACAATCACACAGCCTTGAAATGGGAATTGCGAGCAGCAAAAAAGTCAAACCATCAATAAAATATTCAATGGCAGAAATGTATTATTGACACAGACTTTAGAGCAGATAAAAGCGGCAAGGCAGGAGAGCCAGAGTGGGTATTGAGCCTCAGTTAAATAACACGCGGGGACCTGCACGTTCGCCCCGCCATCGCAGCCCCCCGTGCCAGGAGGAATATAGGTCACCCACGGCTGGGGAGCTCCCGAGGTAACTGTGGGTTTGATTAACGCCTCTCTCTCACCACCACGTGCACCACAGCAGGGACAGAGGTGTTAATCAAAGCAATTTATTACCGTACAAAACACTGCTGCCTAGGCAGCAGCAGGGCCATGGTTTGCAGGACACAAAATCAAGACAATCTGCAAAGTGCCAGCCTGGAGCTGAGAAAACAAGAGCTAGCCCCTGGCTACCGTACTCTTCCTACCCCCTGCCTGACTCTCAGACCTCAGTGGGGGGCACAGTTGAGTTACAGTGTCTCCCATCCCACACAACAGTTCCAAATTCTGGATCCCAGGCAAGGGGCATCAAGGGAAGGGCCAAGATCTGCAGTGATACATGTATTTTAAACCGTTATTTTACACACCCTCCCACACCTCCTTCCAGGAAAGGCTGGTGCTGGTTTGGCCTATGAGATCATGACTGAACAGAAGTAACCAGCAAAACCAATAAATAACGCATAATCATAACAGAGGGCAAAAATCCCCCACAAAATCAGATTCAAATTAATTTTCTGCCCCCATTTTTCCCAACAGGAAGTGCCATAAGTGATGATTCTTTTCTCCTTATTACCATTTATTTTGCAGAAGGCAAGGCTACAAATGCAGCCCCAAAAATAAAAGATCCAGCTTTTAACTCGAGGAGGTCAGTTTTTCAGGGCATTCAAAGGACTTCCCAGAACACCCCAAAGTCTGGCCATGTCCAAGACAAGCACGTTTTCTGAACCCACTTTTTGGGTGTTTTTCCCAACAGCACTGAAATGCTCTTTACAACCTCTATTGCCCTCCACTTCTCTTAGCAAGGTGGAATCTTTTTAAAAGCAAGAAGGTCCAAAAAATGAGTGTACAAGTCCAAAAAGCAAGCAAATGGGAGAAACTAGATGCAGCTGCATGGAGCAAACACATTGTTAACTAATTTTTCCTGAGATACATGGTTTAAGGGGTGTGAGGAGGAACTTGAAAAACACCTACCCCTCTAAAACCCCCCAAAACCCCAATTCAAAAATGACAACTTTGAAATTGCATCTCCCCACTGCAGCAGCAGCTCTGCAGCTGTACCCCGAAGACAGAGCTGTACCAGTGATCTCCCAACAAAACAAACTTTAATCCTTCAATATCACTTGACCAACCTGCTGGGCAGTTGTGGCACCTTGAAAATTTGCTTTGAGAGGGGCACGTGCCCAGGGACAGAGACCAGCAGTGTCCCAGGGGAGATGCTGATGGACAGCTAGAGCTTACATTCTTGGCTGCTGTTACCCAGGTGCAGACAAAGGGGTTGTAAGGCAAATGGGAGCTTTCCCCTTACCTGCTCCTATCTGCAGCCAAGCGCCAATCCCTTTGCCTCTTGTCCTAAAATGCTCCGAGCTGCTGCTGTGCATTATTAAAATGTTGTCATGTTTCATCCCAGAGATGGCCACATCTCACCAGAGACAAGCTGCATCCGCTGGCTGTAAAGCACTTTGTGATTTAAAAAAAAAAAGAAAAAAGAAGAAAAGAGCACTGTGTGCCTAAGATTCAGTTGGTTATAAAATACTTACATCTTTAATTCAGCAAATAGAAAGAGATGGCTTGGAAACGAAAGAGGCAGCTGCGGGGTGTGCAGACTGCTTGGATGTGTCCATCAGGCACCGGACTAGGAGGCATCAGGAATGGCTCACCCTGCCCACAACAGCACGCTCACTTCACTCAAATCCTTTCCCAAAGATTTATTGAAAATAGGATCTGCAGCACACAGGATTACATTCACACGGGGAAAGAGGGATTTTACGGTGAACACTGTGCCCGAGTCACATTTTTTGCATATGATGTGTTGAAAACAGGCTTGGAGATCTGGAC
This sequence comes from Myrmophylax atrothorax, assembly GCA_026770055.1. Classification (NCBI taxonomy): domain Eukaryota; kingdom Metazoa; phylum Chordata; class Aves; order Passeriformes; family Thamnophilidae; genus Myrmophylax; species Myrmophylax atrothorax. The sequence continues at coordinate 17,759,729 of JAOXXN010000065.1, forward strand.
AAACTCACCCCCTCCCCAAACCACTTTGGTTTTGCAATTAAAATACAAGGCAACCTACTGGGACAGATGAACAAAAAAGTAGCTACTGGCCATCAAGTTAAAAAAAAATAAAAATAGGGAAATGTCACCAAGAGCGTTTGGGTCCTGCTCCCCACTCACACCACCACCTGGGAAGGGCTCATTCTGCAATTTTTTATTTTAGAAACAAGTTGAAAAACCAAGTGGATTTAAGAAAAACAAGCTCCGCTCTGTGCTTCATTGCTCCTTTGAAGCATGGTCCATGGCACCATGGAAAGTGTGTTTCTACTACAGGTTTCTTATAATAGATATAAAAAAAGAGGGGGCAGAAATTTTTGTTAAAGCTGCTCTTGTGCCTCCCCTGCAGCCAGTAAAGAGGCTGTTTGTCATGGCCCTGCTTGCTGCAACGAGATGCTGTAAAATCTGTTGTCTTGCTCCATCCCGGTTAGCCTCCAGGCAGGTCTCCACTGCAGCTTTGCTCCCCCAGTCAAAGGAACAAGGACTTTTCCAAATGCACGATGGGTCTTTTGAGGAGGCTATGCAGAATGGGAGCACTGCTGTTTTCTGTTGAATATAGAAACTGCTTTAAAAAAAATAGAAGGGTGTCACTTTCATCCACAGGGAAGGAGGGTTGCTTTGTGTCGTCAGTCTCTGGTTTTATTTTATAGTCTGTAAAAATACTCTGGCTGTCCACATCCATTCAGGATATAAAGCAGTAAAAAAAAATATAAAATATATATAATATGGTTTATTTATACAGTTACACTTGCAAGGCAATTGATCCTCCAGTGCCCGGGCCCTTCTACCTCCAGATGCTCTGCCTGGTTGATACAACTGTAAGACAAGAGAAAAAAATACCTGAGCAATCCCACCATGGTGGGCGAGTGCTCACAGAAAGGGGAGCAGAAAACAGGATGTACGTGAGTGCAAAGCCTGGACTGGGAGATGGCCATGCAGGTGCCACAGTGGCTGGTAAGGCAGGGGTGGATGTATTGGTCTGTGAGGAGGATGGCAGTAGGGTTTTGCTGAGGCAATGGTGGCGTGGGTGGGAACGGGATGCCAGGGTGGAGGCAGCATCGCCATGGCATGCAGGGACACCAGAGCTTGCTATTGTTGTACCCTAAAACAGGTGCAAGGTGAAATAAGTCATAGGAGGTTGAAAAGGTTTTGAGGTCACTAAGATGGAGAAGCAAAAGTAGCTCCTGTAAAAGATAGCAGAAAAATTCTCCCCATCCTTACTGCAGCAAGGTCTTAGCCCTGGGGGATGCAGAGTGGCACGAGAGAGGATGGCAGGGCAGAGACCTGGACTGCCAGTGTCTGAGCCTCTGGCAGCAGAGCAGACACTGCCAGAGTGTGAGCTTTGTGCTTCCTAATGGCATCTATAAATAGCTCTGGCCTCCCACTACCAGCACACGCTTGCTCTCTGCAGTCCATTTTGGGCAGCAAAAGCCTCTCCCCTCTTCCCACCCATCCTCTGCAGACCAGCTTGCGTTCCCAGAGCCCCACTGGGACATACGCACCCTCGGGGTTCAGGCTGGACACCAGGGGCTCCGGCAGGGTCCTGGGATGGTTGAGGAGCTGCTTGGTGCTGACTCGGGGAGGTGAGTCGGTACCAGCGGTGGGAAGAAAACCTACAGGATGGGGAAAAACACCTGGCTTAAGCAGGGCTTGTGTCTCCCACGTTTGCTGGGCACAGCCACTGCAGTGCTGCAGGGCAGTCATGTCACCTGCTCCAGGTGCTCTGGAGGAATGAGAGCCCCCCACTGCCTCCTCTCATCCCTGTGAGGATGCAGACATGGCCCTGGGCACCACACTCACTCTTCCCTCATCAAGCACAAAGAAGTAAGTCATCAGTGGCCAGAGCCTGTCCCCACCAGCCCACAACCCCTAGGGACTGATGCTGGCCCTCAGCCACCTGCTTTTTGCTACAGCTGCTGTGGTGACATGCAGCAAGGCTGGGAAGGAAAGCTCCCTGTGGCCACCTCGGCCCCAAAAGCAACACTGCAGGATCTGACTCCTGAGCAGGTCTACAAGCAGCCCCCGAGCTTCCGTGGGGAGAAGGAAGGAACCCCAGGGCTGGCAAAGTTCAGATACCCCCTGGAGTGGTGACTGACTGTCGTGTCAGCACCAAACCCAGTCCCTGCTGTGTAACCTCAGTGCCCAGGGCAGAATTGGTCAGCTTTGGGACTGACCCCCTTGGAGAAGGCGGCAGGGAGCGGGCAGGAGTCCCGCGGAGCAGGCCCCACGGCCGAGCCAGCGGCAGAGTGCTGACCTCCGTTTCTCCGGTAGGCTGGCAGCTCGCACGGGCTCGGCTCCGGCTGGGCATCCTCCTCAGACCTGGCCTGCAGGACAGTCACCGTGGCCCCCGTCTGCTGAATAAACTGCTGCAAATTACACTGCCTCAGCTCCTTATTTAACTCCTCCAGCTCTTGGGTCTGGGCCTGCAAAACACACACCGAGGGGGGACAGGATGAGCCACGTGTTCCCCCCGTGTCCCCAGGCCAGCTGGCATAAATTCCCTGGGGCTGCACCCTCAGCTGGGGCTCACTCTGCCAAAACCAGCAGTGGGGACCTCAGGGGTACCGTGGGTCAGCCGCCTCTCTCCGAGGGCCTGCAGGAAGAGGAGTGCTCGGGCAGTGGGGGCGAGGAAGGCGTTGTTTTTGGAACAGCCCTGCTTTGCTGCATCTCCACAAGAGGGTGCGAGCAGCCGTCAAATGGCAGCCGCTGCTGTGCTGAGATGTCGAGCGCGAATGAGATGCTCAAGGCAAGATGCACAAATGAGATGCTCAGGAAGCACAGCCAGCCTGGGGAAGGGCAGCTACCACTGCCTGGGTGGGTGCAAGATTTTGACTTTTGCTCCACCAAAGGGGACCCGATGGGCGGAAGGCAGAAATCATGCAGCCCCTTTATCCCCTCATGATGGCAGGCTGCAACAGGTGAGCTGGGGGGGCATCACAGCTCAGCCCAAGCTGCCATCTCCACACTGCGCAGCCCCCCACCATGAACCTGAGTCCCTGCACAGCTTACATGGTCAAAAAGCTTCATGCACAGGCACCATGGGGACCTTTGCTATCCCCTCTGTCACTCCATCCAAGATGACATTGACCCTTGTGCCAATGCCACCAATCCCACACCACTTGCTCTGCAGCACCACTGCCTGTGCTGGAGCAGGGTGATGCTGTGCTCCCTGTGCACCAGTCAGCAGAAGACTTAGCCTGGATGCAGCTTGCAGGCAGAGTGATGGGTGTGGGACCCTGTGCCAGCTGGGTAAGAGTGGTGGTGTTCCTCCAACAGTGATCACTGCTGCCAAACCACCTCCATGCACCCAGTGCCATGTTCACTGCCTGTGTGGGGTAACCAATCCCACTCAGCCCACTGGTCCATGTGGCTGGTCCCATCCCCTCCCAAAAGTCCTACTACCCCACGCGGTGGCTCAACCCAGTCCTATCTACCTGCAAGTTCTTTTCAGCTTCCTCCAGGGCCTTCTCCACACTGGCCAGGTTGCTCTCCAGCTGGGTGCCTTGCTTGACCTTGGCCTCCAGGTCCCTTTTCATTTTGGTGGCCATGTCCTCCAGTTCTGTGGGGCTGGGCAGAGAGATCTCCTTCCCCCTCTTGGACCTCTCAGCCATCTCCCACTGGATCTCCTCCTGCAGGGCTTCAGTCCGGACACTCAGCTCATATATCCTCTGGGTGTATTCCTCCAGGCTGGCCCGCAGGCTCCTAACCCGCTCCTGCCGCTCCCGCTCACACTCCTTTTCCAGCCGGAGCTCACTCTGCCAAAATTCCTCCTCGCCCAGCTCTGTCTCATTCCTCCGTACCAGCTGCTCCAGATAGAGGATCTCGTTCTCCTGGCCGGCAAACCGGCTGCGCTCCCAGAGCCGTAGGTCCATTTCCAGGGTGTCCCCATGGGCCTCCAAGGAATGCAGCTGCTCCTGCTGCTGCAGCACCCTCCTAAACAGCTCCTCCTTGGAGGGCTGGACAATCCCACCACCCTCCAAGTCTATCCCTTCCCGTGCTTGGTGCCTCCATCGGCTCATGCTGAACGGGTCGCTGGAGCCTGTTGGACCCAAGTTGAAGGTCATGGATTTCTTGGGCTCCCGAGAACGGGGTGCATCCATGCTGGTGAGCCTGGGCTTGATGGGCAAGCTGGCTCGGATGAACGTCCTCTCAGGAGCTTGCGGAGCACCCTCTGAGGAGGGTCGCTCGGCCATGCTGGGGCCTGTCCGCCGCAGGATGAACTGCACATCGTTGGCATACTGCCCACACTTGGCCAGCGACTCCAAGGGGCACTCCAGTGGCAGCAGCTGCCGCTCCTTCTCCCGCAGCTTCTGCACCAGCACATAGCGGCCTGTCTGACCTGCCGGGAGGAGGTGAACACGTCAGACAGGGAAAGCAGTGGTGACTCACAAATACCTCAGCTGAGGCTGCTGCCCCACCGCCGCAGAGCTGGACCCCCACGCACCCACCCAAGGTCTCCTCTTCCCAGGAGGCTCCTGCAAATGGGGCATCCCCCCAGCAGATGCCCCATCTGCAAAGGGGCATACCCCCAACAGATGGAGATGGCTCACCAATGGCCCGTGCCAGGGCAATGACCACTTCTTGGCAGGTAGTTTGCTCTGAGACACCGCACACAACCCTCTGGATCCCATCCACCCAGACCTTCAGCTCCATCCCCACTACTGCCGGGCCTCAGGTGCACTGGGTCATTGCAGGGCAGGCTGCCTGTGGGGAGAAAAGAAACCATGTTTCCATCCCAAGCCACAAAGGAGGAATACAAGACACTTGAAAAGCAGCATCATTAAATGATCATCCCATGAGTGAATCCCAAGCCAAGACGTTGCTTGCTGCTGCCCTGTGCGTGGATTGCCTCTTTGTTGTGATGTTATTAAAACACTGACATTCTTCTGCAAAGAAAAAGCATTTTTTTCGTTATGTCTGGGCAGTGGGTACAAATCTTCCTGTGGTGGGAAATGATGAGGTTTGTGTGACTGCGTAGTGCTCAGAAGATGCCTAGGTTATTTATGCTGTGAACACAGACTTTTAATGGGTTTGTTGGACTTCCACTGCAATTTCTCTGACAATTTAACAGTGTAGCATAGGAGGATTTTCCAAACAACACTGGAAAAGGCAGAGAAACTGCTGGATGCCTGCTTTTGCAATGGGATATTGAGGGAAAGTGCAGTTAATGCACATTTTAATCTATTTATCTCCATCTCAATTGATCAGAGAGGGATTAAGAAATTAAAATAAAGCCCTTTTCCGCACGAAAATATGACCTGAAATAGGGTATGGGAGGTGGAGCCAGGCATGAACGCCCATAATGAAGCCCAGGCTCTGATCAACACCAGGGCCAAGCTCAACTCCAATCCAGCAGCTCCTTCCAGCTTAAAACAACACCTGTTAGCCTGGGCTCACCCAACTCCTGCCTCTTCCAGCAGCTCAACAACTGCAATGGTCATAAGTAAAAAAAAGATTAAGCACAAGCTGTAAAGAACTCAAATATTTGAGCTTATGGTGTTTTCAAACACCGTGCAAAGATGTATCTATTTTCCTCACTATAACACTGTTTTGGGTAGTATCAGTCTTGTCTGAAAGCTCTGGATGAAGGAACATAGACAGGAAATTTCCAGGCCTTCTGTCCAACAGGGCACAAACCACTTTCCCAACCTCACCCATCTGGTTGCAGTCCCTCCATCCCTCAGCTCCAGCTGTCCCCAGTTTGCAGTCAGGCTATGAGAAAGCTTGACCTCAGGTTAAACACATCATTTTTTTGTTGCCTACTTGATTAATCAAAGGGAGGGCTTGAAGAGTCCTGTCTCCAGTGATGAGGAATTTTAGTCACGGTGTGAGAAATGCAGGGAGAAAACAGGGAAGACATGTCTTAATGAGGCCGTTCCACACAGGTGTCAGTTCCTGGTGGTGTCACCTCCCTGCCCACCTCCGAAACACAAGCACAGAGCAGCCGTCGCAAATACCTCAGCGCTGAGCTCATGTTTGCCTTGGCTGAGCAACTGGGGAAAACCGGTGGGGACAAAGGGCACCTTGGGTTCGGCTGACCTCCCTGTGAGCCCAAACCCGCTAAAATTTGCAAGATTTGGCCCAATTTAATTTTAAGCTAGGTTTTGGCACTGCTCCCCCTATCCTGTGTATTCACGGCTGCAATTGTCCCCCGGCGTTGGAGCAAAGTCCAGGTGCCACAGCGGCACCACCCAGCTCACTCTGAAGCCACTGTTGTACGGTAACACACATCCACACTCTCCAGCCTCCCCCTGAGCAGCACCCTAATGCCAAAATCGGAGTGGCAACGAATCTTGGGGAACATTATCCCCCTGCCCCTGCCAGGGACCCAGCTAGTAATCAAATCCCTCCTCCTGCGCCATGACCCGATAAGGAGCTTAAAAATAAATAAGAAAAATAACCTAGCGTGTTGAGTCACACCACACAGTCTCACCTCGCCCGAGAAATCCAGTGGCTGCCGAACACTGCGGCTGCGGGAGCAGGATGGCTGCCGGCACACGGGTCCCAGGAACCTGTCTGCGTTCAAACCGGGCACCAAGCTCCAGCCCCGCCTTGGCAGGCGTTCCCCGGCAATCATTTACCAGAAGCCAGCACGTGGCACAGCACTGCCAAAAAGCTGGGCGCGGTGGCAGCCAGCTTTTCTCCTCGTGTGAGTGGAAACGCCCCCAAAAAGCAGCCACAGCATTCTCCTCGCTGCATCTCTTCTCTCCCTGTCATATTCCCCAAGACCCCAAAGTCCAGTCAATGTTACTGTTCTCCTTAGATCCTTGCAAACACAGGGGGTCCCTGTTAACTGATCACTCACTGTAACAACAGGGGATTTTTGGGAGTCATCCTCCCCAGCTCGATGCCAGACACAGGATGTCATCTGTCCCCTCGGAGGGGGTGCTAAATAGAGCTGGGGGCTTCTCCCTCCTCTGCCCGCCCTCCCCCCTCCCTCCTTCCAAGGGAGGATCAGCTCCCAGCCAAAACTAGCCCGACTGCCTCTCTTCCCTCAAAGCCCTGGGCTCACAGGGTTGCTGACAGGATGAAGGCTCATCCTCATCTGCGGGAAACCTGCAATGCTCCTTGCACCCTCCATTTCCTGCTCGGGACTGACATCACAACCTTAACACAGCATCTCATTCCCAATATCCCACCATGCCAGTATCACCCTAGTTCAAAAAAATACAACAGCTTGGGGACAGTCTCATTGCTCCACTTGCAAACATGACCCTTCCCTTCTCAAGCTTCGCTGCCAACTCCCTGCATTAATAGTGAATACCTTTGTTACACCACCAGGCAGCAAAAAAAAAATGGGCTTTTCCCTGGGCAAGAGCTGCTTTTCTCGGGGAAAAAGCAGCTTCTCAACAGGAGGCAGGTTTCCAGCTGCCAGTTTGTATTTGCCCTAGGAGGTCACTTTGATCATGAAACAGAAGTGCAGGACAGCTGCCAGGCTCTGCCACTGCCCCAAAACAGCACAAGGGAAGCAAGCAGGTGGTTGCAGGTGCCAGGACGCGTGACGGCCGCTCCCAAAAGCTGCTCATTTTATTCTTTCCACCACCACTCTACCGCTATGGATTTCTAAACAGTTTTTATTGGAAGCAGATTAAAAATATGACTAATTTTCTGCTCCTGTCCCCATGCGATAGGTCCTAAAATTGAAGGTAAGGATGATTCATACCACAACTTTAACAGATTTCCTAACTGAGAGTTGGAATTTCAAATGCTGATTCTAAAAAAAAAAAAAAGAAAAAAGAAAAAAGAAAAAAATTAAGAGACTGAGATCTTGCAGCTTGATTTTGTTTCCTGGTGCTGCTGTCTCTCAGTCTCCCTAAAGCTGTCAAGCTAAAGGAAAAGGAGATGAAGCAGCACTTTTGCATGTGCAGGAAGATGCACATTTTGCTCCTGCAAATTGCCATCCTGCGTTCAGTTCAGGGTTCAGTGATCTTCCTGGACCTGAAATAATACATGTCCAGCCAAGAAAATTTACCAGTCACCCTCTTTACAGAAGCGAGGACCACAACTGACTTGCAGGGACCTCTGTCGTGTGCCCCACAAGGTCCCTCGAGCTGAGATAGCACCTTCCAGCCAAGGATTGCAAGCGCCTTTCTACCCTATTGTGCCACATATAAGAGTAAAAAAAAAATCTGGTTCAGAAAAAACCCCACAAGGGCAGCTGCAACCCAAATCCCGAAGCATTCCCAAGACCCTTACCAGAGCTCCTAACAAGGACCATCTGGGACCAGCATAAAAGTTTTGAGATGAGCATCCCACCAGCACTAAGGTTGCATGCATTTCTACAGGTTCACTCAACTCCCTATGTCCACCTCCTGGCAGGAAGCTGGGTACAAGGCCAGGTGTCAGGAGAGCAGGGCCACAGGGAGAGCTTCCCAGAAAGCCTAATTAAAACTGAAAACGATCTAGAAGACCAGCCTTTCAGGCCAGGGTTTGGGCTGGGGGTAGGGTCATAAAGACTCATCGTTAATAAAGATGTACTTCAGAGCAGGCTGTGATGAACCTGCCATCAAGCATCAAGGTGTCCACAGGGAACAGCAGCTCTGCACTGTTTCCATACACTCCAGGAAAATGCTGGGGTACTCTCAGTCATTTTATTCCTGCTTTGAATCTGATCATCTTGCTCCTCTCCCAGCCAATGCCAGGGGGATGCTCATCCCAGGCACACAAATAAAAAATAAACCAATACATGAGTGAAGAGCAAGCAGGGAGGGGAGGAGTGGCCTCTTCTATGCCAGAGCACTGGTAGGCTTGCTGTGACTCACTGCCCCAGATCAACTGCTGCGGTGACGCATCCAGCAGCTATTTAATACTTCCTGAAGTCTCTCACTGCCTGAAGCAGCAGGCCCAGCTCCTGGGCACCAAAGGGAAGAGATGGTACTTGCCCACCTGCTGAAAACCTCTGGTGGGGGAGAAGCCTCCCTGTTACTCAGGTGTGGAGAGGTGACCCAACACAGAGAAGATCCATAAAGAACAGAAGCCTCCTGACAACACTCATCCTGCAGCAGATTGGAGGGGACAAATCATGGTCCAGGTTTCCCTCCAGACTATCAACAGTGTTCTCCTGCCTCAGGTCCCTCATTTGGAGTGGGATCACCTGCCCTCAGCTGGGTTGTTACAGGGATCAAGCAGCTCTGCTGGGCTTTCTGTGTCATGTCCATCCCAGCATGGAAGGTGATGCCACATTCAAGGTTGACATTGCTGGCAGGTCCAGCACTAGACAGAGATCAGCCATGCCAAGGGTTGAGGACGTGGCACCTCCAGGGCTGGTAGTTCCCATTCTGAGCAGAGATGGCCATCAACATCTCTGAAGGAGCTTCTCTGTGCAGCAGACTCTGGTGACCACTGATGGTCACTGCCACCACATCTGGGACCACCAGGCAAAGCCTCTGCCTACAGCAACTTGGTGCAGGACCTTTCCACCATGACAGCTTGTCCTGAGGATGCTGGCCCCAGAATCCTGAAGAAACACATCTCCTGGCTTGGTGCAAAGCACCAAAGAGGCTGTCATTCTGTTCTTCAACCTGTGGGCCATCAGAATGCGGACAGGACACCCACACAGGGCTCCAAACCAGGGCAGCAAATGGGTTACTTCAACAAGGCACAAAGCATTGACAGCACTTAAATGCACTCAAGAGGTGACAAACGAGTCCTACCAGAGTGGTCACAGGCCAGAGAGGCAGCTCTTCACCCTTCCGCCATCACAGGGAGGGTGTGCAAGTGTTACTCACCCCCAGGCCTATCAAAGCCACCAGCTCTTATGCAAGGCAACCACAAGCACCCAGGAGCAAGGAAGCAGCAGGCATGGAGCTCTGATTCACACCCAAGTGGCTTATTTAGGGGTGGCCATAATAGCTGCTACATCCTTGGTTCACCCATCATCCTCCATCCAGCTCCCCTTGCCTGACAGCAAGCCCAAAAAATCAGCTAAGTGCCAAACCCCATAATTTAACCTGAAGGCTTTACCAGAGATGTGGGGACAGACCCCAGCCTAAATGCACCCCCAAGCTCTGTTGAGCTTAAATAGCAAACAGCTTCTTTTGTGGGCATCTTACAATGCATAATGCACATTTGGCATCTGTAGAAGCTACATACCTGTTTCAAGGGCTTTTTGCACCCAAAGGAGGTCAAAGAAAAACTATGTCCCACGGCATTTGCATGCTTGAGAACTGAAGCATGACTTGAGCCTGAAGTCACAGAGCACCACCAAAGTCTCCTGGCAGTCCAAGGGGGATGTGCCCCACACATGAGGATCTGCAGTAGCTGCCCAAAGAGACAGATATCTGGAGAGCCATAAGCACTATGGCAGCAAACCCCCATTAAGAGAAAAATAGAGGCTTGGAGATTTTCTGCTCCACTTCCTTCCTAAAATTACAGACCCATGCTAACATGCCTGTGGAGGCTGGCCAATGTTAAGCAGGGCAGGAAGAGCCAGGGACAAATACTGCCCAGGGCTGTGACACAGGATGGGGATGGTCCTCGGGGTGATAGCCTTCAGCAGGGATTTAGGGGAGGGAGGCTCATACTGTGGCTGATGTCAGACACTCACTCCATCCCAGCTCCACCCGTGAGGATTTCTCTCATTATTTCTTTAACCCAAGCTTTTGCATCTGCTACAGCATGAGGGCTTCAGAAACAGCACTAGAAAGAAGCTGAGAAAATTTTTCCCCTCTCCTAAACAAGCTAGGAATTATGGCCATGGCAGGCCAACATTGAGAGCCGTATCAAGGATCACAGGCAGTGATGGCGTGTCAGGGATGATTACCAGTCAGTCCACTCTACAGATGAGCCACCAACCAAAAGCTCATTATACATTAAAAACAGCAAACTGCCCCCCCACTACTGCACACACTCACATTACAATGTTTCAGCCCGGAAGCAGAAGGATCATCTTTCACACCTTAACGCATCCTATTTCTCCCTTGCAGCACTAATAGTTACCGTCCATGGGGGAAGAAGAGCTGGCAGAGCTGGCTAGTGAAGTCTGTTGTAAACATGAAGGTTTTCAAGGGAACGATTAGCAGCTTCTGCTATTCCTGTAACCATTACAGTCCCCCCCCCACCCCGATCCACATGTGAAGAGTGACTTCATGAAAGCATGTGAAAGTAAAGCTATAGTTTCCTCTAAAGGGGAAGAAGCAAAATGAGCAACAATGTGTATAGTAGAGAAGAAAGAGGAAGGGCTTTTGTACTGCCATGCTCTTTTTTTCTTTCTGTTGAGCTAGCCCTGATGCTATGCCCAGGATTGGCTGGGGAAGTATTTAGGTTTACAGCTCCCAGCACAGGGGCAGGGCTAGGTCTAGGTATCTTTGGGCTCTAGGCTGATCTAGATTAGGTTCATCATCTTTAGGGGATGACTCTCAATCCAGCTCTGAAATGGCAAGCTCTGAGGAGTATTTCCCAGACTATCTGCACAGAAATGCAACCCTGGCATGCATATGCCAGCAGGTCCAGCATCTCTGCTGCATTCATCTTCCACAGCAGTCATCAGTGAAAGCATGAAGCAATTTGTGAACATTCCCCCATTATTACACACAGCCCATTCCCAAAGTCGGAGGAATATTGCAAATCTAGAGATGCAAGTGCCTGCTCAAATCTTGGAAATACTCCAAAATATCTGCTTGTTACCCACCAGCCAAAGAGGAGAATTTCCATTCCCCTTGCTCAAGGGTGAGACCAATATGGGGAACACCTGACCAATGAGCTATTTCTCCCAATGCCTCCAGAAGAGCCAGAAATGACCCTCAAAGCACAGCTTCCTTGAGATGCTTGCCCAGTCCAGCCCAGAGGACAAGATGCACCTTGGCCACCTACAAGGAAAGGTGGAGACAAGCAATCTCCCTGTATGCTCTCAAATTAATCAAGAATTTAATTTCCATAGAATTACAGGAAAATTCAGGCTCTGCAGCTCTTGTCCAAATAGACCAGGAACACAAAAAAGCCAAATGACCTACAAATACTCTCCCTCCAATCTGCCTTCCAGACTCCTTCAGAAGAGCTGGCATCAGCCACCAGCAACCCTCTTTCCACTCCAGTTCTCATCCTGCAGGAGAGGGTGATTAACAAATTAGCAAATGCACAACCAGGGATAAACCTCCCAGATTTTATTTTGCATTTACAGAATACCTCGCAGTTTCCTACCCTGCTTCAGAAAGCAGCCACGCATCAAGGACATGCTGCTGGGTCTCCTCTCAGAGGAGAGGATGCACTGATGAATATGCAGGTGCATGCTGTCATGGATACTTATTTATAACTTTAAAGGATTAAAAAGGCCTTTAATGACCATTTGCAGAGAGCTGAAAAGGCTCCTTTCTCTCACAGACATAAAGACAAATAAACAAGAGACACAGAATTAATCCAGGCTGAACCCTTTGATAAGACACTTGGGTATTTTAGAAGTCTCTGCTTTCATACTACCTAGCACATGAATAATTAGGTGGAGGTGCTATCCATCCCACCTAAACCTACCCAGAGATAATAAGCTCTTAAGGCACTAAAATTATGGCATATCTCTGGAGAGGCAACTCAGTCTGGGACATCAATCCAGGAGTATAAATCACTGTCCTTCAACAAGTGACAGAGACCATGGCTGCATGACCAACTTTAATCCCCAAAACTGCTTTGCTGGGAGGCAGTGGACCTTTGGCTGAAGAGGTTTTGATGTCAGCAAAGGGTTCCACCTCCCTCTCCACATGTAGGTTCAAACACTGGCAGTCAAGGGCTCTGCCAGCACTCAGTGATACCTGAAGAACCAAGATGGGATGGGAACTGGTGCCAGGGACTGCACTGGCTCTCCTGTCTGTGCAGAAAGGTGGACTCAGTAAAAATATACTGGTTTTTCTGAAGCATTTAGGAGATTAACCATTATACAACTCATGCTCATCTGGGGTTGCTTTGGAGAAATATGTCCTTTTGAACCTCCTACCTCAACTCCCAGCAGGTCATTAAAAAGCCAAGTGAATTCAAAATGTTCAGGATCAAATCCAACGTTGCAGCCTAGGCAATCCTTGAACTGCATTAAAGCACTCCAAAAATACTTGAGAAGTAGTGTTGAGGGACAATTAATCCTCAGCATGCAGCATCTCAAAGATTCAAAGCAGTATTTCTAGCCCATCCTCTCGTGGGTCCCAAGGATGTTTCCCTTCCAGAGTGGGAGAACAAACGTCCTTTTGCTACATACGATGCTGAGTTTGCAAGATTTTTAAAAGACTAGAAAGAGCAATAGAAAGGGTCTCAAAAATAAACAAACAAAACCCAACAAAAAACCGCAAACAACTACAGGAATCCTTTCTGTGGTACAAATGTCTATGCAGATACAGCTTTTTTCCTCATTGAGGATAGGCAGGAAGGAATACCCTGGACCCGGTATGATGTGGGTACAACCTTCTGCCCAGGCAAGCTTAGCCCTGGGAAAGGCTTGCAGATCCACTCCTTTGGGACAGGACTCCAAGGACTCCACAAGGTGCCCTGAGAAATCCCCATCCCGGAGGAGTCAGGGCAAGGAGAAGAGAAAGGAGAGATGATCTCAGAGCAAGTCTGGGAAAGACACTTTCTACAGCCACAAACCATTAAGCAAAGACCTGGGCATACTTATCAAGAGCCCAGGGAGACCATGAGCTGCTTTCTGACAATGAAGCTGTCCCTCAGAGAAGCAGAGGGGGGTGTGTGTGTGTTTGTGTTGCAGGAACCAGCCAGTACCAATCACAACATGCAAAGAGATCTACCCAGCATTCCCACCACAAGTATGTTTGGCTCTTTGCAGAAAGGAGCACTGACACCTCCAAACATTGCCAGAACTTGGAAAAGAAAATAAAAATTGGCAAGTGAAAACAACAACTACAAGCCTCCAAAAAAACCAAACCAACCCATCTTCATTCTTATCTAGAGATGCCTATGGTGTTCATCCAACCTGCTGCACACCACCAGCTGCCTCAGGCAAGCATTCAGAGGCAGAGACCAGCTCCCTGCTGCACACTCACACCTCCTGTGGAAAGCAGTGTTCCCAACAGGAATCGTTAAACCAGCAAGAACCTTACAAGTGCCCTTCCTGCAATCACGCAGTCAGGCAGCTTCACAACACTATCTGGGTGCCAATGGCTTCCCTGGCCTGGTAGGAAAAGCAGGGAGCAAAGGGGAAGCTGCCACTCACTATGCTTCTCTGCCAACATAGCTACTCTCGTACAGGATGCTCTAGGTGCCTTCAAAGTCCCTGCTGTGCCCAGGAGCACAGTGCTGGTTCTAACACCATGGAGGGCATCCATAGGAGACTCTGGACCCCAAAACTCTGTTGAGAGCACTGTGACATTCCACTATCAGTCCTCCCAGTTATGCAGGGGGCATCTGGGAGGACATGGGTTAAACACACAGCTCCAGCAGGTTCTGGGCTGCAGCAGGGTTAGGGAACAGCAGAGAAAGCCTTCCCAAATTCAGGCAGAGCTCAACTGCCCCAAAGTTCCCAGCTTAGGGCTGATCCATCCACGTGTTTGGGTAAGAAGCATTCCAGGTTATTTTTTCAATCCCCCTTTTTTTTTTTTAAGCAACAAGTTATTCTAGATGACTAGCCTGGGGCAGCTGGAAGCACCCCAGCCCTCAAGAAAGTGCTGACTCCAGTCCACAAAAAGCCAGATAATCAGCCGCTTTTAGAAGCTCATGAACTTGGCATCTGAAAAATGGAAGGACATAAAAATGTTAGCAATCATTTGCAACAATAGGATTTTGTTAAAAACCTTCAGTGGAGACACACTTATGCCTTAATTTAACCACACAGGTTTACAAGGGCATAGACAAGTTGGGACAGATGGAAGAACATCCTTTAAGAAGATGCTTTTAAAAAGAATGCATACACACAGAGCTGACACTTAGTGTCCCTTCACATCTTTATTTAATCTTGGGCACAGAGTAACCCATTGTCAAGCAGCACCTGGACTTCTTCTAGCTCACCGCAGCACCTGACCTTGCATGACTCCAGAAAATACTCTGCTCTGAAGCCTTGGCACACATGTCATGGCCTCCCAGCCAGGGAGGATTAACCTCCTGTCTGGATTTGGTCCCAAAGCATCAGCCCCCCACCACCACACTGAAGAAACAACAGAACATGGGCTTGGGTTAATTCCAAGCCACCACTGGAGGTTTATCCTACAGTAGAAGATACAAACAAGACAGGATAGAGAGACACTGAAAAACATGGATGAGATGAATCAGTGCAGACAGTAGCAGAGGCACTCAAGCAATATTTCACTGCAACCACAATACACATCTCTACTACTGAGGGGGACATGCACACGTTGTCAGAGCACACCAGCTCCCATCAATCCCATTTAACATCCAAAATTCTTCAGGACAGAACCTCCTCTATTTGTCCAGGTGCAGATTAAATCCCTGTACCTTCAGCAATTACACCATGCTACCTTTTTTGATCAAGCCATGTTTCAAAGAGCAGGGAAGCCAGGATGATGATTCAGGCCGGCTGCTGTCGCATGGCTTCGGCCAGCTGCCACTCGCCACCAAAAGGTTTGGTCAAGCCTGGCAAGCTACCCAGCATGCTCAGTGGGGCCTGCAGGTACCCAAAGCTACTGATTGCCTGAGCATAGCCATAACTTGCTCTTTTTAAGCATAAGGGGAAAAGAATCTATTTAGAATAAATTAAACTTATTAGTTGTTGTTTTATTATCTCAGGGTGAGACTGTTGCTTGGGTCCACCTCTTCAAGCCCTGGGTAGAACTATTCCCATGTCTCTCATACTCATTTGCAAAGAGTTTTACATGTTAAAGCAACTGCCATCCCCTTCCTAGGAAATTTCAAGAGCGCAGGACCCCCAGATCCACAGTGCTCAATGCAGTGGGGTGCAGGGCACCTGCAGGCTGTGTTCCCTGGCCTCACCATCTTTCTATGAAACAGAAGAAAGGCTTTAGGAAGATGTAAGCACTTGTGGGAGCTTTCCAATTTCCATAGCTTTTCTTTCAAGAGGGTGTGGGAAAGCCAGTGGAGCTATGCTGAGAGGGAGGCCAGGCACCGTGCTCAGGCTCTCCCAGCAGATAACTGGGATGCAGGAGGATTCCTGGCATTCCAACGGCACCAGCAGAAGGTAACAATGTCCCCCCTTCTCTTCAACCCCTTCCTGAGCAGACATCACCAGCACTGACTGATAAGGCAGGCAAGCAGCATTTGGAAATGCTTCCCCACTCCTACCCACTGCAGATACAGCACGTGCACACGCATTTGTTCTCTTCTGCCCAAGAAGAGCTGCAATTCCTGCCGCTTGAGGAGTGCAACCCCACACAGCTGCCCCTCGAGGTGAGCTGACAGGCGTGTGTAGCAACGCTACCCCATCCCGGTGGGATCCAGCGCCCCATTTGACAGCGGAGCTCTGGCATTCGTGCTCCCACACGTTCCCGGGGCCCGGTGCCTGCCTGGCAAGTCTCGGCAGAGCACCAGACCAGGGCTCACCAGCATGCCGTTAACATTGGCATCCATGGGAGCTGGCCCTGGCTGACTTGCGAGGAGCAGCCAGAGCTCCTGTCTTGCCCTGTTGGATCATTTCTCACCCATTTCCACCTGCTTCTTCCTAATTTCACCTGAAATCAGCCATCCTGAGGAGAGTGCCACGGGCTATGCCAGAGGCAGCCACTCTGGGCGAGAGGTGCACGGCACTGACCCCCTTCTTCTGTGCAAACACCACACTCGAACCCACATCCGAGTTCCTAGGCTGCAGTTACAAAGTGCTGTTGCAGGGCAGGATAAAAACAGGGTGAGGAGTCTGGTGTCCCGTCCCTGCCGCCGCCTCCTCCTCCCCGCAGCAGGCCACAAGTGGAGTTACGAAACAACCTGCCAACCTGCCGGCAGAGTTCACAGAAGGCATCAGAAGTATGCAGCTGGAGCCTAGCTCTTATCGAGGAATTTAACCCCTCTCCTCGGAGAGACATCTCTGAAGGGAGGAAGGACGGACAGCTTTGCCCCAGAGATGCAGATCGCGAAGGGAGGAGGCTCTTGGCATGGGCTGCTGAGACCCCAACGCCACCTCGGCTGCTCCTCCACTGGGGGCTCTGGCCGGTGCTTTTCGCGCTGTGGGGCCGCGATGCTGCTCCTCTGAGCGGGCCCGGGGTGGCCCGTGCCGGTGGCCAGAGCTGCTGGGGATGTCCGCGCCAGCCCCGGCTGCCCGCGCAGGTGGGAGGCAGCCTCTTTGTTCCATCACTCCATCCCTTGTCCCCAGTCCCTCTCCAGCTCTCCTGGAGTCCTTCAGGCACTGGAAGGGGCTCCAAGGTCTTCCTGGAGCCTTCCCCTCTCCAGGCGACCCCCCCCAGCTCTCCCAGCCTGGCTCCAGGGCACAGACCTGGTTCTCCTCTGCTGGATGGAGCCCAGAGTGCCTGGCAGAGACCACCATGGGGTTGGCTGATGGAGTGGGCAAAATGTTCAGGCCATGGAATCCATTTGGGGAGGTTTCCTTGGTTTGGGCCAACCGTCCTTCCCACCCTGCTGCTGGTGCTCCTGGCATGGGGCTGAAGGCTCTGCACAGCTCAGAGCTTTCCTGTCCCACGGTGACTGACTCCTGCCAGGGCTGGCATTGGCATCGAGCTGCCCCAAGAACAGGGGTCAGAGCGTCTTACACGCCACAAACTGTCACACAGGAGAGATCTGGTCAGACAAAAAGTCCTGCCCAGCATCATCACACCTCAACACAGGCCCCAAAGCAGCTGCTGGAGTGGCAAAGACTCTGCCCCACGTGGCAGAACCTGCAGGGATTGTGTTTTGGGAAGTGTCTCCTTCTGCAGGAGATGGGAATGAAGCTCTTGGTTTGGAGTTCCTGAGCTCTGCAGGCAGAGCTTCCTCTGCACAACAACCCCAGGGCTTTCCCCCAACCTGCTCTCATTTGTCCTAAGAGAATTTATTTCTGGGGAACACTTTTCACCCTCATTTTTTCACATTCTTTGGGAACTGAAAGGAAGAGGATGTTTAGCAGGAGATACCAAGTAATTCTATTGGACAATTTGGGGGCTTAATTAGATGTTAATGTCTTTTCCTCAGTGTGGCAACCTGTGTTCTTTATCAAACGAGAAGCCTCTTCAAAGAGGTTAATTTGGGAATATCTCACAGTAAAGATGAATATTTGTATAATAAAAATCAGTATATCTGTGTCCTGTGAGAGAACTGCTTAACATATGAGTTTATCAAGGTCACTTGATGCTGCAAGTGCTTACTAAAATAAGAAGTCATCTGTGTGTAAACATTAGTTACATTAATTGGGGAATTACTTCCTTATCTGACAGTGCTTGAGCACTTTTCTTCCCAAACTCAGGAAGTCCAGAGAAGCCTCTGAAAAGAGAATTGAGACAATGCCTCCTGTAACGATCATCCACAACTGACACTTTTTGAAATAATTAATAGTGCTCAGAAAGACCATTTTGGGAGCTGGTGAACTTTGCACACAACACCAGGACCTGATGTAAGGCACAACCCCAACTGCCTGTCAAGATCTGGCAGAAGTGAAGGTAGATCTCAGAGAACATCATGAACGTGGAAGAAATCCCATTTTAATGACATTCCAAGGATTTCTTGCAGGAACTTCCAGGGAGACACGTCCAGAAATTGTGCTGAGACAATGGCAACAGTGGCAGGAGGCAATTCCAGCAGCTCTCTTGGAGCTGGGAAGAAGGAGCACAGACCTCTGAGAAGCTGCGTGTGGCAACCTCCTGAGCATCCCTGAGCCTCTGTAATGGGTACCACGGGATCTGGGAGGAGGAGGATGGAGGCACAGGGCAAACTTCACCTCCTGAACCTTCCAGCTCAGGATCAGAGGTCACTGCCAGGGAAGTTGTGCCATGTTGGTGGTTTCACTTGGATGCCACAATTGATGGTGTTGCAGGTCTCCTTTGGCACAAATGGCTTGGACAGAGAGGAATCTGGCCTTGTCTCTGGACAAGGGGAGGCTGGAGGAGCCTCAGGGCTGTTCCACACTGCTCAGAGGGTGGTGATGGCCAGGGCAGGGCCAGGGGGTGGCACAGACTGGAGCCAGGGAATGTCCTCACCCTCCAGAGGTAAAGGGCAGGAAGGGTTCACCCAGAGGCTCGGTGGGATCTCCCTCCATGCTCTGGAGTTTTCCAGGTCCATGCCTGACCTAATGCTGCCAAGCACCCTGCCCAGAGCGGGTTGCTGGGCTGGAGCATCCATCACATCAACATTCCCATGTCTCTGATCCTTTCCCAAGCACTGGAAGGCTCAGTGTGCCCCCTGTGCCCTCCACACTGCCCTGCACGTCTGGCAAACCAGTGTCTGACCACAGAAACTTGGGTGAAATCTGGGCACAGAGGGAAATATTTCTGCTCCTTTCCAACACACAGAAGCCACGAGGCACAGGAGGATGAAGGTCATCTTTCCAAACACTGCTTAAACTGGAGACAAATCCTGCCTTCCCTGGGAGAGAAGCTTCTGCTGCCCAAAGAAATGGGATCCAGCTGTCCTGTCTCTTGAGGGATGCACCACAAACTGCACTTTGGACCCCAAATTTCACACCACAATCCACTGCACTCTAATTATTTGCAGTTCAGCAACTTTATGGCCATCACTGGATGAGATCACTAGAAATACAACCCAGGACAAACCTTTGATTGAAGGACTGTGCCCAGTGGCTCTGCATCTTCCTTCAGCTGGACCTTAGAAAGGCAGTGGCTTCCAAGGAAAGGTTTCCAAGTAATGGTTTCCAAGGGTCCATTGAGGAGGAGCAGCCTTGGCTGGGAGCTGCTGGTCCTGGGAGAGTCATGGACATCCCAGCAGGGCTGGATCCCTGTGCTGAGGGCGTGTTCTCTGCTGAGGAGCTCCTAAGAACTGCTCTCCAGCAGAACATAATCCCCTGTAACACTTCATTGTGCCTGATGCAACGGGAGGGCAAATGGGGCTGACAGGAATTCCAATCAATGGCATTCTCCTCTCCACAGTGGGATCAGTTTGTCAGTAATTACTTGTTTGTTGTCTTCATTGTGAATCCCAACAATTCCAAGGTTGTTAATGCTCCAAGAGAGAAAATGAAATTACATATTCAATTTATTCTGCACGGAAACAAATTACCGAGAAGAAAAGGGGATTTATTTGCATTCCTGCGGTGGTGTCGGTGCCACGCTCCGTGCTGGGGCTGCCTCCCTGCCGGATTCCCTGGGCACTGGCATCCCCTCCCAGCCCAGGCAGGGGCACCAGCTGGGAGCTCCACTGCTGCCCAGTGTGCCAGAGCTGGCTGGGACTGGGAGGCACAGCCTTTGCCCCTTTTCTACAGGGAGAGGAGCAGTTTGGGGGGCCCTGAGAACACAGGGCAGTGAAACCAGGCTGTGCTGGAGTCATGGGGTGAGACCCAGGGGCACACAGTGGGCACCTGGACCCAGATGTGCCCCGTGGTGCCCAGAGCAGCCAAACCTCTCTCCCTGAGACTCTGTCTTTGTCCATGGGAGCAAACCTAGGGATAAGGGATGTTGTTTCTGCAGTAAAGTATTTGATTTAGCTTAAGCTCTTTACTGCAGGAAATGGTTATCTTGATCCAGTTAATTTCTACAATGCTTAAATTTATCTTTCTGCAAATCTGACTTAAATATTAATGATGCTTTGCATTCCTAGTGCCTTTCATCTGATGATCTCAAATGTAGTGCTGGAAGGAATAATGGTTGGGGGTGTGGGTTCCTCTTAACATCTCATAGATACTAAAATGTAATAAATCATTAGGTGGACCTGCTTCCACTCACAACCAAGGAGCTTGGTGTCACCCCCCTGGGGCCAAGGTCCAGCCCAGTGAGCTGTCTCATGCTCTGGTGAGCAGTGCAGGACAGGACAGCTCAGCTGAGCAGGGCACGGCACTTTAATAGCACCTCTGATAATTAAATATGGATGTTACTCGAGCTGAGATGTAATTGAGTGAGACACCCAGAGCAAAAGTGTCTGTTCCAGAGAGAAGGTCATTTCTTGGGTGGTCAGGACAAGTCTGGAGTGAGACTCAGGGCAGCTTTGAAGCTGTTTGGCAGGAAAGGTTAATGTGCAGAGCAGAGACAGTCAGAGAGAGGGGCAGGTTCCTCTGGGATAACATGCAGTCCATGTGGGGAAGGAGCTGGGCACCAGCATATCTGGGACAGGAGCTGGGCACCAGCACACCTGGGGAAGGAGCTGGGCACCAGCACATCTGGGGCAGGAGCTGGGCACCAGCACACCTGGGGAAGGAGCTGGGCACCAGCACATCTGGGGAAGGAGCTGGGCACCAGCACACCTGGGGAAGGAGCTGGGCACCAGCACATCTGGGACAGGAGCTGGGCACCAGCACACCTGGGGAAGGAGCTGGGCACCAGAACACCTGGGACAGGAGCTGGGCACCAGCACACATGGGGCAGGAGCTGGGCACCAGCACACCTGGGGCAGAGGGGTGGGGAGGATTTTCATGAGGGATCGAGAAACGAACTCAGCTCTTCCCATCAGCAATGGGATGGGAGGAGGTGCCACGGGGCAGTGTTACAGAGGAGATGGCATTTCCATGCTGGCAGAAAGGTTCTTCCTTGGGGCCAGGCCCCTGGATGGAGCTTGTGGGGTGTGTGGCTGTGCAGGGGCAACACTGACTGGTAAGTGGCACTTGGAGACTTTGCATCTTCCCAGGTGCTGCAGGGACTTGGTCATGGCCTTGGCTGCAGTGTGGTGGTCTTGATAACCAGCTGTGCCAGCTCTGCCAGCCAAGCCTCTTCCAGCAGAGACAACGCTGGATGGCAGTGTGAGCCCAATCCCTGCTAAATCCCACCCTGAGCCCCTTGGCAGTGCTCTGGCTGCTGGATCTGCACCAACACCCATGACTTGGGCCCTCTGGACCCCTGTGCTGCTCTTGGTGCCCCCTCAGGGTGTGATGACTTGTGGCAAATGCTGATCCATCAGCTCCCAAGGACCCACCAGGGGCCTGAGCCTTGGGAGGTTGTGCTGGTTTAAAGGTAAAGCAGCAGTAAAAGTGACCCAACACAAGAGAGATTATAAGTCAGAGTTACAATTTAATAACAATATCACAACAAATGCAATGGCACAAAGAGAAATTGGGTTGAACCCCCAAGCCCAGCAGTGTAACCCAGCCCCCTGGGGCACAAACACAGGGGGGTTTGGTGGCCCCTGTGCTGAGCC
>JAOXXN010000065.1:17781983-17803190 GCA_026770055.1 Myrmophylax atrothorax
CCCGCCAGGTGAGCCCCGCCCCACTCACTCACGCCATCACCTCGACTGTTTAAAAAAAAAAATCTGAAATTCTCCTGTAAAAAACCACCAAGGTCTTAAATTCTTAAAAAAATTCCAAATAACAACCTTAAATTCTTTCTTAAAAAAGTCGCAAATCCTCTAAAAACAACAACAAATAAAATTCTCTTTTTAAAATAAAGTCTTCAATTCTCCTGTTTGGTTTTTTTAAAGAACTCATAAATTCTGTGCTTTTTTCCGCCAAAGTCTCAAATCCTCCATTAAAAAGAAACCTTCTTAAAAGAACTTAAAAAAAAGTATTAAATTCTCCTTTTATTTAAAAAACGTATTACATTATCTTTAAAAAGATTTAAAAAAAGGCTGCAAACATTATCATGTTTTTTAGAAAAGTCTTAAGTCTTAAAATCATCTTTCCTAAAAACAAACCAAGAAACATGTCACTGTACTTCTCTGTCCCTGAATCCTGACCCCTCTTCCATGGGGCCACATGGGCAGGCTCATTCCTGGCTGGAAGCACTCAGCCTGTCCTACAGCAGGGCCAGACCTCCACTTGTCCTGGCAGGTCCCCGAGTAGAACAGAGGAAACAACCCCTTCTCAGAGAGGAAGAGCTTGGCTTGGCCCAAGGTGGGTGCAGCCCTCGTGCCTTGCACCCTTCCGCTGGCCGGGGGTTTAGAACACCCTAAAACTGCAGAGAGACGAGGAGAGGAAGACAGGTTCAGCCAGTTTTGGAAGAAGCAGGTGCCTGCTGCCGTGCTGGAGACTTTGGGAACTTCTCACTTCCTCTATCTATCTGCTTCTCTAGCTCCCAAAAAACGCACCTGAAAGGTCCCCCCACCTGGCAAACCTGCCCTTCCTCCACAGCCCACCAAGCAATGGGGATGGCTGTGATGGCATCAGCCTCAGCATCCCGTGCTGGTGGTCTCTACTGGTGAAGGTGCTCCAGTAATGCCTGTGCTGGTGCAACCCCAGCGCCAAGCATTTCTTTCCCGCAGTGAGACACAGGGTTCCCTTTATATTTTTTAATTTAGAATCTCTTGTGAAATGTCCTACCACTCATAAGAAAGGATGTGCCACCCATCAGACCACAGATCCCGAGGTGACTGCTCCAAAACAGATCTTAGGGTTGTTGCTCCATCATAGAATGTGTGTTAATTTTAACTGATAGTCAGAAAAACCTCATCTCTTGTGGATCTTATGATATCTTTATCTAAGGTTTATGATATCCTTGACTACTCTCTTCTCTACATCCAAGCTGCTGGGATTAGGAGGTGATACAACATGCAAGTATGTATCTGTCACTCGCCAGCTTTAATTGGGTTTTTAAATGAAGTTTTCTGTTGTTCTGACATATTCCTCATAATTATGATCTCCTAAAATCAGATAATACATCTGGCACTCCATAACACGGGCCATGCCCTGGAGACCTTACAGTGCAGGAAGAACAAAGATCTATAAAAGAAAACAACAAAAGCTGTTCTCAGGAGATACATATCTTATTTATTAGCTTGGATACTCTTCTGAGATCCTAATTAGACACAAACTGAGGAGAGGTTCATTTGCCATTAGTCAGGATGGTTGTCTTTCCTTTAATAAAAAGATTCTGTGTTTTAAGTCTTTCTATCTTTTGCAGGTTGTAAAGAGATTGGAGAGCTCTTTTCACTTGTAAAGTTATTACTGTGAAAAATAATAATCTAACTCTGCACCAGGACATCTTCATGATCCCTTGATCCCTCACCCTAACTAAGAGTTCTCCACACCTTCCATCAACCATGATGGATGAAATTGTCCAGGGTATAGTTTCATACTGGTGAGCTCCTCCAGACTGGCTCATGGACCACCTTCTCCAAGCATTGCACTGTCTCAGCCCACCTCTGGATTTATCCTGAAGCTCCTGTGACGTTGAGTCCATCTTCAGCGACTGACCAAGGAATAGCGACTGAGCTGATTTGAAGGTTTGAGCTCACTTGTTCCTCGCTGGGTTTTCCAAAGATTCCAAAGTTCTGAAAAGCCACATGGTTCTTGTACATTGAGTAGCCAGGCTGCTCTTGGGAGGAGAGAAATGCTGTCTCAGCATCCCGAGCAGCTAATCATAACCAAGTAGGTCCTTTGGTCTCTCCAGCAGCAGATGAGATAGTCACCCTATCTGAGTTTCCCCACAGAAGATGATACTGTCTTGCTGCTTTCCTTAGGAGCACAAGAAGTGTCCTTGTTCTGAGGCTCCTTGAGACAGAGAATACACTTACACAAAACTCCCTCATGAGTACAAATGTACCATGTGTGAGCAGCAGGTCACCATCTGGTGACCAGCCATAGCCTCTCTTTACAGGGCATATCTCCCCTGAGATGGCCACCCAAGCCAGCTCAAGCACAGCAGTGTTATCCTGGGCTACAGTGCGTGGTCAGCATTGAGGATGAGAGGAAAATGGTATTTGAGAACTGGGAGCAGCAGAGCTGTTGGGTTTTGGCTTTTGGCACAACACCAAAACCCTCTGAGCTGTTGTTGGGAGGGGACAGTAGAGGAAAGTTTGTTTTTCGGGCCCATCTCAAAGGAAAGAGTGAGAAGACAGATTTTCAGAGGTGCCCCACATCCACTGGTCTCCAAGGAGCTGGATGCAGTCAGCATCATGGCTGTCAAACTTTCCGGCCAGCCTGAAGGTCATCTGTTATTTTGCCATCTCCCATCAAGCACCAGAGACAGGAGCTGCTTCCTTCTGGGGCACAAGGCCCCCATGGTGCTTTCCTCTCCTCCCCTTGTCATGGACTCCTTAAGGCCTTGGGAATGTGCCTCCAGATCCTGTGAGCCCCAGGAAATTTTTCAGTCACTATCCTTTCCTGACACAGCCACAACATTTCATTTGCCTCAGGGAAATTACCCAGTGCATTCCTTGTCTGGTGGAGCACACAGAAGGGCATGTTTATCCCAGAAGATGAATTTCCCTCTCAAATAAGGACAACCGCCCCCAAAATGGCAGCATTTCCAGGGAAGCCCTGGCACCAGGAGAGAAAAGTGGCCAGTACCATATGGCATATTGATTTTCTCTTCCAGCAGACACCCTCTACCTCAAGAGCTATAATTCAAAGCTAGATGTATGTATATACAAATAATATATATATTATGTATATACATCTATATGTATATGTATATACAAATAATGTACATAAATAATACATATAATTATGGATAAAGTATTTATAAATATATATATAAACACTAGAATACTGCCCCTGTTGCTCAATGTATTTTTAGCAGTGTTAGGAAGTGCCCATTGACCTCCTCAGGACTCTTAGGACTTTGGGAAAGTTTGGAAGGTATGAAGTTTTTCCAGATTCATTTGGAACGTTTTGAACGTTGATTTTCTGGCAAGGGTTTTATTACGCAACCATACACTGTTTCGGTAAGGAATAGAAGATGCTGCCTCACATGTAACAAAAAGGCTTCTCTGGAAGAATTTTTTCCTCTGTTTCTAGGACAACAGGAGACATGAGAAAGAAAAGATGCTGCAGCATCACAGGAATGCCAAACTGGGGCTCAGCACCGCAGAGCCACTGCGGCTGACTGCCAGTGTACTACACACTGTACCCCAGCATTTCCACCTGCAGCCCTGCCTGGGTTAGGACTTGCAGGAAGGAGAGACCTTGGTGGGTAGACTAGCTTTCCCCTTCAAGGGAAGGCCTCCTGGCCTCTGAAACTTGATGTATTTCTTCTCCTCCTGCTTTACTCAAAGGTATATTCATCCTGCTTCTGTAGCAAGCCTGAAAAATTTGCTGAGCGCTTGTCTCCTGTGTCTGCAGTATGAATGGGGATGCTCAATAGCAGCCTACAGGACTGAGGTCTGAGACAGTAAAATTTTTTGCTACACTGGTCTTATGTATTTGAATTGCCCTCTGTAGGCATACAGCCCTTTTCCAAAAGCACTGACAGCCACTGTAAGGTCTGCACGTGCCTCTCTGCTTTCCACACCTGTGGTGGTGAGAGCTGTGAAGGGAGATAACCTGCAAAGGGTCTCAGGAAAAGTGGTGCCCAGCACACTCACAGTAGAAGATGAGTATAAGCCAAGTGGAAAGCCATTGTAAAAACCCATGATACAGAGTCAGAAATCTCAGGTCCCTACATCCTCCAGAAACCTGCACTGCCTTGTCTTTGCTAGAATGGCTCCTGCAAAAGGTCCAAATCAAAAAGTAAAAACAAATGGGATTTAATTAGGTTGGAGCTCCTGCATTCCCATCCAGCATCCTTAGGCAAAAGTATGGCTGGATCATTACATCTTTGTTGCCATTCCCCACTTCAACAGCGAGTTGAGCTCTGCAACACCAGGAAGAGGGGAGGAAGAAGCAGCTGAAACAGCGGTGAATAGAGAGAGCAAATGGACAGGAGAAACAGAAAGGGGAAAGGGCAACAGTGTCAGTAGGAGAAAAGATGCCCTGGACACATCCCACAAGGTTTTACTTCCCATTCAGGTGCTGGGCAGAATTTTGAAGACCTGTGTTTAGCCTAGGAAATAGCCTCATTAATTATGGCTGTTGAGTATGGGAACGCAACAGCTCTTTGCAATTCTGCTGCTGGGGAGCCTGTGACCCAAGCAGTTCGGGTTTCCCAAGCATTTAGCAGTGTGGTCATGCTAATTTAGTTCGGTTTTTCAAAGGCTTGCAGGGAAAAGTCCTCTTCTTCCCAGAGGCATTGAAAGTTTTGACCTCTTGACCCTCCCTTTTACTAGGAGGTTCAAAAGTAGCATTGCAGCTGTTAAAGTTTTTCTTCATGCCTCAGTGATTCTCTGATGGGGGACCACGCTGGTGTTTATCTAGGCTCGACCTCTCTTCTTTGAGCCCGGAGATGTCTCTTTCCTTCAGTGCTACAGGCAGGGCAATGCTGGAAACCTCCCTGTCTTGCCATTCATTCCCTTCCTGTGCAAATGTACCAGTACCCACTACTAATCCATCCCCCACCAGGAGATGGGGTTCCTGGCACTGATCCTGTTTGTCCATCACGCTGCAGATTCATTTACATTTTATCCACCGTGACTTGTCTACGAAACACAATCCTTCTGCTCTGATGCTGGCATCCATTTGGCTTCCAAAAGTCAACTGTTAGTTTCTGAATAAAAAAAAAATAACCCCCTTCCCAGCAGACCACTACTGGCCTCATGTGGACCTGTGCTGTCTTGTCCTCTGCTCCACTGCCAAGGCTCATTATTTGGAGAGGACATCCTCCCCTTAATTTACATCTTTGTCACACAAGGCATCCAGGTGCCAGGCTCCCTCTTCCTCAAGGACCAAGATCCACCAAAGCACTTTACTTGAGAACAGGTTTAACGTCAAGCAACTTGTTTCAGGATGTTGCTCACACATCACATCCCCTAGCTGAGATATTGGAGAGCGATGGCCTGATTTGTTACTGTCATATCCCGGATATTTATTCACAGCAACCCAATTTTCTGCTTTGCACAGGTCCCACCAGCTCATCTCAGTGATGAAACATGAGGTTAGGATGCAAAGTGAGGTATAAACGGGCAGGAGAGGAAACCTCTCAGAACTGCTAGTCCATCTAGCTGTGGGATTAACCACATTCACACCAACAGATTAGGGTCATTAATGTAGTCATTGAAAAAGGGAGAGTCCTCCTGTGAATAATGACAGGTGCTTCACACTGGTAGGTGCCTGGTCCCTGTGGTGGAGGCTTGAAGGTGATGAGATAGTGATGAGTGTTGCAGACATCTCCAAGGCAAGAGCAGCCATTACCCTTTTTACAGCTCTCCTGCCATCTGAAAATAGTGGTAAGCAAAGAAACGTGCATGGATGAGGGGCTGAATTACCCTGGATTATGCTCCCAATGTCCACACCGCAGAGCCATCTGCAGAGAGGTGCTTGTGATAGAAGCTGGGGGAAGGACCTGCTCCCTGGGCTCCTGCATCCCTGCTCAATTATCTCTTTAGGTGAGCTCAGCTTCCCTAGCTGCAAAATTGGGATAATGTTTACTTTGCTTCCAGGGGTGTGGAGGCATAATTAATTAATGTTTATGAAATGCTTTCAGATCCCTAAACAAGAGGGGTGAGATAAGCAGCGAGGGTTCATGAGGTAGGTGCAACGCGTTATGATGAATTACTGCGATTCAAAGGTAAATTACTGTTATTGCTGCCTAATAAGCAGACACAGCCATTAGCCTCTGACAATCTGATTTCTAACTCTGTTAGTTCCTTTCCCCCCTCATTCTTCTCAGCAAGAATGTGGTTTCATCTTCACTACTCACACCTAGTTGACTATAAGAACCTGGGAAGTCATATGGGGCCAACCCACCTGGCCCATCTCCTTGGTGGGAAGGAGAAGCACGTGGTGCAGCCAGCCCTGGTGCCAGCATGGATGACACCTGCAGCAGGGCAGCTTGCACCACTGCCACAAGCTTCTCACCTGTGATGGCATTAGGGGCAGACACACCACTCTTCCTTTGCAATGGGGAGCATCCCCAAAAGCAGTCTACCATCCAGCTTCAACCAGCAAACTCACTTCTTCAAACCCTGTGGTTTCAGGAGATGTGAGTGCACAGATGCAAAATCCCACCCCTCAGGTGGGCTGAGGAACATGCCCTTGTGCATGCCCCATCCCAGCCTTCACTTGGAAAGGTTTAAAACCCCCAAAAGATCTTGCACTGGCAAAGTGTAGAAATGCACAGGGGCAGTGACCCAATGAACAGGCACACAGGAGCTTGGAACTGCTCTAAGCTGAGCTGAAAAAGTCTTTAGGCAGTTTGGCCATGTTTGCCTGGAAACCAAATTGAACCTGACCTGCTTTAAACCAGTGTGAGTAATGTGAATCCTGGGCTGGCATGAGCAGGTTTTTCTGGTTCTTGCTGCAGCTTTTCCCCCCTCCTTCCCTGCCTGGGCTCCCAGTTTCATGGTGGGAGGGCACCTGAATCGGGCACAGCTTCCACCCTTCAGGACACCTTTTCCTGCTCTCTACCCATGCCATTCCCATTGACCCCAATTGCTTTTCCAACACCATGCCTCAGAATCCCCCACATTACACACAGCCAGCCACGCATCTCCAGCCTCACACCCCTCTCACACCACCAGAACTAGAGGACCTCTCCCACGCCTTTCTCTGCTGTGGTTGCTGGTGCCACGTGCCAATGCATGGCACAGTCTTGCACCAGCTCCGTCACTTGGTGGTACCCAAGTGGAGGCCTCAGGCAGAAACAAGGAGGATCCCAAGCGTGGATTGCTTTGAGTACCGAATTGAATATTCAAGACCACCTCTAGACACAAGCTTGCAAAGGATAGACAAGTTCTGTAGTTTCTAATTGTCCTGTATCATTTTTATACTCAAAACCTTTTCAAAATATTTTTTTCTTTTCCCCTGGCTAAGACTACAGTTATGTATGAAGACCCCAGTTCAGTAAGATAGTTATACCTGGAACCCAACACTAAAGACTTCAACCCCTGAAGGATTTTAGCCTGGGTTTCAGCCTTTGGTGAACAGGGTTGAAGGCTTAAAATCACTCCAGTTCCTCTGTGCCTCCCTGGAAATTCCAGTCTGGTGGGAAAGCGGCCAAGCAGCTGTCTCCTTTAAAAGTACAATGATGATAACAATGGTTATCCATAGTTGATTAAGTCCTAAGTGGGTCCTATATGCACCTGAAACACATAAATACCAATACTTAAACAAAGAGGAGCAGAGACTTTTTTCCCCTTTGACAAAATTTCGCAGTCTTTCTTTTAATTTTAAAGATAAATTGTTATTATCTTCAAGGGAATGATTCCTTATTAGCTATTGGATTTTACATGAAGATATTTGCTCTCCATGTCCAGAGCACTTGAGTAGGGTAGGCAATGTCAACTGGAATTCACCTGGGCAGCCAAACAGAAAACAGA
Organism: Myrmophylax atrothorax; assembly: GCA_026770055.1. NCBI lineage: Eukaryota > Metazoa > Chordata > Aves > Passeriformes > Thamnophilidae > Myrmophylax > Myrmophylax atrothorax. The sequence goes on from JAOXXN010000065.1 coordinate 17,789,865, forward strand.
TTTTATTACCTACTCTGCTAAGAATAAATAGTACCTGATGCCTACATAGTATCACTGTATTCTTAACCCAAGTTTTTCTAGTAACTACATAAATCATGTGAAGTCACTTTTCCATTTGTATGTTAGCAGCATGACTGAAACAGAAATATCATCCAACAGATGCACATTCAGCATGTATCTTCCTTTCTATTGGGAAGTTAGTAAATTGGCTTTTGCTTCCATAATGCTGAGCTCTTGGCAATTTTTGAGCACACCCGTACTCAGCACACAGCAGGCAGCTCTAATAACAGGTGACCTAAGCAAAAAGGAGGATTTAGACTGCCCTTGCTCACCGAGATTTTCCAGCTCTTAATAGTCAATATTTGCCTTCAGGCTGTGGGTTAGTTAAGGAAGTCAGGGCAGCCCAGCCCCAGTGAGGCTCTGCAAGTGCTGCTCATCTCCTGCACCACCAGAGCCCCACAACACACACAAAACCCCTGGGAAGGACATGGCACAGCACACAGCACACAGTCCGCTCCAAATGTGTCTCTGGCAGATCCTGCTTTTCCTACCAAGTTTCCCCCCCTTTTCCCACCAGGCATGGGAAATATGTCTGGCTGCCATTCAGAGAGAGTGGAAAACAACTGAAAAGCCAGAAACTTTAGACAGAATTAAGCCTGGACTGTGTCACCCTCAATAAGTGGGAGTTTTAGAAAACACCACCTTTGTGAAACCAGAGAGAGAAGACAATACAGAGCATGGCATGGGCAATGAAATATGTATGTACCTAGGACCTCATCCAGCCCTCCCCCGACACTGTACCTCTTGCCTTTGCATTGAAGGGGCACTGGATCTCATCCAAAAAAGATGCAAGGGAACAAATGTAGCCCTGGCAACCCCATCGAGGACAGGGAAGAACAAAGAGGACCCCCGGGCTGAATTTGTTTCCATTTTTAATCCTTATCTATACCCATTACCCCCATGCATGGAAAGAGGCTTCTCAGCTGTATAGATTTGCATTGCTATAGGAGTTTGAAGTGATAAAACATTTGGCCTGCCTATTCAGAAGCAATTAGTGATTCAAAGTAGCCTGAGACATTTTAAAGGGGCCTGGTTTTCCAAGAGACAGGTGCTCTGAGCTGACTTCAGGGCACAATGGAGTTTTTTAGAAAAAAGAAGTCACTGGCTGCTTGAAAATACAGTTCCTTCAAGCCTTAGCAGTAAAAATAAATATTGCCAAAAAAATCCAGTTTAGGCTGGTAAAATCTATGAAGAGGTGAGGAGAAAAGGCTTGATTTACAGTGCTGGTAGAAGTACTGTTTATCTATCTACTGAATACATATAGTTTGTATTTTAATGTTACAGGTTTCCCCTCCACCACGAGTAATGCAGACAGAGCCATCTCCCACTAAGGCTGCCATCCCAGCATCCTTGTCACAACACAACATCATCACTGAGCCAGAATTTCTCATCCAGATCTCCCACCAAGAGAGGAGGTATTTTTTTGAGCATTGTTGCTCTTAGACTTTTAAATCTACCTAGGCAAAAAAGGCAGCTTTCCAGCCTTTAATCCGACTGCAGGAACCAGCACATCCTGGCTGCCACCACTGCAGAGCAAACCCAGGGAAGGAATGAGACCTGCACCACAGCTGTTACAGTCTCTGGCAGGATGAAAAGCCCTGGAAAGGCAGCCCAGGAATGACCAGCTCTCACGGTTTCTGGGAAAAGGCAGAAAAATCCATGTCAAGGGTGAATTGGCCCATGCAGAGACATCAGGGCAGGACAAACTGGTATATAAGTGTCCAATGCAGAGGAGCATCCACTCTCTGCCTGAAGGAGTTGTCCTGTGGCATCCTCCTCATGCAGCTGCTTTTCTTCCTCTATCAGCAGGAGACATAAAGAGGCAACAGCCAACTGAGAGCAAAATGAGTCTTTCGCTTGATGCTATGAGGCTCCAGCTTCTCTCTATCCCCATGCTGTTGAGTCATGCTGATATAACCACTGAATTGTTGGGCTCAGGAGAAAAAAGGGAGGAGAAGAGATTTCTGACTTCCATCCAGAAGCATCTTCTGCCCACTGTACTGTGTACAGCACCGGGGCCCCCTGCAAAAGCATCCCAGTCAACCAAAGTTGTTTCCACTACATGTGCCATATTGCCTGGGGGCTGCTGCAGGGACTTTGCCAGGAAGAAAACAGGAGATTGCAGGAAAGGGTAGGGCTGATTAAAAAAAAAAATAAAAAGAGAGGCTTTCTTCCAGAGACCACTTGAAAGCTAATAGGGCAGAGTGCCACAGCCGACTGGGGATGCATTTTGAAGTGCTTCTTAATCTGAGAACACATATATCCATCACCATCTCTAACATCTGTCTGGCAAACTGGATGGGTGGGGACAATAATCTCCAAGGGTGTTCTGCAGAGACTGAGAGAAACTAGGCAGCAGAGATACTCAGCACCCCTCAGGGGTTTCCAAGGCAAAGCACTGTTTGTGAGCAGGTGCTGCTTGGGCCCCAGCAAGCACCCAGGTGGTGCAGGTATCTTCCTTTCCCCACAGAGCTGCAGAAATCAAATGCTCATTGGGGAAAAACACCCTCTACATGCAGCTCTGCAGAGGTTAAAGAGCATCGCAGCTCCAGAGCCAGTGCTGTGTGATTCAATACAAGCCCCCAGCTGAGATCAGGGCCTGCAACATGCACTTGCACACATATGGGGACATCTCCTGGAGAAGACTATTAAAAGGAGAGAGAATAATAAGTTTCTACCTATTTCCCAAATGTAAAATGAAATTCCAAGGTCCAGCTTAAAATCAAACAGCACACAGTTATCAACCTGTACTTTTTGGCACTTACATGTCTTCTTTCAGCTGATCCCAACCAATTTTTGCCCAAGCTACAAAGCATCAAAGGCAGAGGCATAACTCACAGCTGCTTTCCCTGGTCCCAGGCTGCTAAACCTGCCCTTCCTGTGCAGGAATCTGCTGCCATACTTGGCCAAAACAAGGGGCCAGACTTGCAGGACTATTCCAGATGCTCTTCAGAGTTGCTATACTTGCAAGAATAATCTAGATTTAGGGCAAGGTCATAAGCACACGTGAAATGCAAAAAGCAGCAGTAAGGAGAGAACCACAGGTGTTGTGGAAAAGGCCCAAGACACCTGTCTGGGGCTGTTCTCAGAAGAGCCATCAGCCCTTACAGCATCTGCTGTGTTTCTTGTCTCCCCAACAGTAGCTGTTTGTGTGGATATCTCACATTTCTTAGCACATACATATGCCGCATCAGGTCTTAACTCCCACTATTGCAAAGGCATGTTAGAAATGTGACCCTGAAATGCTACAAAGGTTCAGAAAGCAAAATATACTCACGGTTTACTTATTCAATCTTAAACTTTGGGGCAGTGCTGCTTTTTGAGTTGACAAACTGGTGTGGGGCAAACAGAGGTTATCCCCCAAATTAGATGTCAGAGAGGAGCCTCAGGACTATACAGCAATCACCTGGAAAAACTCACCAGACAAGAAGAAAGAGGAGGTACAGCAGAAAAAGCAGGTCTGGAGGTGGTCCAGAAGACCATCTCCAACCCACTGCTGACACTCACCACTCACTCCCTTGTTCCCAAAGTAAATTTCTGGCCACTCATGGTTCACTCGTGTGACAAGTTTTTCCTCCCCTACCTCTGCTCAGGCATGACTATATCAGCTGCTTTTCAGCCAAGAGGATGCTTCACACTGAAGGGATCAGGAGACAAGCCTTTTAATTAGGAGGTGAGTGCCACCCATCAGTTAATCCCTCCTCCTTCCTCGTTGAGCCTGGGAAATATATAGCTGGGTTTGTTTATACTGCCCATACAACTTATCATTTGTTCATACTGCTTTCTGTCTTCAAAGCACTTCAGAAGGTGTTATGCAAGCTTCTTTTCAGCCCTCATGTGACAAAGGATTTGGAAAGGGGATGGAAGGGGAGCAGGGAAAAGAAAAGCTAAATAATTTGCCCCAGGACAAAAAGAGTTGACAGCAGAGCCAGAATCAACACTCAGCAGCACTTGCCTCTGAATCTCATGCTCTGATCTTTGCCTGTACCTCACTACCTTCATGTTCAAAACTGGTATTGTGTAGCCTGGTGATCATCTTTGTACCAGAGAGCAGGTTTCAAGGGATTTCCTTCAGCTCAGCATTCCTGTGGTCACAGCCACCGGACCTAGTGGTCCTGGACCAATGATTAAACTAAAGAATTTCAAACATCTGGCAGTGGTCAGTAAAACTGCAATCAGCACCAGAGGAACAAGAAGGGAAAGGATCCATTCCAAACAAGAAGGGAAAGGATCCATTCCTAACCTTGCATTCAAACTGATATTTTGGACTGGTTAAAGCAGGCAGTGGTGGGCCGACAGCGTGCACTTCCCCCTCCATCATACCTGCACTACTCTTGGTGCAGAGAACAAAACCAGGGACTTGTCCAGCTGTAGAAAATCCTCAGGGGAGAAAATGGCTATTTTTTTTTTTCTGCCAGACTGGTGCCTCTGCATCAGGCAGTTGGATAAATGCTCATGCCAACAGAGAAGGTGGAGCAGCGAGTGCTTGGATCAGGCTGGGGAAGGAGAACAGCTTAAACAGCTTTTCCCACCACTAACCATAACGGTAGAGCAGCTTCAGGCATGTTGATGGAGCTACAGCAACCTGGACCAGCACGATAATTTCTATCAGCCTGTACCTGGAAATATCCAGTCCAGTTGCCCAAAATTCTTAATATATTGATAAACTTGCCACAGCTTTACTGTTGGCACTCTGACATGCTAAGTCCCTTAAATCATTGCTGGGGCAAGAGCAGACCTTCTCCTGGGTGATCCTGGGCCCACAAATTACTTATTTTATCTCCATCACAGGAACAATCCTGTACTGGACTTTGTTTTGCTGGTTTTGCTGCAATTTTTCTCTCTTGCTACAGAGGGAGAGGAAAGCCCATTAAGACGGAGAGAAGAGACACACTCCCCATCTCTATCTCTTAATCAAGAAGCAAAATGAAAAGGTTCTAGCAGATAAAGAGCCACTCAACCAGAGTATTCCTGGTACCAGACCCATCTGAGGAGCACCTCCCTTGGGTGAGGTGAGAGCACATCAGCCCCTTTGCTCTGCTGGGAGAGCCCCTACTTAAAACTGCCACTCGCTCTTCTGGCAGTGTGTATCAAGGCTCTGCCCTTTACTTTGCTTCCACTCTGCCAGCTGTAAAAGGGGAAGCATACAGCCTTGCAGACATAAGGAATACAGCGTCTTTCCCAGAGCGCTCCAGGACCTGATAATGAAGCCTCCAGAAGCATTAGAGGACTCCAGTGTCACCACTGGCTTGGGGATTACTCCTTTCTAGGCTAGGAGAGGGTGGCAATTATAGGAATCAAGTCTCCAGCCCTCTCCTACATGAGCAGGGAGGGCAAAGCAATTTTGGCTTCTCCACTGATGGGTATGCAGGGCAAACAAACACAAAGTGCCAAGGCTGGAGACTGCAGGCACTGGGGTTGATGCAGCACCTGAGACAGCCTTTGACACTAGGACTAGGTGAGGACTACCAGCTCCATGTACATGCACCTGAGGAGCCCAAACACACATGGAGATGGCTGGGGCTTGAGAAATCTTGCCCAAGGGCCAGTAGGGCTCTAGTGAGTGACCACACAAACTTCTGTAGATCCCACATTCATTAAAAGTAAAATTAATGTCTCTGTTTAATAACCTTGTTAATGATGTCTGCTCTTCCAGGAATCAGGATTGCTTGGACCTCATGTCTGTGGAGGCAATCTGAGCTTATGCTGAAGCCTTCTGGTGAGGGAGCTTTTCTGGGGTCCCTCTGCTACAAGGACTCTCTAGTGTCTAACAGAAGTTTGGTCTTTGCCAAGGCTTTCTAGGGGCAGTGAGTATGTCTTGCTCTTGCCTCCCCTCAAGACCCATTTTCAGGATGCTTGTAGGTGTCCTGAAGCAGAGTATCTCTACTTCTCAACAGTGTTTAAAGGGTATGAAGAGAAGGAAGAGGCACAGGCTGACAGGCACGAGTCCTACCATGAGTGTCTTGTCTTTAAGAAAGCGACAGGAAAGAAAACAGACCAACCATTATTTTTCTTGGTAAGGAGAAGGGATAATTTCCTGTTCATGATTCAGTGCTGTCATATGGAGACAATGACCATCCTTTATACTCCTCACAGCTTTGTCTTTAAAACATCGCTCATGACAGCACACCTCTTCAGGTAAGGTGCAATTACCTGGGAGTTCACTAGCTCACCACTAGCAATTATCCAACTGCCCTGTGTCCCATCAACTCACCCTAATCACTACATCATCACTACAGCCGTAAGATTGGTGGCTTCTACAGTAAATACTATCATTAAACATCTGGGAGTGAATTTACTACCAGCCATGGAGTGATTACTTGCTGGGGTCACTGCAAACATGCAAACCGAACAGAAGGATTGTTATAAAATATGATCCCACTCAAATAAAAACAGATGCTATTAGCTAGCAATAGGCATTGTTTGTTCCATGAAATACCAGGAAAGACAAGTTATTTAATGACTATCTATGAAAGTCCTGCTTCAGTGGGGCTAACACTCCCAGTTCATAAATTCCCTAGTCTGAACTGTTGGGGAGATACAGAGTGAGCTGAATTTTTTCCTGTTTATGGCCTGCAAGGTGTGGGTATGTTTTCCCCTCTCTTGGGTTTCAGACTGACATTGCTGTTCATGGGTTTAATAAAGCCTGAAGAATGTTTTTGCCTTAACCCTTCAGAAAAACAAGGCTTATCTGAACTAATTGAAGCAGGGAAAACTGTTGGTCCAAGTAGGAGCATCACCAGTCCCAAGCTGCTGAATTTTAAAAAATGATTATTGAACAAAAGAATGAAAGTACTCAATTCATTTAATTCATCTTTAGGCTTCTGAATTCTCAGGTTCATTTAGGTCAAATCTCCTCTTACTACACAGGTCAGATGCCTTTTCTTAAGTTTTATTTAGATACAAAAAGCATCATTGAATCTCACAGATCTGATATGTGGGTTTTTCAGGCAAAGCTTACATTGCTGTAAGCTCACCACCCCAAAAATTGTAAATCTTGGCAACACTGCATTGTGCAGTGTTCTTTTTTATTTGACAACCTGCTGGATATTCCCAATAAGAGAGTGAAAAATTATCTATGTAAGAGGCATGACCCTTTTCCTTTCTCTAATCCCCTCACAGTCCTGAGATAGGCTGACTGTGCTAATCTTACACCTCCATGTCACCAGTTAGAATCCAGGTCAGCAATAACACACTGCCAGCAAAACCCTCTCTGCTCATTTTGTGATGTCCTTCTGCCTTTCCCTAACACTAGCATGTCGAGGAACTTCTGCTACAAGCATGATACTAGGAGGGATCTCCAAATGTCCTCATGCCTTTGGGTCTGTGGGAAAGAATTGTTCAGGCAGCCCTCAGCCCTGTGCCCTGATAAATAACACAAGCCGTGAAAGGTCTTGGCATTGTTATCCCTCTCTGTGCCCTACTTGTCGCACCAAGACCTTTCTGAGTCTTAGTGCTGCTTTTCAGTGTGTGCCACTGAATCCATAGAGGACTCCAGTCCTTCCTCAAGCTCACCGCCTGCCATTGAGCCAGGAAGCTCCTCTAGGATGCGTGTTGCCCTACGGAGGTGGTTTCTCGTCTTGGGCAGTTTGTACCTGCCCTGTCATTAATGGCCGGCACATCTTTTTACACGGATGTCTCTGCTAGCTTTGACAGGTGCAACACGGGCTGCGCTGAGTGCTGCCTCCCCGTGCCGGAAAGCGTCTTCCCCCAGCCAGCTCCTCACATCTCTGCGCCCATCTCCCAAGTGGAGAAAAAGCCTCTTCTTTACCACACACCCACAATGCTCCTCGCTTCCCTGCACACAATTGAGCCCTGGGGGGCCCGTCCCTTCTCGCCCTCCCCTCTGGCTCCAGCGGGACGGACGTGCACGCGGCTTGGGCTAAGGCAGAACCAAAACAGCTCTCTATCAGCAGGAAAAGACTTCATTTCCACTTAAACCCACCTTGTTCTAGCACACTTCGCAGCCCTGGGTGCCCTGCAGGGCTTTTGTGAGTTTGATTAATCAGGCAAACCCAAACTTACCCAAAATCACCTGCTCCGTCTTCTTGAGGCAAGAGAGCTGACCAAAAAAGTGTCTGAAGGCCCTTCAACTCCCCGCTCCCTGCACAGCTTCTCCCCAAGCATCCTTCCCACAAAATCCATTGGTCACTTTCAAGACGCCCCCAAACCCCATGATTTTCCTTGCCCTACTCCCTCTTAAAACAAGCTCCTCCGCTGCCGTATCTGTACAGGAGCACAGGTGCCGCCTGAGCGACGTGCAGAGTCAGTGCCGGCGGCGGCCACCTGACACCCACACTGGGTGAAACTCATCCCACCTCCAGAGCTGGGGCCGGGGCACGGCCCGGGACCGCGCAGAGGGTACCTGGACGAGGGCCAGAGGCCCTGCGCGCAGCTCCTCGCCCGCGATGTCTGTCCTTCTCCAGCTCCCGCCGTGCTCCCGGAGCCGAGTGCGGACGGGAAAGTCTGGCTCCTCTGCTTCTCGTTGCCAGGACACCTTGGCGTTCAAACCTGAGCCGGGACCAATCAGCCCCGGGGCTGGGGAGCACCAGCCGCACGTCATCCGCTGCTGGCGTTGATTTGAGCGAAAAAGCGTGACAGCGGTCACACAGCCCGTGGGGAGCTGCCTTTGTACGGGTAGGCTCTGCCCCCACCCCTGCCACTTACTGGAAGTCTCTTCTGTCGGGCTTCGGAAAATAAAAGAACCGTGAAGAAGGGAAGGGAAAAGACAATTTCTCTCTGACTGCCAAAACTGAGATCGAAAGCCTGGGATCTTACATATATCATCTTTCTTCACATCCCGGCTCCAGCCCAGATCCCGGCGGTCACCTCACCAGGGAGAGCCAGTGCCTGGATCACCTGTGCCCAGGAGAGATGCAGCTTCTCTAGCACTGGTAGTGTGCTCCTTGTACCCCAGTGTGGCCTCTTCCACCTGCCTGGCTCTGCCCCAGACTGTGCAGCGTGGGCACAGACCCACAGACTTGCAGCTCCAGAGACGCTTTCTGGCTCGGCTGCAGTTGCAGGGGCAGTTTTTCTCCCAGCCAGCCTCTGCAAAGATGTTTTTTACAGAGTCCAGAACTGGAGCCCTAAGCCCCTCCTGAGCACAGGGCACTTTGGTACACAATGCAAACAATCCATCTTTTGTTAAGGAAACTTTGCTGTCTGACCATTTGAGAGGCATTAAAATTTGGGAGTGTGACAGGCAAAGTGCCTCCCGGATGGTCAGACAGGAAAATTTCCTTAAAACCTTGGTGCTGGCTTCTCTGCTCAAACACGTGCAGCTGCAGAGTGCACAGCTGAGTGAAAGATGCAGCCATTATCTTGTTTCCTGTAGTGCAAATTGTGGGCACCAGTGCATTTTGACTGCCCACTGTTGGAGAGGGTTAGACCCACCAGGCTCCTTCCCAAGGTGGGTAGGTACAGGTGCCTGGGTAGAAACTGAAGAGAGACCTCTGCATCACCGTGGTGGTGGTGGTGGTGGTGGTGGTGGTGATGATGATAGTGATAGGGGGTGGACAACAGGGACCCAGGTATCCTGGCAGAGCTTTTCCCCTCAAGCTCCTTAGACCCTCCAACCCAGACATCTGTTCGTATCTCCTTCCTGCTCACAGTTCAAAGTCATAGGATAACATCCTCCATGCCCAGAGCAGATGCTGATCCTCTGGGATAAGCACACCTGCTTTCTGCTAAACCTGTTGGCTGTAATTTATTCTCCCCAGCAGAAAACAACCGAGGTTTTGCCAGTTCCCAAAAGAAGATGACCTGAAGTGTGGTCTGAGCATGCTGGAGGGTGGAGCCATAGGATCAGCTCCATGTGGTGCTGTGCCTGACTCACTTCTCCATTATACTACCTCCCAACTACTCATTTAACTCCATTAATTAGCTATGCTGCTGAGGTGCAATTCACTCCCATGGCCAGCACTTGGGCTGCTTTCCTTGCCACCCCATGCCAGCAACAATTAATGAAATCCAGGCTGGCTGCTCACCCCTCTCTGCTCTGCAGGTGGATGTGGATGAGCTGTAGCAGCCTTTTCCCAGTGGACCCACATCTTGGCTGTACACCACCAGGCACCCCAGACTGCTTTCCTTGCCTTTGGGCTCAATACAGAACTTTTTGAATGAGGCATGATTTAATTAAAGACACTGTTTCTGCAGAAGATTGCTCATGTGAGACTGTAAAGGACTTTAACTTACTAATTTTCAGGACATACCTACAGTTAATTTGTGGTCACTTAATGCAGTAGACAAGCACACAGGGAAGTGTCCATGTGGTTCTGAGGTTGCTCTGCTCATCCTTAACATCAAGCCTTCACTAGTGCTGGTTAGACTACAGTTACACATGTCCCTTGTCTGGCTCACATACCAGATTTCTCCATTGACTTGATGAAGAAGAAGGCAAAAGACAATCACAGAAAGTGATGGGGTGGATTTCACCCCCTCATTAACTCAATCACCCACCCCCTGCCCCCACAGACAAAGCAGGATGGTGAAAACATTGATGTTTCTGGCAGATTCCCCAAAAGGAACAGACAACATCCCAAGAGATCAGGTGTGTATCAGCATGGAGCCAGGTGCGTATGAAAGGATATCCCTACCAGTGCTGTCAGTGCTTTTAACAGCAGGTTAGGAGGGCTGAACAAGGCAGCAAGACCTGGCTGCCTGGGCATCACTATGGTGTAGCAACACATGGCAGTGAGCTGCAGTGCTGCACCCATGTGAAAGGCAAATGGCAGCCCTGGCCAGCAGTGGGGTTTGGGGATGAGGCTGTCAGAAATACTGAGCTGGGGTGGTACCAGCATTTCTCTAGTGGAGAAGGAGCCATTTTGGCACTACTTGCACATGATTTAGAAGCATGCCCCCTTATCCTCAACCCATTCTGTCCTCACCTGAGCCAGGACTTCTAGCCCCCCCAGCTCATCATCTTATATCTCAGGCTTTAATGCAGGCAGCTAATTTTGGGTCCCGGTCACCTGAGGAGATTTTCAGTCAAGGGAAGAAAACACACTTGAGAATGATTGCTCTCTTAGGTGACTGATTCAACCCCTGGAGGAGCCATCTCCCTTCTCCACGTAGGCAGGAGCCAGATATAACCAGGCATAGTCTCATGTTAGATGAAGAGGAGAGTCCTGCCTCCACTCAAAAGCAAAAGACGTGAGATACCAAAGTACTACAGAGGGCCTGGGCCTCACTTCTTTGCTAGGAGTCATCCCCCAGCCAGTCCTATGCACTTTGTTCAGGCATGGGTAGCATCAGTGTACTGCATGAGTGAGCTCAGCTCCCTCCTCCAGGACTCATCAGCTCCTTCAAGAACTGGAGATACTGCAACTGCCAGCATGGGGAGGGAGCACAAAATCCCCTTTTGCACAGCTCTCCTGCAGCCAAGCTGTCAGAAAAGCTGTTGTGTTTCTGGACAATGGACAACCATCCAGATGGCTTGGATGTCTGACCATGAAACATTTGAAAGCATCCTAGTGGAAGAGGGTCACAGCAGAAACCTCCTCCAGGATGTTACTATGAGTGTCATGATGCAACAAGGCTACAAGATAGCAACAAAATGGGCCAAACTAACTCCAGTGGTGGGGTGCAGCGGACTCAACCAGTCAACCATCAAGGCCAGAAAGGGGGTAGTCTTTTCCAGAGTCCAGTGGCTCAGTTCTGCCCCTTTACGCTTCTCCAAGCAAGTCTGCTCTGTCTGTCACTGGCGCAGATGTCCCATCCACAGCCATCCAGCATCACAGGCACTGATGCAGCGGCACGTGGGATAAGACAATATTTGGATGCAGCAGCACAGTGTGATTTCCCTTCAAGCAGCTACTCCTTTGGGAGCTCCCCAAAATCCCCAGCTAGCCAACACCTGAGCTGGTGGACTGATGGAAGGAAAGAAATAAACTCATTGTTTCTAGAGCAGCTGGAAGAGGGCCAAGCAAGTATTCATTCAGTTCTTCATTCAATGCATGTTTGAGTGAAACAATTCAGAACTGTTCCATCAATTCGAACTTGCGTAATAACATTGCCCACAAAACTCAGCAACTTGGTCCATCTTTCCTAGCAGATCCATTATTCTGAATTGCTCCCTGAGTAACAACAATAAAATTATCTTGGCCTGATACACCAAAGCCAAAAACCCTAAAACTCTAAAAGGCAAAGTTCTTGTTATCACTTTTCTCTGGACAAGAATACTCTATGGGAATGTGCCAAAGATTCAGTTCGCCATCTCCCCCTTACCTTGAATAAGTGATATGATAAGAGAAGAATAAGAATAAAGTAAAATTTAGAAAATATGTTTTTGATAAGGACATGTTAAAAAAAAATTAAAAAAATGTTAAAACCCCTTTTAACACTTGGAGCAACCAGAGCCAAGGAAAATGGCAGGGCTGAGGAGGAAGATTGTGTGGGCACTGCCAGTGTGAGAACAGTGTATGGGGAGGGAACTGTGACTCTCGCTTTTCACCTTACAATACGTATGACTTGAAGTTATATATGTTTTCTCAGTTCAATAATACCTCTAATAAACCTATGTCCATCTCTGCTCTCCTCACATCACCTGCTCTGAGGTGATCATCTATTCTATCCCATACTTTTGGCTTAGCCTAATGTTCCTCCAAGGTGGCAATCCACCTTTCTCCCCATTCCCTCTAAAGGGTTTTCCTTTCCCATCAGATTTATTTTTCCACATTCCTAGCAGAAACTGAAATGAGGGCAAACAAGGATATTCATTCACGTCTCCCTCTCTGTATTATATCTGTCTCATGGGTAAGATGCAAACCCTGCTGTGAATAACAGCTTTAACCATGGCAACGTGCTCCAGCACCACAAACACAAAGGCACTGAGGTTGTAGAAAGGCTGGAAAAAAGAATGAAAGGAGGTGAGGGACCAAATCCATCAAGGCCTGTTAAGATCCAGGCATCTGGACCTGGGTTGAGCAGCCAGGTAGTGGGATTGGTACCTCTTCTTCCCATTTTTTCTTCCTTTGTACTTGCATCTCAGCATCTTTCTAAGAGGAGGTCTTATTCCACCACCTCTGCCACCACCAGGCTTCATTAACCTGGAGTAGAGCTTGTTTCCTTGTGCCCTGAGTTGTAGTAAATATGCAAGGCAGTTGAAGATCCTGGCTGCTTGATGCATCACTGAGTGGCCTGGTGGAAAAACCAGACCACTAGTGAGATGCCATCATCTCAGCTTCATCCTCCTGTGTGATGAGCCACATGGCTCAGGCTATGAAACCCAACGGCCCCTTCTTTGAATATGGGGTACCCCGGCTCCCT
>JAOXXN010000065.1:17803200-17829990 GCA_026770055.1 Myrmophylax atrothorax
GCTCCCTCCGTGTCAGACACCGGCATCATCTTGCTGTGCTCAGGGGACAGTTTTGAGCGTACCTGCTGGCTGGAGAAATCAAAGCACTGATGTACTCCTGAAAAGGACAGAAATCCCTGCTGACACAGAGGAGATAGATCATTTTAGCTGTACAGCAAGCACCTGCAATGTAATCAGGTCACTCTAGGCATGCTTGATGCCTCCAGTGAAGACCTTGGCACCATTACACGAGGCTCTGCATGGGCAAGGCCCTGTCCCACAGAGCATGCAGGCCAAAGGCACAAGATTGATGGGAGGAGGCAGAAAGCATGTTTTATGGATTTCATTCTCCAAAGAGGATGAAGAGGAGTGGAAGGGTTAAGTGACTCTCCCACAGTCAGCTCAGATCCCCATGCAGTGCCAGAAGTGGACACAGCCCCACTGCTGTTACACCTCCCTGTGGCTGCTAATACTCCTAAGACACAGCCAAAAATACAGCACTGGGTGGACTGGTCTCTCTCGACTGAGATGGGATGTGAATCTGGATAAAGTAGCAGCTTTTTGCTATTCACAGATGAAATGTCATAATTTTTGGATGATTTTGGCTCTATGGTGACATCAGACCTCCTTTTTAAAGGATGATGTAGGTTGTTTTGCTTATTCTTAGTTAAACCAAACAAGCCTCTACAGCCTGCAAAGAGCAAAGGAGATGGTGATGAGGCACACTGTCTACAGACAGTGAGGCTGGAGGAGACATTCATGGTTTAGAAAAGCTGTAGATCCATGCAAAACCCCATGCAAATCAGAGAGAGAAGGAAAGTTGGAGCTGCATGGGGAGAGGTGCACCCAAAGGGGTAACTGGCTAGTGAGGGAGAGGGGTGCCAAAGGGTTAAAGGGTTTTAGTGAAAGCACAAAAGAAACTAAATGGATCGGAGAGTGAAAATCCAATTAGGAGATATAACAGGAAGAAGCCAAGCTCTGAAACAATAAAGATAATAGTTTTAGCTGCCAAAGAAAAGATTAGAGTGAGAGCAGATTTGTGGTGGGGCCAAGAGGAAGGAAAAATTGTAGCAAAAAAACCCCCTAAAAATACAAAGAGTTATTATTTGTCAAGACAGATTCACATTAGAGTCTCACCTACAACAAAGTTCATCTTGTGACCCAAACTGTGCAGCTGGTTCTTGCTTTTATAATCTGCTGAATGCCTTCAAAGAAGTTTGAAGTTCCAGTTTGAGTCCACCACTTTCTTATCAGCATGAAAGAAGCCAGAAGAGAATTGACCACAGTGAGGTTTGTTTGCTTACTTTGCTCTTCTATGTTGTCTTGTAAATACATTTTAGCTGGGATAAAAGCAAAGGGGTGGAGCTGGTGGAGCTCCAAATGTGTTCTTTGGTCTCAGACAGGCTCTCACCTACAGTCCCTTACATGTAATGGGGTCTCTGGAGGAAAACCAAGCAGATTTAACACTTGGAGCATGACTTTGCAGTCATGAGGCAGCCCAATGCTCAAAAAACCTCTCAGATGACACCTCTACCCTTCCAGAGGAGAAAGAGCCCTGGATCAAAAAAAACCCAAACCAAAATCCCAAGCTGGTTATGCGTGGTATGCTGTGCCAATTACTAAAGCAAGAGGGATCACAGGAGCTGGCACAGCCTCTGGCCAAGAAACAGCAGCATCTGGAGGGAGCAAGAGCTGTGGGGCAGGCATGCTTGCCAAGCCACTGCACTGACCTGTGCCCCAAAAGGCACCTCTTTGAAGCCTCAAACCCAAAATGTAACAGGGAAACATGGAGAATGGGATGAAAGAGGATCAAAAGTCTGGAGGAGCCTCCCTGCAAGCAAGGACTCGTGCACACCAAGCCTTCTCAGCCTGGAAAAGACATGGCTGAAGAGGTTTGGTAGAGGGCTACAAAATCATGCATAGCTCAAAGAAGGCTGATATGGATTGGTCTAGCTGCCTCCTCCCAGTGCAAAAACTGGGTCTGGTTTCAAAGCATGCAAGTTCTCATGCAATGGGGGACAGACCTGGGGATCTCCTTGCCGAAGGATGCTGTCAGCTGTGAGCATTTGCATGGGTTCAAGACAGGACTGCACAAAGTGGTGGGGGAAAAAACCCATTTGGATTAATAAATACAGACATATGCTGTTTAGGAAGTCTGTTGGATTGTGCTCTTGACCTGTGTTAGTAGCAAATGGTGAGGGAACATATGGGCCACACTTTGCCCATGTAGCCCTCTCTCACTCCTGGAGGTGATGACAAAGGGTGAGAATGAGGGAACACTAATCAATATGCCCTTGAGAGCACCTACTGCTTCCTGAAGCCTCCCTAGGATGCTCAGCAATTCAGACCCTTGATATTAGTAGGAGTTTCTACTTCCTCATGGCTAAACAGCCACATGGATCCCAGTCTTGTCCCAGGATCATAGCTGCCCTACAGCTTATCAACAGGAAAGCATTACAGGGAGTTATTTCTCCCTGTAGTGTGTGTCCTCAGTTGCTAGACTACATCATAGAAACCCAGCTGCAGCCTCAACCAGCTTTTCTCTGAAGTGTGACTTGTTATACTTGAAAACAGAGGTTCCCCCCAGTGAAGAATCCCACCATGCCTACAGAGGATCATCCATCTCTCACAGAGTTGAAGTTTGATCTCCAAGCTCATGCAACCCTACTCAGCCCATGGTCATGGCTGTGTTTCTCCACCACCAAAAGCACACTACTCACATGACACAGCAGGCGGCCTCTGGCTCCTTTGTCAGAAGGGAATACAGTCTTGCCAGTGCCAGCTCCCAGATGCTAAGAGGAAACCTTTGCCAGCCCCATGCCAACCTCAGGGCATCAGGTCCCTCTGCCAACTTCTTGTGTGCTGAACCATATTTGCTATCTCAGGCAACCATGGAGCTTTCATGTTTAATAAAGTGAAGGCTGCACAGGTGTGGGGAGAGTAGATGGCTGGCTGAAGGTCAAGATGCCCATGTGCTCCTTGTCCCTCCCATATTATGTCTTGCTTGACTGTTCCTCTGACCTTCCCTTCCTCTGGATATACATGGTGCTGATGTGGGATGTGATGCCAAGCCAGGAACTGTGGTCTGGCTTTTATGGCCTTGTGGGATCACCAAACCCAGCAAGAGCTGCCAGGCACCAGCCAAACCTGTGTTGAGTCTGTGTCTTGTGCCTATTGGGAACTGCCTCGTCCTGGCCAAAAGAAGGGCCTTGCAACCTAATAGACAGGTCTTCTGAAGTTCTCAGGATGCCAAAAAATGCCAATGCCTCTGCCTGGCTTATACTTTCCCAGCCTGCGATCAGCTCAAAGACCCCAACCCCAAAGCACAGCACTGCAGAAGCTGTGGTAAACCCCTGTGCTGCCAGGACATCCTGGGAAGGCCACAGCAGAGGAGAGCTGTTTGAACCAGAGCCGCCGCACTCACAGTGCAGGATGGAAATCTCTCCTAAGCCAAATGTTAATGAGATGGCACAGGCTCTGGGCAGGCTTTGTACTTTTTTCCTCCTGGATTAAGCAGTGGCATGTGAGGATCATGGAGTTGAATGGCTGACAGCTGAAGGTTAACATCAGGTCAACAAGCTCTTTTCCCTGCCTTTCAGCTCCAAGACCCTGAGGTGGGAGGGTTACCTAAAGCAAACATTTTTAAAAAGGCAGTTTTCCTTTCTTCCCTGTCTCTTCGCTTGCAGAGGAGACGCCCTGGCTTGAAAGTAAGCTTGAACACTGCTTTTCCATGAACATCAGGATGTGGGAGCAATGGCAAGCCATGGTTCTTCTCCCATCTGAAGTCCATTGGTCTTCTTTCCCAGGACAAGCTCACTCCCACGCACCTGCAATTGTCTGTAAGCACCTGAGCTGTGCACAGAAAATCAGGTTTAACCTCCTGACTGCAGCTGATTTCTTGAGTGATGCCAGTCAGGTTTTCCACAGACTGACTCAGCCACCCTCAGGTTTCCTTGTATTGCAGAAGCATAACCGAGGTCTGTGCTCTGACATTGCTTCCCCAAAGCAAAGGTCATCACCTCTCCCCTCATCACTCTCGTGGTGTGTGCTGAGACAGTGACGCCCCTGACAGAGCAGTGGTTTCTGTTTGATCATCTAGGTGGTACCACAACTCAAACACAAGAGGCTTGTTTTCCCCCATGCTGCTGTGCAGAGGGCTGTGGGCTACCCTGGCCTACACCCAAAACCATGCAGGCTCATCAACAGCATTAAGGACAGTAGAGCAAAACATGATACCTGAAGGATCTTTTTTCCAGTGCAGAATTTGATGACTTATTCACTATACACCTTTTGAAGTAGTGATCCAACAGTTTCATTGGATGGGGGGCTCCAGGGCAACTTCTCCTGCACAGGAAAGTGACTTGTGGAAGCTGTTTCCTAAGGGGATCCAGTTGGGCAGTGGGGGAACTTCAGAGGGGACCATGGCTGTCCAAGCTAAATAAACCCAGTAGAATTTGCCATGGGGATGAGAGGAGGTTCCCCAGCCCTCTACTATGGGTGCATCAATCCTGAGCAGTCAAGAGTACTGAGCAGCTTGGAGAGGCAAAAGAGGGGAGGGAACAGGAGGAAAACCAAATCATAAACCACCAGATACTTCTGTCATCACCTTCTGGCCACTGCTTCACTCCTTCTTAGCATTCAGAAGTTGCATTGATATAAAGCTGTTGGAGTAATTGAACTGGAACAAATTTCCCAGTAATTTTGTTTTTTTGCATGCAGACACAGACACACCTACACATATATGAATGTAGGTGTGTGTATATATATACACACATATATATGTACACATCTGTAAAATTGAATCACCATCCTTTATATTGCCACAGCTTACCCTTGCCTGAGAAGGAGGTACTGGTGAAGATTAGATGTGTTATCAAATGTTGCACCCCTTATGAGACAAAACCAGTTCACTTTCAAAACACCATCCACATTTCTGATTGGTTTTTATATCAATAAAAACATCATGTGATCTCTTGATAAATGAATCCAAAATACTTAAGACTGCAGATTTAGCTTAGTGGAACCACATTAAGTCTTTCTGTATTCATTCTCGCTTGAAATAAACCCTCTTAATTCAAATTAATTTGTAATTCATTGAAAACATCCTTAATTAAATTGAAGGAGCTGTTAGTCCATTGTGTTCCAAAGGAGACTGTCAATAGAGCTGTCATCTGATTCTATATTGCCAGTCATGATTACACTAGAACAAAAGCACCTGAGAGTTTCCCTGGGCAGCTAAGAAGCCCTCAGGGTCTGTGAGGGGAACCTGGGGACAGTGATAGCACATCCAAGCCTTTTCTTCAGGCCTGGTGCTGCAAACTGAAGCACAACCCCTTGAGCAGAAAAATGTCCCTTTTGGGCTCTCAATCCTCCACTCTCAGTATTCCCACCTCCTTGGTGCTTGTTGCCCCCTGATGTGGCTTAGGAAAGGAATTGCTCACTTCCTAAGTGTGTGCAGGGAGGGTGCTCACCCTGCAGCCCCCTAGGAACCCAGACTAAGGGCATCACTCATGCAGAAAGGCACAGGTGCATATTAAGGTTTTGCATGTGCCCAGTGCTGTAGTTTACCCTGCACATGGCCCCCAGAATTGCACCTTGCTGAGAGTCAGCTACTTACCCATCAACACTTATTCCAAAGTCAGGCTCAGTCTGGGGTATTTGGGCAGCTCAGCCCAGCCAGAAACAGGAATGGGGCAACCAGAATCCATGTCCCACAGCACCAGAGAGAAGGAAGTATGGCTTGTCTACAACCCAACCAAGACCATACAGTGAAACACCCCATTGCTCATGTCATCTGCCCCATTTTTGGTTTTGCTTCAGTGAGTGGAGCAAGTATAAACTATTCCCTGCCATTACCAACTGGGATCTTTTGAGGGTCAGCTGTGTTAAACCCATATAACCACTGCCTGTGGTGGAGCCACTGGCTTTGAGGAGAAGAGACAACATATTTTGATGTTAGTAAGGCTTTAGACATTGTTACAGATAAAACATCCTCACATAAGTAAGTCTGGGAAAAGATCGTTGAGATTAAAAATACTGCACAGGGAGTGCACAGAGTGTATTTACTGGCTGTTCAGGTCAAAACAGAGAGAGTCCAAAACTGTTAAACCAATCAGGTATTCAGTTTGGAGATAACAGCAAATGGAGGAATTGCCAGCACATCTGAGAAAGGGATTATGATTCAAAATGATCTTGGGAAATCAGAGAAAGAATCTGGAAAAAAACCTCAAACTGAAACATAATTCAACAGAATTGTGGGTGAGGTGAGATGGGATAATCAGTCGGACAAATGGAGGATGGAGAGAGTTGTTCTTGCTGGAATAGTCAGTTGGACAAGAAGAATAATTTCTATAGAAAAGGTGCTTTTGATCATAATCCATGATATGGGTTAATCATGCTGTGCTGGATGGCTTAAAATAGGCCTCTTACTTGGTTATTTCTGCTGGTAATGCATCTCAAGAAAATAAGAATCACTTGAAGTGAGCTACGTCAGTTGAGGAGAAAAGTGATCAGGCAGGGGTTGGTAAGGGAACTGGGATCATTTTGTCTAGGAAAGGGAAGGCTAAGGAGATGTTTCAAATACAGAAAGGGCTGCGATGGAGACCAGAGTTTGTGCAGGAAGAATAAGAGCAATGGTCTTCAGTGGGGTCAAGGGCAGTCTGGGCTAGACAAGGGGAAATCATCTTTATCCCAGCAGTCAGGATAGCTGGTGCCGCACCAGTGGGAACTGGCAAAGAAAGTGTCAGAAGAGCTAGGACAGGGCTAGGCAGCATGATGTCACCTCCCCATGCCCCTTCCTCTTGTTCCCTTCCTCCCAGCCTGACAAAAGGCATGTTTCATTTGACTCAGGCAATGAAGCAATGCTGGGGATTAGCTGCCTGGTATCGTGACAGGTGAGAGCAAACACCAACGAGGTTGCAGGATCTTATCATGAACTTTTTTCCTGTTTAGAGTTCATTGATGCCAGCCGGATTGCAGTCACTGACGATTGTGGTTTATAGCATGGAGATGCTGCAGCCTGCAAAAATGAGGGAACAAGGAACAGTGATGGAACTCAGTTCCAAATATTGCCATTTATATCACTGTCCCTTAGCCTTGCATGGTGTTGCCAGTTGATGAAGGCTTTTCCTAAAGCTACCAGCACAGAGATGAGACTACAAAATTATTCTATTCCTGTATGCCAAAGGCACAGATGATTACAATTTTTCTTCTGACTCCTACTCATCCCACCTCATGGAGATCAGATTAATCGTGGCACATGATCAAAGAGATTGAAATGAAGAAACTAAGAACAAAATGGCTGCAGTTACCCCCAAGAAAAACTTGGGTGCAGATAAAGACTGTAATTTTGCTACAAAATAGCCTGGTCTTGGAGGGGTGAGGTATATGGTGCTAACCCGATGTGTTTTTATCCTAACAAATATCCCAGCTGCCCTGGTTCAATGAGAACTCTGTTATCACACTGCTAGCTTCAAGAAAAAAAAAATCACTGCCTTTTTGGGAGAGTAAAAGCAAGATGTGAGACCTGTGAAAATCAGCAGAGCTGCAAAGATACTTTGCTGTGCAGCAAATGCATGTGGTGGCTTGGAGTACTTGTGGGCTGAACGTCCTGGACGCGAAGTCCAACATGTCCCCAGGTCATGGTGTATGGACCAGCTGCAGCTCCAGTAGCCCCTCCCTACAGCTGAGCACCAGCAACACACCATAAACTGGCCCCTAAACCTACCATCCCTCTCCTAGGATAGAGCAGTTGCTTTAATGAGGGGTTAGAACCCTCCAAGAGAAACTTCACAGTGTGGGGCATGTGTATTCCACCCAATCCTCCTCTTTCTCCTCCTCCTAGCCCACTCCTGGCACACCACCCACAGACCCTGTTGGCCACCCTTGCCAGCTCCTCAGAGAGCTCCACTGAAGCAGAACCAGATGGAGCTGCCAGCTCGCCTGTACAAGATGGCACAGGCTTTTCAAGCCGCCTCTTCCTGGAGCTGCCTACTCCCCGTGGGAGGTGTAAGCAAGGCACGTGTTGCTTCCCCTGGTGAGTGATCTTTCAGCATGTCCCAGCGCCATCAGTACCACCAGCACAGAAGCCTGTGCTGCACAGGTACCAAGCACCAAAGTTGGCTCAGATAAGCACCATGTCACTTCTTCCAAAGGCCCTCTGGGCGAAGCGCCATTCAAGACAGAGCACTGTAGCTGCTGACCCAAAAGCCAAGGTATGCGGTTTTTGTGGTGTCCCTGCTGTGTCTGTGTGAGAAAAAGCCCCATCCATGGCCCCTGACCTTGCCCACCATAGCATTGCAATGGTGCCAGCAGCAGAATTCCCAGCCTGGGAAGTGGAATTCCCAGGAAGACCCTTCTCCTTGCACACTCCCAATTTTTATTCTCACAGCTTTGGGAGGACCACAGGAAAGAGTATCCACCACTGTGCCTTAGAGAGACCTGCCCTAGGCATCCCGTGGGCTATACTGCCTATAAGGACAGGCTGGTGGGTGTCAGGGGAAGTTGTCACCTGCTGTGATGCACATCTTCATGTGGAGATGAGGTGTTTGTGCAGGCGTGAGAAAAGTCAAGACCACTGCACACTGGTGGCTCTGGAAAATCCCATCCTTAGGTAAAATCCTGTCTTTAATTCCCAGCATTTTACTGTCTCAGTAAAGCCCAGCACACATAAGGGAGGAATAACAGGCACCCTGCCTGCACTGCAGCTTGCCAAAAATGAATTCAGGTGCAGGCACACACTTCAGGTTGCCGCTCATCACAGTTTCGAGCCTGCTGCAACCAGAACTTCTGGGAATGCTGCCTTTGAAATATGGGAAGTGACCGGTATTGTACTGCAGGGGAGCAAGCAGGCAGGTGTCAGATTTCCAATGCCTGGGAAGCAGAATGCAGACTTTTGTGGGCTGAATGAGCTGCTGAGACACAGAGACTCACACATGGATTGGGCTGTCTTGACACATTTCCAGGAATCTTCATCTGTGCTGGAGAAGCACTTCTGGTCTCAGCAGTCATGCTGACCAGAGAGGGACTAGGATGCTTAGAGATGCAATGTTTCTTTTGGAGGAAGCAGGCAAACACAGCTCATCCAGCTGTATTTTCATGCTGGGCTTTCAGCAACTGGATAAACTGGGGGCAAAAATACTTTGTAAAAGGAGAAAAACCCCTTTCACACCCAAAGTGGGAAGGCTGGGTGCTCCCCCAGACCCCAGAGCTGCTGTTAAGGGTCTATAATCACCCTGGGAGCCTGTAAGGGTGGGATAAGGAGTGGTAGAGTGGCAAGGGTGTCTGGCATGGCAAGGGAGGGTATGGTCTGTGTGTGCATTGTCAACACAGCTGGAGCAGCAAGCAATGCAGGACAGTGATGAGGACCTCCAGGCCACAGGCAGCCTCCTGGCTCTCCCCTTATTTCTTTAGCAAAAGTCTCTCTGGGGTCAGCCCAAGCCAACACCGGATGCAACCTTTAATTACACAAGTCTGGTAAGCTACTGTTGCTTACCACCGTGGAGCCACATTTGGCCCTCTTGGCATGGCTCTGCGTTTTTAGCTCAGTTTGCTGTGGTTTGCAGTGCTGGGCTCAGTTGCCACCCAAGCAGCTAAACACAAAAGGTGTTTTTTAATATAATCACTTTTGCACTGCCACTGTTGCACTGTAGGAGGGATGACAAAGCACTTGTCTGAGGGATGTGGACTTGCTCCACCAGCTGTGGTGTAGCATCTGCCATGCCTGCCTAAGGCCACCACCTCTTCCAGCAAGAGGGCTTAGGAGGAACCTAAAGTCTGTTGTGACCAAGGGGGGTGGTTGTCACCTGAAGTAGACCTCATGAATGACAACAGACACATGATAACAAAACAAATACACAAGAAAACCCCTTCCACCCTCTCTCCACTGGCCTTCACCCACGATGCAGGGTGCATCCCTTTGCTGGCTCAGCTTTCTCCATGGTAACAGATGGATGTCAGAGTCCCATCCCCCTTCATAATGCTGGGATGGGCGGGTGGGAGACAGATGGCGATGGAGGGGAAAAGAGTCCAGATCCTCCTGAGTGGCAGAAATTGCAGGAATCCCTCATTGCCGAAGCCAAGACGCTGACCCAGAGCCGTGGGAGGGAGGGAAGGTGGAGGCGCGTGGCTCTGCTGAGCCCGGAATAGCAGAGCAGCTGTTAAGTTATCACTTGTAATTATTACAGCATATGGGAGGGAAAGAATAGCTCTCAAAGGGAGAAAAACAAATAAGGAAAAGGCGGGCTGCTGCAGGGCCGAGCCGCGGGAAGAGTGACACTCGGCACTGCGGCGGGTCCCCACCAGGTGGCAAGGGCATTGGGGGACAGCTCTTCCTCTCCACAGCCCTGGCAGGAGTTTGGGTGCAAATATTTGCACCCGCAGCACCAGGTGCTCACCCATCTCACAGGGTGCCCACTGCCCACTCAGGGGCATGGATGTGCTAAGGAGAGGATGACACTGGCTGGGGTGCTGTAGAGGGATGGATCCTGGCATGCTCCCCCACGGGCCCTTCTCCCACGCACGATTCTACTGCTTGCTCTGCAATTCGGCAGGAGCCATCGCTACTGCATGTGGGAGAGGCAGTAAGGCCATGGGCAGCAGGGGATATTGCTAGAGCACCAAGTGCCTGCACACCATGGTTTGGAGGGAGGGCACCCAAATGTCTCACCTATTGATGCTGTCAGACCATGTCCAGTGCTGCATGGGGAGACAGGCCAGATGGCAAGGAGCACTGCAGCTCACACCAGCCACTGCAAGACAAGGCTGGAACTGCAGAGCCAGACCAAACACCTGCCCTTGGCTTCAGGATGCACCAGTTAGCTCCAGTAAACCAAAGGGGAAACTTCAGGGATGGACCTTGTATTGGATAGCCTCCTCCTGGAAAGGCATGGAGCAGGGGACAGGTGACATGCAGCAGCATGAGGAAGAGCAGGGAAATTCAGATAAGTTTGTGAATGAGGAGCAATTACAGTTTCTCTTCTGTGCCACTCAGAAAACAAATATTGTATCCCCTCATTACAGTTTTTATTCTGGGCTTTCAATATCAGAAAAAAGAATGGCAACAATCCCTTGGAAATGTATTGGCAGTTACACCAGCTGCACCCCACCTTTGGACTGCAGTGTGGAGAAAAGGAGTGTTGAGGAATGTCACCACCCAGAAAAATCCTGGAAGACCAAATGAAGACAAATCTAACTATATCTGCTGTGTATTACATGCAAATATTTAAATTCACTGATGAAATTCATAGCCACTGAGCTACAGGTATTCCTGAGAGCGGGAGAGCATTTTGGACCCATTTTGATACTTGCTTGTCCTGTGCAAAAGGTAGGTAACCACAGAGATGAGTAAAGATGAGGAAGAGATGTTACTTGTCCTGTTTCCCATGTTCTGATGGCTTTTCTCTGGGCAGCTGCTACTGGCTACAATTGGAGATGGTGCAGCACCAGGGGTGAGGGGTTAATGGGTTAAAATTTACTCTGCAGGGATACGTCTATACTCTTTTATATTCACCTCTCTCCTGATTTTCAGCTGTATTTATTTTCTGTCTACTGCTGCCTTCTCCCTGATAGTATAATGGTTATCCTCAGAGCAGGTGAACTGGCACCTGCCTGCTCACCTAGAGCAACACCAGTGTGTCCCCAGGCCAACCTGATCCCATTGCAAAAAGCCACACCAACATCTGCCTGAGCAGGAGATGGGGAACCCTGGACACACTGGGCTGTTTTGCCAGGACCAAAGCACACTGTTGCTGGACTGATGCCAAGAGGTTGGAGCAATGCCTTGGACAGGCACTGCCAACAGGACACTGATTTAGATGGGTGCTGAGCATCTGCTGGTCCCATGGGAGCCTAGGAATTGCCCTTAAACTTTGGCACCCCACTTGGACATGCAGCACAGGCAGCTGCGGAATGGTGATGATGCTGCTAACAAAGCTGTGACAGAAGATTGGAAACAGGAGAAAGTACAAACTCTGTGATCCAGAACAGGAATAAATCACATGTGGCAGACAACAGCCCCAGCACCCATTAAATAAACCAGCCAAACCCTGCCAGCATCCCAGGATCCTTGCCAAAACAGGCACTATGCTTGAAGATTGAAGGACCTGCTCTGCAGCTAGCACATATAAGTTAGTCTGGATGGAAATCAGGGAGGCAACACCAGTTTGCACCAGATGGGAATCTGACCTGATGCTTTCTAAACTGCTGGGCCTGTCAGAAGGGCTGACCCCTGCCCAATGCACCCAGGTTGCTGCTCAAGGGCTCAGCTGCTTAACACACCTGTGTAGGCAGGAGAAAAGGACTCCTGCTGCCTTCCCTGTGAAGTGGAAATGCTGATGTGTGTGAGTGACCCAACAACACAGCTGAATCCAGAGGTGCTCCCTGCTGCACTGACGGCTCAGAGCAGAGGGAAGCAGCAATCCTGAGATTTGCAGAGCTGCTTAGGCCTTTTCGCTTCCATTGGCAGCAGCCCAGGGGCAATAAAGGGCTGTGGCAGGGCAGATGGGGGCTGTGCCCTGGGGCAGGACACAGCTTGGGGCATCCCTGCCATGGCACTGGTGTTGGAACTAGGCGATCTTTAAGCTGCCTTCCAACACAAACCATTATATGGCCTAGAATGAAAGGATTCTCAGTCTTTCTGCTAGACCATTCCTGGGGGACTGTGCTGCTTCAAGCAATCAGGGGGAGACAGAAAGCCTGCCAAGAGCTGCAAATGAAGAAGTGTGTTTGAGGTTCTTTCTTATCTCCACACTGGCCCTGGATTGGCAGTGGCTGAGTTAGAGCCATCAGGGTCTCGATGGCTAAGCCCTCCTTGTAGCAGAATGCTCTGCCTAGGTCGGGGTGAAACAGGTCAGGCTTCACCTACTTGCAGGTGTTATCAGTAATGGATGGAGAAGGGGGGTTCATGCTGCTTTTGGTGTTGAAGAATGCTGAAACCAGCCTGACTCATCAATACCAAAGTTAAACATTCTGCAGACATGAAAAACAATGTTTCCTGACAGAAATTGGCACCAGTGAGGAGGTGGCAGACAAAGTTCTTGATAAGGCAACCAACAAGTGATAGTACTGATAACTTACCTCATGGTGCTGAGCTGAAGGCTGCTGAGCTGACACAGCTGGCCTAGAAACATATGACTGACAGTCAATCACTTTACACTATAAAAGCCCAGTCCCACTTTCTAATGGCAGGTCTTCTAACCATCTTGGAGTCTGTGTGGAGATTCCTCTCTTGAGTGGGTATGTCCCTCAAGGTTACTCCTCAAGGCTGAGTGAAAGAGATATGCCCATGGTTGTTGGTATGGGTAAGTAACATCAATCTCTACATAATAATTATTTAGCTAGCTTTAATATTGTTGCTTCAATATGGTTTCAAGAAATAGTGCACTATACTAGTAGTTACAACTGTCTATATTCTGTAGTAAACAATTCTGATTAAAGACTTTAGTCATTGATATCATCATTATTAAAATAATCATTCTATTAATATAAATATATTTGGTTTGTCATCCTTAATTCTGTAGGACAAAGTTGTTTAAAGGCTCAATTACACCTATATAATCCTTCAGTCATAAACTATTGATCAAGTCTGGGACTAGGATTGGATCCAGCTGTACTTAGGACTCCTCTCTGAGAAGGAATTTAGAAAGCAAGGGGGTCCTTTCTGACCCTTGTGACTCAACAGGAGGGTCTCCATGATAGAACTTGTCTGAAACTTCCATTCTGTCCATGACACTCCTGCATCCTGATTACCCCTGCAGCCCCTGTTCAACCTCCCATGCCCTCCATTCTTGACTTAGGGCAGGGTTGCAGTGATGCCAGAGCCATCCCAGGGATTATCACCTTGCAAGGAGCAGACACACATACAGTCACACACAGGTGCACACACACAAAGTACCCCTCTTGCATTTTTGGCCACCTTCCCAAATGCCAGCGTGACAGGGCAGCCCCTTTCCATCTCTGCCCCTTCATCTGTAAATCACTTGCAAAGTTGTTTGATCTTAAGCTAATCACTTTTTCCACAGCAGCAAGGGCCTCTCATATGGTTTTACACGTCACTAATATCATCCAAGGGTTTGTGTTTGGATTTCTGCTTCCCCTGGGCTTTTCATAATAGAAGAAAATCAGGATTGGGCAATAGCAATTGGAAGGGGAAAGTAATACCTCTCTTTTTCTTCCTCAAAACTAACAAAATTGACAGTAGACAAAAGAGAGAGGAGAAATCAGGGAAAGTATAGGTTTTGAGCTTGTTTTTTCCATTTAAAAATTAATTTTGTTCATGATCATCCAGGGGAAAAAGGCATTTCTTGCTTTGACCCTACAAGACCTCTGAATGTTTTTAATTCCTTGCTATTTATGTGAAACCCCACCTGGAGAGGCAGCAGGAGACATTCCTTGGAGGATCCTAGAAGACTTTCGGACTGAGCCTCTGAACAGGGGAAGGTTTGGTGACTAATTCAGGAAATCCCCTTCTCCTGGACACAATGTCCATGTCCTGATCCTGGCTGTTCTTCCTGATGTGCAGCATTTTTCTGGTAAGGTCTGACAGATTCATACCCAGACCCTGGAAGACGCTTGCCTTGGAAACACCACAATCTTGCTCTAACCCCTCCACTGTTGAGGGGTTGTTGCTTTGGAGTGGGTCCATCACCCCTGCCTTGTTACTACCTCCACATCCCATCCAGCAGAACATGCTTCTCCCCCTGTGACAGGATTGTGTGGTGTTCCCAGGTTGAATCCTGCTGCTGGCATGTCCATCTGCCCTGTGCTGCCCACTACAGTGTGTTCTTCCTCCTCTGCCTTCCTCCTGGGGCAGATGTGCCAAGGGTTTCCAGTGCTTCCTCTCACGGCAGTTTCACCTTTTCTTTCTCTCACTGAACCTGACATCTCTGTAGCTCCTTTACATGGCAGATGGTGCAGCCACAAACTGCCTGTACCCTTGGTTAGTGCATGTCCTGGCAGAGCCCTGGTCTGTACAGCCTTGCTTAGCTCAGGGCACAACCAGGAGGCAGCACATACTCGGCACTGTCCCTACAGGCAGCATGGCCAGAGCCAATGTGTTTTTGCTGGTGAGGACAGAGCAGGTACTGTGGTACTCACCTTCAGGCCCCTCTCACGGCTCTAGATGTCCCCTGGGTTGTGGATGATGCTGGTGACAGCAGCCTCAGCAGCAAAGTGGCCCAGGGATGGAGAGGAACAGTACAAGCTGTTGGGGAAAAAGGATCTGATCCTGCCCACAGAGCAGCAGTAAGACTGTGGCCATTTATTTTTGCTAGGCTCCACATGGGGAAACGGCTGGGACAGAAATGATGTGGGTGAGGTGGTGGCAGATATTGAGCCCTTGGGACCACCCCTCATGGCTGCCACTGTGTTGCCCCTTGCAACCCTCCAGGGTCTCCCAGTGCTGTCCTGACATCAGGAGGAGGGCCAAGATCCCTGCAGGTGGAAAGCCACAGAAGAGAGAAGAGCAGCAAAAAATGCAAGCCATGCCTAGCTTGCACCACTCTTCCAATGAGGTGCAGCCAGGGAGGTACGAGGATGCCAGCAATTGCTTGCAGGTGGTGGGCTGAGCTGGATGAGCACTAGGAGCAGGGCAGGGGAAGGATAGAAGGTGCAAGGATGGGGATAAAGGGAAGAGAAGTGAGAGAGAGCTTTCACACAGCTGGGATGGGAGAGGACTGGGTTCAGGCTGGAAGACCTAGCAGCAGGGATTTGCCCAACTGCACTGGGGAGCACAGTCCCCTAGGAGGTTCTGTCTGCTTTGCTGGGCTCCAGAGATGAGATATCCCTGGTCAACATGGGAGGAGAAGCTGGAACTCAAGCCATGCATGGTTTTGAGCCTGCTTGCAGGTTGTAGCTATTGTCTGTGACAAAGATCTTACCTTTAAGACATATTGGGATTGCACATAGGATAAACATATGCCCTGTATGTATGTATATATGTATGGCCAGACTTCGCGAACGAAGATTTGGAAAGGGCTCTCCCCGTGTAGGTGTGCCCTTCCAGCCTGCGCAGTGGTTTTTTGTTTTTTTTTTTAGGTGAGGCACAGCGTGCGCAGAACTGGCCCCACCGTTTAAGTCCTGAGGTTCATCTGCCACGGCCGAGCGAGCTTGGACAGTGACAGGGAAGTCCTCGGGACTAGCACCCACAGCCCCCGGTATTCCCAGGAGGTCTCCCATCCAAGTACTAACCGGGGCTGACCCTGCTTGGCTTCTGAGATCTCACAGGATCGGGTGCCAGGGTGGCATTTAACTGTCGCCTTCTAAAGCTAAGAAAATGGAAATGTTAAAATAGTACTACACCTTTAGACTCTGTATGAAACACAGGATTAAAAACAGAAAGGAAGACGGGATTCACATCACATTTAAGCTTTCAAAAAGGCTGCACATCGCAACACTGCATTGTAACACCTGTAACATTGTGAAAACATAAAAGTTAAAAATCCTTTTATGTTACGTACTCTACACAACTAAGCTTTTCTTCTTTTAAGATTGAGTTTCCTAAATAGCAAAGAAATAAGTGAAATGAGACACAAGAACAGGCTCAACATCTTGCATGCCGAAAAAAAATACCAGACACTTAAAACACTGGAAAATATTTGAAATTACATGCCAGCTGTAAAAATCAGACTAGCCCTTGAAGCAAAGACAAATTTCTCTGTTAAAATTGGCTTTTTTAAGCAGTCCAGGTTTGGAGCCATCACCAGAGGCTGTACAGGTTAGCCTGAGAAATTCATGTCTCTTCTGAACAGTGCAGGAGATTATGTATCTTCCTGTGCTCCTGTAGTACACACACCTCCAGGCCATGCTGTTTGCATCAGAGAGGAAGCACTTGGACAGGTATAATTTGTCATTCAAAAAACTGTTTTATTTTTGGGGGGAAGCAGGTGGGAGTAGAAAGTGAAATACAGCTAGAGAAAACATGCCTGGCTCACACTCATCACATACAAACAAAGAGGCTATGCTGACCCGTATTCTCATTTTACTGCTGCAGTAAAATACATACTCTCTACAGACTGGCATATACATGATATGCTTTCAAAAACAAGACTGTTTTTTACATCTGCTTGCACAAACACCAACTCCTGATCTACTCATGAAAGACAAGTAGTTGGTTGTCCAAATAATATCAGCATTTAAAATAAATATCACCATTGCCAGCTTCTCCTGTGTTGTATGTATATCCTCCAAACACATGAATGACTATCATCTTTTTAAACTGAAATGAGGAGGGTTACATCTGTGACTGTACCTGCTAAGAATTCTACAACATATATTTTATAAATGCATATTATTTTAAGAGGAATCACATGCTTCTTACATTCTTTCAGCTCTCCCCTAGAAGTCTGAGCTATTAAAAAAACCTGATACTGACACCAAATTACTACCTAAACTCACTGTAATATGCAATTTTTTTAATTCCTGGATTAAGCAGGATTTTACATCTCAATACTTGCTGCTATTGATCTAATTCATATTTGATTATGCCGAGCTGCAAATTTCCAGGGCAACCCCTGCATGAGAAAAAGAAAAAAACCACAAAGCAGCGTGGATAAATCATGGATAGGCCAGGAAGCTTTCCCCCAAGGAAGGCTACAAACCCCACACGTATCTGTCATTCAGACTGATAATCAAGGACCAATATAGGCACATGCCATGTCCAGTCAAACTCTGAAAGCGGAAGGAAGCTCACGACAAAGGTACTGTGCCACCAAAATGGTCCCAGATTTTTTAAGCATTCCTATTCAAGAAGTATCTGTGAAAGGTGAAGTATTGAAACTCCTTTTTACACCAATTCCCCAATTTTTTCTTTTGTATTTACAGTAAGGAAATGGATCTCACAACCTTTCTTATTTTCTTTACTTAAGGGTTTTGAAGCTGGCTACATAAGTACATATGTATAAATATCCCTAAAGCCCACAAAGGAGAAGCAACAAAGGTCTTAATTTATGCTTAGGACAGTTCTAACCACCTCAAAACCCCTTACAGAGGTATATGCTGAAAGACCTGCCTTACCAATTATAACCGCCAACAGATAAGCAGAAACCGAACTGTAAGTACTAAGGCTGTTCATAAACTCTAAGGATCTCTAAGGAAAGGAATGGATTAGGCTTCATCCTTAGGCAATACTTAACTAAGCATGCTTCTTAGGCCATGGTTTGAGCATGAGATAATTATTTTGGTTTCCTTAACATGATACTTTATTATTCAAATTACAGATTTCACTTTTAGAAACATCTTAGCACCTCTAGTTAATTATCTTCAGAATTTTACAAACTAGTATTGTGTACAGACAGTTTACAGTTTCCAACTTCAGCCTTTTTCTGATTGATAATTTAATGCCTTGTTTGTAAAAACTACACGACAGTCTTTCCCATTAAATATAAAATCAGCTCAGAATGTTTGAGGATGACCTCAGTGGTTAACAACTCATCAGCCCAAGCAGCTCTTTCACAAATCTATTTTTCCTATTGCATCTTTATGTAAAACATTTTAATGGTAAAGACATATACGACCCACTGAATCATCCAGTTCTTCCAAATCTCTCTACTGGAGTCTGAGCTTTTAATTCAATGCTTGTGGATTTCAGGCCTGTGAAAGATGACTATAAACAGCATATTAATATACTCTTCACAGTAATGTAGTAATCTGCACATGTAAATTACTGAAAATGCACACCTCCACTGGAAAAAGCCATTCACAAAAAGCCTTTTGGAGAAGTGAAAACCACATATTCTGATGAATGAACTGCCACAGAAGGATGTCACACTAACTCACTATCAGAGAAACACTAAGCAGAGACCACTGGTTACCACGTATGGCTACGACAACTAATGTTTAAAATAAGCAAATAAAACTCACAGTTACACAGTTTGAGAGGACTTGCTATGGGCTGAGATGAAACAGAAAACAGATTTTTCCAGGGGCTACAGAGAATAAAGTAAGACAGACTTAGCCCACTGGCAATTCAAAGTTAAAGGCTGAGTGCAAGCCTTATTAGAGTTCCTGTTCTAGTAAATTATTCATTTTTCCTTAGCCCAAAGAAAATTTTTCTTATGTGTATATTCAACACAGTACTATCTGGATTTAAAGTAATAGTGCTACTACTGTTTTGGTGCTAAAATACATAGCAGTGGTGATTTTAAGGGGGATAGGTCAAGGTCAGTGTTCGTCTTTGAAGCTACCAGGCAGATATACAAAACTGGAGGAAATGCATAGAGCAGATTGTGACTGATGTCATCAAGGAAACCATGTCAGAAACTTCTAGACAACACTCAAACTCCAACGTAGCAAGTGGATACCTCACACTGATAGAACAAAGCCCTGTCTGGGCACTTCCCACCAGCTGGAAAAGCTGCCATCACCAGCTGCAGCAATGGCTCCCCATGCCTGAGCCTGTTTGCTGAGCGTGCCTGGGCTTTATCCTTCCACCAGATGCTCAGTCACCAGGTGTATAACCAATGCTCTAGTCACTACTGCCCAAGCAGAGTATCTCAGTCTTCAGAGTTTGCAAGCTCTGCCCTATTCTGTTTAGGCAAACTGCACCTGAACTACTGTTGACGTGAATGAGAGTCACTTCACTTGGACAGGACAGCAGAAAGAAGTCCAGGCAAATGAATAAATCTATAATGATTTCAGCTGAGGGAACAAACTGAAGAAAACTCTCTAAATCACCACCATCAGAAAAAGTAGAAAGATTTATCGTCTACTCAAATTCAGTATTTTATTTACAATGCTGAAAAGCACAGGGCTGCAGAACTTACACATAAACAGACACTAAGCTGGAACCCATTAGTAAAATTGAGGGAGAGGGAAAAAAACCCCAAAGACCTCAACACAAAATCCCTTACTGACACTGACACAGGTCCAAATAGTAGATGACAGTACTCAGTGCACTGAAGAAAATTATCTTCCTTGGGAAGAGCAAGATATTTTTGTCCCAATATATGTGTATATCAAAGGCTGGGGAAAACTGGCATTTTAGATTTAAAGTTTTTCAGAGTCTCCTTTCAAGATGCAACTGAAGAAAATACAAGCTCCCTGCAGTTCAAGTACAAAACTGCCTTAACTGAGGGTTCACAACTAAGAGCCAAAGGTAAGTGGAAGATGAACACATGGAACTTGGAAGTGGCTTTGCTACCTACACAACTTGGTAGGTGGCACGTGTTAGACAGTGGATGAGCTACAGTGACAATCCACTCTGGACACGGCAGAACAGCAGTTCCCAAAGCCAGCACCTTCAGTGTGCATGACAAGGTTCCTTAGATCCGTGTTTCCTTTTGGAAACAATGCCCGAGTTGCTGGGATTGCTATGTCCCAAGAACACAGTCCCCCACCAAACACCCGATTTTTCTTCCAAGTTAACAATCAGAAAAGCAATTGAAGTGGTTTTTGCCTGAACCACGCGAAACTCTGCTTTAGGTTGACAACAAGAAGAGAAATGTTAACACAGCCTTGCTTCCACCACAGCACACAGCAGCACTAGCTGCAGGCTCTGCTATTAGTGCTATTTGAAAGATAACTAGGTATTCCAAAATCTCATCATACCCAAATAAAATTTGGCAACCACCTACCTTCTGAGGTTTTTAGCACTGATTTGTTCCCTTTCATGTCTTGTACACGTTTGATGGTGTCTTATTCTACTCATTTTAATCATGCCAATTCAGTGCCAGATTACAAATGAAAATGCAATAGAAACACCGCAGACCCTGTAACAACAGTCAAAACAAAGATTTCCTATGGCAGCTGTCAAATTAATGACATCTCCAAAGCTATCTAAATCCAGTATCTGGGCAGAAATCCAATTATGTCAATTCTATCTGAATACCCCAAAAGACAGTCCTACCATGGTTAGAAGTGGAAATAATTTTAAACACAGATTAGCTACATAAGCAGCTCCACTCTTGAAACCAGAAGAAGGGACCAAAAACCTAAAGGCATGACATTTATCTGAACACAAGGGAGATGGAAAAAAAGAACGGTTAGACATCTGGCAAAAGGTCAAAGCCAATTACCTTGTCCAAATCTGCCCCCCAAGATAATAGCTTCCAGGTTCACCTTTGAAAAGACATACCCACTCAAGTAATTACAAAGACTTCTGCTTATCTCTACATCCTCCACTATCATTTGGGGGGTTTTTTAAACTTCTTTTTCCCAACAAAACATTAACAACAGTAGCATAACACTCCAACTTCCCAGAAGCATGAAATAAATTTATCTAAAACCTACATAAAAGAAACTAACGTTCTCCCTCATTTTGATAAATGGTATTCAGGACTTTTAATTCAAGAGTATGATTTCTTGCTGCTTTTTCTGCTTTTCTTAAGACATTTTAACAGCTGATTTCCCTTTTGCCTTGGAAGTGCCTGTGTTACTGCTTAATTATGTGGCAAATTCAGTTTGCTGAACCGCACCACAGGATTCTGTTTATTTGTTGTTTTAAGACAGACAAGGATCAAGGGGTGAGAGGGAACAGCCTTTGAATTCAACTAAGAAAAAAATCACAAGGACCTTTTTCTTTCTTTCTCTGCAGGCATATTAAAATAACTTCTTGAAACTACAGATGAATATAAGTTTCTGGTTTTGTAAATGAAACTATTCAAGAGGCTGCTATGAAACTAAAGAAAAAAACTGCACATGCTCAATAACTGGAGCAATATATATTAGTTAGTAAATACATTCTACCTAGAAATGTTTGTATTATGAATGAACCTTTAAATAAATATATTATAAATAAATGATGATGACGAAAAACAGTAGACTGATTTAGAAAACATTTCTAATCTTGATCTGTCTGAAGAATGGACAATGCTTTTAAAGTTGAGGATATAACTCACTTTATACGTATCACAAGTGCTTCTGCTATCAACATGATACAAAATTTGGAAGAGTGCCAAGCATTCATTATGAATGGGCCTACGTTTAGCTTACATATTCCAAGCTTGTGCTTCTTACACCAAGACTCACACAATTAGAAGTGGGTATTTTCTGTTGCTGTTTGACTGGGAATTTTTGCAGAGCACAGTTCTAGAGTGTACAACTAATTCAAAAAGAAATTCAAAGAAGCAGGTAACACAAAAATGTAGGGTTGCACTTCATAACTCGAGACAATCTTCATTCAAAAATCAGAGCCACTGAAAAGCCACTACCATCTTCACCTGCTCAGGGCATCTAATCTCAAAATCCTTCTTAGAGGTATGCAGAGAGCCCTTTACAAGGCAGCAGTTTTGGATATTACGAGTTTGGACCCAATTCAAATCAGTAACCCGCCATGTTTTCTACTGTTAAAGCATAATATAATATCAGACACAATAATTTTAACTAAACCTGTTAATAATATAATTTCCTGAATTTACTTACAATGAAAATATACCATTTATTTAAAATCGCTTCCAACTGAATCATGCAGTCAATGAAGCTGTCACAAACATTTTGACAAAGCCTAGAACAAAATTTGAGCAACAATTTTTCCAATTTGCCACACTTCTTTCTTTTTAAGTTTAAGGACATATACAAGGAATCTATTTTTTTCTAGTTTTTTATTATAAGAGATTTCATTTTTGCATTTGCTCTCTCAAACACACTGAGCACAGTACCACGAATCCTCCTCCATGTCACACAGGCACTGCAAATCCAATTACTACTCCATTAGCTCTCATTTAAATCCCTGCGGTACGACAATAAACTGAACAAAATGAGCATCAGCATGTTTTTCAACCACATTGACAGTATGACATAGATGGCAATCACAGCTGAATAAAATTTCATTTACAAGAAAGGTAGCTCTGAATTTTCTTTCTCTGCCAGGCGTTTCACAAAGACTTGGAAAATGCCTCTTCTCCACACCATCCCTTGAAGAAGCCAGTTGGCTATTGTTATTTCATGCTTCTCAAACACCTGTGCCATCTGCTTGTGGCACAAAAGTTTGCCCCAGTCTCAATGCTCCAAATGTATGTAAATCCTATTAATAATCCCCAAGTGAATTCAATATTTACTCCAATAGTACCCCAGTTGTTGTTTTCTTGTTTGTTAGGGGCTGTCTTACTTTGTTTGTTTGTTGTTTTTTTAATTTCCTGACCCTTTGACATCAGGTGACATCAGACTGGAAAGTAGCAAGTAAGATCAAAACAAAACCCCACCAATCTGAAGGATACTGAAAAGATTATGGTATTTTTTTAAAAGCAAGCTCTTATCCTATCTGGATGTAAAAAAACTATTGTTGCTAAATATTGCAAAGTAAATCTGCACAACTTTCAGAAGCTCTGAATACTTTGCCACTTCAGTGCAGTTTATTTATGGATATATAACAATCATGTGTCTCTCTACCTTCATTACAGTCTTTCCCAATCTTGTCCCACTCCCCAACACCTAATGTTTATAGATGTCCAGGTGTGTCCTTTCTTATGGAAATAAAACTCCCAAAGAAAACAAATTTATCAATTCCTCATTTGTAGTTGGCACTTGCCACAGTCAAAGATATGGCAGAAGGACATGCAAAAGCCTTGTTGAATAGCTCTTTCTTAATAGCTGACCTGTCTAAATCATCTTCCTCATTCAGGCTAGAAATCAAAATGTCATGATGACACTTAAACACTTCATCTGTTGTTCAAAAACAAAAGTCAGGAAAACATACACTGTCCACTTTCAAACATAGTCCTCTAACACTGCCTGTAGGAGAGAAAAGTTCAAAGAACAGGCTTTTAAATATTTTAGTAATTTCATTACACAATTTTAGTTACAATTTTATTAAATTTTGTCCTTTACATGCCTACTGACAACCTGAGAAATAGGTTAGTTCCAGGTTAAGGGAAAGAGGATGCTGATGGAGGGGAAGGAGGATAATTAAGTAATTTTGTGGTTTGTACTCCAATTCCACAATTAAAATAGGAAGATCTAGGCCAGAGCTTTCTCTGTGCAGAGGAGACTATAAAGACAATAACATTGATTTTTTTTTTTTAATTTCTGCTAGAAAAGGAAACAAAAGGGGGAGGAATTTTTCCATGCATATTACTCAATCACATGGGCTTTTCTGGTGTATTTCCATAGGTTTTTTTCTGCATGGTCTTTAAAATGCCTTTAATGACATTAACGTTATTAATAAATTTAATGTTAGCTTTGCTAACAGAAAGATGAAGATAGTGGCTTCATGATCCAAACCTTATTGCCCAAAAATGAAGCTAAGAGTATAATCTCTGAGATTCTTAAAACTAATAAGGATCTGTAAACGCTACATTTTACTTGTATGCTTAAATAATTTTGAAAATTCTGGTTAACTTTAAAGGCAGCAGAACAATTCCCCTCCTTTCTGCAGGATTTTAATTATATTTGTTTTCTTTGTAATTTAACATTCCTTTCAGTAGACTATGATGGCAAATATGGATCTTTTAACAAGAACACATCTCTAGGGAAGTGACATCTCTCAAGCTGCAAAAGAACACAAACATCCCGCACGCTTGAGAACCCAAAGTCTATTGCCACGAAGCCTCAGAGTAACAGTCTCAGAAACTCACTGTCAATTGTTAAAGCATACACACAATTTTTCATCAAAAAAACAGTTATAGCAACCTTTCATTTAAATCAGCAGTATCACAGATGCCACGAGTGCTTTCTTCTTGACAAATATAAAGTAACAGTTCCCAGCAAAATTATTTTCAAAAATAGAACCCATACAGAGACTATGAACATATCAAGTGCATAAATTATAGCTACTGTATTTTTAGAACTAGGTACCTCAAGAAAGCAGTACAACAAGCTTCACACTCTTAGCACATTTGCCATATGGTGGCAAACAAAGAAACAAAAAGAAATAAAAAAATCAGGAACAGATATTCTCTGTGAACGGGATTCAAAATTTTGGTGATGGTCCAGAAATAAACATACCCCAGTGAAATAATGTCAATGACAAAAAGCCTGATGCATCATATTGACTGGTCCTGTCCCCATAAATCGGGTGCAGAATTCATTCCTTTGCCAAAAAAAGTGATTCTCACCTCATGTTTTATTAACTTATAGTAACTTTACATGTGCAAACTTAGTTGTTCAACTAGAATTACCCTTATGCTTCCTGTTACTGACAGGCACTAATCAGCTCAAGAAGGGTCAACCAATATTCAACATTTCAAAATACATCCAAAACAAAGCAACTCAGGCCTATTTACTTTTCTTAAATACATATTACTATCTCACTTTGAGAAATGCAAAGAGAGGACAGAAAAAAACCCACTCCCCAGAGCACATACCCACCAAGATTGCTGGTATGTGTTTCTATGCCTACTGCTGCTCTGTAACAAATTTTTAAACAAGATAGTGTCACACTTATAAACTGTAAGGATAAATGTCACACGCTGCATAACTTATGTTTCCGAGGTCAGTTTCAGCTTTGCCACCTAAAAACGTGCTGGCCTCACCACAGAAACGTGACTCCCCTTTTCTGCAGAATATACCTGATGGGAGCTTCAAATGAGCACACTGGGCCCAAGAACCAAACTCAAAGCTGCCACAGAGCAAAAACACCTTCTGTTTGAATAAAGCTTCAGATTCTCGAAGGAGGAATCACCTCAAAGGGTGGTATGGTTTCTTTGTCCAGCCCTTCCATGTACCCACAGGCAAAAAATCTCATTTCTATCAATGTTCTCCCTGGAGCAGAGAGGCAGAAGGACATCTTGAACACAACTTACGCTGGCATAAACACCAGCTTTAAAAAGTTACTGGCACATGTTACTCGGTCATGTTTATTATGTTAAATTAAAAAATATGTATGTATGGCCAAACTTTGCGAAAGAAGATTTGGGCAGGGCTCTCCCCACGTGGGTGTGCCCTTCCAGCCTGCACAGGGGATTGTTTAGCTGAGGCACAGCGTGCACAGAACTGGCCCCACCATTTAAGTCCCAAGGTCCATTTGCCACGGCCAAGTGAGCTTGGACAGTGACAGGGAAGTCCTTGGGACTGTCACAGCACCCGGTACTAACCGGGGCTGACCCTGCTGAGCACTTGAGATCTGACGGGATGGGATGGCAGGGAGGCATTGAACTGCCAGGGGACAGTCCCACTGAGACTCGAACTCACAACCTTCACACCTTGGGACTCGGAGTCCGGAGTGCTCTCCTTTATGCCATGGGACCACCCCATTAAAGAATAAGCCATAGCACTAATGTACACGTCCACAAACTTTGAAAGGCATCTTGTGTATTTATACAAAAGCTTTACTGAAAAATAAAATGGGGTCATAGGCTCCTCAAAAAATCAATCACAAGACTTCTGTGACTCTCAGCAGGGCAGATTTCCCCCACAACTCCAAGGACTGACTCAGGCTAATTACCACCATGTGTTACAAAACAATTCTTCACTAAAAAAGGAGTAACCAAAACAAAACAAAAAAATCAAACCACATACATCTATGGTTTCAAAGAAAACTTGCAGAACTGGAAGTATGTGTAAACTGATGGCCTAAGGGCTGCAGGAGTTCTGCTTCAGGTCTACAGAACTTCTCCAAACACTACCAACATGTCAACGAGAAGACAAATCTACCAGAGATATATTCTGATTGCTAGACCATGCTATCACATCTCAATTAGTGCCATTACCTGCCATACCTAGCTTAAAGCTTAGATGGGTATGCAATCACAACTTAATTTCATTTCAGAGAGATCTGCCAAACTGCTCCTTGCTGGTGTCTTCAAAACAAGGGTTTGGATAACAGATACAGTCTTTTAGCAAGTGATGGTAAAGACTCCAGGGGTGATCCCGTGGTGTAAAGGAGAGCACTCTGGACTCTGAATCCCAAGGACCTGAGTTCCAGTCTCAGTGGGACCGTCCCCT
>JAOXXN010000065.1:17832872-17857424 GCA_026770055.1 Myrmophylax atrothorax
ACCAATGTAGGAATTTAGCAGGGGAAACAGCAACAAAAAACACACACAATGAAACTCCCCATATAATTCCTTTTTGGGCCAAGAGAACTGAATTCATGAGTAGCCCATGCCTGACATTTCCTAATTAGCCTACTAAAGCTCTGGCTGACTTTTGCATTTTCTAGATGAAAAAGGCTGAACAAGCAGAGGCTAAACCAGAGCAACACATTTCTCTGTGGATCTGTTATAGCTGTGCAGACAGCAATGGCCCTGTTTATTTTGCTTGTCCTGAAAACTGCAAGACAACAGCATGGCATCTACAGGAAATGTGGAGGCACACCTGCTACCAGCAGAGAGGAGTCTACCAGCCCTTCTTCCCCATCACATCGGGCTGTGATCACAAACTTGCTCTTAACAAGCCTCCCTGCTGCTCCATGCATGACAGCCTGATGCTGGGTCCCTTATGCATTTAGCTGCAGAGAACATACTCTTGCACATACTACTCAGCAGGTCAGATCACCCACAAGGGACACAATGAAGGTGGCACACAAAAATCTGATGCCCCCAACACAGCTGTCCACCACTGCTTGGCCCTGCTACCTGCTAAGCTTTCATGTACTGAGAACTAATTAGCCTGACTCCACTCCCTGTGCCAAAACCATATTAACAAGTTAGAGGCAAGCCAGATTCCTATTGGTGCTGCTGCTCTGCTGCCAATACAATTCACCATCCTCTCTGTATTCCTGAAACCAGACTCTACCTTGCTGGGCAGCACAGCTGGAGATCCACTTCAGGAAAGCAATGCCCAAAAGCTAACTGGGCATGGGAGCATCCTTCTCTGGCCTGCTGCCCTGTTCTCTGGGTACGTGTGGTCAGCAGAGCAGCTTGAGACCAACCATGCCTCCCACAAGGTTCATCTGAGAGCAGAGCTTTTGCTTTCCTGCACATAACCCAGAGGTTCAAATGAGGAGTGGCACCCTGCAAGAGCCCCAGGGCCCTCAGCTCCTGCCATTGCTAATTTCTTCTGCAGCACAGTGCCACTAAAGCCACACCACTCATCCCAATTGCTTCACTCTTCAGGCCTTCAAGTCTGTACACTTAATTCCCACAGTGGCACCACCAGGACCCAAAAGCACATGGTATCAAGCCTGTCTTACAAATCCATCCCTACCAATACGCACCTGAGAAGGTAACGGGACTAGAGCTGATGCAGTGATCATCAGGTAGAGTAGACGTCTCCTGTCTCTGTGAACACATGCCACCCCATGATGCAGCATGTGACTGCCTCAGTTAGGCCACCAGTGGGGAAGAGCTGGTTAGTAAGGGGTGGGATGGCTTTTTAGAAGATGACACACAGTCTGCATCCTTAAGAGTTACCACTGGAGTACCTGAAGGGAATGTAAAACAGGCAACCCTGAGTTAAACGGTCTGGATGAATCCCTCAGTGACTCGTATTTCCCACACACTAGCACAGAACTGTTTTTTCTGACCATTTCTCCACATCCTCCCTGCCACCTCAGAGAAGCTTCTTGCTCTGTGCACATAATGAACCAAGCTGAGTTTGCAGTGAGACAAGCTCATAGGTGCTTTTGAGGGACTTTCCAGCTCTGCATATGGAGTTTTGCACCTGCAAATGCACACATTCAGACCCATCCAGCTGCTCCAGTTTACATGCACAAACCCCACTGATCCTTTTCCCCCCCTTTACCCCTTTGAAATCAAAGACACCAATTGAGAAGGAGGCTCTGAATATCTGGAGAAGACAGTCCTACTCATCACCCACTGATACAACCTTGGACTTAAAGAAGGGCCTGATCGCCACCAGTGCTGACTGACAGCAAGGGCTGCAGACTTCAAGCAGGCAGGGAGGACACAGAGAATTTCTGAAAACTATGCTGTCACTGTCTCCTTTCTTTTTACAAGGTCAGATTTTTTTTTTGTGATCATATGGTCAGTGACACTGGAAAAAGGCAAATTTGGGAGCCCATATAAGAATACAGGCACTGTTGTTGGGTGATATTTAAGAGGAAATCCTGCCTACATCCATGGAATTGCACAGAATCACGTCATATAGTTTTTAATGATTTATGATGGATGATTTCCACTAGGGCTCACTAAAACTGAGCAAACTAGCTTTGAGCTCCATGCTGTTCTGTAGAAGAAAGTGGTGCAAGGAGGACCATGAGAAAAAGAAGTTTTAGGGCTTTACCTGTTATTCTGTTTCTCTATCTTAAGATGGCCAGCAGAAAGGAGACATAAACCAATTCATTAACTCATCACATAATTACTGTTTTATAAACTGATCAAAAATACAATCTAACCATAGTAACTTAAACTGGAAAAAAATGTGCTGATGCTTGGTTTCAGACCGCAACATCAACAAACTTGTAAGGCACAGTCATTTGGACCAGCATCTTAGTCTGCAGTCACTAAAACAAATGTTTTGAATCTCACCTGAATATAAAGAAATGCCCTATTGAAAAAACAAGATATTATTCTCTTCCTTCCCTGCCTTGTCTTTGCTGCATCATCACTTAAAATCATTGTGCTATATTAAATTGGAAAGTCTATTTGGTCTAAAAAACCTAGTGGTAGGATGGAAGTGGAATGCACACGCAGAGGATGCTCTGACACCTGGTAACAGAGGTCAGATCTGCTAAAGAAATTCTGAAATAAATGTCTATTCAGAGGAAGTGAGAGAAATCCTTCTAGGTAGCTGTGGAGTAAACAAACATGTTAATATTGGCATAAGCCAATTGTTCAGTATTTGCTCTCATAGTAATGCATCCAACAAGAACCTCTGATGCCTGTGAATGGGGTGAGATCCTGTGGGGGCACAGGCTCTGAAACCATCCAGCCTTCCTGGGCTCTTCTCCAGGAAATGCACTCCTCCCTTAGAACCTGCTAGGCAACACTTCCTGTCAAGCCCTTGGTTTTGGCCCTCATATGTTACACATCCATGACTGCAAAAGACAGATGTCATGGCTGCTGCCTTGTCACCTCCTCCAGCCCACTCCACAAACAGCACGCTCCATGCTCTGCTTTGTTCAGTGTCCTGCCTGACTCACAGAGCAGGGTATGGTGTGGTTGAGGGGAAATATGATAAAATTTGTTCTGGTTTAGTGCACAAAAGTTGTAAAAATAACCATGTTTTTTCTGCAATAAGAGGTTCATTAGCTCCTTGGTTGATCAGCAGTTGCTCTTTAAAGTATTTCTGGAACAGCTGTATCCTGAATTGAGGCAAATCACACCATTTGCTTGAACTGCTCTACTTGCACAGCTGTGTTTAACATGCAGAAGAAGCTGAAAGATAGCATTGATCCTTCATGACTGTTCTGTGTACATGGCTCCAACACATATTGAAAACTGGGTATTTTCTAGGATTGCAGACTTCTGTTCTGAGATGTTCTGGTAGCAGTGGTACTATCTGGCAATGGCTGCAACACATCCCTGGCAGTCAGGGACGAAGCAGCATTCGCTGGACCAAACCTCTCTGAGGCTTTTGTGGGTGAGCAGACAGCTGGATGCTGGTGGCTGATCTCTCCAGAAGGGCTCTCATCCATGACAGGCCTGAAGAAAAGAGAGAAATGCTATGGTGAGATTGTACTCTGCATTTAGGTATCTGCATTCTCCTCACCAGCTCTGAAAACTGAACCGAAAGCTGCCAGGTTTCGAGAAGCACAAGGAACACTGGCTTCCCACATAAGGCATGTGTTCTCTGCCTATACTGACTCCATAATGACTATGTTAACTTAAAATCAAGCTGTCATGTCACAAGTCCTCAGCTGTATTTCTTCAAAGAAGCAAAACGATGCTAATCTTACAGTAAGCGGGTTCAGAAATAACCATGTTTTGGAGCATGTGACACTTCTCTAATGCCTACTTTATTTTTCAGAGCTCATTCTAACATGAATTCATGTTAGGGAAAAAAACCCAAGACAGATGTCAGGAACTTGTCCTGGGGAGAGTCTTGAACAAGTGCCACAACAAGAGCTTTGCAACAGACACAGCATTGTCTCTGTGTGGGGAACATGAGAACGGAGCAGTAAGAACATAGCAAAATTCTGAGCTATCATGAAAGAAAATACACAATTTCCAGTATTCAAGCTATCATCACGGATAGGCTTCATGAATGAAGATCTGGGCAGGGCTCTCCCCACGTGGGTGTGCCCTTCCAGCCAGCGCAGTGGATTTTTTAGGTGAGGCACAGCGTGCGCAGAACCGGCCCCACCCTTTAACCCCTAAGGTTCATTTGCCATGGCCGAGCGAGCTTGGACA
Organism: Myrmophylax atrothorax; assembly: GCA_026770055.1. Classification (NCBI taxonomy): domain Eukaryota; kingdom Metazoa; phylum Chordata; class Aves; order Passeriformes; family Thamnophilidae; genus Myrmophylax; species Myrmophylax atrothorax. The sequence goes on from JAOXXN010000065.1 coordinate 17,837,130, forward strand.
GTGACAGTGAAGTCCTTGGGACTAGAACCTACAGCCCCCGGTATTCCCAGGAGGTCTCCCATCCAAGTACTAATGGGCCTGACCCTGCTTAGCATCCAAGATCTGATGGGATCAGGCGTCAGGGTGGCATTTAACTGCCTTGACTCAAGCTATAAGGAACATGAGAAAATGTTTAATTTAGCATTACGTGGACAAAGGTAAATGTCAGCACATATAAAAGGAATTCTTTTCACAGAACACAGAGGAGACCCCACAGACAACATGGAAGTCTGCCTTTTCCTGCTGTAAAGTCCCTTGTGTTTTCTCCAGACATGTTGCAGGCATTGCTGCCAGCACTACACATACCTGATCCTTGATTCAACAGCTGCTGGTCCTGGAATAGGACTTTGCTGGCCAGTGCAGCCAGCAGGCTGGTGCTGGGATCTGGAGGCACTTGGCATCTTGTACAGGCTCAGGAGAGCAAGTTCCTCGTCCAGAGGCTGGGCTGAATTTTCTTGATGAGCCCCTGACTGGCATTGCTGTGTACACTGCCTGTCCTTCTCTTGGCTGGGTATTTTTAGGCATCTTACCCTGTGGTTCTTTGTTTTCCAGGGTCTTGCTGCAACACCCATTACAGATGAAGGTGAAGGGCTTTTTGGAGGGGATGGAATTAAACAATGGCTTGGGTTGGAGAACGCTACACCTTCCCGAGTCTGTGATGAACCTGAAACAGTGAAAAGTGCAGTGATACACCATCTTACTCCTAAATGACTAACCCAGTGAATGAAGGGGTTTAGAGATGCTGTGTGATGGAGCTGGGTGGGCAGATGTGTCCTGGGGCACACAGCGATGCTGGCCTCGTTGAATTGCTTCCTCTGATAGTCAGGGGTTTGGGTTCCTTGGCAGCCTCTTTGCCAGCACTGTTGGTGATGTGCCAGGCACTACAGATGCTCACAAGCCATGCAGAGCTCAAGAGGGACAGACCAGCTCACCCACCCTGCTGTTCTCAGGCAGGATCACACATGCATCATTCCTGGCCAGTGTTTGCACTGACTTGTTTCAAATACCTGAGGACTCCTTCCAGCGATCTGAAGTGCAAGGCACAGGAATAATCACACATGAATGGATCAACTTTTTTTATTTGGAGATAGAGATCACAGAATCTCATAATTTTGAGATTAGCTTTAAAATTACAGAAAGTTCCTGACTGCCAGGGAATATATTGCACTACATGCAGGGCTACTATCTGGCTGGTTGTATTTTAGCCTATGTAATCCTTAGGTGCAGCATACAGAGAAGAAAAAACTTGGTGCTGACTTACAATGAGCATGTATATATGCTTAGAACAATTCTATACATAGCAGGAATACGATTGCTCTTGTCTGTTGAAAGAGCCAACCATTCTATACATAGCAGAGATCTGATTGCTCCCGTCTATTAAAAGAATCAACTGTACCTAAGTGCCTAATGTGCAGGGTCCAAAACCCAGGCCTAGAAAGTTCAGCTTAGTAGCTCCTAATTGATGGGGATGTATTTTACTGGCTAGATAACCACATAAAGCCGACATAAAATTTTCACTGAACAGTTTGCATCATAAAATATCATCAGGGGAGGTTTCGGTTGGATATCAGAAAAAGGTTTTCTACCCAGAGGGTGGTTGGGCACTGGAACAGGCTCTCCAGGGAAGTGGTCACAGCACCAAGCCTGACAGAGTTCAAGAAGCATTTGGATGATGTTCTTGGCCACACAGTGTGACTCTTGGGGAGGGTCCTGTGCAGGGCCAGGAGCCGGACTCAAACTTGTCCCTTCCAAGTCAGCATATTCTCTGATTCTGTGACCCCTTTAGTTACATATCTTTCTAGAACTCCCAGTTGCCCAGTTAAACCTTAATCATTAGATCAGTCATTGTTTACATCAATGCCAACTGGGTTCAAATACAGCTCAGCTGTGACAGTATGACAGTATTTTAGACTCACCTGGTACTGTCATAAATCAATGACACAAGGTAAAAGACAGGCAAGTCCTTCCTCTAGACTTGATGCTAAGTTAGTGTAAGATCGCCTTTGTTCCTATTAATCCTACAGATCCCTGCTGAAATATATCAACTGATGGTCAACAGAGCTGGCCACCATGTCCTGCTTAAAAACCTGAATGAATTACTTAGAGTCTGACTCTGCAATGGTATTTTCAAATTACTGCTCTAGATCTCATAAAACACTGCAGTTACCAATAACCATATCTACAAACAGTAGCCAATGTTACTACCCTGATGCTCACTCTTCACCAGATGTTTAGGTCCAACACCTGAGGAAGAGTGGGAGAGACTGGAGTGGCAAGAAGAATCAAGTGAAATCCTTTCAATGAGGTCATCATCATAGGCCTTCCTCAACTCACCTTCAGAGCTGTAGGTCAGGTTGCAGTCTTCACCCTCTTCCTCATGACTAAGAATTCCCTTCATTGCTTGGCTGGCTTGTTCTTGCTGACCTGTTTGCAGGCACCTGGACAACATCAAGTATCCCATCTTTAGTTAGCCCTTGAGTGTGTTTATGCAGCCAGTCAAGTGCAGCTTGGCATGGCTACTCAGGCAAACACCCAGGCAGTGGATTTAATTATCCACTGTTATTTCACACTTTCCAGGATATAGGAAACATAAGTATAATTGGATCAGCCATCTAAGATGCTTGTGTCTGATTATCTGAAAGTGTCCTAAAGTTAATCAGGTGAAGTGGGACAGATTTAAAATACTTCCTAGTGAAGTAAGCTAAGAGAAATAAAACCATTTTTACTTCCAAAATAACCATTACCCTTCTATGAGATGGGGGAACCTCTGCATAATGCTATTTGTCTTTCAGCCTTTTGTTCGGTTAGGCCAATGTGCTGCTTGCAGAAAACCTCATCCACTTTCAGCTCTTTTACTGTCTAAAGGTAGACAGTGTCAAGGCCAAGAATGGCTTACCACTTGTGAAAAGTTATTTCCTTGCTCTTGCTAAGGAAGCAAGCCCACTCTGCCTATGCTGGACTTCAGCCTGCTCTAGGGAGAGGTCAGAGGGTTCTTCATCCTTGCCCAGATACTCCAGGTGGGAGGGCAGATGGAAGAATTGTCACCCTGTCTCAAAGCAGGGACAGGAAGGCAGGAAGCCAAGACTATCCCTTGAAACCACCACCAGGTGGCCAAAGAGCTTATTTTATTTTTGCAGAAGAAAATGAATGCCGAATTGATGGCCGGCAGGATTTCTCCCGTGGTCTCACCACTTGTGCTGCTGTCTCCATACATTTAGTTCAGAGGATACATTTTCCTGGTGCAGATCTCTTCCTCCTCCATAGCCATAAAGGTTTTCTGTCCTCAGTCTGTACAGTTTCAAAGGGCTCGTTGCAGGTGGCTGCAAAAATGACAGAACTTATCTTGATAACATTGGGAACTCTCCCCAGCTTTGCTTCTAGAGGTGAATTTTAGATGGCATCAAAGTTCACTGTTACTCCTGAGTTTTTAGATAACCCCTCCCCAGTTTCTAACCCTTCAGTTTTAAGAAGTCCCACAGCCCAGTCATGTGCTGTTACAGCCTGAGGAACCCAGGGTGGCAGTAACAAAATCGTTGATTTACATCTCACTGGCATATAAGCCTATAGCATCTATACCAATAGAAATATTAAGATCAGCACGACTGCAACTGCATCATTCAGTATATGACCACAGTCCCATTCTACATCCCAGTTTATAACACACAGTAGTTCACTCAAATGTTCAAATTTATTTCAGAGAAGCTTCCAGCACTTGTCCAGTAGCAGCAGAAAGAGAGGGGTGGAACATATGTTTTTCCACAGTTCTTTAACATTTGTTGTCAGCATCAAGAGAGGCTGCTGACAGTGCAGTGAGGCAGGTGTCCTGTGCATGCCATCTCCCTGACTTAGCACATAAACCTATGCACGCGTGTCTGTGCTGTGTTGAACGTCAGGGTGCACAAAAGCTCACTGTGATGAGCTGGGCTGCACCCCTTTACACACATGAGTATCCTTGCACTAAGTTACTGCTGAAATGAGCAGCCTGACCTGCAGGTCTGGACTACCACCCCATTGCCAAGAGGCACAAACTTTGACTTTGTGTTTGTTTAGTCAATAGGAATGACCTTGAAGAATTAGCAATCTGACTATTTATGCCAACATCAAAGAAACACTAAAGTCTTTTGCTTAATAGCTGTTGTAGAAACACCATCAAATTTTGCAATCCTGCCTTGCACTTTGCTCAGTGCAGGATGATAAGAAACCTGTCACCAGCAGCTTGTATGTGATTTTCATGTGTTCCTTTACAGGTGATGGTTAACTGCTGCTAGAACATGGGCAGATGCAACATTGTGGCAAGAGACACTGTTCTCCTAAAGGGTAATTACATGTTGAGGGGCTTTTGAGCAACAGAAGAGAGTGAGCTGATACAGGACATAGTGGGAGTTCAGTTTATCCCAGGATTTGTGGGAGTCACCAGGCAGGAGTATGAAGTATACATGAAAAACATACTCCCAGCTTTTGCCTCCTTTCATGAAGGGCCTTTGCAGGGTTCCCACATATAACTTGACTGAGTCCTAGGAAAAACAGGAAAAAAGAAAACATTTTACTCCAGTGATTAACAAATGATGCTGTTTTTGCAATCAGTCAACCTAATTTCCCACAGACAGGAAGATGTAATATAGGCTACACAGTACTGGCTGGCATGGCCTAACACTGCTGCTAAGAGGCAGTTTCTCTGTTTCCTGCAGAATCTGTCTTCTGCTCCTGCCCTGCCTCCTCCACTGTGCTGATACAAACATTTGTGTGGACACATGGTGAATCAGATCAGGGAATAGATTCAGTTTAAAACAAAATATGACTTTTGGGGATCTTTTTTGTTTGTTCTGCTGTATTATTTTTCAGCTGGCTCTTGATCATAATCAGGTTAACAAGAGACAAGGCAGCAAAAGGTCAGGAAGAAGCAGTGAACATTGGGTGAAACCATCTCTGTCAGTAGTGCTAGCTATGTAAGAGTCCACATAAAATTATGGTTTCATTCCCTGGCAAGCTGTACTTGGCTTCCATGTATTTTTCCAAATGTGCACTCAGCTGTTGACTCTACATGGCTTCATATAATTCATTATCCTGAGTCCCACCTAAGCAAGAACTGAGGAGGGACTGGAATCTGAGAGAAGTAATCCACAAAGCCTGGAAACAAATAACATCTTCCTATTTAATCTGCACTCTGTGGGCTGGTAGAGTTGCACCATCAAGGTGTTTCCAGAAGTCAGGGAAGAATGTCTTGGGAAGTGCCAAATACTGTATTGTAAGTGAACTTCCTTTCCACCCAGCTGCTCCCAGGAGTTGCTGACTTGTTACTACTTCCACGTGACCAGGGCAAAAATGGGCAGTGGTACACCTGTGTTTTGGGCTAGCCTGTAGAACAGGTATGTGAAGTCAAGAAACTGACTCCTCTTGCTAAAGGATCAACTCTAGTAAACCCAAAAGTGTGTGCTCATTGACCACAGTGATGCTGCTGCAGTATGAGACTACAGAACACATAGTCTGAGCACATGATCCAATGGGGAGTGAAGATGCATCACCACACTTTTATAGAGGACTACCTTGGACCACATTTCTGTGACTGAACAGGATGTGCCCAGGTATTACTCAAGTGAGCCCCAGCTAGGCTGACATATAATTTAAAGAGTTGAGCAGGACAGCTTTGATGAGGTATGAAAGGCAATGGAACATCTCTGTAGTACAGGGGCTGTCAGGAGGGACAGCAGCACATGATGCATGGGGGTGAGAGGCTGAGGAGTGGGTAACTTGCACACTCTGCTGTAGGAGGAAATAAAGGAAAGCCTACACTAGAGCAGGTGAGTCTCATGGAAGAAAACATGCTGAACCTGATCTAGCAGTGGCAGGGGTGGGTGGTATTCAAAGCACCCAGGCTTTCATCAGTAACAATAACATTCAGAAAAAGGTGGAGGTGTGGGAAAGAACATGATTAAAAAACATATATTACCATGTGTCAAATCACTGGAGTTATCTTCTGCGAACAGCTTATCAGAAACAGTAAGATCTGGAAGAAGACGGCTACTGCACAAGGGGTGGGCATCGCTAGATTTCCCTACATTAGCAGACCACTGTGCATTTCCAGGTCTGGAAGTTGTTGGGGGTCTTGGGCCACATCCAGACTGCCTTGCTACTGCTCCATGACACAGATCTAAAAGGGAGATTTCACTAGTGAGAGCACAGTTGTATAAGGCTTCAAACCACACTGTCACCATGCACTGTCAATACAGTGACTGTTGCTGCATGTTTGGAGCTATAGGGGAAAGAAAAAAATATGGGTATGTCTGAACTTGACCATAAGAGCTCATCATTTTAGAGCTGACGGCAAGAATATGTCTGGTTACACTAGGAACTGACATGAAATTACAATTTTGTGCTCTGTCCCTACTGTTTCTGTCAGCAAACTTTGTTAACTAGTTTTCTGAACCACAGGTGATGTTGCCAAAGCAGGATCACCGAGGGATCAGATTTTAATGGCTTTTTTCCTCTACCATAACTACTATTACAACTAATGATTTGGACCTATAGGGATTAGATAAATTATAAATGTGTGTACTTATTCCAAAACAAACTAAATTTTTAATGGAGTACAATTGGCAGGCAAACCACAAGTGGGGTGTGGGGGGCTGGGACACCAACTGCATTGCCCATGCTAATGGGAAGCAACAGGAGCAGTTATAGGAAACACTTTGCAATATTTAATGGTATGTGGTAAAGTGCATGTAGTATGACACATACAAGCATGGACATCTGAACTACTACCATACCACTATGATAGGTACAGGGACAACAGGTTTACTTTTAAACCATTTACTCTCTGCTGATGAATGTAATGGACTTAATCACAGTGGAAGAGAAAATGGAATAGTACTCTTACAAGACCATGCAATCTTGCTGGGATGTTGCCACAAGTGATGGGTGGTGACTGAATTGCCCTTCCTGTTATTAAACTGGAGTAGGAAATCCTACTACATCCATGCAACATGGGATTGACTGTTACCATGGAAAGGGCTGTGAACAGCTGTTACTGAAACATTCCTTTCCAAGCTTTGATCCTTCCCTTCACGCTGAATGAACCCTAAGTAAAGACTCCCAGCTACTGCTGGATTTGTTTGATGCTCTAGAAGCTTTCTGCAGTTTTCTGATCTAGATACCCGGATTAGGACAACTTTCATTTAAATCTACACTTTTATGTGTTGAATTCCAGCTTTCTTAGTTCCCAAGTGAAGAAGATAACATCCTTTGTCCCTTACAATAGTTAAATGTTGGCTTTGAAGAGACTAGCTTACTCTTCATCTTTCTTTTATTCCCATCACTTAACCTGAAAAAGGAACCCCAGTAGGAAACTGTCATACCTAGCCATGAAATGTCTCCAGCTAAACCACCCTCCTTGATGGATTTCTTGATGATTAGACAATCCTCATGCATCTTCTTAGAAGGAAGGGGAACAGTCTGGCTTGCTGGTATTTTGTCCAGATACTTCAAGTGGGGAATGATTTTCTTTACTTCTGCTCTGTAATTATAACCTGGTTCCTGGAGAAATTGAGAAAGTGGTCAGTTTGTTTAACAGTGGTGGACTTCCACCAGTAGCACAGCACTGTTCAATTTCTGCGACTACCATGTAACTCAAAATGCCCTCTATGAGGCAAACCTATTCACCCCATCTGAGAGATATAGTGTCAGGAGTTTTCATTTCACTGTGTTTTCTCCTCATAATTTCTACTCAAATTGATCATGAACATGTCCTAAGCAGTGCAAAGGCTCCTTTGCTGTTTATCCACTGATGACTTTGGCATTTGTCTTCGTTATATTATGTATAATGTGTAAAAGTGTAGAAGGCCAGTGATGCCAACGGAAAGCCTGCGCACCCTCAGTGTTTGGCCAGTCTGCCTCCCTGCTTTTCTGATTCTCCAGTTGTTGCATCAATACTAAGGTGATAGGAAGACTTGAAAACATATTATGAGTGTTGTCACATCAGCTGATGGGAAAAGAAAGAGCATTCCCATGGATTCTGTTTTTAGGCACACTCATAAATCATCTACAGAGAATGAACTGCACTGATTTTCTGGGGCAGTCTTCAGGGGTTTGGTGTGTGATTTTACATACTGCTATAAATAAAGGCTTACTTCAAGGTATACTTTCTTCTGCAAGAGGTAGCATGCCAACAAGCAGGTGCATAGAAGGCTAAAATGGGCTGCACTTGGGTTCCTTTTCTGTGTGCTGGCAAAACAATACGATTGCTCCCAATGCACAATGACCCAGTGTGACGGCCATGGGGAAAGCACTGCTGGAGCCTCTTTCTGCATGTGTGGGTGGAGCTGACATGTTACAAAACGATTCACAAGCACATGCCAGTGCCTGGGGACCTCTGAGCATCAAGGCCAATCCAGAACAGTTCCAGCTGTGCTCAGAGCACAGTGCAAATTGGGCTGTTCTGGTCGCTTCCAGCAGCAGAAACCTTCTTGTGGCACCTTCACCTTTAGGCAAACTTAGCAAGACCTTAAGGCTGACTGGGCTGTGCTGGCTTACAATGGGAATACATTTGGTTAAACCAGTCTCAGATTACAAAAGGCAGCAAACAGTGTTGTGATCTCTTCTACTAAAAGAAAACCCTATAAAGCAAGAGTGCACTACTAGTAGCAGAATACAAATGGACAGCTACCTGCAGATCAATCACTTCACCCAGGAAAATGTTACACTTTTCAGGACATTGCATGCAGTATTAGAAATCCCCACAAAGTCCTCATTCAGTACTGAGTTGCCACAAACTGAGGTCTTTCTGTGGGACCTGGAAGGCTGGATGCTCCCTACCTTTGCACAGTGCAGCACTGACACTGACAGAGGGAACTCACCAAATAAAACATGTTTGTTGTTGTTAGAAGGCAGACATTTATTTTTTCTAACTAAGCCTTTAATCTTAATTTAGAAAATGAGTCAACCATTCATGGTTAAAGCGACTTTCCAGCTATGTCCTGTTGGAGAGGAGAATCATGTTACATTCATGTTACATTACTGCAACAGAGGCTGCAGAATTTATCATCAGGTTCTTGCTCTCGGTTTAGATAACAGGGGAAGATGAGCTCATCTGAAAATCAAATTACAGGGAGCAAATAGGCCATCTGAAGAAAGAGCAGTAAATTTAGCTGGACCACTCTGTAGATTAAAAGTAAATAAATAGGAGAGCTTTTACAGAGCTGTAACAAGGGGCAGACTTCAGGAAGGAGCTTTGAAAATTAGAGCTGGCCATCTAGGGCACACCAAAGTAAGCCCACATCTATTCTTTTCTATATTTCAAATGGCTTTTCTATACCCTGAAGAAATGCAAACATCAGTCAAAACCAAGAAAGCAAAAAAGTCCATGGAGAAATTCTTGGCAGCCAAGGACAGGGCCCACCCTGTAACCATCTGAGAGCAAAGCAGCTTCCTGATACAGACACTTGGGTGGGAGACTACAGTGAACTTACAGTCTACCTCTGCTACAGCTCAGTGTAAAACACACAGTTGTGCAGACTCCCTCAGAAAATTCTGCCTGGTATTTGAATACAACTACCTGCACAGAAGGAGAGACAGCAATCTCATGTGGAGGAGAGCAGTAGGGCACACCACCACATACACCTCCTCTTTGCACTCCTGTTATGTGACAACATGCAGCAGCATCCCAAGGACTGATTTCTTCATCTGAAGAAGCCAATGGAAATCTGACATTTCTCCATTACAAGTACACTTGAGGGCTGAAGATGCCAAATGAAAACTACATCCTCCAAAATCTTCACTTTCATTGAGCAGGAACAAGAACAGAGCAGAATCAGACTTTCTGTGCCATTAGGATACACTGCACCATTTCCTGGTAGGAAGCTGGAAATTAGGATACACTGCACCATTTTCACGGCAGGAAGCTAAAATAAGGAAGTGTCAGAAGTTGTATTTATCCTCATGAGAGTAAAAAGAAGCAGGCAGTGCTTCCTTGCTGTGGGAATATATTATTTTCCTATCGTGATTGCCTCTTCCATAAGGGAGGAATGTTTATGGGGAAACCATTTGGGTTACAAGTAGTTACAAGTGTGGTCTCTTAAGTATACTTTCACCATTTCAAAACAGAAAGGCAAGTATATAATATTTTCTTTTGAATTCCAGAGAGGAAAATTATGATAGCTAAAGAGCTACCTTCCATGGCCCCTTTTACTGAGTGATATGATCATGCCAACAATTACATCTGAAAAATGCTATTGACTCATGCATCCAGAAAGTGCCAAGATTTAAAAACTACACATCTACTACACGATTGAGTTTTACTGTTAGTACCTCTTTCCAAGTCCAAGTCCAGAACAAATATTAAACCCAACCTTTTAGGCAAATTAACAGCATAGGCATGATTACTTTGGAATGCACAGTGAAGCTATGGAAAATGGCACAGTGGGATCACAGCGCCAACTCCTGCTCTGATTTTTGAACCCTGCATTATCAGCTCTTTATGCTGCCATTGGGAATGGCACCATCCTTAGTGAGTGCTGTGTATTACACAGCTCTCTATGTGTGTGCATAGGCCTACAACCTTCCAAAAGACCTGGATGGCAGTATGTTGGTGTGCTGGCCATAAACAGTCAGTGATATGAACGAGACATTATGGGACAAAAATGAGGAACAGTCTCTTGTGACCAAGCATTTTAAACTCTGATTTTCCTCTAGTTACATTTTCAGTACATGCCAAGATACTTGTTTTAATATCTCAACAATACCCTTTTTTCAGGAGAAAGTGACAGTAATACAGCTCTGAGACTGTTAATGTAGAATTAGATCTTGCTTTGCTTTGCTTGTTGAGTGCCCTGAAACCCAAGTTAGATCATGTATTACTGTGTTCTTATCTTTGTGACACAGAGGATCTCATGCCCTCAAAAAAATCTCGGTAGAAATTATTTTATTATTTCAGTACATAAGAGGTGAATCTCTGTATTTTGTATCTTCAGCTTTTTCTGAAGGTCTTTTTGATAATTTAACATTTCAGGAGAAAGGGCAACAAGCAGTTTGTACAGTATAGTTTTTCCCAGTTACCTCAAACATCATTTTCTGAGGGTTCAACTTTTGAGCACAGTGGTGGCAGAGCACTTGATTTTGGACTGGAGAGCCTCCAAAAGAAATGCAAAAGCCTCAAAACCAGATATCTAATTACAGAAGCACAGAAAGGTTGGTGTTGGAAAGGATTTCTGAAGATCATCTAGTCCAGCTCCTCTGATAAAGCAGGTTCACCTAGAGCAGCTTTTACAGGATTGCATCCAGGTGGGTTTTAGTATCTCCAGGTAAGGGGAATCCACAGCCTCTCTGGGAAGCCTGTTCCAGTGCTCTGTCATGCTCCAAGTAAAGTTCTTTCTCATTTCAGATGGAACTCCCTGTGTTTCACTTTGTGTCTTTTGGCCCTTGTCCTGTCAGTGGGCACAAATGAAAAGAGTCTGGCCCCATCCTCTTAACTCTTGCCCTTGAGATACTTGGATGCCTTCACAAGATCCTCTCTAGTCTCCTCCAGGCTAAACAGGGCCAGCTCTCTCTGTCTTTCCTCATAAGCAAAGGGCTCCAGTTCCCTAATGCTCTCCCTGACCCTCTGCTGGACCCTCTCCAGTAGTGTCTTCTCTCTTTTGACCTGGGAAGTCCAGAACTGGACACAGCATTCCTGATGAGGCCTCACCAGGGCTGAGTAGAGGGGCAGGATCACCTCCCTCAGCCTGCTGGCAATGCTCTTCCTAATGCACCTCAGGATACCATTGACCTTCTTGGCCACAAGGGCTCACTGCTGGCTCACAGGCACCTTGTTGTTCACCAGGACCATCAGGTCTCCTTCAACTTCCTTTTGCTACTGATGTAATTGAACAAGCCTTTCTTGTTATCCTTGATAACCTTTCCCAGATTTAATTCCAAGTGGGACTTAGCCTTCTCATCACATCCCTGTATGCTGTATTCCTATATACTTGATACACTATCTTCCTGTATTCCTTACAAGTGGCCTCTCTCTTTTTCTACATTACATAATCTTCCTTCTTAGAGTTTTGCTGGACATTCCATCCAGGTCTCCTTCCCTCTTTGCTTGATTTCTTACTCACAGGGATCCACCAATCTTGAGCTTAGAGGAATGATGCTTGATTATTCACCAGCTCTCTTGGACCCCTCTGCCTTCTAGATCCCTAATCCATGGGATTCTTCCAAGTAGGTCCTTGAGGGGGCCAAAGTTAGCCTGCTCCTGAAGTCAAGGGTTGTAATCCTATTCATTTCCTGGCTTCCTCCACGCACAATCCTGTACTCCATCATCTCATGGCTACTGTGGCCAAAGCTGCACCAGCCTTCACATCCCAAACCAGTCCTTGCTTGTTAGTACCAGGTCCAGCAGCACACCTCACCTCAATGGCTCCTCCACTCCCTGTGTCAAAAAGTTGTCATCAGTGCTCTGCAGGAACCTCCTGGGCTATGTGTGCTCCAGCAAAGATCAGGGTGAATTGAAATACTCTGATTGGCAGCTCTTGTAAGAAAAAGACTGTTTTGGTTTAGCTTGGCAAAACGACAACCGCCCACTAGTCTGTCAGAGTCTCCCCCCAGACCCTGCCAGGGAAAGGGCAGGAAGAGAGAGAGGAGAAAAACCCCTAGAAGTGAAACTTTAAAATGGCAAGGTTTGCATATTTACACAGAAGAGAGAAAATTAACAACAGACTACAATGTAACACATATACATACAAATGTGAAAAGAAATAACAATAACACTACTGAGTTGCCCAACCAAATAATACAGCTCCAACCACCTAAACCCACAAAACCCCCACAAAAGACTCTTCCTGAGAAAAGTCTCAGCAAGAGAGGAGAAAACCCAATAATAAGATGCTAGTTCCCTAGATAACACAGCCATGGGGGTGGCAATGAGCTTTAAGCATAAGTGGTGGCAGCGTGCCCTCCTGGGGCTGTGGTGAAGAGCAAAAAGAGACAGAAGCTTCACCTCCCTCTCTTTTTATACTTACTATGGTGTCAAATGATATGAAATATCTTTTTGGTTGCTTAAGTCAGGTGATGCTTGTTCCCTTCTATTTATGTCACTCTATCTGGGCCTGCCAAACTGAGGCTTAGCTAAAACTAAGGCCCAAACTACCACAACTACTTTCTAACCTGCTTCATGTCCCCTGCAGTCCAGAAGGATCCACACAGCTGGGTTCGTGCTGTATGGATGCCTGTTTGCACTGCCAGCTGTGAGAAGACAGTACAACTGTATGGATCAGAACAGTTTAGTCCTGCTCTCACAGGGAAGAAGGAACACATTGCTAGCAAACAGGCCCGAGTCTTTGCTTGCACTCTAGTACTTCATTTGTGATCATCCTGGACACCACACCCATGAGACCACAAAATCAACAGTAATGAAAGATGAGAAGTGCATGTCACGTCATTACTTAGAATGATAAAATAAAAAGATTAAGAAATGTTTCTCATTTTCAATTCAAAGTTAAAAAGCACTGACAAAAAATTAACACAGTATGTGTAAACCAAATCCTCACCTCTGCAGATTCTGCATTTGGCTTCAGGCAAATAAGGTTGCCCTCCACTGTTAGGTGGCTTAGCTTGCAACAAAGTCTCAGGTACTGCATCTGGTCGATGTCCTCAATGTTGTTCCCTTCCAGGTCCAAAACCTCCAGGCCATCCAGCCAGGTCAGCTGGCTCAGCTCAGAGATGTTGTTATAGGCTATGTACAGTTCCTCAGCAGAAGCAAACAGAATGAATATGTAAACCACAGTCTCGCACAAGTAACACTCCAGCTTTGCAAAATGTTTTCTAATATTTGAAATACTAGATGTTACAGGTTGAAATTAGCACAGAAATGAACATTTTTCAAGCATGGCTGTTGGCACCCTAAATAACTGTAGCTAATACGGCAACAAACACTTTGTTGCTTTAGGGATATTCAGGATCAGACCTGACTGTTACACTTCATTTAAAAAAGGCTACGTTGTAGCATCTTTTAAACACGAAATTAAAGGCATCAGACCGAAGCCATTTAGAAAAACAAAGAGTGAGAACAAAGACTACAAGCAAAGAGTATCAGCTGAAGATAGTTCTGAGATTGTCTTTTGGCAGGGCACGTGTATACCTACTTTTAGAGAGCTGCAGGACGAGATCCCATCTAAATCTGAGAGCCCACAGCAAGCCATCCACAGGACACATAGGTGAGACAACGAGGTTCCAAGATCTCTGATAAAAAAATAAATTCAAGCTCAAGATGAAGAAACTCAAGACTTGTTTCTTTTTCCTAAGACTAGGCCACTGCTACATCTGTCGAATCCCACATTGTTTTTAGGAAATGTCATTAACATGTTCACCTTCAAAGATGGAGAATAAAATAATACCCTTCTACTTCTCTCTCTCTCAGAAATCTCTGTTTTTGTACGACAACATGTCACCCTAGTTCAGTTTGATTAAGATTATTCCAAGAGCTACACATTATGGTAATTCTGCCATAAGTCACAGGCAATTGCTATGAATTTTCCTATGCTGGCACTATTTGATCTACACATATAACACAAATTAACATATCTGAGCTGACTGCAGTCATCTCACTCTGCTCTCTTATGGAGGAACCTTTCTTGTGATTTTGCAATTGACAGGAATAGCATTCTTGCCAAACAACATTTTTTGAATCAGCAGAAAATTATAATCCTTTCCATCCTATTTTCCCACTCCTTGGATGTAGCAAAATACAAACATGGGATCATTTATATGAATTTTAAACTTTCTGGCCCTAACCCAGAAACCCACACAATGACCTGCTTAACTCCTTGCATATGTAATATCCCACTGACCCTGGAACAGTGCACAACACAAAGACAATGCAAAAACGGTGGCAAATCAAACTGGGGGCTTAATCACCTTACATCTTTAGTAACCTTAAGTTGCATAAAACTCCTACTCTAACATGAACAAAATACAACACTTTATCAAATCCCAAACCAACTAAAAGTTCAGAATTCTCTACTGTAGCCATGATATCAGACTATCTGAATAATAAAGAGCTAAACAGCAGGGAACTAACTAGGAGGACAGTTTATGAGAGAAGGTAGAGACTAGCATGGAGTTCAAAGAACCACAGCAATGGCTGAGGTTGGAAAGGACCCTGGGAGGTCATTCTCTCCAACATCTATCCTCAAGCAGGAATAGTTGCTTAATTCCACATCCAAACAGCTAAAATAGTTCTTAGATAGAAATTCTTGGACTTCAGAATTGTGGATTAACAATATTACATAATATCTATTCTTACAATATCCATTATAATACATTTTCTAGGGAAAATTTAAGAAGATAAAAGTCATGGAATCCCTTCTGATCTTCCTGTACTGTCTTCTCTTTATGGATGACAGAGAACAGAGCAGCTTTGCATTGCCCTTTGAGAACATCACACAGCTTTGACACAGCTTTGCAGCACAAAACCTGTGCCTGCTCCAAGGATACTGTGCATCCAGCCAATCCCAGAGGTCAGGAAGGAGTGCTTTTACAAGTGGGGATAGATGTATACTTGACTGTGGCTTTTGTTGTTTCTCCACCATCTGAATACTTAGGGAGGACCATGTCAGGAGAAAGGAGACTGCATAAGGCTGAATAAAGGATGGTCACAGGGGAAAATATTCTCAGATGCCTCTCTCCTGTGATGTGCCAAACACAGGGTTGAATAGGAGTCTTTAGGTGAAACTGGGTATTTTCATCCCTCTGTCTTCTAGGGACTGGTATGTCCACAGACATCATCCAAACATATCTCACATCATCCATCCCCTATCACTGCAGGGCTGCTGGCATTCAGTGCCTCTAATTAACCCTTCCCTGAATGCTGTCGATTTAAGTAAGCTCACAATGGATACACCACACAATGTGTTTATATAACATTTTATAGCTTTTGAAGTACAAACAGTGCAGCTGAATTAATGGCCAGAACAAAGCAAAAAAGAAAAATCTGTCATATGACACTTCTCTTTCTGTTTAAGGCTACTCCTCCTTACAAAGAAAACCCCCTCAACTAACATAAACCACAATTTCTCCACTGAATTTTGTGCACTCAGGCAGTTTGCCTATACTGACACAAGGATAAAGAAAGACACACACACAGAAACTCCTTTCATGTATAAACAATGTGATTCCTTCTGCAAACTTACTTTACCTTGTTCCTTAGCTATATGGGCAACAGGGAACACTTGCCATGGTGACATTGTTCCTGTAACCAGACAAACCCCCAAAAAGATGTCTTTCCAAGTCCTCATTCAGACTTGCCTGACCCAAAGGATCATAATGTCCCTGTATGTCATCACATCCCTGGCCTTGCACAAGATCTTCCAGGGACTATTTACATTGTCTGTATTTTATAAATATAACAAAAAAGTGGTTCTAAGGCTTCCTTAAGGAACAGATGCCTCCCAAAGTAGTATTTACAGAAAATTTATTATTAGATTTGCAAGCTGCATGCCTATAATAAGAAAGAAATTAAATTACACAAACAGAACCTACTATCAAGCAAGGACAACATATCCATAAACACAAATATGGCATTAGGCATAATGTGAAGGGATTACACTGCTCATTTCATGACCTACTTCAAGCACTGATAAGATTTTCAGATTTTGGACTAATTTTCGTGCAGGATTTTCTTTTCTGTAAACCACTAAACATATGTAAAGGGAAGTAGTCACTCTCATTTTTGTGTCATTGAAACAATGTTTTTGATAGACACTCTGTTTATTAGGCCAGCAAAACTGAGGACAATCCTAACCTGTTTACTTTACTTATGGTATGGTAAGATATAATTAATAGATTTTTAGTTTTGTTTGAACTGAAGGGGTTTTGCCACAGAAGGAGACTGCAGTAATATGCTTGTTCCTAATGTTTCTCTGTCAATATAAAGAATGCCAAAGCAGAGCAAAGGATTAATTCCCAAGCAATTTTTACATAAGGTCCCCAAGAACAGTTATTCCCCTCTAGTCCTAAAACCTTGATTACTTCCTGCATTTGTAGGAGTCCCCTGCTCCGACTCAGAGGTCGAAGACTTCCAGAGTTAAATCCTATTTCCCTCTGAGTGTTACAGTTTTCAGTTCCAGTGCTGACTATGGCTAAATGCGCTGCACACAAGTGGGCCAGTCCCTACTCACACTCTCTGCTGCATAACACACAGCAAATACTCACTATGAATTATGAGCTAACAAGCCTTTAAGCATTCTCCTGCTGTGGACACCATCAGCAGAAGACACTAACTGAAAGACTTTGAAAGCCTACTTACCTTACTCTTCACAATTTATACTGCCAAGTGTAGCATCTCAAATATACTCCAATTTCTTTCATGAGCTGCAGCTCTGACTCTCCTACAGATAACTGGTGCAATTCAGGAGTAGCACATTTAAGGTTAATACTAAAAAAATTGATTAGTATCTGTATTCCACACAAAGGAATTGGGTTGTATATCCCCTGTCTTGGGTACTTGCAAAAGGCAGAACTGCTGCACACTTGCAAAGCAACCCAGTGTTTGATAGCAAGGTCTTGTTACTAAAAAAAAATGCTTAAAAAACAGACACTTCAGAAAAGAAAAAAATATGGAAGCTAATGTGAAGTGGTTTCTTGTGAGGCTGAAGCTGGCTGTCCCAAAGCTCTTTAACTCGTGAAACAAAATACTGAGAAAGCATGACCTTTGTTGCAATGTTTGGTATTGCTTGGCTTAATTTTGCTCTCCATTTCAGAAAATGGATTTAGCAAGCCAAGGTATCGTCTCCTCTGCACCTCAAGATTGGCACTGCAGCTCTTATGAAGAGCAAATAACTGTTGTCTTTCCTTCCCTGCTAACATAGAGAAGAGTCAGAAGGACTTTTTCCTCTGCCTGGGCCTGTCTGCAGAACTAAATTCCTCTTGCTGACACTGGGGTCGTGGAGGTGCTAGAGGAGCCTAAAATTCTGGATCATGCAGTCACATTTTGGCCCTGCAGATCTTTATTCCTGCATCCGTAATGAGTCATCCCCAGTCAGAGATGTTATCACATCTAAGTACATCTGCAAATATTTTATTCAGTAACTAACAAACTAATCTTTTGGAAGCTGCATGACTCATGCTGCAGCATCAGAGAAAATTCCCTTGTTAATTACTACAGTGAAAATTGCCCTCCAGAGCACGGCTGCTGTAGGGTGAAACGGCCACATAACTCACAGCAAGCTGCTCCTGACAACTTCATACACCTGCATTTCTGAAAACTCTTCTGAAATATTTTGGCTGGTGAGAACTGAAGAGCTTGCAAGAGATGGGAGTGTCTCCTCTGGGACCAGCTCTACTGCATCTGGCAAATCCACCTTGGAGGGGGTGAGAGCAAATTGAGGAGTGGTGTGAGCACGCATGACCACCATGGGAGTGCAAGTGCACACACAGGCATGTTTTCATTTAAGTGCAGAGGGTGAGGTCAACCCAAACTGGGGTGATGCATCTCATTGCTTTTTAACAAGAAATTGAATTAGTAGGAATCTGCACTCTGACAATGATCTACTAGGGTAAACTATTTTAATGTAATAATAAACTCTTAATAACAATTTATCAGGGCAGTAAGAGAGAAAATCCACTATAATTATACATGCAGTGTAACAAAATAGCCCTCCAAAAATAATCACTGGCTGAGACTGAAATTAATGAGACACATGTCAGAGACCAGGACTCTCTGGTGTTAGGCATGATATAAATGTATAGAAAATTACAGCATCTATTCAAAAAATAGGTAGGGAGCATGATTGAGCAGTTTGATAGCTGAAAGGAAAAAGATGAGACATTGTACAAAGCTGGTGGCAATGGGTCATATGACACAGCACAGGAGTGCTCCAGTGATGTGCAAACAACAAAAAGCATACAGAAGGAACTAGAGGACACTACAGAGGAAACATAGCTCCCATTAAAATACATAGTGGATAACCACATTCCAGTGGACAAATGTCCCACCTCGAGTGACGTGGAAGCTGGGAATTTTACAAGAAGGACAAAGAATTAATAAGCAAAGCCACTATATATCCTGCTCACCTCTGCTCTGGTTCATTCAAGTCAGGTTTGAGGCAGAGAAACGGAGCATGGGGTGGGAATGTGTGTGTCATACCTGTGGTTGTGACAAAGAGAGGATTACAGCTTCTGAAGTTGCCAGACCAGGGAACACTCCACACACACACTACTCCACACACAATCTGACAAAACTGCCTGCAAAACATGCACTGGATACCAGATCATGTTCTTAGTATCCAAAAGTGCCAAGGAAACAACATAGACTTTAACCTTTAACATACAAATTTGCATTTATAACTGATTTTGAGAAAATAATACTAATAAACTGAAGGGTTTGAAACCTGGGTTCCAATTATCTCCAGACACGGCTGCAGGGATGGAAACTCATCAAACATCTTTGTGTTTCTGTGAGGGTCTTGGCAACACCCTCCCCACTTGTGCACAACCATTTAGGATTTTTCCCATGAAATCTGATGCTCCCATCTTGTCATCACTCCCCCAGACTAGGGAGAGAGCAGAGGGCAATGAACAGTTTGGCTTACAACACCTAACAGCAAGTTTGGGAAATAATGTGTTCTTCCATTAATCCAACATCCCTGATCTTCAGGGATTGATTTGCTTCAGCCAAAATTTTACTGGATGAAGACCAGACCTAGAGAGCCAAATCCAGCTCTTGGTTTCACCACAATAAATCTTGAATAGCTCCACTGAGCTCAAGCTACCCAGTAAACACAACAGCACAACCCTGAACACATTCATCAGCTTGAAAACCATTGCGTCTTCTGGAAATTGGTTTTGAATCACTCACCTAGAAATAAAGCACTAAATCCACTGACCTTGCAAACAGTATCTCAAAGCACATGTGCATCTGCTGAATAAATCTTCAGAAGCAATACATCTGAAACAGCCACTGATGTGGATTTTATTTATTTTAAAGGTTGCTCTGAAAATGAACACACTGGTAATCAGAGAGATTTAGATTGTAAAAGAGTGACCAAACTACAGTCTGGCAAAATAAAGGAAAAAAAGAATCCAGTCTCTGATCTACAGAAATCAAGTGGAATATATCAAGTCGCACTGTAATAACAATGGTATGATCTGTGTCAGCACACAATGGTTTGGTTGTACAGATAATTCTGACATCTGAAACAAAAACTTTTAAAGCCTCAATGTTATTTCAATTAGTAACATATGTTCTAATAGGAAGCTTACATAATAGTTTCACTGTGTTCTCAAATAGCT
>JAOXXN010000065.1:17861985-17896949 GCA_026770055.1 Myrmophylax atrothorax
AATTTACATTTCAAATTAATGTAATTCTTGTATAAGCTTAAAAGGTTTTCACTCTCTCCTTTAATTATTTAACAAACTTCACCTCCTAAAACCTCAAAGGCATTTCTGTATTCCTTTCTTGCAGCTACTGACCCAGCTACTGATGCTTCTGAGTGATCTGATGCATCCTTTAAAGTTCTCAGGACAGAAGGATAACACTTTGCCACACAGCAAATCAGAAACATGTGTAGAGAAAAAGAAGTGTGCATGTATTTTAGGGGAAAAACAGCAACAGGCCCTTTGTGTGCAGTAATGCATCCACAGAAAATAGGAACAACTCAATCATCTCTTGTGTGGAGAATATTCCATAGAAATTAGATCATAAAACTGATGGTACACTGAAATTCTATTTGTTCATTTTTTATTCATATTGCTTGACAGTTACAAACTGATGAATAAATAGTAGCTTAATAAACTGATGAATAAACATGTAGCTTAATTTCCCCTCCAACCTGATTCTCTCCCTTCTTTTAAATCAGAACTTACCTTGCATTCCAAGAATGCAATTTCCCACTGAACATAATTATTTTCAATTAAAAAAAAACCAAACAAACTGCAGAGAAGCAACTCTCTTGTAGAAGAGAATCAAAACAACCTACAAACCCATTAAAGTAATGCTGATGATTTTGCTACCTATTTCCATGAAGACAATCCTTCCATAGCTGGATGGCATTAAGGAAAGAGAAGGCACCCAGCTCAGGCTGGTTTTGTGCTAACCTGTCATGAGTAAATTGCTTAAAGGATGGAGATATCTCAGGCTCTGCTATGGGAAACTTGTCTGACTGTGTGAGTGTGGGGTGTGCAGGGAGTCAGGCAGGGCACCTGTCATGTCAGGCCCAGTGTGAAGGGGCTTCAGTCTGAGCAGTGAAAGTCTGTGGTGGCAGAAGTGTGACTGAGAGTGGCTCCTGGGTGGTCAGACAGAGAAGCTTCCTTAACAGTTAGTTCCGCTGGTGATGGGCTAATTACTACTGCTTCCCATCCCTGTTCTTTGGGTTTTCTCAGATGATGGTTATAACCGTTCTTTCTCATCCCTGAGTATAATCAATATTTAGGTGTAAGTTTTCATAAGTGAACCCTGACACAGACAGCTGAAATAGAGCAGCTGCAAACTGCCTAATAGCCAAGTACCTAAGTAGTTCTTTGCTGGCAGAAATCAGCCAGTTATTACCACCATTTTTATTTTTCATATCCATCCAAAGCATGTAAGCAAGATCATGACCCCATTAGGCAAAGTCTTATACATAACTCATTCAAAAGACTGTGTTTACCCAGCAGTAATATACAAAATAAACAACTGAGACAGAAAATATGGCATATTTCTACAGCTAACACAGGATGCTGTAGAAACAGCAGCTAACTCAGGATCTGAGTTGTAATTTTGAAGGCCTGGCTCAGTGTGGCTCAGCCACAAAGCCTAATGTTGCCACAGCCTAGTCTAGCCAAACCTAGTGAGCCACAAGGCCTCTACTGCTACCTCTGAGTGGTTCAATGGGTAAAGCTCCTCCTGTAACTCCAGAGACTGGAATCAGGTGACCTTGAGGACTGCTAAAAGGTTCCTCATTTACTAAAAGCAATTAGTGCATCCTAAGTAACTACAACTTGTAAACAAACAATATTTGTAAGACCAAAACACCACTTAGTAGAGAATTTCAGAGATTCCCTTCAGAAATTACAAAAGTTTTTATCTATGCATTTTCTTGATGAAGGAAAGGAAAAATGGTGTACAGGAGGTGAGACACAGTGATGAGGCTTTTGCAGGTGTGGATATATACACATTTTTCTGCTCACTGATGTTAGATGAGTAAGTGCTGGATTCTTTGCATGGGACCAAGCAGTTTACCCTCAAACACCAGAGCAGGAAGGAAGAAGGAAGGTTCTCAGACCTTCTCAGAAGAAGGAAAGCTGAGAAATGTCCCCCATGGCAGTCCTCTGTCTCCCTGGAACACATCATACTACCAGCACATCTACAGCCAAGGGAATGCTTGCTTTGGGATGAGCTGCATCTCCTGGACAACACCAAGTGAAGCTGGACCCCAGAGATAATCTCGTGTGGAAAAGGTTGGAAGCCTTCACATCAGCAAGCCCAGGCTCCAGTAGAGGTATTTACTACTCAAATATGCAACAGAGCTACATTAGCAAGTTAGTGGCTGAGGAAGCAGAAAAGCTGAACTCTAACCTTGGATGGGTGCATGACATGAGAAAACATCCTGAAAGGAAAGGCCACTTTTTACCAGATATACTCAAAGTGGAGTCTCTACTCAGATTGTGGGCAGAGAAGGGATACAATTATTTAATGAGCTTTCCTTACCTTGCAGGAGTTTACTGGCAGACTTGCTGTACACATTATCTATTACTTATTTACTTTGCTATTTCACTAGCCACGTTCATGTCACAAAAATTGTTCTGGTCTATGATGATCCTCTTACGGTTTTCATGCTCTGCATTGCATGGCAACTTGGATCACAGAATAGAAACATGGTAGTGGTACACCTGGGAGAAGAACCTACCACCCTGGAACTGCTCAGATGGCCACAAGAGCAGCCTCTCTCTGCTCGGTCTGTGATGAGACAGGTGCCCTACGCCGTTCCCACTGACCCTGTTATGATAAGGAGACTTTTAAACCTGGAGTGCAGTGGTAGGATCTGCCTCAATCCTGTTCCTTAGAGGTACACTTTGTACCTGACAGTCTGAAATAGATGACAGGGGAGCTTCAGCTGGGGAAGGCTCCAGAAAACAGAGTGCTGAAGGCAAGAACCATGGAAAGGCACTGCAAGGCCATGAACTTGTTTTGATGTTCTCTGTGCTTGCTGTAGAATGGAGCCCAAGCTCCAGAACTGAAACAATGCATTTGTACAGAAAACCAAGTTCAGCTTCCCTTGCTGGTGTATCAGACTGCCAGATTCCCTGACATCTAAGGTCATAAAGACAATTACACTGTCTGCTTTGGGCACCTGACCTGGTGAAATTAAACTAGAGCTAGGCATCTCCGAGAGGTCTACCCAGGACAGGTAAGTGGTCAAAGCCATCAGATTTCCCTAGGGCTTAATGCAGACAGTCTGATGGTGCTTTACTGAAAATAATCCACTCAACTAAAAGTAGCTGTATTTCTGCACCCAAATCATTACTTTTTATCAATAATAAATATCCTTAAAACCACCAATGCCAAATAAAACTTGAGGTCACAGCAATTTTGCCAAGGTTTGTAATATTCTCAGGGATCTGCAGGCATTAATACAGAGAAGACTCATTAATACTGAGATTAAGATTCAATTTAAATGCTTTCCTAGCTCCTGGAAAGCACCCAAATTCTTCAAAGAACATGTTCTTAAGACAGACTTATAGCAAGTGCTGAATGATTTTCAGGCTGGCTACACAAAAGAAGTAACAGAAACACTTCCTATAGAAACTAGTTTGAATTTGAAATGAAATGCTTTCCCCATCCTGGAATGCAAACATTAAAATAAACGATGATGCTCTGGGCACTGAAATAAGGGCATGAAGCAATTCACCTACACCGAATCAGAGCAGTGGTTCTCTCATTGCATGTGTAAGTACAACCCAGAGCAAGAGGACCCTGATCCCTCACTAAACACTGCAAGAAACTGCTGTATATACAAATAAATCATCTGTTGACAAACATTTACAACTTTAATGCAAACTAAGCAACTGAATTAATTTTAGAAAATATTTATGGATTTTATCTTTCATAAAAGCAATGCTGATCCTTGTTGCACAAAACTTGTTGCATTTACATGTGGTGCCTGTGCTACATGCATCAGGCAGAGTAATTGCAAGAGATTAGAAATTACAGACAGAAGAAAAAGCAAACTGGAAGAAAAGGGAAAAAAAAGAGAGACAGGAAAGGAATAAGTAAAAATGACACAGAAAAAAGTAAATTTAGGGGAAAAGCAAATAGCTGGTCCCTAGACACACACTATCAGCAATATATCAAGTCTTGGGGTGATCAGTGTCACAGCTCAGTCTTACACAGATGGCGTAACTTGATCCAGAACCAGCAAAGCACTTGAATCAATTTTTTATTTTCAGCTTGTGAGCAATGCTACTGAAGGCAAACTTTGTGTGACTAAGAGGTACACATTTCCCTAAACTCCTTGTTGGATAAGTACCAGAGAGATATATTGCTAAGTGCAAATACCTAAAGATCCTGATTCATTACTTAACATTACTTAACATTACTTAAACTTTACTTGCCCTCAGTTAAGAAAGAATTTATTTGCTTCTGGTTTCTTAAAGTCATGAAATGATCAGCAAACCCCTTATTTAAATCACTTGGCTCACATTTCCAGTTAATTTTTTCACAGCACAGAGGGCTCAAAATATTTCAAAAAGTGAATACAGACATTGCTGTGTGGGTAGTCTTGGCTCATAAAAGCATGAGAATTGTTGATTTTGAATGTAATCTGCACCTTGTTCATTTGAACCTTCTGATTATTTTACTGCCTGAAGTGGACCAAGATTCCTGCCCTCTTGTTCTGGGGGACGTTCTTGCAATAGTGCAAGACCAAATTAAGAACTGCAGCAATGAAATGTTTACTCTATCTGGATGAAGAAAATCTGCTTTCCTTTCCCTATATCCCTTATGCTCACTTGTGTCCCCACATTTTACAGTCTTTGCTTTTCATCTCAGTTAACATATGACAACCTCTCTCTGTTACAAGCAGCTGCTTAAGTGGCCCTGAGAGCAGATCAGTCTTCTTCTGGCTACAATGTTTAGAGCTAAATGGGAGGAAATGAACTTTAGCTGGTGACACAGCTTCTGCTATAAACATATGGGAACCAGTTCCTAAGATCCTCCTATCCGACCTAAAAGCCCTTTTGTAAAGATATCTATCTAAACATCTTTAAACGGATCTTTTCATTCATCTCTGAATTGAGAATAAAAGCAATCTGATAAAAAAATACATTGGCTATGTGCCATAGCAGAAGTAGTAATTCATTGGCCTTGAAATACAGTTCTTTGACTGGAAACATTACAAAGTTAAGGCCTATGGTCATCAGAAAAAAAAAAAGGCAGGCAGATTTTAACAGGCACTCTTCAGAATAGGTTTGACTTTTCATCCTTGATTATCAGTTCATAAATCTAGAATTTCTGAGCTGTTAGCAGATGGGTGAAGGTCACCAAACCAGGACATAATGAAATTATTGTGATTTAGAAAATTAACAACAATATAAATGAATTTCTTCCCACAATACACTGCATTTTCCAGAACCATTCCCCCTTAGCAAAGGGCCAGTAGAAAACTAAAACCCACAAACAGCCAAAAAAGAAATTCCCTTTCAACTGCCAAGATTGACTGTCTGCAAATAAACTTGGCTATATTTTTCTTAGGGAGTGAATTAAGTAGTTGATAATGTTATCCTGTACTTATATAAAGGCTTTCAAAGTTTCAAGCATTCAAAAGCAATGCAAGCTTTAGGAGGATTGGGGAGGGACCATGAATTTACAACTAAAGTAGCTCTGCCATATTTCCCCTCAAAGGAATCATAACTTCTTCAGGAACTACCAGAAGTTAATATCCAAACTCACCAACCTAGCAAGCCTTACTCTCCCATAAAATCTGTAATACAAAAGTACCTCGATTCCTCACTGCCAGAACATCCCTCCTTTGAGTTCTATTGAACAGCAAATGGCAACACACATCTCAACATCATCACAATTTAAGTTCCTATGTGAGGCTGACATAAGGAAACATCAAAAAAAAAAAAAATCAGTAACTAAAGTCAGGATCATAAATCTTCATTTTGACATCTCCCTATATCCTCTTTACTAACAAGTCAATTCTTCCCCCATTTTCACAATGAAAAAAGATGTTTCAATTCCATTTCATCCTAAAGTAATTGGGTAATTCTACTCTGCAAGACAAAATTAAACAAAAACAGAGACAAAAAGCAAAATTTCCCATCTTATTACCCACTCATACATGCACACTGTCAGTCTTTTGCTCATAATGATTCACAAAAATACGTTTTTGTCACATAAAATAGCATGAAAAGGATGTCTGCTTTTAACATTCCAAGTATGTACTAAACACCCTCTATATTTTGTCTGCTTTTCTGTCCTTACCTTCTTTTCAGTAAACAAACCAATCTTCCAGTCTGACCCTATGAGCTGTTTCCTGTTATCTGCTGCCCTTTTTCAAATTACACCCACAATGATTCTGACCCCACGGTTGACAAGATCTGAGGGAATTACTTTCATTGAGAAGGTAGAACATTTTTTTTCTATCATCCTCAAAAGCTTCAGTTGCAAGGGTTTGGTTGAATACAACACAATAATCACATTTTGGACACAATTCAAATATCAAGAAAATTAATTTAGAAATAAGATTTCTGAATGTTGGAGTAAATGGCTACAGCCTGCTAGATTAGAAGCAGCTATTGCATCAGCTAGAGCAGGCATCGCTGCTGCTGTGGCAGCCACATTGCTTTGATGGGCATTAAACCGACATGATGCAGACATCCAAAAATAAAGCTCAACTACCCAGGCTGTGCTCGTATGGGATGTGTCCTTTAATGATCTGTGTTTATCAATGACAGATTGTCAAAGATGGGACTTAATAAAGGAAAGCTACTGTGGTAACTATACTGAGTTCAGGTCTGGGAGAGCTAAGTTGTCTTCTTCTTCCTTTACCTGTTTGCTGACAATTGCATTTAACTGGCACACAGAAGGGACAATTATTTAAAGGGGCAGCAGTAGCTTCTCCTGAAGTTTGTGGGCCTGGGAATCCTCACAATATTAGACTTGATATCCAACACCAAACATATTTATGTTTTAGTGGGTCAAATAAAAACTCTAGACCAAACATTACCTGCATCAAGGACCACAAAAATGTCAGGTCAAAGAAAATGGTTTGCCAGAACTTTCCATGACAGAAATTAGTGTCTCAGAATACAAAGCTGCAAAATCCTCCTAAAACCAGTCCAACAGTTCAGTTTTCCTGAACAGCATTCTATATTCAATACCCACAGAACTGGTCAGAACATTTCCCATTGACACATTTAAAGCAAATATGGATTTTTTGACCAAACTAAAGAACACTTTTTAACCTTTTTGCTTTTTGATATCTTCTGATATTGTCAAAATTGTATTTTTTTAATGCATTACTTACTTCTCCATTGCAATAATGGAGCAATTTCATGCTTATGACCATGGCTGGTCGCTACTAAAATAATTGCAGCAATGCAGAATCACCACTTTTAGATGTTATGGATTAGAAGGTAGGAAAAGCAAAATATAGACTGCAGATAGTTCATCTCATCACTATAACACGGGAAAATAAGATAAAAGTGTGACAACTGAAGTTCATTAGCAACTTGCAATAGACCAAGAAGAAGCTATTGCAGTTTCTTATCAGGGGCCATGTTCTCTTTAACAAGAATTGGCAAAAACACTACTTTTTTCCCCCACAAATTTAGCAGGTAGCCAAACAAAGCCAGAGAGTAGTCCTGTTTAAAATAAATATAGCCTTTTACACAGCCCTTTTCTGATATGAACTGTTCCTATCGACTATGCATTAATTACCAGGGATAATACAGATATCAGCACAGGAGAGAGAAGACAGCTGTGCCTCCTCATTGTGATGGTTTTCACTTCTACCTTTCCAACCAACCAGCTCCCCAGTTGTCTGGGACAAAACAGGTGATGTTTCTATGAAGCTCAGTAAGCCAGGGATATGCACTCTTCATAGCAGCTCTTATAAACCCAACTTCATTAACTTCAATAAAGCCAAAGTGATTTTCATCAGCTAAGGAACTTGTCTGACCTGTACAGAACAGGCTACTGTGCACAATAAAAGCCCAAAGGCTGAAACATTCTGAAATCCAAGAATCTACCCATAGATAAGAGGTGAATTTTTAGCTCCTATCAAATTTCCAACCAATTCCTATGGACTTCAGCATGACAGGAACTTCCCTGGTGGCACACAAGGGATAATTCACTGACACCATTGCAGCTACACTGATTTATTCCAGCTCAGGTTCCATCCTTAAATTTACACAGTAGCAGAGCATATACTCATGACCTAATCCATTATAATAGCATGGAGAAATGGAAGAAATGAAAGCAGCACAAATGAAGATTTTATCACTTAAATTGTGGGCTGTTATTCTTTATATTTATTTCATGGAATCATTCATTTCTTACCTCACAGACACAAGCAAGCTATTGTTCAACTTCAGTTCTCTCAGATTAGGTAGATGCACACCTATGAGAACAGAATAAAGAAATCACTTTGCAGACCTGGGATTGGAGTAAAGGAAACTTAAAACAACTAAAAGTTGAAGCATCTAATTTTACATGCATTTCTTGGCTGTTTCTGCCAGATCTGCACTGGACCTCTAAGAAAATCCATGAGATTATTTCACTCAAAAAATATTTCATCCTTTGCATTTTTAGAACATATACGTATTGTCTGCATGACTACCCAATTACAATTTTTGAAACCCTCTCCAACAGGGCACCTTTCCAGACAGACAACAACAGAAACTGGCTTGAGGGGTGTCTGTTTTCTTTGGTCTGATTCCTCATCCTTACTATTAACTGATACTCTGAAGAGGTAAGGGATATTTTATAGTGTAGCACCTCCTTAATGGAAGGTAGCGATGGACTTTACTGGATACGCAGCTAAGCACCGCTTCTTCCAAATGTAACTTTGTGTCAAATAACAAAAACACAAAGTTCCAAGTCACAACATCTTTTATAGTTCAGAGGTCCCCAAAACACTACTCCTATTTAGCTAAGAATTGCTTTCCTCTTTTAATTTTCTGGATATGATCAATTGTTTACTGTTGAATTGTACAAGTTTCATATCCATGAAAACCTCAGTATTCTGCTGTTGTTACTTCTTTAATGCTGTGTTTTCTCCTATACTCGAGAGACACTTACCTTTCCAGTTGCTTCTAAAGGTATCTCTGAACCAAAATCATACACCAAATCCCTCCAAGCTACAGAATAATTTGGATATAAACGCAAGGCTCAGGAAACACTTTTTATTGACAATAGCAAACTTGTGCCCTTCCCCATTAGCTGAGCTTACTCAAGGCTGGTGAGCATCCTTCAGCATAACATGCAACCATGTAGAAGCAATACTAATTTTAGACAAACTGGATCATTGCCAAAACATTAAAAGGTGTTCTCAGCAAGTATTTTTAGTCCTCTGAGTAATCACTCTGTGGCAAGGGTAACTTACAGATATCCAGAAGGACATCATTCCAGACCTTTGCAAAGTACAAAAAGAAGAAAAAAGGAAACAAACAACAAAGAAATAAATTTAAAAAAAAAAAAAAAGGACTGGGATCTCCAAAGCAAAGAAAGGAGGTTATGCTATTCATTCCCCAAACAGAACAAGAGTGATTATGGCAAAAACATTTTAATAAATCATGTTTTAGAAGGAGCATTATCTACATCTAATGCTATTTGGGAGTGTTTATAATGCACATACTGCAAGTATTTCACTTCATGCCTTTGGAAAGCTCTCCTGAAAAAAACAAAAAATTCAATACCCTGTGGAATTTCTTTAGTCTAGTCTTTTAATCATTTTCCATAATCCATAAAAATTGGAGTACAAATTATAACACACAATCCTCATTCTGCAAGGCATACTTTTGCATGTCAAGTAAGTTTTATACATTTATAACAAAATAATTTAGAGTTCTGGCAGAGGAGATATTAGGATCCCTGTAATTATTCACAGCAGTCATGCTAGCTATTGAGGAAGTACTTCCACAGATACAAACCATGCCCTAAGAAACTCCCCACAGAAAAAAATATCAAATCTGGACTGAAAAAATTGCTATCCTGTTTCTGATAAGGACAGAGATATTAAATTATTTCCCCCAAGGTGTTAAAGGAAAGAATGAGATGGATGAGTAGCCGCTGCAGTCCCAGCTCGGCACCGGGAACAGCCTTGCCATGGCTTCAGCTGGAGAGGGAAAAGGGCAGCAAAGGCTACTGCAAAGCATTACAAAGCAGCTGTGTTTGAAGGACTAGCATTAAGCAGAAAATCTGAATGAGGAGTCAAGAAGAGTAGCACAAGAGAAATGGAGAGACTTGCCCAAGAAAAAGCTTTCCACTGAATGCATTTAGGAGTGATTCAGGAAAAAAACAACTATTAAAGGATTCAGAGGCAGAGTGATAGGCCGATGACACAATATTCACATCTGGTTATTTCATTATTGTAACTTGATCCTCCATCTCAGATATTTTTCTGCATTTTGTTTGGCACAGTCTATCCCTGCAGACTTCTAGAGTGCTACACTCTAATGTGTGGTTTACTAGACTGAAATAGAAGTGGTTTGTGTGTGGTCGTGCAAAATTCTGCCATCAATATTCTGCAATGCATTTCTGCAAGTCTGCAGGTTCTTCCCTCCTTTAATTTTCCTATTGATATGTAATTGCTCTTTGGTGCTAAGAATTCATTGTACAATTGATTTTGTTGGTTTTTACAGTCCCAAATACTTATATATACATTAGAGCCTGGAAGAGTAAATTAAGAAGACAAAATTGTAAAATGAAGGTGACAAAATAAGATCTACCCAAATATAACAACATATTTCTAATTTACTTAATTTTAACCCCAATGGCATCCTTCCTGAGAGCAAGGATAGAAATTATTCTCATGCTAACCTAAAAATACTCTAAAATATCAACACTATTAAAGTCTAATATTAATTTTAAAAGAACAGACAATATATTCCTTATCCTGAAACTGCCTTCATACTGTTTAATTTTAATTTTTTAAAAATGAGAACAGTCCAGAAAAATGCTGGTGATTGCAGAGCAAGGCTGAGAATTCAAAATGATGATCAATGTTATCTCATCTGTCTATGATTCCTTTTCACTAA
Source organism: Myrmophylax atrothorax (assembly GCA_026770055.1). Taxonomy (NCBI): domain Eukaryota; kingdom Metazoa; phylum Chordata; class Aves; order Passeriformes; family Thamnophilidae; genus Myrmophylax; species Myrmophylax atrothorax. The sequence goes on from JAOXXN010000065.1 coordinate 17,872,888, forward strand.
ATATCATTTTTGTTATATGGCTCTGAAATTACTACCCACCACCAAGGTACTAGTGTTAAACTATGCTACTGTACTGTCCCAGTGGAACAAAACTAAATGAAGAGCAGAAAGAAACCAAAGTGTAAAGTAGGTGAAGAAAGCAAAAAAAAGCACACTCAACAGCATTGCCCGAAGCGCTGCACTTCACAGCAGATGTCTTTCTGTGCCTGGGTACAGCAGGTGACATTTAGAAAACAGAGTAAGGAGAAAAGAGACAAAATGCTGGTTTGATTATATTCTACAAGCTACAACACTTATATTTATAACACTTCTTGTTTACACTAGGAACCCTCTTTAGGTAGCATCATATATCTTGTTTTTCTATTGTTAACAAAAATCATCATGACTTGACTTTTGTTTTTTGGAATGTGGACTAGTAAAAAGCACACAAAAGAAACTACTGATAAGGACTTGCACTGGCATCAGGCAACCTTCACACTTTGTTGATCCTACAATACAAAACAGGCATGTGAAAACAGGTTGTACTCTTCTAGCAAGAGCAACCTGATTTGTAAATTAAAGAGTCTACTTAATTCACTTAAGACGTGTTCGATCAAGTAAGATACATCTCTTTGATGTTATTTCTACACATTCTAAATGTGCTTTTTTCCTCCCCCCCCCCCATTTCTAGAGTGAACTGGGCAACACAACTGGAGATAAGACCACAGCACTTGAAGGCAAACCCAAGCTAGCTGGAGTCAAGCTACTAGCATGCTGCCCCAGTACATACTTGTGACTCATGGAGACCCTGCTCAAACCCTGCTGCAGTGGGTTGTCCAAGCCCTACTCAGCAAGGTTTGTCAGCTCCAGCCAAACCAAGACCAGCACAGCCAGATTCACACCTCCAGCCTCCACACTGGCTCCCTGACCGTGCAAGCACCTGCTGCTGCAACACTGGCTACTGAAAAACATCTCCCAGCTCCACACCAGGGATCTCAACAAATAGGGAAAGAGAGACAATGACCCTGTGTGAAATATAATAGTGCATGCCTACTTCTGAACCTTTAAGAGAGCTTTTCCCTGATAATATGTGTGCAATGGAAGTGGCAATCTCCAGACATGTAATCAACTTAGCCTGACCACCAGCAGGCAACAATTCAATAAGTACCAGCGAACAGCACTGTGGGTAACTTGATTTGTAGCTACTGAAATAAGAGGACTATGTAGTGTCTTAAATGACTCTATCCCACTATTACTTTCAGCATGAATTTCTGTGAGCTGGTCATGAATGCAATTTCATATCTGTCCATGATCAAAACTGAAGGGATAAGCTAATGAAAAGGAAGTAGTCCCTCTGTTTGAGTATGAACTGAACTTTACATGCAGTTGAAGAGCACAGAAATCAGCTCCAAGATCTGCACAGCTGGATACAAGACTTGCCAGGGTGTTCAGTGTTTTCCCTGTCACTCAGAAGGCACTGAAAACATCTAGACATTTCAGCATTTACCCCAAGCTCAATACTCATAAATACATTCAAATTCTGGCATAAAGCCTTTCCTTCATTTTAAAACCAATCACATGAAGATATTTCACTATCAGTCTTTTCATGTTTTAGCCCACACCCTGTCCCTAAGAAAAGTAACTGTTCCTCCCCACCACGTCTCACCATTGTGTAGAGGCAGACCTGACAAACTGGGCAAGGTTAGCAGGATGGTGCTTTAAAGTTTAGCACATCCCAAAGTGGAAAGGTCTCAAGGAAAACATCAAGGAACAACTTTTAAATCACTCTGGAAATCTCTACGCTCCAAGTGTTTGTGTTACAGACTAACACAGGCTGTAAATTTTGAAATGTTTCTCAAGTGAAAAGTGTGGTGTAAATTTGGGATTTGAGTGCTGCAAATTTCCATGTGAGCCAGTTATGTGCAGTCAGTAACTTGCAACACTTTTACCTGGACATTAAAGAGTTTGCATAGCCTGCTTTACCTTTACACATAAACCCAGTTAAAACAGTATTGTTTACTGAGTGTGGACTGATCCTCCAAACAAATAATTTCTTGATGATAAAGATGCTCCTTCCACAGCCAAGGAATACAGTGAAAGAAAGGTTCAGTGGTTTAGTATGACCATAAAGGAAACTAACTGGCCAGGTTTGAAATGCAAAAGAAAAACCAAATTACAGAGCAGTCCAGGCTGGAGGGGACAGTTGGAGGTCTCGAGCTCAGAGCCAGGTTGTCAGTGAGATCAGACCAGGGTGCTTATGTCTTCACTCAGCCAGGTCTTGAAAACCTACAGTCTCCAAACCTCTCTGGATACTCCTATTGCTTGACTGTTCTAGTAGGGGAAAAACTTTTCATTCTGTCACACTGGAACTTCTGTCATTCCAGTTGGTCTGGTTCTTACCCTACTCTTTCCCTCAGGTTATTTCTCCAGACTGCTGTGACCAGAGAGCAGGTCAGCAGCACAGCCCCAGGGCAGGCAGGCAGCAGGGAGCAGGCAATGAGTCTGACTCCTCCAACAGCAGCCTTGCCTACACCATTCACATTGAAGGTGCAAACTGCTCCATGATACCCCTAAAAACTTAGGCCTTACTCCATGCACCTAAAAATCATCTGCCATATGGAAAAAATGGCAATAAAATGAAGATCACTGGAAGCATTAAAGTGGCAAACTTTCTGCCCTAGCCATCTGCTGACATTTGCAAAGAGATTTTTTCAGGAAGGACATTCAGAAATGCATTTAAAAAAAAAAAAAAGGAAATTCAGGATGGTCTTGATGTTCTGTTATTCTCAGAAGCAGTGGGGACCTGCAGGTGCTGGGTTTTGTGGCTCTCAAAGGCCAACTCTTGATAAAAACAGTGGGATATAAACAAGATGAAAATTGTTTGCAGCATGGGAATAGTGCTCTGTATTCTGTAAAAGTTGCAAAAGCCTCACTATGGGGAGGAGAAAGGGATTTATCCCAGTAAAAGACAAGAAAGGGAAGAGTGAAAAAGGTGAAACATTTTGCTAGCTTGTCACAGCTAATGTAGAATGGCACAGGAATGGGAGCACCACTTTTGAGCATTGTAGAAATGGCATAATGAGATTCCTTTATCAACTGGAGGAAACATGACTGAACAGATTATGATCTCTGAAACAAACAGATGTCATTTACCTTAAATTATCAAGTGCCTATCAGAAAGAGACCTATTTATGAAATAAACAGAATAACCAATATGAAGAGGCTATATGGTTCAAGACAAAAGCCCCCTTCACTGTACTTGCTCAACCATTCTTGACAAATGGACATCGAAAGACCCATTAAAGCAAATCAGCTGCTACATTACAGTCATTTGCATATGAAAAATAAACTGCTTGGTAGGAATCCACCAGACAGAAAATAACTGCCATTACTGGACAAAAAAGGAAGGTTTCATAGTCTCAGTTAACTCTGCTACAGAGGGAATTCCTTGGGTACTTCTCCCTTCCCTGGTGCAGTGCTCATGACACAGAAATGAATCACAAGCATGAGGGCTGTGTGTGGCTCATCAAAATGATATCTACAAGACCTTTCTCTAGCACACTTTCCAGCACAGCTCAGTAAGGCAGTACAGGATGCAAAGACAGGCTGCATGAGCCACCTAATACCACTGGCAATTTCTCAGTCACTGGGAAATCTTACAGTAGCGGGGAAATGACCTTTGGCTACAGTTTCGCTAGAGACAAGGTAATCAGTAGGCTCTAGAAACATATCATACAAGAAAAATTTGTTCAAACTAATTGGCTTTAGGCAGCAGTGGTGTCACTCATCCCCTTGCCATAGTTTTCAGTCCTATTTAGAGCCTCACACACGAAAGTAGGGATCAACAACTCTGAGGCACCAGAGGGATCATGTTTCAAGAGCTCTTGAGCAGGAGAGAACTTTACACTGGCTGTTGGTCCCTGAGTCCCCAGCCCAAGACATGATAAAGGAAAATCTGAGATAGTGAGCACAAAACAGTGTTTTCTTACCAAAGTTTCCCAAGCTGATCTCTCTTGTATCTACTCGCATCTCTAGGAACTTCACTTGCTGCAGATCATCTACCCCTGTCAAACCTTTCTGTAAAGATAAGCAGAAATACATGTGTACTCTCGTGCAATAAACCAGATGTCACAGCAGAAAAAGCTGTAAAAAGGCTTTCAAACAGTGTTTTGTCAACACATATTTCAGGTCCACATGACTAGACATGCAATCACATTGAAATAGACTTAGTATTCGAAGACCTTTTTTCCTTGTAGCTCCAAAATATTCTACTCTCCCATAACATACACACTTCTTAAAGAGACAAGGCTGAGGGTTACATTCAAGCTGCAAGTCAACAACAGACCTACATGCCTATTAGCTTCATTTAAACACTATGTCCATACTTTAAGTTTTGCACAAGTCCTGCACTAATCCTCAGCAGACAGAAAGTGTTACCCTCAAGCATCACCTGTAATTGAAAAGGCACTAGGTGGTAAAACTCAACAAAACACACTGTTCAGTCTTTAACCTCAAACAATGGAAAGGAAAACATGATTTTAGTTCAAGCAGCCCACTTTTCTAAATGACAACAACTCTAGTCATAAGATTTACAAATTCCTTTGAAAATATCTTGGCAATGCAAATAGATGCCTCCAAAATACTTCATTATTTTTGCAAAATCTTAGAAGTTGGATCAACCATTGCATTAAGCAAGGATGTGTGAATGCAGACTCTTTCCTATGTTATCACATTAATACCCCAAAGTCTTTGTTGATACACTCATGTACTTTTTGCCTTGGCAGAGGTAAGCAGGAGGAACAAAACAAGCAGAAGCTACACAGACAGGAGAGAGGGAAGCCCTAGGACTGCCAGTGAAAACTACAGCAAGGCTGTGAAATCCTAACACGCCAAGCTGCAGCTCCACAAGGAGCTGAAGTAATCTCACATTCCCACTGTTCTCATCCCCTATTTCTTCCTGCTATGATCCAGCTCCTCTCTCTTCAGTTTTTGTGCCTTTACTTAAGAGGAAGGCAGGAAGTCATTCATTCAACCTCTACATACAAGAGACAAGCTTTCTAACTATTAAAAAGTTACAACATTCTTTAGGGGTTTTTAATAAGGGGGAAATGATTAATTAGAAAGGAATGTGTAGGATCACCCCTGCTTATAAATGTTGGGAAGAAAAATAACCACAAAAATATTTGATTCATTTTGCAGGGGAAAATACGGTGGCTATGGTATTCCTGTTCATCATTGTTTTATTGTGCACAAGTGGCTGCAACTTCACTCACTCTGATTGTTCCACAGTCTCTTACAAAGGACAAAACACAGTTTGACTGTAACTGAGATGACAGTTTAGAAGAACATGGTGAACGTGGTTTCCAGAAAAAGCTGAGCATTCCTCCTTGAAAAACTGTCTCTCTTTATAAGGTCTTGACTTGCACTTCTAAGAGACAGAATTATCCAATATCTTAAACTGTTTTTGAACTCTCTTTAAAACATTATGTTTAAAATTATTTTTAATCTTATTTTTGAAACTCTCATTTTAGGCCACCTGAACATAAGAAAGCTTCCAGACTTTCTTGCCTCCCCACTACAGTAGAAGAAACAATGGTCTCAGGTGAAAACCTGGGAATCCCCAACAGTATCCAGAAACTTACTTCCTATTCCCAGATGCAGCCACTACAAAATGTGTTTTGCTCCTGCAAAGGTAGGAAGCTTACCAACTATGGACTGCTTTCTCCCTCCAACTGAACACCTGATCTCCCACTGCACGACCCATTTTGCAGTAACCCTTTGCAGCAGATGACTCTGTCTGTCACATAGCATGAGATTATGTGTGAAACAAGAGCTAGCTGATGGCCTGGCACACAACCATGCACTTGGAGCGCTGGATTTAGATGCAAGTTTATTATCATTAAAGAAAACTGCTTCTGAAAAATACTTCCCTCTTTCCCATCAAAGTAGTCTTAAGAGCCTACATGAGAACAGGGAGAGGTCTCAGAACAAGTAATAAGCTTAGGGTCATACACTTTGTCAGTACAGTAGCAAAAGGTCCTGACACCGCAAGGAGTTTTTGTTCCTTTTTTGTCCTTTTTTCCTTTGCTGTCTGCAACTTCCCTGCATGCTGTCCTTCCCCCTCCTGTATTCCAGCCTCCCTTCACAGTTCTGCTCCCTGTTCTTCTCTTTCAAAATCCAAACAGAAAAGCTGCATAAAGCAATATTCTCTCTTTTTTAGGCTTCCCTACTCCTTTTTCTCATACCAGAGATTACCAGTGTGATTCTTTGCCCTTCTTTTCCTATTCCAGATCCACCATGTTTACTATTTTTCATTGTCTGAGAGACGAGCTGCTTAGTGCATCCATATTTTTGTACTTCAACAGGCAGAACTGTGGCTCCAGTGCTGGAAAGGGTTACTGGCCATCACTACCACTTCTTTGAACTATAGATAGCTGCTTTGAAGCATGTGCTAACCAGATGCAATAAACTCCATGTATTCCTGGTGCCCACCTCCCTGTTCTGCATTTCCAAGTGTCTCTGCGAAAATCCCTGTCCTTCCATCTGCTAATGCCAAGGAGATGCTTGGAGAGCTTGAACCCAATTTGCTGGGGGATGCAAAAGTTAGGGCAGTACGTGAAGGAAATGAGAAATGCTCTGGGGTGGAGGATATGAGCTCATTTAAAGGCACTAGAAGCACAGAGACCGCAGGTGCAAGCTGGTCAGCAAGCAAAAGGCCAGGGCGGCAGTTCAAGAGAAGGTTACGGGGTGAATGGTTCCTGTGGAAGATAGTTAGGGCATCACTACTCCCCAGAGACCATTCTTGGCACACTGGTGGCTGCTGCATGTACGACACATCTCATGTCACAGGTAAAATTCTGACACCAAGAACTAGGGAGATTGAGGCAAGGATGTGGAAACATTTAAACAAAGGTGGCACATACTTAGCAGCATCTTCTTCTTATGCTGTTGTTTAATGTCAAAGCATGGGAACCTCCATCAAAATTTGAAAGGAGGCATAATTTAGGAAGAATTTTGTTGCTATTTGGTAGCAAAAAAAAAAAAATCATGACCAAACACACTGAAAGGTCATCAGCTTGGACAGATAGATGTCTGGCACCATGTGAACAGAAGTGATGCTGGAGTGCTCTCTGTCTCTTCATTCCTAGGGCCATCCCAGGTCTAGGACAGGCTCCTACCCTAATTCAGAGGTGTCCCACTGTGGCTTCAGGTAATGACTGCCTACCCACAGCTCAATGAGCTGTTCTGACAGGCAGGGACAGAACGTCCCTGCCTGTGCCCCAGGAGGGCTTACAGACACGAAGGTGCTGTACCATCCAGGTATTCCTTTGGCTGTTTACAGCTGTTCAGTCTCCACATAGTGCAAACAAAAAGGGACCAAGGATCTGTTCTAGGCAAACAACGGGATACAGTTTTGACCTAAAATAACTCAGAATATACCTTGAAAAACCAAAGTATAATTCCAGGCTGATTGTTGCTGTTGAGGGTGGATTCTGCCTGCCACCCATCTGCAGCCCAGCAACGTAGGTATCAGTCCTGCCACCCATCTGCAGCCCAGCAACATAGGTATCAGACACAGAGAAGAAGGCTGTTTGCTGAAGAATTAAACATCAAAATCTGCTGGCACATGTTGTTTAAGAAGGTGGCCTGACAGCTGGATTCTGAGCGGTAAGTATTACACTCCACTGTAAATTTATTTATTTGAAAGGTTACATTTCCATGGTAAAGCACTGCCCTGTTCTTTGAAGATGAATACACGATCAGTAAAACAAAGAGAAAGTTCATTTAACATTTTTTCACCTTCCTCAAAATAGGAGTAAAACTACTCTTCATGATAGTATGCAGAAGCTATTGGTAAATAATTTAGTCACTATTTTAAGAAGCGATGGCATGATGGCTCACAAACCATTCCCACCATGCAAAATGTCTGGCCAGTATCTAACTGGAGAGCATGTGTTAGTTGGGAAAGCTTTTCCTCTGACTGAAAATAAAAGCCAGTAAATATTCTGTAAAAATTTCAAGTGAGAAACACTTCTGCACTTGCAGAGCTTCCCAACTGGCAGAACAATCACCTGGGATGCTGAGAAATCCCACTTGCAACTATCTGTAAATTCCTTAATTGGCCAATAATATTTGTTCAATTAAAACTGGCATATACAGCTGATATCTTCTCGTTTCCCTAGATATTTCACATACTCTTAGAAAAGTAGGTATGTAGCTGAGAAGCATGTTGCATGCAGCTGTCAGAAAAATATTTCCAGCTGTGCATTTATTTTGCTGATCCTCATTAATTTGGCTAAGACAGGAATTCCTGAGTGGTGAGCTTGTTTTCATTTAATACTACACCTGTATGCAAATATTAGATTCATGTCCATTCATGTGTTCATTGCTTTTTTTTTTTTTCAAATTCTCACCTCAAGTATATTCTCTCTCTCAAAAAAAAAATGTTGCTAAAAGTATGACAAAATATTTCTCCTAGGAAGAAAACTACTGGAACAGACCTTAGAGATTCTAAGTCAAGGGATTTTCATTGAAAGGATACAGAACTTCTCTGTGGTCCCATATGCCAACTTCCTTTCACAATAGCTGGCTAAATGCTGTGGACGCCCATAATTACAATATTTAGCCGTATTTCACTACTTTCTGCATATACATACAAATACATTCTTCTCTCAGCTAAGATGAAGAGATTAGCTAGGCACTATAAAAAGAGATTTTCTCTGCTTGTGTGAAATGTGTAGATGAGGGCAGTAATTATGAAATTTAAGAAGTGATGGAGACATTAGTAAAGATATCTTTATTCTCGGGCCAAAGCCTCCAAGTTACGCCAACAGGGATAGGCTCTTGCCTAGTCTTGCCATCTACAGTTCAGCTCCCCACTGACTCGTGCTGGGGATTCACAGTACTGACATCTTTTTTAAAACTGTATTAAGAGCCTGATGCTGCAATTTGCTGAGAGATCTCCTAACTAATGCAAACTTCAAAGGGCATGTGGAGCACCAGAAATTGCATGGGAGTTGTGTGACAATGTCGTGGCACTGAACACACAAAACTCAAGACTGCACTCTGCCATTTTATGTTAGCTAAGCAGCTGTGACTGTAGGCAAATGCAAATCTGGGGGGCCTTCACTGTAATAAAGGTATTAGTGTTAGGATAAGAACATATAAGAGGAAAGCTCTGAAACTAAATGAGGTTTTGTAAGGTTTTTTTCCAGCTCACAGTATTACTTTTACTATATGCTATCTTAACTAATCTGATCTAACTTTGTAACTGGTGTGCTTTGAGCAGATCAAACTGGAAGACCTTCTGAGGACCCCTCAAATTTCTAAAAAAATTATTGTACACTTCTAAAGAAGGATTCAGCAGATCCAAATTCCATCAGTTACTTCCATCTCCTTGACTCTATTTAACTTATCAGTATTTTGCACTTTCTTGATCTCCATTTTTTTTCTCAAATCCTTTTAGCGTACAACTGACAGGAAAACTTTCTGTAAAAGCAAAAAGGAAGCAATTGAGTCATTTCAGTAAGAATCCAATCTGTTGTTCCAGGACCCTCCAGCATTTTCTTTTTCCCATGAGGATGAGTGCATACCATATGAAATACACCCTAACCTCCTGAGCAACAAAACTAAACACCACTTCCGAACATGTGTTCCTAAGTTTAGAAAACATGATTAGTTGGAGCAGGATCAATAAATAGTAAAATTAGAGAATACTTCCTTTCTTCTCTAAAGATCACACACAAACGTGATTGTTTTTTATAATGTGACTCTCTGGAAGATCATTCAACCTTTTAAAATGAGTTTCTTCTGAGAAGTGGAATGCTTTTTGTGCAAGTCAGGAAAAGATCCTTTGCAAACAGTGAGGAGAGGGTGGGGGTTAAAAAAGCAAAGTAAAAATGTGATTCAAGAGAGATGATGCCCTTAATTTCAGGTTTCCACATTTAATGGAAAATCTGGGCCACAGCCCTAAAAATTAATTGCCAATTATTAGCCAGTTTTCAGAATGAAGTCAGAATTTGCTGACTCTGATATTCTACAGTATCTGACAACAACACATAAGCACAAGGACAGGCAGAGCAGGGAGCTGGAAATATTCAAAGGACAGGTAAAAAATGAAAAAGCAAGAATGCCTATTCATTTAGAGGAAGATTAAAGAGTACAAGAGAAAATTGACATCGATACCAGCAGAAGGAATAAAAAGGACATCTAATGATACTAACCCTTGCATCAAAAGCTTTTGACCTGTAGCTTGGATAAAGAACATTCAAATGTGAAAGGGTGTTACATGACAGTGCAGCAAGCAGAAACTAGATGATGGGATTAACATAACAGGGATATAGAACCATACGGGATTGTTTTGGTTTAGCTTGGTAAAATGCCAACTGCCCAACAGCCTGTCGAAGTCCCCACCACCAGGGAAAGGGAGGGAGGAGGGGAAAAAAAAACTGAAGAAAAAACCCCCAAAACTGGAAATGGCAAGCTTCTTTTATTTATACAAAAGAGACAATTAAAAACAGAATGTGATATAACACATATATTTACAAATGTGGAAAAAACAGTAACACCCAAATAATACAAATTCTAACTACTCAGACCACAAAAACACCTCAACAGACTCTCCTCAAAGGACACCTGGCAAGAGAGGAGAAAACCAGTAACAAAAAAAATGTTTAATTCCTGAACCAAACAGCTGTGAAAGGGTGGCAAGGCCCAACACTACGGGCATGGTGACAACATGTTCACTCAGGGTCGGTCATGAAGGGGACTGACCGAGGCTTCTCCTGCACCTTCTTTTATACTCAATTTGACATCAAAATGATATGAAATATCTCTTTGGTTGCTAAGTCAGGTGATGCTTGTCCCCTCTAATCTACATCAGACTGCCTGGGCCTGCTAAACTGAGGCCTAGCTACAACTAAAGCCAAAACTACCACAAGGATTTAACGTGAACATTATGCTGAAACAAGGCCACAGAAGACAAAAAACTGCAGTGAATGAACATAAAGGCCTAAGTGAAGGAGAGGAGAGAAAGAGAATGGGCCAAGGTCCAATGGCTTTCTAGAAGTTCTACGTGTTCCAAGAAGGCACAAAGAAAAAAATAAAATAATTAGTCTAAGTCAAACCTTCCTTTCTTTGGATGAAAATAATGCAGCAACTGGACAAAAAAGTGAAGGGATATAAGTATCATAGCTTTTACAGAGAGTTCTAAAGAATGAGGTCTGCTAATGGAGACTGCTAATGTTTTCATTCCAAAATAGACAGCCATTCCCCTGGAAAAAAAGACAAAAATGAGTCAAATGGGCAGGTAGCAATGAGGCTGGAATTCAAGGTGCCCAATCTTCACAGATTCTGCACAGCTAGACCTTCCAGCCTTCCCAAAATCAAACTGAGCTGGTGCAAGAGAGAACATCGCAAGAGCAAGGAGTAAAACTGAGTGCATATCTCAGTACAAATACCTTCCTCAGGAACCTCCACCAGGTGTCCAAATACCTGCCTATACAACACTACAGGACTGAGGCCCTTATCTGAATGTAAAATAATTTTACTTTAATAAGCATGATTTTTAAAACTCTATTAATTTTCTTCTCAGAGCACTTCAGTGAATACAGTCCTAAAATATTCACAAAATAAGACAATCAGGGAGATATTGAAACTACAATTGATTTAAGCAAAACAACCTTTCAAACCATTTGATTGTCAATGGCATGTGGTTCCTTTAAAAAATATGCATGTGAAAACTTATTTCATTAAATGTTTGAACATTCTGAACATTTGCAAATCCCAAGGAAGCAAATTTAGGGAAGCAGTGGTTTCTATTTGATCAACATAAAGGTCAAAGAATAGACAGATTAGATATGTTATTAAAACAAGCTATAAACACTGTAAGTTTCCTTGACAATGTCATGTAATTTTCCCTCTGAGCAGGAAGTAAGCCAGCTATGCCAACACAAATGTCGGGTTCCAGGGCAGGAAATAACCATCTAGAAAAAATTAGCAGGAGAGTATGCATCCATTTAAAAGAATCTTTGAAATGGGATTCCTTACAAGTGTTAAAACACAATCTTAAAAAGGAAAGACCCCATTATTTAACTTCTCTTCTGCATTTAAAAAATTCCAAAATAATGAACAGTAATTTCATGGGATGTGGATAACATTGCTTTACATACAGTTTTCTGCTTACAAGTTACTGTGAACTAAAGCAGCAGAACTTCAAAAAAGAGAAGAGCTTCTTGAAAGAACTTCCTAAGGGTTAAATTCAGAGTTCATTGAAACAGAGGGCAGCTGTTTTGCTTACTTTAATGGGCTTTGGTACACACCTAACAATACAGACTAATGTGAGAGGTTCCCATTGATTTTATGGAGGGTATTGTAGGCCACAAACACATTAGACTGGTAAAACTCTATGCCAGGTTTTAAAAAAGATCAGAAAGTTGTCAGAGGTTCTCATAAGCCTAAGGAAAGTGAATGGCACCGATTATACCACCATGTAGCAATTTTTCTCCAGAGTGCTTAAAATACACACTGTACAGAAAGTGATTTTTGCATCTTTAACCATGTTACAAACACTAGAAGACTTAGCTACTAAGGGAACAACAGTTCTGAGAACAATTTGCTGTCTAATCTATAGCACATTGTCAAAATGGTGACTGCTACATAGCCAGGGAGCAGTCAGGGAGTGGTGTAAACCTGCAGCTGGTGTGTGCTCCCTGTGGAAGCTCCTGCCTCTCCACTGGTGCAGTGGATATACAGAGGATTATGGACACTGCAATCGCCACCCTGCCTACTGGGAGTGTAAAGCAAAATATGTGCAGGTATTCCCCCAAAGGAACAGCAAAGCAGTGGAAAGGACTCAAAAGGTTTATTTCAGAGGCAAGGATGCTGCAAACGTAGATCCTGACAGCGCTGTACGGCAGCACCAGCCCTCAGACAGAGGCAAGGCTTCCGTCTGCTCCTCAGGCTTTATCATCTTGTCGCCCGCTCAGCTCCCCCATTGGCTGCCACGGCCTTGCAGCACATTTGTGAGTGTTTGCTCTCCTGTGCCCAGGGACACAGGACACTCATTCCACCTTCTATGGAATGAGGCAGAGAAACAACCAAAACTGTGTCTGGGAAAGATGCCTCGTTCCAGGCAGGAAAGCTTCCTTAGTGAAGAACAGCCTCCTCGGTAGCAATATCTTCCAGAAAAGAGCTATTTATCCCTACAGGGAGCATCTGAACCACAGCCTTGGTAACCCTATCAGTCTTTACATGGGTTATACCAGCAGAAGGGCTACCCTTCTGTAGCTCTGCAACACAAAAAGCTTCTCCCCTTAGCTCTACCCTCCTTTAGCAGGGAAAACAGGTTCTCAGCTCTTACACATCCCCCAGGATTTCACCCTTAATTAGTTCTGAGCAAATACAACACAATATGCAACCAAGTATTCTTTCATGACTATTTCACAAAGTGAATTCCTTCATGAAGATTTCGGTATGTTACTCTCTTTCAACAGGCTGCACACGAAAGTAATTTCCTCCACACAAAAAGGAACATGGCTTTCAAGTATGCTTTGAAATTCCACACACTGATATACATACAAAGTACTTCTAGCATTTGCAGAATATTTTAATTGGCTTCTTAGCAGGACAGAGGATTTCACTAATTCAGAAAAAAAAAAGTTGTGCTTTTAAAGTTACATTTCCAATCTCTAGAAAAAGTTAATGTATTTTTCCTTTCTAAGATTCAAGGTACTCTGGGTGGCATTAATAACATCTGTGTAGATTATAATTATGCTGCCTGTACTTCTCTTCATGCTGCTTCAAGAAACCTAGCAATAAACACAGCCTCATTCATGCTGGGAATGTTTTTGATATGAAACCAGGTGAAAGGAGGACAAAAACTGATACACTTTCTTAAGAGAGAACCTACTTTATGAAGAAGTCTAAATGTCAGATAGACAACAATCCACAATCAGCACAATAGCAGTTGGAAGGTTAATGCAGCTCTGTATATGCCGGTTTGCCTCTTCCACGTCATTAAAAAGTTGGATGCCTACTCACCAGTTTCCTGGGGGAAAGATGTTCCTCCATAAGCAGCTCTCCATCATCTTTAATCAGCAGACTGGGATTTAGGTTGCCTTGCCAATTCAAATCAGTCACCCGGACTGCAGAGGAGCCCAGATGAGAAACTCTGTCAGGATTCCACTTCAGGTCCATCTCAACATGCTTTGAACAAAAGGATAACAAACAGTCTGATTATTTATTACCCATATTTATTATTTTCCCTTCAGCACAATCTATTTTGACTCCCACTGCAAGACAGCAAATGCCTATGGAGATACAGGTTTCTCTAATCAGAAAGAACTCAAAGCAACACATCACAACACATGTTCCTCCTTTTCTTCAGCCTCAAGAGCTGAGTCCCACACCTCATTCAGCTTTGAGTGGAAGCTTTTACAGCAAACTATTGTTTACAGTTATACAAAAAGACAGGCATACCTATAGACCTGTACAAAGACAATAGATGAGAACAAACAACTCAGGACATCAGTTCTTTTCAGTCTTCTCACTACCCACTCACCGTTTTCCAGTGGCAATGAACTTCTCATCCACATGGGCCTCCTACCTACCTATACCCTGTTGAGAACCATAAACAGCACTCAGCAAAACTCTGCTGGACTCCAGACTGTATTGCCAGTACCAAGGCACATCACCACTTCTCTTCAGCATTTTGAGCTCTGCCTGTAGGTAGCATGGACAGAAACCGTCTGTATTTGCTGTCCTAAATTAAACACACCTGCAGTGTTACTGACACTGGGTCAGGCAGGTTATGGCTACTGACTTCCAGTTTTAAAGACAGTCTTGGAGAAAATTAATTTAAAATACAATTTAAACAACACTGCGTATGCTTCAAGTGAGGAGTGAAATCAAAAGTCTGAGGAAGAAGCACTTCAAACATGTTCATTCTTCAATTCCCAAAGCTATTACTTTCACAGAAATATTAACAATTAACTTTGAAATATGAGAGTAAGCATATGTACACTTGTTATAGGCAAAAAGCAATCGGCTGTTCCCGAATGGTACAAGCATTACTATGATTTATACAGCTATTTACTATCACTTGGCAGCAAGGAAGTATCACAGCTGGAAACGCTGCTGTAACAACAAAAGGCTGGCCTAGAGAAAAACCGCCTTGCTCTGCTAAAGGAACACCTGCAGTTTTGTTCTGTTCTCCACTGTGAAGCAATAGTTAGTCTTAGCACTGGAAAAGTAATTAAATGATCAAGCTAATCATAACTGGCTGACAAAGCTTCAGTAGTGGCCAAGACATGACAATTACCACCTTCCTTCCCCCTCATATTAATAAACAGTTAAACACTGGAGTAATTTCTGTCAGGACAAATAGAAGAAGTTCTGACTGCTCAGCTAGTCACCTCTGCTTGACAGGACTGTCACATTAGTAGGTAGAGAGGTTGAGATCCAAGAGGCTTCTTGCTCTGACTACTCATGTCCAGTCAAAATTCTTCACTTGCACAAGAAAAAGAAATTCAAAGGACTCAGTACTGTCAGCAAAAACATTAGCCCTAACTCAAAGAAAAACAGCAACAAAAAATTAATGATCCACCAAACCTCTCTTTGCACAATCTCCTAGCATTAGGAAGGGAGAAACCATACCTTCAGCTTCCTAAGTGCTCTTTTCATACATTCATCAGGGGATAGAAAACCCACAGAAAGCAAAAACTCTATCTTCAGATCACTGCACGAACCTGGCAAGCACTCCTACAGGAGAACCTGACTTCTTAAATGTGCTGTATCTAAGCCACAGCAATATTTAACTCTTAGAAAACATATTCAAGAACAAATTCTTTGGAAACACATAACTCCTTTCAATCTTTCTTACTGGCTTATAAAAGAGCCACCATAAGTGAATTGAGTAGTGATATTTGCAGCTTCTAAGACCTAAGCACGGCTCTAGCAGTATAAGGACAACTTTCATATTTTCATACTTTACATACATTAAGAGGGACCTCAAAAACCTTATGCATCTCACATCTTGGAAGAAAAGTTACAACCCATTAATTTCTATTACCTGTTTCTTTTTCCAAAGATTTCTAGAATTTCTCAGATTTTTTCCTCTGTTTTCTTTAGAGCACATGTCAATATGACTTAGTCAGTAAAAAGTTGCAAAGGTCATCACTTGTCCAAGGAAATAAAAGAATCTTCTGTGACAGGAAGATCTTCTGGTGTTGTCCTTATTTTCCTAAAAAGGAATTATTTTGGTCAATAACCGACTTGGAGTAGAATATCTCTCATATAAATTCTGGAATACTTTGCCAATTGCACAAGACTTGTGTTGGATTGTGTGCAAGTACTGGTGGTTCTTTCTAATTCAAATGAGAATTGTTATTATCCAGAGATAGTCGTGTATGTTACCAGAGCCAAATGCAGCAATAGTCAGAGAACACTGACGTAATGTGTGAGTGCAAAACATAATGAGACAATAAGATTATGCAGATTTGGGCTGCAAAGAGTTAATACACTTGCATAAAGCAAATTAATGTTCTCCCTCTGTTGGTCCATCACTATTACATTTCAGAGTGTTCTCAAATCTTTGAAACGTGTTGATACAGCACTTACTTTAGGCTTGACAGAGGGATCAATTTGTGGCTTAATATCCGAAGTAACACTTCGTTTTATACTTCCTGCTATTGATCTGCTCTTATAATCATTGTAACAATGGATTAGTGAGGAGAAAAGTATTTTCATTACAAATTGTCTGGGATTAAGTTGAATTATTGTCAGCAAGGAAAACTTTTTTTCTAAGTGCTTCCATCACTTCAAAACTTTCTCCAGAGAAGAAAGAATCTTCTCCTGAACATGGATCAAAATAACACCCTCAAAATGAGGAATATAGAAAAGTTAAGAGTGCAGGAATCCTATCAGTGAAATGCCAATCTTACATAAAATCCATAAACCTTTGAAATCTCCAGCACTGTGCAGAAGCAAAACGAGGGCCTGGCATAACACTTGTCCCTCTACATATGCAGGGGACATATTACTCATTTTCATCAGGTCCACCTGACTTTCTGAGACCTTTCCAGTAAAGCCACCTCACTCACTCATTTAAAATGCTAAAAAGCAAATGAGAAACCTACGGCTCTGTCAAATGCACAGGACAAGCAACCACTGACTCTAACTAGTGTTAGCCTCAGAGGGACAGTTTACAGGGACAGGAAAGACTTCATTGTCATCAGAGAGGTCTGAGAAGTCACAAACTTGAAGATTTCCTCCATGGAGAAAATGGTCATACCGGATATATATTGGGTCTATGTGCTGAATGGAATGACCATTCCTGCAAGCCTTTGTGGGACCAACAAGGATGGAAGGTAACTGCTCCATGTACAAACCTTCAGTGCATTCAGGGGGACAGCAAAGCAACACCAGTAAGCAGATGAGTGTCAGGGAAAGAGAAAATGGATAAAAATAATGGAGCTTTGTGCTGCATGTGAACATGAAGAAGAACAAAAGAATGAAAGAAATTAATGAATTTGGTTTTGCAGAATTTGCATGAAAGATCTTAACTTGCAGGCTCTTACACATGAATAAGAACAGGCAGATAATCACTGAGTGCAGGAGAAATAAATGACCAGAGGAGTAAGAAAGGAAATCTTGAATTCTACAAACTGTAGATTTTCAACTGACAACTTTCTCCACTGCTGCCGCTCTCCTTACCAAAGTGAGTGTGCATGATAATGGTAAGCTATTCAATTCACAGACATTGTGCAAGTCCATTAAAAACTGCAGGACATTTTTGACATACATAAATACCACTAATAGAGATCATTATTAAAATTTAATGATCCTTGGAACAACATGTTACTTGAAATCCCTGCAGAATACTGTCATTTGCTAGAAAGAAATTGGCAGAGAAGAGTTACTTGACGTTCTTAGGGTCTGGCAAACTGGCAAAACTCCAAGATTTTATTTTTCTGCTACAAGATTTATCAAAGAGTCAATGGTAGGATTGTGTATTCTTCATTAAATATATATTAATACACAGTTCAAATTCAGCAATTGTCAGAAATGTCTGACTCAATAATAATTATGGCTTCTTAAGAGTGGGGAAGACCCTCTGAATTGTGTGAGTAGGCATAATAATTTCTAAAGCAGCCTACAAGACATTACCTAAAGAGCTTGTCCAAGCAATTAGGTTATGTTTTAAAAACAAACAGCAGCAACAACAACAAAAATCAAACAACAGTAATCAATCCAGATTTACTCTAGGAAAGGCATATACCTCTCTATATAAACATCCCATACAAAAAGGAATCTACTCCCTTAGGCAAGCTTCTCAGCCAGCATCCTCTCCTGCTCTGTGGTTGCTCATGCCCTCACTGGACAAGGAGGGTGCCGTTTCAGTGGGGGTACTGCAACCTGTGGAGTCTTCTCTGTATGTCACCAGCCCAAAAATTCTCTGGAAAAAACATTTGAGAACCATTGTGCTATCTATCCCTTCATGACAGGAAGCTTGCACTGCAGACTTCCATTTCTCTTGTCTTGCATAATATAATTTTTATCTGTTTAATTCAGAATCACAAATTACAGTAGTGCCCATACTGTTACCACTGACACAGAATGAAAACAAAGAATTCTGTGTTTACTAAGGATTTGACAAAAGGTTTGGTTTATAAGTCCCAAAGGAACTATGAGTGCCCTTTTAAGTGTAATTTTGTGCAAGTGCACTGCAGATAACCTCTTCTGGAAAATAACTGTTTGGGCAGCTGGAATTTACTGTGATGTCATCAGGAAACTACTGTTACAATAATCCACCCATAATGGCAAAAACAGTTCCTGCAACATTTATGTAACATACAGCACCCTGCAACACATCAGTCTATTTTAGCAGGTGCAGCTTCTCAAAAGCTGAAAAATAAAAGATTGATCTGTTATTAATACAATTTTTTTTCTGTATATGACTGGACAATCTGATTCTAATCCTCTGTTTTTGTTAAGCAAAAGAAGGTAACAACTACTTCAGTAATGCTACTTTAATTTCAAGGGATCATGTAAACACCATAAAGAGCATTCATAAATATTCCACCTGGGTGCCCCACTAAAGAAAAAAGGCTTTTAAGAGAATACTGAAATATCAAGATATCAATATTCCATTTAATATAATTAAAAATTCACTGACATAAAAGACACTGAATGACTGGAATGCTTACAATGCTGGTTTAGTGCAACTTCTCAGTCAATTTGAAGCCTTGGTTCAAGCACCCAAATTTACAGATAAAGTCAGCATACTGATTAGTCTCTTTTGTTTACCTTCCTTATTTATTGTTTTACAAGCTGTAAGATGGCCTGACAGTCCTTTGCTATTACATCTAAACCTTGCTCTACAATTACTGTGACCCTAGTAGGTAAGCCTTGGGATTTATGTCCCACAGGGTCCTCAGGGTAAGTTCTTGGTTGCTTCATGGGCTTTCTATTACTCCCATGCACAGAGCTGAGTTCTAACTGTGCTGACCCAAAGCAGCAGTGATCCCAGAGAAGAAAATGCATGCTACAAACCCAGACTGGATTTGAGCCAACACTGTTGAGATAAAAAGATGTCTAATATTCTTCAAAAACACAGCAGTAATAAATAAAAAGGCAGTGCATTTCAATGTCACCCATTTCTCCTTTATACATCGACAAATTGCATGTATTAAATTGCATTACTACAATTGCATGTATAACACTTTCCCAGATCCTGCTGAGAAGGTTGTAAGGTGATGAGAAATGTTTTATTTCATGTGCTGGAAATGCCTATTAAATAATTCTGGATCTAGCTTGTCAAATCGTTAAGGAAGCTTCCCTGTCTGCCCACCCAGGAGCCACTCTGGCAGTCACACTCCCACCACCACCGACTTTCAGTGCCAGGACAGAAGGCCCTTCACACCAGGCGGCTCCAGTGACCCGAGGGGTGCCCCCCTTGACTACCTGCACACCCCACACTCACACAGTCAGACAAGGTTTCCTTACTAGCTTGACCCTGGCTTTCCCACAGCAGAGTCTCAGGTGTCTGGTTACTTTGAGTAATTTAATAGTGGTGCAGCAACACAAAACCAGCTTGAGCTCGTGCCTTCCAGGAGTGACCCCCAAGAAAGGAATCCCTGGGATTTTGTACCCTCACAGTCTGTGCATCGAACCTGTTCCTCACATGCTCTTCACGCCCCTTACATGTGCCTCTTGGTCCAATGCTGATATTTGGTCTGGGGTCTTCTTGTTTATTTGGATTGTCCAGCCTCTGGGTGATCAGCCACACCCCAGCCGGTGCCACAGGTCCCTGTGCCCTTTGTCATGCAAAGGGTCAGTGCCAGATCACAGCCTCTGGCCTGGGGGTCCCAACATTTACCCCCACCCAGGGCACAACCTGCAGCTCACACAGCAGCTGCACATCCAGCTACTGGTACTAAATGTATTTCTCAATAAAATGTCCTTGTAGCAGAATTAAAAGCAGATCACTCTTTGTTATATGTTCTATTACATGTCAAAATAAAAACAAACCAAATTCCAACCAATTGGTTTTGGTTTTTGGAGTCCTGTGGTGGGAGGGGATGGGTGGCAATTTCTGTCTGGCTACAAACATTCATTGATTCTCTCTGCAGTGCAAGTCTCCAGACAGTGGCTATGGATGACTATGGATGATCTAAATCCTTAGCTGAAACTGGAAGATGCTACAGACTGAGAGGGTTTTTTTCACATATAAGTGAACTTCCTGCTGCAAGAACATGTTTCTAGACATGTCTCTTCTGCTGTCTGTTCCCACTCCTCCCCACCCCAATCAGCCCAAGAAAAGCAAAGCAAGGAGCAGGATGTGGGGGTAGTTGACAAACAACAGGGGTTGCAGATGCTCGGCATGTTACTAGACATGCTAAGAAAGGACATAAACAAAGCAATTTTTTGCAGAATCAGTATCTTTTCAAGATCAACAAATATATTCTAACCCAGGGACTCAGGACAGAGTGACAATCCAAAGCTCCAGAGAAGAAAAACTCTATGGTTTTGGTCTTCAAAGCATTTTGAAGTATCCACCATTTAGAAGCATTTCCAGAATCCAGTTAAGAAAAGGATAATAAAAATGGACCTTTTTTTCCAGCTACTGTTGCAATGTATTTATGAGCCGTTTGAAATACAAACTTCTGTGCAGGATGAAAATGCACCATATATGGCATTTCTGAGTTTCAGCATGCTCTGGTTGTCCTCAAACAATTTTCAGTCTATTTTGTTTGGTAATTAAACTAATTGAAGCAAGAGATTACAAGGCCTGCAAAGACATTTGAAGAGCAGCTGGGATGTTTCTGGTTTCCAATGTGTTGCTCACATGGGATAGATTGGATAAAAGGAGACAGATTTCAGCTGAACTTGTAGAAAAACACTAAACAGTGGAAGATGCTGCAGGAGCTTATTTAGTAACATACATTCCCAAAATTTTAGCAAGAGCAGAAAATGCACAGTGAGAAGGACCTTGCAAAATCAGTTTAGGCTACTGATCAGGATGCATTATAACTGTCCTCCTGGGTCAAGGCTGATTTCCAACTAACTACTGCAGTCAGAAATAGATCCTTTAAAAAGCAGTAGCAGAAGTAGGGGTAGTCCAAAGCGATCCCTCCCGTGGCATACTGCTGTAATTTCTGGCAATCAGCCGCTCAGTATCTTCACAATTCAAAGGTGTGTTGTGTTCAACAGTTGGGGAGGTATACAGGGAAGCAAGTATTTGTCATGTCATTATCTTAAGACATGACAAATATTCATCCAATGTCTAAAGATGACACAGAAATTTTATCAGGAAGCAGCTTTTAAAAAGGAGAAAGTGCATTTTTGCACTGTGCTTATTTAAACTGTGGAAAATATTGGCATAGGTTGTTGGGGAGGCTGAAATTAGGTCAAAAGCAGTCGGAATTATGGAGGATACATCCAACTGTCCCCACAGAATCTTAATCCTGCTTTCATACAGCATCAAGTCCCTTGAACTGTGTAAGAACAGGCTGATGGCAGTCCAGGCCATGGGCAGAGCCTGTTCTTTCTTTTACTGACAGTAGCATACACTTAACAAATTGAGCTGCCCATAGGCGGATGTACCCACATATCAATCCTTTGAGAGGTCAGACCAACAGAAGCCTATTAATTCTCAGTGTTTAAGTCAAGAGAGAGAACACAAAGTCCAGAAAAAACACTCACCACAATCCCCCCAACAAAACCTATTAATGACAGCAACTCTGAGATCTGACATGCCTGAACACTGCATTTTTAGTCCAAGTTATTTTAAGCAAATTCAAACCAGTCAAAATAACATGAAGCAAAGTAATAAAACTAAATGGGAGAGTAATTAAAAAATTCTCAAATGTTTTCAGTCATTTGTACATTTGAAATTATTTTACCTTTTCTTCCAATGCCACTGCTGTTCTGCATCATGTCCCATCCCTCTCATACAGACATTTTAATTTAGTAGTCACAGCCGTTCACCTCCATTTATCTTGACTTACAGGTGCTCATAGTGCAATCTGTTATTTAATTGCTCCATGTCCTGCTAAAACAACAGTAAGAACACAGTCTTCATGAGAACAAAAAAACTCCAGCAAAACAAACCCAAGAGATTCACAGTTAATAATGAAAAGCACTTTATCCATTGTAGCAGCAGAAGTCCATGCTCAAAAGGGTTTAAAACTATAAGAGGACATGAAGCAGTAGAGCCTAGAAGAGCTTAATGAAAGTGTAACTGAATACAGCTCCTAAGCAGACCATGAGAAGGTGAAGGATGTGACACAGAAAAATCTACATATCTGAAAGGGGGAAAAAAAGTTATTTACTGAACAAAAAGAACAACCATGTCCTAGGTGGTAGGAGTAAGTTAAATGTGTGTTAGAAAAAACATCGACATTGGGGAAGCATGGGATAAAAGGTTAAAGCTGACATTTAAAGTATTTTCACTGTATCAGTTGTCAGAAAATGTTACCTTGTAAAAGCAGTTTGGATGGAAAACAATAGGTAAGTAGGAACATTTATATCAGGAATTAACAACTCCAGAACAGAGGTGCAAAGCCAGGACAGCACAGGCCTCACTGACAGGTCAAAGGGAGAGCTGATGATATCCAATTAACTAATTACTGTCTGCCAAAAACTATGAGTGGGCAACGCGAGTCTCTTGCTGACAGTGGGTTCATCCCCAAACCATTCTCCATACCACAGTGGGCTGGACAGGGACCACACCTGAGCCCTTTCTGCAAGAAGTTAACAAAGCTTAAGCCCATAAGCTGAGCACTGTAAAGTCTCTTCAGCCCTTCAAGAGAAGCTGAGGAGGCACCACGGAGGAGCCACGTTCTCTCAGTGCTACATGCCTGGGGATACTTCACAACTTGCACCTGCCTGTGACTATTTATTCATCAACTTGTTTCTCGTCAGAGCTTCACCAAAACATAAAATTTAAACATGTTGTTAAACCAGATTAATTGTCAATACTGACATTATCAGAGACTTTCAGTCTCAGACCTCAGGTGCTTTCCCCCCGTGCATAGGCTGGATTGCTACAGTGATGCACGTGCTTTGTTGGGCGCTTCAAACCCTTGGATGCACTGGAGATGTCCCAGACCAGGCAGTGTGTCCCACACTGATCACCGTGGTCACCACAGCGGCCTTTTTAACGTCCCGAAAACCAGGGGCACAAGCCCTGGGTACGGAGGGTAAGCCAGACCCCGCGTTACTGCCGTCCCCGCGCCCACCACACACTCTCCGACACCTCGGGCTCCCCCTGCTCCCTCTGTCTCACGGGCGAGAAGCGAGACCTCTCCGCATGGGCCAGCCTGCTGGCGGCGACCCGAGCCGGCTCCTACCTGTGGGCCGCGGGAACTTGGGAGACAACGGGAGCGCCCGCCCGTCGCCTGGCAACGCCCGCGGCCGCTGCGCCTGGACCGGCGCCGGCCCTGCCCTGCTCCTGCTCCTGCTCCTGCCTCTGCTCCTGCCCCTGCCCCTGCCCCTGCCCCTGCTCCTGTCCCTGCCTCTGCTCCAGTCCCTGCCCCTGTCCCTGCCCCTGCTCCTGCCCCTGCCCCTGCCCCAGCCCCTGC
>JAOXXN010000065.1:17898870-17917970 GCA_026770055.1 Myrmophylax atrothorax
CGGGGAATGGAGCCTGGCAGGGAACCCTTCCCGGCTGCGAATAGCAGAGGAGAGTGCCTGCAGAGGGAGGAATGGAAATGCAAACAACGGGAGCAAAGTGGGGAGAGCACCGCTGGGCTCGGCATTGAGGACAGGAGCGGGACGGGAAAGGCAGCAGGACTCTGTGGGATTTGGGTGGCAGGTCTCTTGGGATTTGGGGATATCTCTGTACCCAACAACATTGGAAACCTTTGCTGTCCAATGAGTAACTAAAGACGCCATCATGCATAAATGTGATTCCACATGCCAGCAGTATGTTGAGGACCAAAAACTACAACAAGGCTGGTTTCACCTAATTATTTTGCATTTTAAAAAACTGAGAAACAAACAGATTAAAAGATTAAAATTCCAGACCAGAGCTGTAAAAAGATTAGACACATAAGGATGAAGTTTATCATAGACTGGATGCAAGGGATGTGGTTCAGCTTCTATTGGTGACGTGATCAAACATCTCTGTCAGTGGAGAAGTGCAACTTCAGAGCAGTTCTGTGAGCTGCAATGTGCTATTCTTTCACCATTCACCATCTCCTGGTTGGAAACTGCCACAGCATCATCATATTCCTCTTTCACTATTCAACCCCATATGAATAGAATCATAGAATGACCTGGGTTGGAAGGGACCTTAAAGATCATGTAGTTCCACCCCTGCTGCCATGGGAAGGGGCATCTCCCTCTAGACCATGTTGCTTAATGCCCCATCCAATCTGGCTTTGAAAAAAGAGTACTTATTAATTTCTGGGGGAGATTTTCTGGGACATCAGAAATTCACAGTCCAGGATTAACTTTCTCTGGTTTAATGAGTTACCATGCATCTGCAGAGCCATCTGAACTGACCATGTTAATAGCCCTTCCACTCTAAACCAAACATGTTTTCTTTCCCTTAATATAATTCATTTTAAAAAGCAAGGGACTAAATCACAATGCAGTGAGTTTTCACAGCTCCACTGAGAGGCAGTAATTCATTAAACTGGGTTAATTCAATCATCCATACTCGTCTATCCATAAATTAAATTTGCCTGTTTGGACACATGCATTACCTGATCTCTTAGACTCATCACAATATATTTATTTAGAACATTCCTCTTACCATTCTCACTTGCAGTTAGGAGAAATCCACATTTCTGCATTTAGATATAGGATTCATAAATCAGACACCTAGGAAAATGGGATTATACCCTCAGTAGTTCCACATCTGCTTTTTCAGGGGGTTACATTCAGGATGATACCCAGTGTTTTTTGGGGAGCAGGCTGTAGCAGAGTTTCTCCTGAGGGCAGGAAGGTAGGTGGATTGCATCAGCATTTCCTCTGCAACAACATTAAATTTACTCTAGTATTTGGAAAACACTTACACCATAGGTCAGGAAATGTGTTGACTCCCCTCTTGCAGGGTCTGACAGTCAATTAACATCAGAGAAAACCACCAGGGGCCTGATTTTCCAAGGTGATGAGCACACTCAGCTCCACCTGGTGTCATTGCAATCCAGCCGCCCATCTTCACAGGAAGGAAGGCAATGGGCCTTGACGTACTCCAGGAAGGCAGTGTGATTCAGTGAAAACAATACTGAATCAAGCATCTGCCCCTCGAATTTTATTCCAAACTCTGCCATTTATTTTTCAGGTAACTATCTCAAGTCACCTTGACTCACTTTCTCAACATACTCCTTCTTGGGCTACACTTCCCAAAGAAAATCTACAGAGTACACATATTGTGTATGCACACATCTGAAGGGTAGTTTTCTTCTTTTCCTTGTTTTGCTGGAAATAATCTTGTTATGGCCAATGCAGCCTGAACTATTTGAAACCAATCAAGGAAGAAACGCATCTTCCCATCACTGAGCAAGAGAAAAATCTGGCACAATTTCAAGGTAGATGCAGAAGCTTTATGTCTGTCCTGTTCAGAGTTACTGTAATTCTGCTGGCACCATTCCCAGAGCTGAGCTAAGGTCAGTGAGAAACCTGTAAATTAATTACTGTGGAGCTGATGTGATCTCTATCCAGGAATCATGTTGTACGCTCACGAAGCTTTGTGGGAAATATGATTCAGTTTTGCCAATAAATGTTTAAAATTTAAAAAACTTAATGTTGAAAATTAGCATACCCTGAACCTATTTGGAGATGTTGGACCTGATTCTGATGTCACCATCACAGGAACTCCACAAAATAGGTTAGTCTGGATTAATTATATCAGTGCTACCCAAATGAACAGGAATTGAGTGAAGCCCTCTCTGAAGCCTGGAAGAGCACTCTTTTCATTTGAGAGTCTTATCTTACAAAGAGGAGATTTGTCTGTCCTCCTGGTTTTATCCAGACACAAGCAACATTCAGTCAACCCAGTCTCTAATTAATATTATTGAATAATAGCTAATCGCTGTTGCTCCTTGCATTATTAACATTTAGGAATTCTATTGTACTGTGACCCAGAAACACAGAACCCAAAAGTACTTTCTGGTCAGAGGAAACAGTTTTCTGCTATTGCCGGTAACCGCATCAGAGTAATTTAGATACCTGTCAGACCCCTATCCTGAAAGACTGGTCCAAAGCCTCTATCTGAACATTACAGACCTTCTAATTTATAGGCTAAAATTATTTATTGCCAAGTTATACCTACTCATTCTCTTGCCAAATTATTTTTCAGCTTAAAATACCTCTTCTCCTCTGATGTTTGCATTCCTGATATATTTATAGGGCCCATTGTCACCTTCTCTCAATGCTTCTTTTGCAGAGTCATACAAACCAAGCTCAAAATTTCTTGTCTTTAAAGACAGGCTCAATTTTTTTTTATATATCCTGGGGTCATGTTATCAAGTTCATATCAAACTGGTTGCTCACAATCATTGACTATTAAGATGTGGTTCCTCTCTCTCTTTGTCCTCCCTGGTTGTAAAGGCAAATGAAATAGAAGTTCCCATCACAGTAAAATAGTTTGTAAGTACGTGACCCTGCACCATGTAACACTACATTTTATTCAATTCCTATTACCCCATCCCTTTTTTCCCATCTTACTCTGATGATACCCCTTAATAATTAGCAAAAGTTATTAGCATGTTTCTATCTTTTCCAAATGGCACTAACAGAAATTAAAATGAGTATTGGCCATAAGAACCTCCACTACAAACTATCTCTCTGCCTGGTAGCTGTCCCTGCAAAATGATCTTTTATCCCCATTAGCCAGCCCTGTAGTCTCCTTTTTGTCCTGTGAAAATCCCTTTTCACAACTATCAATTTCATAGAGTAGTTTGAGTTGGAAAGACCTTTTAAAGGTCACCTAGTTCAAGTAGATAACACAGAACAAGGATATTCATCCTCCTTTTATATAACAAGACAAAAATCAAAACTAATTTGAGATTATGGAGAATTCATACTATAGTACTGCCATAATACCATACTGCATCCAAACTGCAGCTCTGCTGGGAAATTCTCCATTTTCTTCTATTGCACAATAAGCAGAACACTGACTACTTTGGTAGTTCTTCTGTCAGTTAGGAACCAGCAACTACCATAGTATTTTCAAAAAAAAAATCAGCTCAGGTCAGCAGCAAGAGCTTTGAAGTCTCGACTGGGGCATTAATCTCATGATTTCGTGTGACTGAAGTCACTGTGTTCAGGAGATGATGCAAGAACAGTTTCAGCCACAGCAGGTGTTTAAAACTTCATCCTTAGAAGTGCTGAATGAGGCTGAGAGGGAACGACAACTGATCTAAAGATCCGGAGGATGACAGGAGTCTGCAGCTTGAATTTATTTTGCTGTCACTGCACCTGGCATGAAAAGAAAGGGCAATGAGAGAATCCAGCTAAAAAAAAAATCTTCTCTGACTCAGTGAATCTGGCCATTTGTTTTTGCTCCTTTTCACAGGCTTATGTGAATTCATAAAGTGCAATCAGAAAGGAAAGCTTTGTCGGGCAACATATGGCATTTTGTACAAAGCTGTATCTTTTCAAACTGAACTAGACCTGTAAAAACTTTCCTTAGTTTTTATAGAGTATTTTAACTCACACTGAAAGAGGGACGATCATAGTTTTATTTTGCCCTTGCTCCTATGAGCAAGTAAACCAAACTGCTGATGTCACCAAAGTCACACAGAAACCGTGTGTGACATCTGGAGTTGACCACGCATGTCAGAGGTCCTGAGCTAGGTGCTGAGTGGCAGAACACATCTCCTCTCACTGCTTCATGCTTGCTCAAGGACAATGAACATTCTCCTTGCCTTAGTAGATTTTTGGGGTACCAGAAGACAACAAAACCAGCAAATGGCACCTTCTCATGGTGAAGAGTCTCTTACAGAAAAAGTAATCTTAAGACAGGCTTCATTTGTGTTGGGATACCTCAGCTTAAGCCCTGTAGCTCTGCTGGGAGGGAAGAACTCTGATGGAATCCCAGTTACTTTCAAGCCATAGAGGGCTCTTTCCTTCCTTTGTACTATTTCTTTAGAAAAGCAGGCTTTGGTTCATGACCAAGTGATTCTACTCTGAAGTAGCTGCATTACTGTGCAGTCAAGGTGATTGACTGGGATGAAAGACATGAGATAGCAAAGGTGAGAGAGGGCACTGTATCAGTATTTGAGCCACTGAGCCAGAATTTCCTAATTCCAGAAGGGCTTATTTCTTAATTCTGCTTTAATTTTAATGAAAAATGGTAAATAAATAAAAATAAATAAACAAACAAACAAATAAATAATGTAAGATTTTCCTCCCTTCCCAGTTACAGTAAAAAGGAAACAAAAAACTTTCTTATCTGAAAAAAAAAAATATTGAGAGCGAGAAAGGCATGTTTGCACTCCCTTGTTTATATCATTCCTGATTCGAGATGAATGAATGAATGGTAACTTGAAATGCTTGGATATAAATTATTATTGTTTTGTGTCTCTGTTCAAGGCCCTCTATCTTTCTCAGGGTTTTTTGGGGTCCAACTATTTCCTGGTTTTGGAAAGCTCAAGGATGCTATCTGCACACATCTGCTTTTCCAGGGTATGGTATTCTGTCCCACTGTATGGGACAAGTCCAAAGCTGCTAAACAGCTGCCAGATGGTAATTTTTACTAAAAAAATTGGTAGATGCAAATCCCGACATCATTACAACCATAGTACTACTACAGGGATTTCATTCAGTCCAGGGGCATCACAGTTCTTGGTGTGGTGAAAACCCTCTGTAGGAGGTCTTGCTTAGAGGTCTTAAAAATGGAAGACTTAAAATAAAAATATGAAAGGAAAAGTGCTGGCTGCAGGACTAGTGCCCCTGGACACAGAAGATCTCTTGCTGATGCTATTTATAATCCACACCTGGTCCACATTGTTGGTGGTCCTTGCATTTCTTCTGGCATGAATTCCATAGTCAATGATTGAGTTATAACTTTGTTTTCAACAATAAACTAAGAGGAAAATGAATTATGTTGGAAAGGAGTTAAGGTCAATGACCTCCTCCACAGTTTTTCAGGAGCATCATTTCTTCTTTACATCGCTTGTTGCAGTGTAAAGGAACCTATGGCCTCACTGTGCTTTTAAGGTCTGTTGTTCCAAACAGGCTTTAGCTGTTAAATTCATCTAGTTGTCTTCAGACAGGGGAACCAGCAGCTTTCCAATGTGTACTTGCTTTTTGTGCCAATGCAAAGCCATGATGAAATGTTTCCAAATCAGAAAAGAGTCTGTTTATTTTCAGTTCCCATCAGTGTAAATGACAATATATGGAGAGAAGCAGTGGAGAAGCTGGAGCTTTAAAAAAATTAATCAGGTCAAAGCACCAGTTTGCATGCCATTACACCACTAGTTTGCATGCACTTTGCACAGTTCAAAGCTTACTCTGAATGCAACTCATGTACACAAAGGCTTTCAGCCATCACAGCCACAGCACCGCTGCAAGCCACACTACAGACAACAGCTCTGGCAAAAGTCCTTCACAAATCCCTGTGCAACAGGGGAGGAATAAGGTGGCTGGAGTGCAATCTGCAGTAGTGGAGGGAGGAGATCAGCAGCTAGATCACTCAGGCAGTTCTGCAGACTGGAACAAACACTGCAAACCCTGTGCATTGCTGTGCACATCCATATAATCCTAGGGCCAGTAGCCTAGAAGACATGGCTCTCTGTGCTAACACACTAAGAGCCAAAGCGCTCCTTTTAAGCCTCAAGTGCCTTGCCCGTTCTTGATGCTTCCAGAAGAGTTTCAGCTCCATGGTCTACTACGTGATTTGTGCTTGCTTCTGACTCAGCATCAGTGAATGAACCAAGCAAGGCAAAACTGGTCCTATCTGCTCTGTCAAAGGAACCCTTGACCCTACACATCTGTTTCTGCTGCAAGCAGCCTGGAGTCAAGTTCAGCAAATACTATACAGGAAAGCGATGTGACATGCCACAGTTCTGCACTGGATTTTCCTTTGAAAGTAAGGGTTCAGTTGCCTTTTCTATGAGTAGCCTCTTTGGAAAGCCTTGGGATTCATCTGTATTTGGGTCATTGTTGTGTGTAACTTCCTCTAGACTACTGGAAGGAATCCTATACTCACAGAAAGGGAAGGAAGTTTTGCTTTAAATGACAGGAGAGGCCTGATTTCCTAATACTCTCTTTACAGCCCTGGCTCTGAATTTGCATAATGCATGCTTAGAAAAAGGACTGTGTCTTACATTCCAGCAGCTAAGTTAGGTTAGTGATAAGAAGAGATGGATTATTGGTGCACTTCTGTACATTTTATGCACTGTCTAGAAGTTTCAGTAAAATTCGGCTCCATTACCTAACTCAGCATGTTGGCTAAGACAGACAGATGCTCAGGTAGTGTTTACAAGTATTAAAAACTACAAAATACATCCCAGTACACACAAATCTCACACCTACCTCAAATGCTTTGCTTGACAGTTTGTTTTCAAGGCTGGATGTGTCAGCAGCCCCACTGGCTGGGTGACAGCACATGGCAGAGAACATGGCATGTTGTTTTCTACAAGGGATTTCAGCTGTGCTTCTAGGCCAGCTCTTTGGCCATAAAACCCCACACCTTATCACTGTATGCTTGAACTTTTGCCTAAGCGTTCCATCCCAGCATCCTCTTCTCTTGAAACATCTTAGAAGAGAGTCCGGGGTAAACCCTCATAGGGGTTTAATAGAAATTCCTAGTGCCTGTGCTGTATGGTGTACATTTGGCTGACCATATCCCTTCAGCTGAAGACAGAAATTCAAAATGGGAATCCTCCTGTGACCACAAACTACTGTTATCTGTAGGAGTCACGATGTTCCTGTAGTGCTGTGACTCACCTTCATTCACTTCCACAGTCTGAGCAAAGACCTCTCATTCCCAGACTCACCCACCATTGTTAGCAACGGAAATGGACCTTTGACAATCTCTGTTTCAATTTGGAACTTTTGGAAAACATAAAGATGGTAAAACCAGTGCCAGATTTGCACCTGGATTTTTCTAATATGATGGGTCACAGAAGCTCGATTACTTCAAAAGTATTGCTGCAGTGAAATGAGCAGGAGTTCATGCATTGCACTGGCTTAAACTGACTCAACTCTGTGCAGTGTTTGGCTCTTGCTATTTTGTAGCACAGGTCTATGTAGATGGACACTTCTAAAATACTACCAAGCAGTGTGACAAAATATGTGTCCCCCCAACCACTACTGACACTCCACCACTGTCAGAACCTGTCTTCCTTGGAGTATGCACAAGCCTCCCCTGTCCTGCCCTGCACTGGTCACTCCCAATGCCACGATGTGGATGTACTAACACAGGGACATTCATTATACGCCATTCCTAGTAATCTTGTGTAGCAAACACTGGCAGCTGTTTAATATCTATGTTATTAGTTGATTACTCCCTGCAGTAGCAGATCAGGTTGCAAGTTAAGCTGATGTTAAAAATACATTTCCTTCTCATTCTCCTTCAAAGTCAGTGGAAACACAAGTGTCTAGCACTCAACTATATATTCACTGTTTACTGGTTGACTCCCGGTTTGTGGAAGGAAGATTTTCCAGGCTTATTTCACAATTTCCTTTTCTAGAGAACTGAGCAGTGGGCAGCTGGACATATGCCTACAGCTGTTTGCATAGGTCACTTCTTTCTTCTTTGAGATGCCTCACAGCATGTGAGCAAGACACACAGCCGTTGGCAACCCAGAGAGTGAAATACCCTCTGGGTATTTCACTCTCAGACTTTGGGGCAGGCAAATAAATAAATACATAAATAACCAAACCGTGGGTGCGATCTCAAACCTATTGAAGTTAAAGGAAGTGACTTCAAACCACATCCACCATCTAGCCTACAAAGAGGTGCCAAACTAACTCTAAGCTATTGGGCTTTCCAAAACCTCCACAAAGACCATATTTATAAAAGTGTTGTGTTGATAACAACCGTTGTGATAACTCCTGGTCAGTGACTGTTAAAATAAAATCCTTGTTCCAGCAGCATGTTTGGCTGCAGCAAGAGTTCCATGAAACTATTGCCTGCTGCATGCAATGAGTACGGGATCTTAAAACACAGAGGAAAAAAACCTGTTTGTCCCACTGTCAACATCCCAGCAAAGCCAGTTCCTATACCACTACCATACCATGTGCCTTCTTTGTGATCACATGCTTGAATTGCTTCCTCATTGTTTATACAGCAGCTATCTAGGAAATACACTCGGGGAGCATCCTAGTACTATATGCACAACTTTCTGATATGCCCATTTTTAATGAAGATGTTAGACAAAAAACTGCTGAGGAACACAGGTCCCTGTGACCACCCTACCCTGCTGATAATTCTGGAAGCCTCCCTTCTATGTGGCATGGTGCACGGTCAACTCCTAGATACAAGAAAGGCACACTCCCCATCGGTGCAATGGACAGAATCAGAGAACAGAAGAGACAGAGGACTTGGGGGCTCCGATAGCTGATCAAGATAGCCAGGTACTAGGGCTAATTACATAGCTCTGTCTGGATGAAGAGAGAAAGGAGAGAAAACAAATAAAAAGCAGGAATTAGGCTGAGGAATACTTCTATCATGGTCTCTGAAATACCACAGGTAAGCACAGACCTTAGAATAGGAAGTGTCTCCATCTTGGACACAGCAATATCTGAGTACCTTTCATCTAGCAATTTTGTAACACTATTTATAAAGGAACTTTATATCATCTTCTCTGCTGCAGCATAATATCTGCTTAGGCCTACAATAGCCTGACATTTTAAAATACCTCTGCCACATGAAAATGGACAGGGGACTCAGTACAAACATGCAGACCTCAGCTTGGCCCTTTGATAGGTGTCATATCACAGTATGGCTTGTGAAATCAAGAGCTACAATATGCTTCTGGAAACAAGTGTGCCAGCCAGAGGATAGATCTGCTTGCACAGTCACTGCACCTGGCATTACAGCTTGTGTTACCATCCAGACTATCTGTAGGTCCCAACCATCTATGAATGGAGCAGCCCAAGGGTCTGGGACATTCCTGAGGAACTGTGGGCTTGGGATGGGACAAGTGCTGGTTGCTGCTGTACCAAAGCCCGCTGAATGACATCTCAGAATAAGGTGCAATTTTTGTGTCAACAATGGGATCATTAATATGAGCATCTGCATGCTTCAGATCAAATTCCTTTCTTGGAATGATGCAAAGGGAGTAAGGAGGTATGTTTTGCTGAGCCTGAAGCTGAGCTCCCCTGCTCTGGACTGCAGCATACAGTCAGGAGGGTAAGTGTGTACAGACAGAAAGGTCTTTGCTCTCTAAGCTTGCCTGGCTCCTTGCCCAAGCTTCCAATGCAGCCAGTGAGGGTTTGACTTGAGACAATTTGATGGATACTGTGTGGGTGCTGAAGGCAAGAGAAGCCAAGAAAATGAAATATCTGTCTGTTAGTTGCTCTATTTCCTCAGATATTTAATGCAAAACCCTTCACTTCTGGAAATATACTCTGCATGCTGCTATAGATATGGTGTGGATTTTAAGTGTGATACTGAGAAAAGGGTGTAATACATAAACCAAGACTGAAGAGTTTTTAATCTACAGACCTCATTCCTTATATGTGGTAATAACATTCATGTGATAAATTAATTTATTTCTGCAAGCAGGTATATACATAGTAATCCCCATTTATCCCATTCTTTGACCTCCTCGGTAATATACCCATTGAGTTTTTACTCCTTGCACTGCTTTTAACTTTACCAAGTGCCTTAAGCCCTCTGAATTCTGATCATTGATTGCCAACAAACGCAGTGATTAAACTGAAGCCTGAACCATTCCCATTATTAAAAACTCACCACTTACCTTTTCTGCAAATTAGATTTCAACAGCATTCCTCTCCTGTTCCCCCTTGTCTGGCTCTGACTGAAAAAAAATATGCAGGAGCGTTTCCCAGGGTTAATTTTTAATAGCGTCCTCGCTGTTGCAGCAAATGAAGTCATTTATTATCCAGCAGGCAGCATGCTAACATACTAGGCAATAACAAATGCTAAAGGAGGTGACTCAGGCATACAATCAGGTGGAGTTCTACCTTCCCACCTGCTGGATGGCTCAGCACAAAGTGCCCAGCATGGCATTTTAGTTTACCCTACACTTGTCCAAGGGACATCTGGATTCAAGCCACATGGCCAGTGAGGTTTATTTGCTTCATAGTCATGTGTGAGGCATGTACAGAAAGGCTTTGTGGCCGGCCCTCCCTCTGCCTGGGCACTATTTTCCATTAATGAAACAGGTTAGTATTCCTCCTAGGTGGTCATCCCTGCTGCAGGAATGTGTCAGCCTAGGCAGTTTGACCCTAAATAATGTTTTATGATCTCAAGCAGACTGGAGTTCAGTCTACCCACCTGTAAAAGAGGTTTAATGGTAGAAGGCTTTTTTCTAGAAAAGCTGGGAGGATTACTTCATTTCTGAGATCTCTAGATGAAAACTGCTGAGTGGCAAAGGGCATTTTCAAATAACAGCTCAAAATTAGGGCCAAAGCAGGCTGGTAGCCCTATGAGCAGGTAGAAATAACTACAGAAGCTGCACTGCATTACCCAAAAGCCTCAGAAAGGCTGGGATGCTGATGATTCACAAACCAGAAAGTTCTTTTGAATTACTTATCAAATGGGATTCATGTTGCTTTCACTGCTCTGGCATGCACAAGGTTGGGCTGCAGAATTTCTTTTGCCAGCTCTTCAGAGTGAAATGTGGTGGTAATGCAGAGTTCACTCACCCATGTATCTATAACAGTTGTATTTTTGCTTCCGTACAGTAGCCCAAAGCCACCGCCGAAGTACATGAATCTTCACTGTATCTGCAGGAAGCTTCGGATCAGACCTTAGTAAGCCAGTAAGAACATGTGGCTAAACATGCTATATATAACAAGTTCACCAGCATATGCTAATTTCTGCAGGAGTGTTGGTCTAAGTGTGCTCCTGAAAACCAGGGAGATCTTAACTAAGGAGGTAGCAGTAGCTTCCTGTTTAGGCCTCACTTGAGTGCACCAGTGCCACTTATATGGGGGAAGAGAGCAGCTCTAAATCCATTCACTCCCCTGTGCACTACCCCAGAGAAGCTAGACTGAGACTGTTGTTTTAATTCACTTTGTGATCACGTAAGTCCCCCAGATCCCACTGCCAGTAAGCTCCAATGATTAAACAGCTTACTGAAGGGAAACTATAGCTAACACCTTCTATCCCTTTCAAAGCGTATTGCTAATGAGGACTGGGAAATCGCTCAGTGCTAATACAACATCTGTAGATTAACATAAGCTTGCTCATGTTTTTATAGTCAATGGCTGAAATTCCATCAATCACTTGGATTCATGTAACATTTTGGATCAGTGTTTTGGTATGTTAGCCTCAGTATTTCCCCAACTGAAGTCCACTGACTGGAAGTGGAAAAGGCAAAGTCAGGAATCTGAAGCCCAGGAATCTGTAATGAAAAGGAACCAGATAAGCAGGCTTTACTAAGGTGTCCAGGAATACAGCATACACTGAAGTGTCAAGAGCACCAAGAAGCAGAGAGATGCTGGGAAGGCTAGATTCCATCCTCTTCTCCAGTCAACAGGGTAGCTATATTTTATGTGAGTACTGCTTTGCAGCAGCTTTGCTTGCTTGCTTAGGTAGGAACCAAGGTGCAGGGCAGCTTCTCACAGAAGGAAAAGCAGAGTTTAGTGAAGGACTTGACAGAAGAGAAGAAAAGGCTCAGCAGCATGAGTGTGATGATTAGAAGGTGGGCTGCATGGCAGGGATAGAAACAATGTGCAGCCAGTACATTAGAAAGCAATCAAAGGAAAAGGAACCAGTAGTTTAAGTGGGTAAAGACAAATGTCTTTAATTCTATCTAGTTCTACCATGTGTGCATGCCTGAATCATGCTGCACAACACTGCTTTGAAATTTCTGCAAGAAACAGATGTAGTTAGCAATTGTTCTTTGCTGCTGAGGGGAAGAAAATCAGCATTAGCTCATGAAGAAGTAAGAAGACTGTTTAAAAAAGAATACAAATAATCTTACTCTCTTCTCCAGAACATGTGGGATAGTCTGACATTTCAGTACTAATTCATCTGGTACAGAGAGGCCTTGAACTACACAGATAAATCTGTTGCACATCAGTGAACGTATAAATGACAAAGGGCACAAGACATCCCTTAGCAACTCATCCCATTTCCACTCTGGAAATCTGGCTCCTGCCAGCAAAAGTGATAGATGACCCAGAGCATGGAAAGTGACCCCAACTCTCCAATAAAAAAACTAGTAGCATGTAAGTTGCAAAGTGCTCAAACTTTTCTGTAGAGTTTGAAACAGAAAATCACATGGGGATTCAATATTGCAAGGGCTTCTTAATAAAAATAAGGCTTTCAGCTTCTAACAATCTGAGTTACTGCTGTATGAAGACAAAGGCAAAAACCATATTTTAGAGTGCAGTGATCTGAAGATCAGGCTCCAAGGGAATGATTGACGTTCCATTCAAGCTGACAGCTAACAAAAGCTCCTGTACATGTGCCAGCAAACCATCGGCAGTAAAATCAGTGTGGCTCCCAACACGCAGATATCTGCATTACCAGACCTCCTACCCTACATGACACTTGCTGATTTACACTGGCAGGCTCAGTAGAGTGGAAGGAGACTTTCCAACCTTGGCAATTCTTGGTCAGGTGGGGGCATTTCATGAAAGAGTCAATGCCATTTCTGAGTAACTCAGGCTCCAGACGCACCACGTGATCAGCTATAACTCACTGAAAAAAGCACTAAAAGTCAAAAAGAACATTGTTGGGGGCTTAAGCAAACACCCACAGGAACAAAAGAGACACTGCAGAGGGCAGTGTCCTTCAGATCAGACTGAAATAAGAAGGCTGTTATAGAAAGAGCACTGCTTGTAAATACAACCTCCGAGATCAAAACTGTGTCTCATCTCTCCCACCTGACCACCCCCCACAGCAAAATCTGAAGTCGAAGCATCCCACCACCCACTCAGGTGAGGGCTTCATGTTACCAACTGTTACATGTCATGGCTAGGGAGAAGCCATTGTCATTCATTCCAATGATGTCTCTACAAGAAAGCTGACTGGGAAATTACTAGCCTTTGAACTATCTCTTTTTGCATGTGTGTATATGAATTATGAGGGGTTTTAATAGAAAAAAAGGAATCAGCAGCTGTCTGTATTTTAAACTGTGGAACACAGACCTCCTTCCACTTCCAAGCTCTGATTACAAAGCCTTTCACTTCTGCAATTACAGAGCATCTCCTCTCTGCAAGTTTCTATTCTCAGTTCATAATTGATCAAATCCAACAGTCAGTAGAACTCATTTCAGTCAACAGGAATCTTTCCTCTCTCTAGCTTTGGTGGTGCTTAGGCCAGGCACCTGGCAAGACATTGCCTTGCTTATTTCAAAAAGGAAATCCATAAGAAAGATCCTGTTCTGGATCAGATAGCCCCCTAGAACTGACGATTTTGCTCTACTGATTCAGAATCTTCTGCAATGTTTCAAATAGTTTGGTTGAAAGAAGACTGAGCACTCTTACTTAGAATTTAATCCAATATTTATAACATTATTTTGGGGATTAAAACCAAAGCAGTCCCACTCACTGCTTGAGTCATCTGAAGCAATGGTATGTTGTTGGAGATAATATAGAGGAAGATTTTGTTGATTGATTGAGGACTGATTCATTAATTCAGTGTTTTACTTTGTTTTGTTAATTGATTATTCAGGAAAATTCTCCAGTTCAGTGTCTCTCTTAAAAAACCCTTTGAAACCAGGACTGGGTGGTCTTTTCTTTTTTTCTTTCTGTGTGGTCTCTCAGGTGGACTGCTGCTTCGAAGACTTAGGTATCTCCAAGGGTCCCAGGCCCTTGGAATGGTGGTGCACACTTGCAGAATTTCACACTTGCGATGTCTCTCGTGGCCATGTCTCTCTTGATACAATCTGCAGTAAGGATTAGCCTGCAGACTTTTCCCAGTCTCTAGGAGACTGTGTTAGATTATAGTGTTGAACAGTTTAACATTGTTTCTAAGACATGACTTTCATTTATCTCATGTTTTCTGTGTGCTGCAGAAGACTCAGATTTCCCCATAGTCTTTTTATAGTCAGTCATTCACAGTACAAGAATTCATTGTCAGAAGCAAGATCTAGCTTTGCATCTCCACATAGATTTATCTGATACATTTAGAGTTTCTCTCAAAGGCTTCTTTCCAAGTCATGCTATTGTTGGGGCCTGTAATCTAGCAGTATTTTCTCTACAACCTTTCCAGGAAGCTAGAAGGGGATTGCCCATCAGTCACAATAATTTTACCTGTGAATTCAGCTAAGCCCCCGAGCAGCTCAGAAGGCTGGCCGTTGTTTCTCAAGCCCTATAGTACTACATCAACAGCACAAAATTTAACTGGGAGAGAGTGTTTTTAAAACAGAAAGAGGACCATACACTTCACTCCATCGCACAGTCGGAGCTGTGTTACTTGTCATTCATATCAGTAATCCATTGGTTTTTCCTTCATTTTTCAAGACCAGACATTCTTTCCAGCTCTTGGGTAACGCAAACATTTTGTGTAAAACCTAGACTCACTCCAGATCTACAGATTAGCCTATCTTCAGCACAGGAATCCAGCACTAGTTCCACTGGATTCTGTGACTATTTGCACATGCAACAGTTTTCAAAATTGTCCTCCTCTGAGCTAACAAAGCTCAGGTTTGATTTTCTCCCACAGCGATAATTATGAGTGTTTCCCCTCTCTGCCCGTAGCTAATTCCCTTTGCCATTTCTAAATTCACTCACTAGCCCAAGTAAGCTGTGTAGCAATGAGTCTGCCCTTCCCAGGAACAGCCCTGTAAAGGGCATGAGTTTGAAGACAGACTTTGCATGCTCTGTCCTAGGTAATTTCAAAATACTCACAGATCTGCAGAGATTTATTCCACCTAAAAAAATAAAGAAAGGAGGAGGGGGGAAGAATGGAGATTGCCACAGAATACAAGCCAAATTAATTTCAGAATTGGTTCATCCTTTACTGGCATCTTCAAAGTTGCATCAGCT
Organism: Myrmophylax atrothorax; assembly: GCA_026770055.1. Classification (NCBI taxonomy): domain Eukaryota; kingdom Metazoa; phylum Chordata; class Aves; order Passeriformes; family Thamnophilidae; genus Myrmophylax; species Myrmophylax atrothorax. The sequence continues at coordinate 17,914,327 of JAOXXN010000065.1, forward strand.
TGTTGAGGAAATGGATTTGGCCTTGTATTTCTGAGAATCCAGGCTTGCTTCAATTTTTCTGAATACTTCCTTCTTTTTTTCTGACTGCACTTCAGTTTTGATCCAAGTATCAGATGGGCCCACAAGGCAGCTGACTTGCACTAAATCTAACTCAGACTTCTACTGACAGGTTCTGCTACCTAGATGATGCATGGCTCACTAGTGAACAAAATGGATAAGATCCCGACTTCTTTCCTTCTTATAGCAACAAAGCACCTTGTGATGATTTTTTTTTCTCTTTCATAAGCTGGTTGCTATGGCGAATCACTTGTTTTACTCTGTCAGATCCTACAAGGAAACACTTCGCATTCCCTAGAAAAACAGAAATTTTGAAAGTTGACTGCGTATCTGTTTGCTTTCTGCCATGACAGTACTCATCCTCTAAGCTCAGGGAGAGATGAACAAGAATAACATGTCAAGAAAAGAACTTGAAGGTTTCTTGAGTCTAGTGTTAGGGTTAGGGTTAGGGCAGAAGGACTAAATTAAAAAAATCGTGAAGAATATGGTGCAGTGGGGAAGCAAAAGTCCCAGGGATCTCTGCTTTTCTCAGTACACCCTCAGAGACACTCTGAAAGAGAGCACAGTGATAAAGTCTGCTTTGCAAACACTTTCCAAGAAAGTTTCAGTTATGCAGAAGTGTTCATCCAGGAAAATGGACTAGCAGGAGCTCAAAAAAAAAAAAGGAAATAGAAAGAATCTGCATGATTAAAAGTCAGGGCAACTTGTAAACAGGTTGAAGCAACAGGAGATTCAGAACAACAAAAGCAATGGACACCACTAATCTACTCTCTGTGTCTGCTGAGAACTGACATACTCTTCAGCATATCAAAAATATATGATGCATATCTAAATGTATTTAGGTATGTGTTCTTGTGAAGTTAGAAAATTACTGTTACTTACTTTGCTGATGATTTTGATGATCACAGGAAGAAATTTTCATGGTTTTTTGGGGGAGAGACAGAATAGTTCAAGCTGGCCATTGTCTGGGTATTTCTACTAGAAATAATTCCAAAAAAGACTGTAACTTCAGAAATGTCAGCAATAGCCTTGATCTGTAGCTGATGGGCAAGTTTAGTTGCTCACTAAGCTCTTGGCATAAGTCTGTATGTCACAGAGTGGACAGCTAAGATTATTTCTTGTTTATGATTCCTCTCTTGCAGAAGTTAAAGAGGGTATGACAATATCAAGGAGTTATTTTTTGGGTCAAAGCACCTACAAAAATCAGTGATGTACCTTCACAGACTGAATTTAGAGTGTTGGTGCAAAAAGTCATGACAGGATGAGCATGTCTATGAGTAATGGCCTCCCACCTGCAAGCTACATACAGTTTGGGGAAGACAATCGGGAAAAATTGAAGTCTTGTAAACGATGGAACAGCTTTCCAACCCCACTACAGATTTTGTTTTTGCAGTTTTACTACGGCAGTGAGGACCTTCTAAGATACTCTCCCTTTCCTTTTCATTCCTCTGCATGCCTGCGGACCCAGTATTTGTTTAGCCTTCCTCTCCTGTCCAGCAAGGCTTACAACAGCCAGAGCACTACATGATATCTACAGAGCTGCACATTTTTCTTTGCCTGCCTTGGGATTCACCGCAGAGCACAAGAGCTGCACTGCTGCTTGGTGGGGGAGCTGGAGGAACTTATTGTCAGTCCAGCTGAAGACACATCATGGGCTGAGTTAGCAGAACGGTGTTAGTAGGCTGAACTACCTTCTTGCGGTGGCATTTCCACTGCTGATGCTGTGGCACTGCACATGCCATGTTTAAAAAAGGGGGTTTTGTCTCCCAGAGGCTTCACACAGGCCATGTATTTTTCAATAATTAAACTCAAGCTTAGAGAAAGGAAGGAAGAATCTGCTCAGATAGAACAATTTTTTACAAACAGAATGGGCTATAACCTCAGCAAGTGTAAATCTGTGCTCTGACAAAAGCAATGGAGTTACATTGCTCTGCCACAACTGAGGATCGTGTCCCAATATTTTGCTTTTTTAATCAAAAAATTGAAAGGGGGAGAAGACACCTTTAAGCTAATATCATTCTCTGCGGTCTTTGCAAGTTTGCATCATCACCCCTATGTGATTGTGTGGTTATGACTCACCAATAGGTGATTACCTCTCTGCTTCCAGCAGTCTGCAAACAACTAGTCCTCAGGTATCTTATATGCTGATGTGATCTGGCTCTGAAGAATGAGCAAGTAAGAGGCAGTTTCAGTTCCATCTTCTGGTATTTCTTGCTTCAAGTAGGTCACTGAGAAGCCCAAGAAGCATGAAACTGAGGTTCATCCACAACTCAGCCTATTTTACTACTTATTTGGTTCTTGTTCCCTGAAAAGTTCTTCTGAGCCACTGAGTTACTGAAAGATATGAGCTTGCTTTCAGGGTGCTTCAAAAAGCAAGATTTCTGCATGCTCCAGTACCCTGCCTGCTCGTTAGAAATGGCTAAAACAAGATGAGACAGGTAGCACGGAGAGGCGGTGCACCGTGCGTGCGTGTCTGCCTGTGATGAAACCCATCACCTTTGTGTGTGCTGCTGCTTCTGCCCTTGGCTTGGTCAGGAAAGATGCTGTGTTTCTGTGAGCTGAGGTCCTCGCTTCTGTGGAGAACTGAGTGGTCATCCAGAATCTGGAGGTCTTGTTAGAAGCAAGGAAGGAGTTTCAAGGTAGGTTAAAGCTTCAGCCTTTTTGTTTAGACCTGCCTGATTGCGTGCTGACTTTTAGAAAGTGCTCCAGCAGGTTTGTTTGTGCTCATGCAACACGATTATGAGTCCTGAGAAAACCTGCACAACTATCTCAACAGGTATCCCTAGAACACATTTAATCTGCTCTCTCTACAAGCTCTGCAGGGCATGAGCTTTCTGTGTCAACTGTAGTATCTAGAACAATGATTTTTAGATCCATTTTCAGATAACTAGATACTTTTCTAATGGAAACAGTAAATTGTTGAAGTGTGCTTGAAAAATATTCCAGAGAGAACAGTGCTTTTCCAGTACTTGGTGTGCATGCTTTATTTGGCATCATATTCTGCATCTTGATCACTTCTGCATGCTGCTGGATAACAAGGTGACTGTGCAATCTACTATCCAGTTTCCAAAGTAATAGGGGAATCAGAGTGCCTCATAGCAGAAAATGTCTGCTGTACCGTGACAGGATGGGAAGTGCTGCATTAACAGACCTGAACTCATCGCATGAAGCTTGAGTCCATCAAGATTTACTAGCTCTGATTCATCGGTGCTCCCAAACAGGATCAGGCATGAGCCTTTCACCACCCTCGGACCTCTGTCTGTAATTGCAGTAATTCTGCTCAGGCAGGGTATTATCTCCGCTGCTAAGCCTAGTTGGACCCCAGCTGTCTTATACAGAGCCAATTCAGGTGTATTTTCTTTTGTGGCTCGTCTAAATTGCTCTGGAATAATGCGGAGCCATTTATTTTTCCGGGCATTTGCAGGGGCCAGACGAGCACCCCGTGAGCCGAGTTTAGCCCAGCGGGTGACCAGCCAGCGGCCGTGACAGGCAATCACCGCTGCATTTCGGGGGTCTCTGGTCCTGCCCCCCGGAACGCCCCCACCACGGGGCGCCGACAAAGGCAGCGCGGCGCGGGCAGCCCCGGG
>JAOXXN010000065.1:17924679-17936278 GCA_026770055.1 Myrmophylax atrothorax
TGCTCCAAACCATGTGTATAGAATAAACTTGAATGTACGGAATTGGAGCCTGCAAATGATGGGTTTTGTCCTATGCCAGCTAGCCACTGCAGCAGTCAGAGCAGTATTCCTGGTGTGGTACTAGGTCCTCTGTTTCTGTAGTGATTGTATCATCTGTGCTTCTTCCCTGCTGCTGGCTTTGCATGAGATGCCAGGGAGTTTAATCTTATGTGAGGGACTGGAATTCATCCTCCAGGAAAAGAAGTAGTCTGGGCTTGAGAAACCAGGCTTTGCTTGGTATGATTAAATAGATAGAACAGTAGTTGACTATGGTAAGTAAATAAAACATCACTGTTTCTTGGAGGTAAATGTGGGACTGACCCCTCGCTTGTATATCTGCTAATCCTGTGATTAACTTTTTTCATTGTCTCCACTTGGATCTCTGTGGATGCAATGGCTTTTTTTGGGTCTCACCGTGTTAGGCTCCTGCTGTGAACAGCACAACATTCTTCTTTGTAGAACGCAGACCCAAGTAATGCTCCTGAAAGCAGGAGGTATCTACTGCCTGTGTGTGTGCACGCACGTTCTTGCCTCCTTCCTTGTGTGCAAAGGCTGATTTTCTAACCTTACAATATAACCTTGGTCATGCAAGGTTTCTCCCAGTCTCGTTTCTCCCAGTCTTTTCCTGATTTGCATTATATTGTATGAGGCCAGCTGGCTTTTCTGGAGGGCTTGTCCCACTTTCCACACGAGACAGCCTTGGGCGAGTGGTCTGCTCCCTGACCTGCTTCAGCAGGCGTGTGCTGGCTTCTTGCTCTGTTGGTGTGGGAGGGAATATGAGAATAAGTGCTGGGGGGCTAGGCAGGGGGAGGACATTGCTGTGCCAGTTGGTGGTGTCACCTCCCATCTGGCAGTCAGTGTAGTTGCTGATGGATGAGGAGGTACATACAAATCCCTGCTTCACTTTCTGCCTCATTGTTCTCCTTGGTGCGGTGGCTGAGACGTATACTAAAGTCTGTGAGGGTCAGATCTGCTCTCTCTCTAGTCCTCTGAGTTCAACTGCATGTCCTTCATTCTGCTGTACTCATTTGCAACTGGTGGCTCTGTAGCTCTTCTAGTGGCCCTCATGAATTTCCAAATATCAAGATACTGCTTTTCAAAACACATGCATTGGAAAGAAATAACCACCATAACCATGTGAAGGTGGGAAACGGAGGTGTGAGAAAGTCAAACTAGACTTGGAAAAGTGCTTCTGCTCCTGCTTTTCCACAGAAACAAGGAGGCTGTGTGATGGTATGGCACAAAGTCACAGGGGCATGTGCAGGGTCTGACCAGGTCTGTGGCAGAATAGGGAGGTAGATGAATGAGGGTGGAAGTATCTTTAGCTTATTCATGAAAAATATGCATCTGGTACAATTCTATCATGATTCCTTGTGCAGAAGGAACGAAAGCCACAGTATTCATCCCAGAAAGCAATTGCAGAGGCAGTATCAGAACTTCTGAGAGTGGCTGGCAAAGTCAACACAGATGTGTTGTCTGGTGCAGATCAGTTCTGCGTTCCCATCGCTGTAATACACCCGGTACTGAAGGATCAGTGGCTTTAGAGATGTTTTCAAGTGTGAGAAGCATATTTTTTTGAAAATACTATCTCTTTGTGTGTTATAGTTGGTTATTCAGGGGCCAGAGTGTTTCCACAAACTGTGGTAACATTGACCAAGACTCAAGGAGAGCAAGAAGATGGGGCAGGGAGGTAGGGCTGTGTGGAGTGCAGCCTGGTTTCAGTGTGCAGATCATGATCCACATGGGGTTGTTGAGTGAATGCAAAGATAGAGACAATCAGTTGGCATCAGACTGGGAGGTCCACCAGCTGTGATAGGTGGCTGAGGTTGGAGGGTGCTTTGGAGCACGCAAGGTTTTTAAACTACTGGCAGTGGTTACTTAGAGCTGCAGCAAAGTGCTTTTTGTGGGCATACCACTGCAGCTTAACTTTGGAGTCCAGTGGATAGGTTTACTACCACTCCATCACAAACAGCAGGATCTTAGGGCTGATCCTGCATGGAGTTGTTACATGCCCAGCTCAGTCCCTAGCCCTTCAGTATGGGTCTAACAAGGCAGAACCTCGGTCAGGTAAGAACGCCTCTCTCATTGGTTTGTAGCAGGCACAAGGAGGATACAAACAGGAGGAAAATGGCCTTTCTTGACTGATTGCATCAATGACTTTCAAGGGTTTGTTTCTGAGGTCACTTCCTATTTACCATCCCTGGCAAGAGTTTGGGCAGCTGGAAGGAGAAAAGTTAGGACTTTCAGACCCCATTTGCTCTCAACTAGTAGTCATCTGATCCCCACAACTACTGCACCTGATTATCAGAGGCTGGACAAGGTGTCCTCTGGTTCGTATTCCTTCTATGGTGAACACATTAATCGGTGTTCGGTAGACATCAGCTTACACCTCTTCTGCAGTGTATATCCCAAGCACCCACCCTCACTCAATCTGTGAAATGTCTGGGCCTGCCTGCCCCTCGTATCTGCTAGAAAGTGAAAAACTGCCAAGTGTCTGCCAGTGCCTATAGCTGGGGCATGCACTGGGCAGGGAGAGAACAGACATTATTACAACCTCTTGTTTTGCAGCTGAGAAACTGAGAAATGGAAATTCACATTTACAGGAGGAGCCTAGAGCAGAGCTGAGAACAGAAATTGTTGTCCTAGTCTAGCACTTTGACTGCAAGGTCAGTTTCCCACTTCCTTTGGTAACTGATGAGCTCAGAAGATTCAGTGCTCAACTGTTGAGCTGCTAAATGTGATTTTCTGATGAGGGCAGTGCTTTCTTGTCGGCATGAGCCCTAAGGTGGGGGGTTGTTTCTTTTTATCCTTTCAAGGAAGGCTGTTCTGACTGTTAATTTAATGTTTTAGGTTTCTGGTCTTAGCAGTGATGTGAGTGAAGGGCTGGGATAACAGTACTTTGCATGCCGCTCTTCCAGGCTGTAAGTCAGGCTTGTGTCTGCAGAGATGGATAGATATCCTGTGGTAAAGCTGAGTGCCTTGTTGTTGGCTGGAAAAAAGGTAAGAAGATTTGGACAATTAAAAAGATGTTGGAGCCCTCTGGATGGGGATTGATTTAAAAATCAGAGGGCTTTAGGATCTTAATTTATGTTGGTGGCAGGTGATTGCAAAATGAGCCATCTCACTACTGGTCACCTGCATCAAGGCACTTTTTGTGGAAAGATTCAGAAAACAATAAGCAGTTAATTGACCAAATATTTGAGGTTGAAAAATAAAACAAACTTCGGGTGTGTGTGTGTGTGTGCGAAAACAAAGCAATTTCAAAGCAATTTCTGAGGCACCTAATCCAATATTTCCCAAACAACTTTCTGGCAGTCAAGGCTCACATATTTTAAAAAACAGTGTAGAAATGAATGTATAGTGACAGTTTAATTTGTTGCTGAAATGTGGTCACCTCTGGGATAATTCAGAGCAACCACGGAGTGGATGATAAACCTGTTCAGGATGGAAGGTGAGTAACGGCAGGCTACTGAGATGAAACCACCAATGGAGGGTGCTCATGCAAAGGTATAATTCCTGGAACTAAAATTTGTCTTCCTCCTTTGACTCTAACAGAGTCTGTTCACATATTCTGAACAGAGCAGTTGTTGCTGAGTCCTTAATGTGGCAGCAGGGGAGGTTTTGATGGTGATTCTGCCAGGAGGGTGTTAGGGAAAAGGCTCTGGTACTCGCCATCTTCATAGAGATTAAATGGATGCAGAAATAAAGGTGGAGGATTACAGTACATAAGGTACAGGTCTCTGGCTAGGGAATTGTAAAGGTGCAGAGCAGCCAGCTGGGTATTGTAGTCACCAATCCATGGATGCAAATTGAGCTATGTAAAGCTGGCCTGAAATTTCTACTCTCTTAGAAGGAAAACAAGGCAGTTGAAGGATGCACTTGAGAAGGCAAAGGAAAGCCTTCCTGAGTTTTAGTGGAAGATGTACAATTTAAAAAGAAAGTTGTATGGAGTTGTTAATCTGAAGTATGCTCCTTGTGAAGAGTGCCTAGGAGAGGCTGGGTTTTTTCAGAGCATGCTACTAAGCACATGCTTTTTTGGCAAGCCTTGCAGTTGCATTGCAACAGGGTTAGGAGGTCTTGTTCAAATTCTGCTGAAGTTGGTTGAACTGTGTTGACTGCAGTGGCCGTGGGATGGTTGGCAGTACAGCATCTCTCAGGTCAGTTCAGGTTTTTGTCTCCTTTATTTCAAAGCTTGCACCTGGACTGACTTTATTCAATTTGCAGCTTAGAGCAACTTCAGAATAAATCCCAGAGGAGGAGGAAAGAAAAAGAACACTATAACCATAACAAATCAAAATAATAGATCAGGTTATACTATGGACCTGGGATGTGACTGGCAGGTGCTGTGTGGAAGTGGGCAACCACCAGTCACACTTGCTCAGCATGGCTTGCTCTGCCGGGGCAATGGAAGTAAGTTGGGATTAGGACACAGAGAGATAGTGTTTAAAATCTGAGATATGAATGTGGAAACTCCGTGACAGCTGAATGCTGGGATGGAAGAAAAAGCTTTGCCATCAGTAAGTCACCCTTTCAGGGAGCTAAGCAGAACTTGTTTACTTCTGAACCTTTCAGTTCAGTCCTGCTGTGGGTGAATGTTGTGAGGTCTCTCTGTGCTTGCTTTTTTGCCCCTATTTGCTTTGAGGGCCCTTTGTAACAATTTACTCCTTGTGCATCCTTTTGTCAGAGAAGTTACTCTGCCTGCAATCCCTGTCTGAGTTTAATTTTCACATTTTCTGTAGCACAAGGGCTGATGGCTTCACAAATCGTGGAATAACTCCCCAGTCTCCCCCCTGGCCAGCCTCGCAGCATGACAGCTCCGTTTAACGTGTACCATCTGCTTTGGCTTCCTGCCCCTAGACTCATTATTTTGCAGTTGTCTGCATCAAGCTCCAGTGTTGCCTGCCCCAAAGGATTGTGTATCAGAAGTCATGAAAAAGAGAAGAGTCCTCAAGGTTGCTCTGTAAATCCTAAGTCTCTCTGCTAGAAGAAATTGCAGCCCTGCTGCTCTGTCCTTTCTTCTCCCATGTCCTTGCTCCAGCCCTTCTGTGTGTGTGCATCCCTCCCTTCCTGTCGTAGTGCATGTTTTGATGGGCATGAAGTGAGCCTTGCAGGCTCTCTGGGCAATGCTGTTTCCACAGCACAAAGTGTTTAGTGCCTGGGATGTTTTCCTTTCTTTACCTGCTAAGACATAGGCAGGTTGAGACCTGTACCTCTGCCTTCTCTTCAACCATCACCCAAAATTATTTGGATCCACTTGGAATACCTTTACAGGGAAAGTATTGTGGAGTTGTAGATACTTCAGGCCATGAGGCTCTCATTTACCACTTGAAGTGCAGCATTACCTTTGGGCCCTAGGGACTGGAAGTGCTTTCATGTTAGGTGGAGAGTGAGATAGTCCCTCTCTGAAAAGCTTACAAGTAAAGTGCAAGATGGGGAACATCAGAGTGTAATTCAGCTGTGCAGATGCTGACATCTAACATCCCAGCCATATACCGTCAGCCCCCTATATAGGCAGTGGAGGAAATGAGCGCTTTCGTCTCATCATAATGCAGGTAGATATCTGAAACAGGTAAGACAGATTGTTCCTGTCTCTGCTCATTGATGATAAAGAGTCTGTGGACAATGGGCTTTCATAGACATGTCTGTGTTGTAGCTGAGATGAATCCCACTTTGATTAGCTGCACTGAGGCAGTTGGGATAGCACAGAAAAGGGACAAGACAGTGTTGAATGTAGTTTGTCCTTGACATAGCTGTGTGCTTTCTCATTGGTAAATATGTGCATCTTTCTTTGGTCAAGAAGCTATCCTTCATTTTGATTTCTTGCTCGCCAAGAGCTGGAGGAGGGGGGGATGTCATCCAGACAGCAGCTGGAAGACAGTTAAACACATCTCAGGTGCTCTCGGACACAGTTCCAAGCCTGTCCCAGCCCTGGACACAGGGGCATTTTAACCAAGTGAAGGCAGAAAGTATAGGTAGGAATGGGGCAGTTTTGCCCCTGTTCCATCCTTTCATACTGAGGCCAAGTGGCTTGGTAACATAGGTCATAGGTTACTTGGCTACTTCTCAAGGGCTCCTGACCTCCTGAATGTACCCAAACACGTATTGTATTGCTGTGGGGAAAGACATGAGACCTCTAAATCTGGAGCTGAGACAATGGCACGGGAGCTCAGATTGCAGACTAACAGATGATGTCAGCAGGAGCCCTCCAACAAGGGCTGCACATCTGGGTATTCCAGGCTTAGTGGGAAAACCTCTTTCTGCTAGGGGAAAAAGAGTTTTTTTCCTAACACTGAAGCACTATTAAATGTCATAATTGGGCATTGGGGATGATGGAGCCATTTTCTGTAGATGTGTATCCCACTTGACCTGAACCTTCATGGTTGCTCTGAAGACCCTGTTGTGGTCTGCAAGGAGCAGGTTGGAGGAGACCCAGAGCTATTCTTGAAAGAACTGGAACAACGAAGCTGAGCCAACTGGAAGGAATAAAGCCTGGTAGCCTGGGGAGGATTTTCTTGACTGGCTGAGTTTTCCCTTTGATTTGGAGCACTTGTTCCATCATGCCTTTTGCTGGGGAAGAATTAGCCCGGTGGCAGAAATGGTGGGTGTTCTGGGAGCAAAAACCCTGTCCGCAGCAAGAGTGCACAGAGATTGAACTCCACCTTTGAGTCCCTGTGTTGACAGCCGGTTCCAAGCCTGCTCGGTGTGGGGTGGTACTGTGCCAGTGTCTTTACCCTCCATCTTGTGCCTGTGTCGTTGGCATGATTTAATGCTAGAACTGAAGAGAAAAGAAACAGTTTTATACCCCAATGTCATTTGTTATTGATACTCATGTGTAATTCCCATCAGTTCAGACACCCATAAAATGGTAGTTAGCTGTGGAGGGTCCCTAGAAATCTACTGTGTGCACTGCAGTCACTTCAAACTTCCAATAGCAGGGAGTTTATCAGGTGGAAGTTTCTGGCTGGCCCTATGTAGGAAACTCGCATACTATACTACAGAAAAAGGCAAAAATATACCTTATATTTCATTATATTGTCTATGTTCCTCACTTCACAATGCATGTGATCTCTTCCTGTTGTCTTTCCTGGCTGCATGTGTCCACAACAAGCTTTTCTACTTCTCATCTTGTTCTTCTAGCGAACAGAGAGGACAAGCATGAAAACCTTCAGGAGGCTTTTAATTCAGTGAGGAAGGTATATCAGGGCCTTGTAGTTAGGACCCACAACGTATGTTTTGCTCTGATACTTTCCTTGTTGTCCTTTCCCTCTGAACTTTGGTACAATAAATAGTGTCTATGTTTGAAGAGTGTCCCAACAGAGAGGCACCTGGCACAGCATCAAGTCCTGGCAGCTTCTCTGCATTTGTGCTGCACGTGGCCTCTTGCCTGGTCAAACAAGTGCATTGTCAGTGGCACCGAATGGTGAATGTGTGCCTGCCCTTTTTCCTGCTCACCCAAGGTAGTTCCTTCTGCTACTCCTTCTGTGTGGCAAAACAGTTTGCAAAGGGGAGATGCAATGCCTTGCTGTCAGGTGCAAAGCTCTGAGCCCCAAGTGCAGCAGCAGCAGTATTGTGCCTAGGACTGGCTTTTTGTTGCAGTCAACCTGCTGCTAGTTGGGTGCACTCTAGCAAAACAGTGCTTTTTACTTGGTTTTTTTTTGCCACCAACAGTATGCTGGTTGTCTTGTCAACAAGAGGTGGTTTGTAGGTCTCTGGAAGATTTGCAGCAGTGTCACTTGGCTGTTTGCTGTCTTGGTTGAACAGGCACACGTGTGATTCTCTGGAAGCTGGCAGGAGAAACCAGGATCCATCAATCCCTTTCACAAAGGTTTTATAACTATATGACCCTCCTAACTAATTTTTCTAGTTCCCTAATAACATATAGATGTAACTAAATCTAGGCAGACAAGGCTATATCGAGCCTCAGGCATGAGAAATTGTGTAATACGATCAAGTTGCGTATTGTGTCCAGGGCAGAGGCAACTCTATTGCACCAAGAACTTCCTTAAGATTTTACCTTTAGGGTGGGAAGACAATTCCTATAGCAGGGAACCCAGTTCCCTCTAGGAGTCCCCACCAAAAGCTGCTTTGGTTTCTAATTCAGCTCTGTAAGTACTGCCTAGTGGCTTCAGATGGGATACGAAGCTGGCTGGTATTACTTCCTCTGTGAAGGCTGGAGTGAGGGAGAGAACTGAAGCAACTTGTCTTGCCCTGAGTCAGCATTGCAGAGTTGCAAGTGTGTTTCTGTAGAGCGTAGTGAAAGGTCCTTGCCTTATCTATCTTGATATTTTGCTAGTTACACAACTTGTACATCCCTTAGTTGCAAATATTTTTCTGGGGTTGGCCCTGGTTGCCCAAGGAGGGTGTTTGTTCAGATTCTCATGCTTTGCAATTAATGTAAGTTTGCAATTAATTTAAGCTTCTCAACTTGGTGTGAGAGAAAGAAAGGGAAGTGGTGCTAGGTGGTTGGGGGTTTTTTCCCTCTCCCTGTTGTTGTTCCTCACCAGCTGCCTACTTTGAAATGAGCATGTTGTGGGTTTTTTTCCTTAAGCAACAACATGTCACTGCAAACTCAGCCTTGGAGAGGTTGTTGTAGGAGCTTTTGTTGGCTGGTGCTGCAGCTGTTGCAGGCAAGGCACAAACAATAGGTAGTCCTGCAGGTACCCAGCCTGCAAGCTGGGTCTGGCTGAGGTGGATGCCAGCCCAGCTGAGCAGCATGAACCTTCTTCCCTGCTGCATTCCCACACTTGCTCGGTGGTGACTGGGACATGTTAGTCCTGCCTTGCTTCAGACTGCAAGAGCAGCAAAGTTCACACCAGGGGAGGTTGTCAGAGGAAGCAGAACCTGGTGTGTTGCAAGTATCTTTTCCCCGCCTCATTTAGCTATGGCAGTGTTATCTCAAGACGGCTGTATGAAGTGTGCTTGTCACAGCTGTGCCAGGCACTGACACAGTTCATGGGGATATCTTGCATGTTCTCTCCTGAGCTACTGGATGAAAATTGGCTACTTTAGAGAGTAAATTGCCTCCATTTTAGTACAAGTTCAAAAAGAAGGTATCTAGTTTAGACCTAAGGAGCACACACCATCTTTAGGTACAATGGCCAATGAGCTGGTGAAGTCTCTGTACATTGTGTTTTCCAGAATACTCTATAAGCTTGCATTTTTATTTGTTGTGCTCTTCAAAATCAGCAATTTCTTTGGTGCTGTAGAATAAAGGAAGCACTTGCTTAAAGTGGCATGGAGGAGTTGTCACCCTATAAAACTCACATTGGGCATCAACTGTGTGTTTCACAGTGATCTTGGCTGGGTCACATTTGTGGCATTTTCAGACCTTGCAGCGATTTGAAAGTTTTCTGGAGGGAAAAAGACCATCTACATGAATTGTTGTGTCTGATCAGGGTTTTGACTATTAGCTTAAGTCAGATTTTCTATTGGAGTTGACATAGTATGTCTTGAGTTTAATCAAAACTATATGGAAGTGAGAGAAAATGAATCCTGTGGAATGGCAGCCACCACTTGGAACAGCTTCTTTATGGAAGATCTCCATTTGGGTGAGAAATACTAACCTTAAATGTATTTTTCTTCATTGCAGATCTTGCACCCTGTCTGTCCAGTCTTAGGTGTACAGGTGAAAGGCAATCACTGTTACATGAGGTGATAAAATATGTGTGATTAGTAGCTCCTAGACTCTAATCAACCTTTGATGGAGGGAATTAATTTAGAATGAGACAACCATAATGCAAGTTTTTAAGGATGGATTATGAGGGTAAGTTGACAAATTCCAACTTCCAACTCTTTGCTTTTGTTGCTGTTGGAATATAAATTTTCCTTGTGTTAATATACTCAAACTCCACAAAACACTGCAGCATCTTTTTGCTTAAAGTTGGCTGGTTTGGCATGTGAGATGGTGATTTTCCGTGGGATTTTTCTGTTTCTAGAAACAGCTTTTTGCAAACACTTAATTCATTTTTTAAATTTAATTTTATTTTTTTTCATTTGAAGTTCCTGTGTTGGAACAATGACAGCTGTGTAGGAACTGTACCCAGTACACCACACTGTGGCCTTGAAGGTTCATTGGAGAGAGGCACATGGTCTTCAGGGAGTTGCTTTATGAAAATTAGAGAATTTTAAGGGGGAAATGAAAAAGCAGTTTATTTCTAGTTAGGTGTGAATGATGTCCAAGAGTGAGAAACTGTTGTGTGTGCTTTAGGAGTCCTGAAAAACAGCACTGGTGAGCTCTACTGCCCCCAGATGAAGAGGGAGGCTTTATCAGAACATCACCCCTTTCCAAAATCTCACTGATGGCTTGTCACTCTTCCAGGCTCCTGTGAAAGCATGTGATCACATTCGAGATCTCATGGTATTGGCAAGACTGTAACAGTTCTGAGTTCAAGCTTAATCTCTGAATTTATTCTTCTAAAGAAAGAGAACTTTATCATACTGGGGTTTGGAGGAGCTATGGATCCATAGAGTCTCTGACTGCAGATACTATGATGGTTCTCTGCTTCCTTAAGGTAAAAAAAAAACACAAGCACCAAAGCACCATAACTCTGAAAGAGGTTCTTGTCTGGAAGTGATGATTTTCTGTAGTTATTCCTAATGACTCTTTCCTCAGGAGGGTCATTTCCATATCTTATGCGCAATTTTTTAATCTGACTCAAAGCCCACAAGACAGATGGGGTCATGACAAGAGCCAGGAAGTTTGCATCATCTTATTAGACCTGGATCATCTTTAACAGTTTTGGTTCATATCACCTGTCCTTTTTCTTGCTTGCTTTTTCCAAACCACAAGGGGAAGAAATAAACCCCCCGACAGCCTTGTGACATTTAGCATTTCTCAGTCTTGCATTTTTGAATGGTCAGCGAAGGCAACATGGGCAGATTCTGTGGGGTGGGGGTGAGCAGAACTAGAGAGAAACCTCATAGATCATGCATAGGACCAGCTCCTACCACTTGAAAGTGACTTCATAGCTGTTACAGTCTGTATTTATAGTAGCAGACAAAAAAAAGCCCAAAAGTGTGAAAAGGGCTGCAGCCACAAGTATGAGCAAACTGCGGTCTCTTGGTTCACATCTCATCTCTATGTCCCACCAGCCCTGCCTGGAGCTGCTTTTAGTGGTATTTGCTGTAGCCCAAGAGGTAGTTGTGTGAGCTTTTTGGTGCACTGAGGTCCAGCTTTCAACCCCATTTCCAGACATCATGGCTTAAGTATCAGAGCTTCAGTTCTTGTGTCTTTGCTGGTGCTTGTGAGGGCAGATGCTGACGCAGGAGTGACCAATAGAATAAAAGGTCAGGACTAATTTTCTGGATGCTGATGGTAAAGGGTGATAGTGTGAAACACTCTCATCAGTGATTTGCAGAGTAATGTAGGTCATGTAACAAATCTTCACTCACACACTCGCTCTCACGCGCACTCTCACGCACGCACTCGCGCACACTCGCGCGCACACGCAGACACACACACTCTCACACTCACTCTCACACTCACTCTCACACTCACTCTCACACTCACTCTCACACTCACACACACTCTCACACACACACTCTCACACACACACTCTCA
>JAOXXN010000065.1:17936287-18016399 GCA_026770055.1 Myrmophylax atrothorax
CACACACACACTCTCACACACACACTCTCACACACACACTCTCACACACACACTCACACACTCACACACACACTCACACACACACTCACACACACACTCACACTTCACTCACACTTCACTCACACTTCACTCACACGCGCACACTCACACACGCGCACACTCACACACGCGCACACGCACACACTCACACACGCACACACACACACTCTCTCTAATAGCTTCTAGAAAATATAATAATTTTACTTACATTAATAAAGTTGTGTTATTATACACTGGGGAATTGAAGGCAGATGCTTGGATTTTTTGCAGTGGGCTGAAGGGAGGCTCAGGTTATGTTTTCTTTATTTCTTATATTTTAAACCAAAGCCAAAGAACCATGAGTCAGCTTGATCTTTGCTGCTACGGTTCCTCTGCTGTGGTCCCCAGGCATTGTCTAACAGACACCTGTACCTCCACAAGGCTGGATGAACCCTGAGACTGCAGGCTTATTTTTGTCAACCCTCTCCCAGAAACTCCTTGGGAAGGATCTCTGTATCCTTAGGAGACACTATGGAAAAGCCTCTTAGCAGAGGGTCCTGGGAAGACACTCAACTGCTGATCTCAGGAGCAAGTTCTCTGTGCCAGCGCTCACCAGCACCATATGCAATGCCTCATGGCAACCAGATCTCCAGAGAGGAGAAAACTACTCTGCCACCTCCTTCCTTCTGCTTTATGATAGCTGAGTTTTACAGCTGCTCTGTAGGCACTCTCTATGCATCCCTGGCTTAACGAAGGTGTGTTTGTACCTTTCACAGGTGATGTCAGTCTACCTTGCTATGGTCTCAAGATTCAGGGAGGGATAAGTGCTCTAAATGGGCTAAGGTTGAAAATGAAAATAGACCAAGTGAGGTCCTCAGCCAGTGTTGACTGTCTTGGCTTTAGGGGATTCAATGCAAGGACACTACTTTTTACGCTTTCCTTAAGGTGGACCTTAAAGATGAGATCTCAGTTTTGGGACACACGTGTTTGGTTCTTACTCCTTGGCTTGGGCTGTTCTCTCCCTTTCTTTGGAAGCTGTAAATACTTGCACCTTGTACATACTACACACAGATAATGTCTTGGGGCTGTCAGGAGAAGTGGCCCTTGAAGTTCTAGGTTTGCCTTCTGTGGTTATTTTTTTTCAGATCAAATACAGAGCTGTTTGCATGAGCCTTATAACATCCAAGAATAAATCCAATTGTGTTTCTGTTTAAAATGTCTCTACAATGTGTGCTTCCCCAGCATTGCAGAGTTGTGCTTGGGCAGCAGGATCAGAAAGCCTGCGAGGCTAGTGGGAGATGGCTGGACACCAGGAAAGAAAAAGGGAAGCCATATATACAGAAATAAAAAAAGAGATGTTTATAGTTTGGGCATCTCCTGCTCTCCTCCCTTCCCATGTGCATGACATTTTCTTGCTGCCACATGGGGTTTGCCTGGGGACTTTGCTGAGTCGAGATTGATCTGTGGTGGAGGTGCATTGTCATGCCTGACAAAAGGATGTTTCACCTAGAAGGACACCTGCAGGATCATGTTGCCCCGTTTCCCTTCTTCCAAGCAATGATTCTTCCAGCTCATGCTGTAGATGTTTTGGGATGTACTTTACTCTTTCTTTCTGTGCTCTCAGGAGCAACCAGGCGCTTGGAACAGGGTGTTGTAAGTGCCAGCTGTGTCTGGCCACCAGGTGCTTGCCACAGCAGTAGCAACTGTGGGCAGGTGCTGGTCTCTGACTTCTCTTACTAAAGACATTCTCTCTGTAAAGACTTCAAGATTGTTTTCCTGTTTGCAGTTGGGACATTATGTCGAGGCTCCCTTGCATCTCTTTGCCCATTCACTTCATGGACTTTGTGACCCTTTTCCACAGCTAGATGTCATCCCTGAAACTCAGGGCATGGTGTGCTTCCTGTCTACCTCTTTCAAATAAGTGAATCTGGTTCATGAGACTGGATGGAGCATTTGCCCATGCTGTTGTGCTGGCCCAAGTGAGGATCAGAGCCCTGTTCAGCTCTTTTCTCCATGAATTGTTGGTCTGTGTAAAGGAACACCTAAGCTGACTCAAAGAGGTAGGGCAGAGTCTCTGGAGTTTTACAGCTTGTCAAGTGCAGTGCCAAGGCTGTATCTAGATCTGCTCATAGCCTCTATCAGGGTGTCTGAGGGACTGGGTTTCAACTGAGGGATTCTAAGGCGGCATGGGTACACCTAACTTAGGCATTATCAGAGGGAGCTCAGCTACTCCTCTGCTTTTAGAGGGTTTGCTTATTTGTTAACCACTTTGCTTGGTGTCTTGCATTTCTGTGGCTTCTTTTCAGCCTTAGTTACCCTTCAGATGCTGGCTGTGAGCCCACCCAAATCCTGCACGCCATTGTCACTGTGGACTCCCAAGGAAGCTCTGGAAGGAAACCCCCCTGGCTTCTGCTGATTGTGCAGGTCTGCCAGCAGATGTTGGAGGCTGTGATAGAGGTGGTGGGAGTAGGTGTTACGCTCCTGTCCCCTGCACACTCAACTGCAGCCATTGATGAGCACAGACTTGTGACAGAAGCTTGAATGTGGGGGAGCAGAAATCCTCAGCTTTACCAAAAGTTTCCTGTGTGACCATCAGCAAGTCACTTTATTGTTGTGGGTTGTTCATTGCAGGGTGGAGTTACTATTTCCTTGATCTGCTCCACTGTGTGTTGCTGAGGGTTGGGATATATGAACCTGTGTGGAGGCTACTCAGAGTTGAAGGAGTATGTTTTCTGTGTCGACTCTGTAATTCTTGCTTGGATAGGCAGGATGAGTCCCTGCACAGTGTCCCTTTGCTACTCCAGATCCAGAAGAGGGAAATACCTTCATTTTCAGTATGGAGAGCTGTAATCAATACATCTTCAGTCTTTCTTGTAGCAGGTCTCTGCTGTGACAATGATGCATTTAAACAACTCACCTATAGCAACACTGTTTGCTTTTTTTTTTAATCCAGACTGCTGCAGAGGGAGAAGATATGAGCATCACATTAACAAGTCTGTTGTGGCTGAGGTTTGCCATGAGCAGCAAAGTGAGGTTTGGGCAATCCAGGACCCTAACTTAATAAAGTCTACTCATCCAAAATTAAATCTCTCACCTTAACTTTTGGACTTCTCTGCTTCTGTCAGTGTTGCTCAGTATTGCACACACAAGATGGTGGTTGGGTCTGCATGGGTACAGACTTGATCATGATGCATTTGCCATGGCAAATGAGGGTCTGGGTTTGAAGGTCTTCTGTGGACCTCTCTGCCAGCTGTGCTCGCTGTCCCCATCCCTCTAGGCTGCAGCTGCCAGGTCCATAAATCAGCAGCATACCCTGAATATCTTCTGCATAATTACCGATGCATATTCACGTTTGCCACAGCATTGTGTCAGCCTGATAATAATGTATCACAGGGTCCCAGCAGAAGGTGCTTGCTCACTTCGTTTTATCTCCTCTTTCTGCTGCCACCTTGTCTTTGGCTCCAAGGTGTCCCGTCACTTGCTTTTCTAATTCATTTTCCACTGCTGCTTCTCCCACATTTGCTAAAGTGAGCCCTGCAGGTTTTCTTTTTGCCATGGTGCCTTCTTCCTGTTCAATCCTGCTCTGCTAATAAATGAGAGTGTGTGCCTGCAGAGGCCCTGCAAGGGCTAAATGAATGTGAGAGGAGGATCATTCTATTTGATCATGTAAATTGAAAGACTTACTAATAAAAAGACACTCTGGAAGTATCTGATCTTGGCTGTTCCTTTGAGCTCTGTTTTTGAATGAACTGTTATGAACCATTTTTATTGGTGTCCCACTGGGAGTGGAAGGGCAGTAAGGAAACTCAATCTTTGTCCCCTCATCCCAAGATGGCCTGTCCCTCACCCACAACTAGCCTGCAGAGATGATGCTGTTGCACCTGTGATGCTTTACCCTCTGTTTTGAAAAACAAGGAAAAGATAAAACTTTGAAAAATATGATTAGCAGTCTGTGATATATCACATGTGAGAGGGGACAGATGGGGATTGACTCTGCTTTTCCCTTTCCAAGATCCTAGGTGCTGTCCAGGGGAACTGGGGGACCCAAGCTCAGTACTAACCAAAGCATACCCCAAGGTACCCTTGATTTCAGCACATCCAGGGCTGCAGAGAGGGATTCCTCTCACTCCTGCTCTGTGTTTCTTCTTCTAGGGGGACTTGAGCCATCCTTGACGAGAGGATCCTATTTGTCTGTGGAAGCTGGTTAGCCATCCAGAGGGTGAGTGAGTGTCACATGGGCAGGAGCAGACTGGGCTCCTACTGTCCCAGGATACTCATTTGTCTGCTTTTCTGCTGCTGGCCAACAGCTTCCGTCTTTTTTCACCCAAATCTGAGGCTGCTGGCTCATTGGCTGGACCTTTCTGCTGCAGGAGCTGTAGTGTGATAGGAATATGAGCTGTGTGCACTGTTCCATTCCTGGGGACTGGAGCTCACCAATACTATTGTAATGTTATTTTGCTCCAAAACCTTGCTTTTAAAAAAAATCTCATATCCATTAAATGTTAAATTTAAAAAAACCCCACAAAACAAAAAACAAAGCTAAAACCCCCTAAAAGCATTATCAAAACAATTCTTGAAACTTCCCAGCTGCAACTGCCCTGTTTTCTTATCCATGTATTTGCTGTGAAAATACGTGTGTTAGGATTGAAAGCAAGGAGGAAGCCAAACAGCTATATCTATTTCCATTGCAAATTCTTCTCAGCAAAAATGGCTTGGATGCATTTCCTGAAACCAGTTTCCTAATTTTTCCTTATCAACAGTGCTTTGGGAGGAATAAGGAAGGATGGGGAAGGAGAGGAGAACAGAAATCTTGTAGGGGGAGTGCATTTCCTGACTCTGGGGTACTTCTTTTGGTCCAGTGTGCATCAGTGGTGTTCAGGTGGGGATTGGCCCTTTTCTTAAGTGATACACAAGGCCACCTTTTACCAGTGACTGCCCCCTTTGTTGTAGCTGGGCATTAAGTGAGGAAAACAGGAGCAGTGCTCAGCTTGCCCCTCTGCTCCCAGCCCTACCTGCAACTCCTGTTGCATATCTGTGTATCAGAGCATTTGCGTCCCTGCTGGCCGCCTGTGCCCATGACCCAGTTGTGATTTCATCAGGATAATTGGAGAGCAGGGCCCCTCTTGCAGCACTCTGGGCTTTCCTGTTTGATGTACCCTGCTTCCCCAACTGTCTCTGCCAAGGGAAGCTGGGCCGGGTTTGAGCTGCCAGCTCTGACAGCTGAACACAAACACCCAGCAGGAGACCAACGGCTTTCCCATCCAAAACATCTACTGGGAGCTTGTTGTCCAAGGTGAAGACCCCAGATGGGAAGTCGCATTGCCTGAATTTAGTTCCCAGCTTTAAAACCCATTGATGGCTTTGGGCCAGTCTCTTGGCTTGTTTGCATCCCCTTGCCTGTCTCTACAGTGAGGAGGATGGTTTCTGTTTGTGCATGGCTGCCACCTCCAGCTCTAGCAGTGGGTGCTCTATCTCTTGCAGCTTAGTGGTAAGATCTGAATTTGTCCCTTCTTATGCTGTTGCAGCAGAGAGCCAGACAGCTCCTCCTATAGCAGCCTGCTATAGCGTCCTGACAGGACCAGTGGGTCATGGGAGAGGCTGTATCTTTCCCCGGCAGCTTTGCCTGCAGCTGCTCCTTTCATCACCAAGAGGACCAGGCAGAAGATACCAGGTACCTTAAGAAACCAGCCTGGAGACAGCATCTCTTATAATTCCACAGCATTACCAGGCAGCATTTTCCCCAAAGCCTGATGTTCTCTGTCCCTGTTAATAGCTGTGATTACAGAGATCCACTTATACTGGCGCTGCATACTCATCTGGTCCAAGTTTCTACTCATTGCACCTTATATCTTGTGGGAAAATCAATACAATTTGGCATTGAGACTAGCAAGCCAAGAGATTGCTCACAGCTTGGGTTTGTGGTTGCATACCACGTGTTTTAGCAGTTAACAGTTACTGTCATCTAGAGCACAGGTCTTGTTTTAAAATTTCCTGGGTACCTGTCTATCTCTTTATATACTCAAGATACATCACACTGCCTTTCACCCATCCCATTAATGTTTATAGGTGAGATTTTAATGTACAGGAAAATTAAAAGCTGCCTCTTCTTTCAAGGTGCACCTTGGTGTCTCTGTTTTCCAGAGTATCATTTGTTTTCTGAAAAAGGCTGGGAAGATGGGGAGAAGTCATTTTTCCAGGGTGGGGTGAAGGGCTACCAGCCCAGGCCAGGAAGTGTCTGCCTCTCAACCACCTGCTTGGCCTAGGGAGGCTGGAGAGGAGATGAAAGCAGAGGGGCTCTGGCAGTTTGCAGCCATCTGCATCGAGAGTTTTCCTCCCTCACACTGCTTTCCTACGTGTGTGGGTAGATTCAACACTAGGTCCTAAGCCTTGACTGCAAGAGTTCATTTTTTAATTTAATTGTCCCCTGCTGTCCTGGCCTGCATTGTGGCATGTTCATGACTTTGTGCATCCATCTTTACCAACTTTCAGACACAGCTTCAGACTCCTCTCTCCTTAAGCAGGCTACTCTTGCTTATCTACAGTCTCCAAGAGCACTTAAGTATTAGATCATAAATCACAGGCATAATTTAAAAACTGCCTTCAATTTTTTTGATGACACTGGCCTTTCCAGATGCAGACAACTGGTGTTTTCAGCTAGTGACTTGGGTGCTAGCACAGGTGGTCTCTCCCATCTGCCTGTAATTTTTTAAAGGGTCTGTGTTCAGGAGTGGTGTGGGCTATATCATGTTTCTTTCACCCCTTCCATGGATTGGCAGTGATGAACAACTTTCTCTCTGTGGAAATTAGCTTGGAAGATTGGTTCTTCTGCAGAGACTGTGGTGGGATGAGCAACTTGTTATCAGGGAGACGGGTAGGGTGGTGATGGAGGGAGGTGACAATTCCACTATGATTTGCAAGCATGTCCCACACCTGCCAGAGTTCCCTGACTGCTCCTCATACCACATGCATGATGCTGGAGACGTGGGCATGAGCAGTCCTCATTTATAAGCTCCTAAGATTAGGGACCTGCTCATCTTTCTTTGGTGTATAGTAGTTTTGGTGGCCTGTATTGGCTGGGGGGAGTGGGGAAGGTGGGCAATTCCTTCATCCAGAGGGAGGCTCTTGGGTAGCTGTTTTGTTCTATGGGTTTGTTGTGTTACTGACTTGTTTAGGTTGTTTGCTGGTTTGAATAGTTTAGGTATAGCTACCTATACCAGTTGTTTTTCTTGGCATAACCTAGCAACAAAAACTTTTATTAAGAATATTTATTATTTGAGAGGGAAAGCAAGAATAGTGTAGTTCCACTCACTTACTGCTAACAGCCAGTGAGTGCACAGCTTTGTCTTATGTGCAACTATCTTGACAGCTGAAGAAGGAGCCAGGGAGCAGAGAAGAGGTAGCAGCTCTGGTGAGAATGGAACCGCCTTGCCCTTTGTGGTTGTGCAGTCTCTGAGAGCGGGGTTGTGTTGCCACATGTGCTTCATCTGGAAACTGCAAGGGCTGGGCCTGGTGCAACAACCAGTCCGTGCCTGTTTAAGACCTTGTGCAAAGCTGTGGCTTATACCTTGCTGCTGGAACTTGTTAATGGCTGCTACTGAGAGGCAATCCCTGTCTTCCAGACCTGCCTATGGCTTGAACCTGCCTGTTCTTCCTCAGGTTTCTCCTTGAATGCACGTCCCTACATTGCCATTCTGTGCCTCTTTTCTTTTTCACCTCTGCAGCAATATTTTTGTGCTCAGTCTCTTGGGACAGGCTGTCTTTTCCTTCAGATCTTGAAGAGCTAGCAGAGGATAGAAGAAGCCATTCTGTTTCTTTTTGACTTTTTTCCCCCTAGTAGAAGGCATTTATTATCTTCAAGTCATTTCTCCAAAGCAGGGCCAGCATTTGCAACTTCTATTCCTTCTTTAGCATCCATTGCTTTTCTTTTTCATCTGTGAAGTGCAGTGTCTGAGTTTATGGGTACACAGCCAGCGAGCCAACAACAAGCACAGCGGGTTAGACTTACAGCCCACTTGTTACCTGAAAAAAGCAACAAGTAAATGAAAATTAAGCATTGGATAGGCAGATTCCTAACAGCATCAGCTTGCCAGTCTTGTTTCCCTAATCTCTTTCAGGCTGGGCAGGCCACTGAGAACATCAGCATTTTGATCCTAGAATGAAAACAAAAGGTGTTGTTTCAAACCACTGGAGAGGTTCATTCAGTCATTCCAGAGGCTGTCTTTTGTGATGTTGATGAGAGTCCTGTGCATGAGCAAATTGAGGAGCTAGACAGTCACTGGGGTGAGTCAACAAGGTTTGCTTTTTCAGTGCTCAAAAAACACTGAATAGGATTCCTGACCAGGTGTGGATGACTGCTGGTAAAAGGCTGAGATTAGTGTTGTTCTCCTAGAGGATTGCAGACCATTTCTGCCTGCAGGGCATCTCTGCTTGAGGGAAATAAAACCAAATGCTATGGCATTTCTGATCATAGGGGTCCGTAGTTCTTCTGGACAGGGCTTTGGAGGAAAGGATGCCTGGTTTGAGATGTGCCCAAAGAGATTTGCAGAGTTGAAACTGACTTCTGATGCCTTTAAATGTAGAGACTCCCAGTGGACAGGTAGAGGGTAAATGTTCAGTAGCGAACAGTTGTAAAACTTCTGCCATGGCTGGCCATAGTACTGCAGTGCTGCACAAAAATCTGTCTCTTGGCTTGTTTAGTTGGCTTGGTGTACATCCTGGGAGAGATGCAAGCCGATGGGAGGAAAAAGAGGACACAGAGGAAGCTCCTTCAGTTACTGTTACAAGAGCATCAGAGCCTCCCTGGTGATGAGTGTGCTGGAAACCCACTGCATAATCCCTTTCACTTGATGGCTGAGCTTTTGTTCACACTCTGGAGGTGTGATGTGACCTACTGATGGGGCCAAGCCCCTCAACTTCCTCATCTCTGCTGAGTAAGTTTCTGGTGGCTTCACAGTCAGGTCTCCCAAACCACCTTTCTGTGCTGGAGAATACGGACCATGAAGGTCAGGGGTTTTTTTGCAGGACACAGCTGCACCTTTGGGTCACACCTGCATTCCTGATGCCTAGACTTGCTTCAGAGCTTAGCCCTCTGAATGTTTGTGCCAAGCATCTTGGTCCTTGTTTCTGTGGGCAAGGCCTCCATGCTGCTTCCCAGCATGTGCAGGCAGAGGAGATGATGTGCCTTCTGCCCTCATCCATACCTTCATCCCCTCCCTGCAGGACAAAGGTACAATGCTGGTGTCCATTGGAGCTGGGTGCTTTCTTTCCCTGCTTCCTGCACAAGGCTGGCAGATGTTTCTTGTTTGCTGGAGCTGTGTGGCTCTGGCTACTGGGCTGGGAGCAGCTGCTGCTGCCAGGCGGAAGCACTCGGCAAGGCTTTCCTAGACAGCTTTGAATGGGAGCCAGGAGCCCTCTCGCTACAGGAGAAAATCCACAAGGTCAGGAAATACAGCAGCAGCAGCTCCAGCTCCACACTGGGGCTGTTGGCTTGACATGCAGATTCCAGGTCTCCTCTTTCTAGGCAGTGCTCCTGAATGGCTCTCCTCCTTGCCATTTCACTCAGCTGTTGCGTGACAGCCCTGTGTGGCTTTTGGGGGTACAGTTGAGTACTGCAGAGGTGGTAAATTTGGATAGTCAGGGGGAAACACTAGACAGTGACTTGGATCAGACTTTCAGATCTTGAAGAGCTCACAGAAGATGGAAGAAGCTCTGTTCCTGCTCTGTATGGGACTGAGAGACTGTGCTTTTGCATTTTCCTTTATTGTTTTGTGGTGGGCTCTGTGTTAGCTGCTGAGTCATGGAAACTGGAAATCCTCGCATCAGGAGAAGCTTTCACAACCATCAGCAGTCTGTAAACCTCCATCCGGTGTGTCGCCAGCATGAAAACTTGGGGTGTCTGTTACAGTCTCTTTGATAGGAGCCACACTCTCTTCTCTGCTTCTGGTTTTTAGGAAGCCAGAAAGATTGTCTTTGGGATGGCTATACCATGAACCAACCCCTGTGGTGGGGGGTGGTGGTGTTGAGGAATAGTCACCCCTGTGCTGAAACCACGTGTTTATAGATGAGCAGCCTGGCTCTTCCCATGTGGAGGAGCAAAAAACATGGTGGGGAGCTGTGAGATGATGTTGGTAAGGTCAACTTAAGGATAAGACCAACTGCCCAGCTCTGTAGCAGAATTTGGCCATGTGGAAATCTCTGCTTTCCCGACAGCCTCTGGCCAGGCTTCTTCTTCTGTGGCATTTGCACATGCTCTGATGTGGAGTTGGGTCTGCTCATTGCCTGTGAGCTCACATTGTGGCTCCTTTGGGAAAGGAAGCAAGCTTGTCTGAACATTGATTTTAGCACACATTAATTCGGGCAGCTCTCATGACCAGAGCTGTCCATCATTCCCCACGCTCTCACTCTGCATTAGGACATGTTTTGCAGCAATGGTATGAAACAGTTGGGTAGGCTGGACTTGCTGTCTTCTGCAAGCTGCAGAATCTTCTGCCATTGCTGGGGCAGGGATGGCTTGCAGAGCAGTAAAGAGTTAGCTGAGGCAATGGCACCTTCTAGTTATGGTGTTAGTGAGCAAACACAAATGCTGCAGAGTTTTCTTGTATGTAGATTGTCTGTGTGCTGGCCATGAGGATGAGTTAGCAATAGCTCCTTTGCCCTGCTTATTTCCTCTGCCTCTTTGGTGGGTGCAGAGCAGGACGACATGGGTCTGTGTTTCTCTGGAGGAGCCAGATCTCAAAGCTCTAGGCTAATGTGGTGATGTGCAAGGCTTGCTGCTCTGTGACTCTGCTGCACGGTGGAGCTCTGCAGCTTGGCTGGGGTTCGGAGTAGGGCAAGACTCTTCATCTGACACAGGCCCACAGCAACCAGAGGTCTTGCTTGGAAACATGTTTGTTATCTAGTTGCTGCTTTGCACCCCTTTCTTTACCCTGCTTTAGGCTCCTGGATGCTGAGAAGGGCATGATCTTTGTTTGCCTTCCCACTACCGACATAGCAGCTCAGAAAAGGGCTTCAGAAAGAGGTGTTTGTGTCTGACTGCTCCCAGCTCAAGTGGGTGATGGAACTGTCAGAGTGGTTTAGCGTTGCGGTCAGGTGGGGATTGAAGGCAGAAAGTTCTGGCCTCCTTGCCATTAGATTTTTGCTGTGTTAGCAAATACATCAAATGCAGTCTGGGTCTAGAGAGGCCTTTGACAGCACAGTTTGTATGAGCCTCAGAGTTTTGGGAGCAGGGCTGACAAGTCTTGGGAGAAGGATGGAGTGATTTAAGTGTCTGGAGTGGGGGGAAGGAGCAGGTTCTAATCCCCATGCAGTAGTGTTGCAGACAGCATTGAAGGGTGACTGTCATGGGGAACTGTGAGCTTGTCTTCCAGCTTACCTGCTGCATTTTGGGTGGTTCCCAGAGCGTGCAGATGGTAGCTGAGAATGAGTGTCTGACCCTGGAGTGACTTTCACTGGGCAGGGTCTGCAGTCCAGTGCGGGTAGATTTCTATTTAAACCTCTGAGGTTTTGTAATCTTCCTGCGTTAGTTCCTCTTTCTCAGCAGACTTGGAGCAGAAGTTTAAGGGAGGAGCTGGAGGGATGTGAACTTTCTCCTGATGAAGGGCCATGGCAAGTACTCAGTACTGCAAAAGTGCAGTTTTCTCATCCTGACCCTAATCATCAATGCCCTGTTGGGCATGCCAGCTCCATCTCTGGGGAGCAGGGGTGCTCCTTCTGCAGGCCTGCCTCCATCCTGGGATGGCCAGCACAGTGGGAGGCACTGTTAGCTGGAGCATGGGTGGAGCATGGGGATGTGCCACTATCTTAAACCTGCCATGTGGTTTGAGGTTTAACGCAGCCTTGAGGGTTGAAGACATGGAGGTAACAGAATATTTGGGTGGATCTTTTTCCTTGCTCTTGTGCGAATTGACATCCCAACCTCATTGGCCAAGGGTTTCAAATCTATCTTAATGACTTTGGATTGTCAGCTTGAGATAAGGTAAATAAGGGACAATGCTGAGCACTTCTGCAAAACCAGACCTCTTAAACTGGTTACTTTAGGGGTTAATTTACACAGCCTGCACCTCTGTTTTCTCATCAGTAACACTCTCTTACCTCTTGAAGTTTGCTCAGGAATCTGTGAAGTTTCCATTCAGACCAGCAAGCTGAAGGATTGCAACATACCACAGGATAAACAGTTTTGTATTCAGTTTGATGGATTGTTTTGCCCATTTTAAAGTAACCTCTCCTAACATGGTGACCATGTTTCTCCTTGCAGGTAGTGGTGCTCCTGGAAGTCCTGAGCTGGGGTCAGCTGGAAGATGACCGAATACAAGCTGGTGGTGGTGGGAGCAGGTGGTGTTGGGAAAAGTGCTTTGACAATACAGCTCATTCAGAACCATTTTGTTGATGAGTATGACCCCACAATAGAGGTAAATGGCTCTGGGCATGGGGTCTGTCTGTCTGCATGTTTTCCTCTTGCTTTTCTCCACCTTGTCTCCAACCTAGAGCATGCTCAGTTTCGTCTCAAGTCTGAACTTGAGCAGGTGTGGTCCTCTGCTTTGCAGAGCGTTCTGAGTTGCTGCGTGTTCAGAGGTCACAGTGACCGACTTGTGCCTCCTGCAGAAGGATAGTGATGTGTGCTGAAGAGAGACGACACGGGAGGCAGCAGAAGCGGGCAGAGCTGGGCAGGTGCTGAGAGGCAGCACAGAAGTCTTCCTTTCTGATGAGATGACAGCATAGGGAGGGATTAAAGGTTTGGGATTGAGGAGCCATTTTATGCCTGTGTTTTCATTTCTCCTCCTGCAAAATCAGAATAAATATATTGACTTTTTCTGCAGGATGTTTTGAGATTTACTGATGAAATGGGTTTTATCAGAGGTTGGTTGTATTATGTATGTCCTGCAGTTTTAGTGAGACATGCCAAGCAGCTGAACTGTTGTGCTTCACAGAGTGCTGCCTCTGCTTCATCATAAGGAGTTAGAGGTTGATGTATGGGTCTCGTGGGTGTGGATGGTAGCACTGGCCTGTCTAGCTCAGCACTCTTCCTGAAGGAGCTGGCAGGGACCCTCTGGTCCTCAAAGGCTGTATGGGGGTGGAGGGAGGTCCAGTCTTCAATATTCACTATGCTATTACTTTTTTTAAGAAAAAACATATTCCATTCTCTGTCTGCTATTACTGTAGCTGGTGACATGCTAATTAGCCCCTGCATGACTTACACCTTTGTTGGGGGAGATGTGGGTAGCAGCCACTGCTCTGCACAAGGAGTATGTCCACCCTGGGAAGGCAAATTGCAGCTCTGTCATGCCTCTTGGACAATAACCTCCCTGTCTGCAGTCCTATAGGATTCTCTGCCAGATGTGTATGAGTGCAGCTGTGGTTGCTGCAATTATTATTATCATAATGGCTAAAGGCTCCAGCTGGGATCAGAAATCTATTCTGGTAGGTGTTGTATGTGTAGTCCCCACCCTGAAGAGTTCACAGCTTAAATAAACAAGCAAGACAAGGCTTTGTAGAAAGGCAGAAATAGTCTTACAATCCTACAGACAGGAAGGAGAGAAAGCACTTAAAAAGCATATGCTATTACGTCATTTGGCCAAGGTCACCTAGAAAATGCATGGCAGAGTCTGGAAGTTAATTTAAGGGCTCCTGAGTTTCCTTGCTTATGGATGCAGTTCCCCAGCTCCTCTCCCCTCATGTGCTTGTTCCCAGTAGCATTGTGTACTTTCCTTAGAAACCCATTCCAGGTTGGTTTTGGCAAAAGAGCTGCTGATGGAGAGCAACCTCCCTGGGGAGACATCTGCATGCACGAGTCCTCTCTTGGACCTTAGGTGGGCAGAGGCAGCTCTCACCCAGTGAGCTGTGTTGGGGTTTGGCATCCTATGTTTTTTGTCTCCAGCTGCCTGCCCCCTGTATGTACCCTGCAGGGAATTTTCTCCATGTAAACAGGCAGTGGGGAATGTAAACCTTGCATGGCATTTCCCAGCACACCCTCCTCACCCTACCAACTCCTGCAGTGCCCTGGGAGGTGCCTGCTCTCTCCTCCCCTGTTCCCTCTAGCCCTGTCTGTTCTCCTCTTCCAAAAGCAGCTTCATGCTGCTCTTTAGCCCTCTCGCCCCTGGTACTTTTCCACCTGCTGGTCCCACCAGCCCTGATGCCTTTGCAGCTCCCTTGGTCCTATCCCTTGTCCTCTGTTACCTCAGCCATCTTCTCATTCATTTTAGGAGACTCCTTTTAATTATGCTTCATTTTATGGGGATTTAGGATGCACAGAGAGCTACCTGCCAGCCATCCAAATGTGGCCAACAAACCACCGTCCTGTGACTAAGCTGCTTTGGATCATGCCCAGGAGCTGACTATGACTGTTCAGCCAGCTAACAAGCGGCACAGCAATGCTGAAATGAGCAGGATAAAAGGGGGGGAAATAGAGTATACGTGCAGGGAGCAAAGGTGTTGCCTGTGACCCAAATGAACTGAGCACATGCAGGCTGTGCTGCGAAGTGGGGTGCGAGTGGATCAGGGTGCACCGAGAAGATGCTCCCTAGGGCAGGAGGGTTTTGGCCCCTGTCTGAGGCAGAGACCCTGACTGGATGCCTATCCCCCTCCTGCTTTTCTGACTGACTCTTGCAAACCTCAGGCTTTGTAACTTGACACTGTCTAAACCTGCTATAGCACACACTGGCATGCCTACTCTTGGACTGCTGAGGGGCCTTAACACCTTTCTTGTGGGAACAGGAGGGCCAAGGCTCCAAGGAAAGGTATGCTACTGGCACTGTCCCATGGTGATTAAGCAGGGATGGAGTAAAGAGTTTCACTGTGTTGAGAAGTTCTGTGGTTCATCTTCGAGCTTCTAGCAGCTGGCCAGTAATGGGCTACTCAAACTTCTGGTCATACCCTGACTGTGGTGTTTAACAAATGGATGTCTTGGCGTGGTCCCCCTGCACACCTGGGATGCTCCCAGCTCCTAAGTCTGGACTCCAGAGAGATGTTTCTGCTGCCTGGCACTTAACAGCTGGATCTGGCTACTTTCCCCTTTGCAGGAAGGTGGGGTAGGATGTTGGGGGCTGCAGAGAAGCATTGAGGCAGGGTGCAGTGTGTCAGGGATGGCTGAGCTGCCATCCTGAGGCAGGATTTGGATGAAGCTGTACACAAAGCAAGGATGGGGAGAGCTTGTCCCCTTCCTTTGCAGGAAGCAAAGCATCCTCTGCAAAAGAGTTAATGCCTTTGCCTTCTAAGTAAGCTGGCTGTCCTCATGGGCAGCCTGTTGATGACCTGACCTGAGGTGTGGGATCTCTCTTCCATCTGCACGCTGTATGCTTGAGAGACCTCCTGTAATTGGGGACTTGGCAATTAATTGTGAACACATGTACCAAGAGGCTGGTCCTCTGTACACAAGCCAAGGTGCAGGAGTGGGAGGCTGCTTTGCTTGGCAGACTAGGCACTACGGTCCCCTTGCACCAAGGAGGCTCCAGATACATTATTGATTAGAAATGGGAGCACATTCCTGCAGGGCAGCCTGCCAGTTGCCTTCAAAGCGGTTGGCTGGAAGCCAGCCCATCACTCCAGGCTTATTCTCAATGGGTCAGCAGTCCACCTTTTGGGAAGGCACAGCTGAGAAGGTCATGGCAGAGCAGATCTCTTCTCTGATTTCCTAGCCCTCTCTGCAAGATGAGGAAAGACTTTAATTAGTCCCAGTAAATGATGCTGTTGTAGTAATGAACCAAAGGATGGAGGGTGTGTTGGCCCCTTTCCCCTTCTGTGCTGCTACTGGTCCTGTTGGTGACCTTTGCTTAGTTGGCTGTTTGCAGACCTGCAAAGCTCATCTGATAACATTGTTGTGGTCATTGGAAGAGCAGCCGACATTTGAATTAAACTTCAGCTGTAGACTCTGTGAGTGGTTGCAAAGCACTGTTGTGGTTATACCGCTGACTTGCACCTTTTTTGTATCTTTTGTTTTGGCCTCCTTCTCTTGCTGAGGGTTGAGGATGCTTCACTGTCCGCAGGGGTTGGCTGTTAGAGAGGGATGAGGCTGTCCTCCATGCAGGGGCTGCCCCAGCACCACCCCTGCCGATGAGACTGAGAATGGGCAGAGGCATGGTGGGCAGGAGCAGTGCTCTGAGGAGCCTGCCTTCAAAACGAAACCTTTTAAGGGATGCCCTGGGTGATTTCCAGGCCTCCTCACATCTGTGATAAGTTGTGATTGCCTCTGCTGCAGGGAAAACCCCCAACTTGAAAGGACCTGCCTGGATAGTTCTTGCCTCTCCTGGAGCCCTCTGGGCAGAGACTGGTTATGGGAAACACCCTGCTCACACCATGCTTTTATTTAATTTTTTTTCTCATGTTTAAAGAAGAGGTTTACCATCAAACCCAGTTTGCAACCTTAGTGGTGGCATATTGCCTCTGGTGCCTGATGCGAGATGCGTTGGAGGCACTGGATTTCCAGGTCATCTTAAACACCTTTCAGCCCTGCAGATCACAGATGGTGACTGGAAGCCCTGGCTGGCCAGAGCCTCCTTTCCTGAGTGTCCCCTTCCAGCACCCAGGCAGGGTGGCAGCAGAAGGGATTAGAGCTGTGACTGAATAATGCTTGGGAAACAGTTGTTGAGGGCTGTGCAGTGTGGTCGAGACGGAGCTGCTCCTGGTCTGCCAGAGGCAGGGCTGGGAATGGGGAGAGCAAGCCAGGAGCTGTCTTCTCTGTGGCTCTGATAGACAAGGAGAAACCTGCTTAGCTGTTCCCTTTTCCTTTGGTTATTTTTTATTATTTTTCCTTTCCCTCCCGTTTTTGAAATAGATTGATTTGTCTCTTTAATGGAAGCTAAAGGCAGGCAGAATGTGACCTGGCATCTTCCCAGGGATGCACTCTGCATCCCTTTGTTTAGCCAGACCTAAGCCCTCCCTTAATGCATCCTCCTCGCTTTCCTTCTCCTGGCCTTCAGGATTCCTACAGAAAGCAAGTAGTCATCGATGGAGAGACCTGCTTGTTAGACATCTTGGACACTGCAGGGCAAGAGGAGTACAGTGCCATGAGAGACCAGTACATGAGAACGGGGGAAGGATTCCTGTGTGTCTTTGCCATCAACAACACCAAGTCCTTTGAAGATATTCATCAGTACAGGTTGGTATCCTGGGAAGGACCCTTTCCTTCTTGCCCTGTGCAAAGGGGAAGGCTTTGCATCTGCACTCTGCTGCCCACCCTTTTAGATGGGGGCCTTGTGGTGGAAGCATTGGCTGCCAGCAAAGACAATTAGCTCAAGTGGCCATTCCCCAGGGAAGAGACAGAGCAGACGGCTAATGTCAGTGACTCCAATAAAACCCATCCGAAGGGATTGCTTGTGGTCTTTGGGGACTCGGTAATGTAATGTTTAAGTGTTTACGGTGACTAAAGAGAGAACTGATCCAGTATGACCCCTCCCTTCTCTCCCTGATTAGTGGAATTGCTTTGTTAGCGCAATCGATCTCAGCGACTTCTGCTGGGAGAGGAGGCTGGGAGGGGCAGGGAGGGCTGCTTGCCCTGCTGTCTGCCGTTGTGACTGGGCTGTGGTCTGCCAGCTGCACACACGCAGGGAAGAGCAGTCCTGCCCCTTTGGAGGTTGGTTTTAACCGGAGCAAAGAGTAGGAGGGGAGTCATGGCCCCAGCAAGGTGATTTGCCCAAGACTGTGGAAGCACTGACAAAGCAAGGACCTCATCCCAACATGGTCTGCTTTGGCAGCACCCAAATAAACCATCCCAATTCTCCCTGCTGACATCACTGCTGGAGAGCCAAGGAGGTGACAGTGACATAGCGGGATTCTTCTTTGTTTACCCCGATGCTTAGGGAGGGATCGCTCTGTTTTGTGCCTTTTTCTGAGGCTTGGCTGCCATGGGAGGCACTTGCCGAGGATGCAAGATATGGCTCTGCCTGTCCCTACTCTGTCCACTGCCCAGGCAGTACAGGAACTCTGTACCCCAGTCCTCCATCATAAACTGAGGTTCCATTAATCCTGCTGCTCCGAGCACGGGCACAGCCATTTCTTGCTCCATAGTCAGAGGTGCTGCTCTGAGCTGTTCCAGTGTCTCAGTCTCAGCTAGCAGGCATGTTCATTGTAATAGCTGCACAGGTGGACTAATTTGGCTTGGTTTAGCTGAACCGGAGGACCAAAGATGGTATTTTCCTAAAGTACCTGAGGGATTAAGCAACATTCATCATTGTGTCCTGCTGGTGCCTGTGAATCGCTTGCAGGATGGCTCGATTTCAAGCCATCATGATCGTGATGTAAATCACTGGCTTTTCATCTCCTTTAGTCTCTGCTCTTTGTGTTTGCACTTTTAAAATAATATTCCCCAGAGAAATGCTGGCTCTCCCTGGTTAGTAAGTGTTTGGAGGTATCTCTTTTCAGCTAAGTGTAGTCTGTGCACTAAATTTAGTACTTGCATTTGCTGATCAGGATGTTACATGGAACATTTAAAAGGCTTTATGGCATATCATACTTATAGTCAGACTTCATTTCTATGTTCTACTACATTAAAAAAAGATGATTGGTTCTTTTGTGTGTGATACATGTCCAGCTGCCTTTGGCTGGAAATTTGCATTAAATTAAAATGCAGAAATTGGCATTTTAAATAATGCTTTTATTAGTTAATTAAAACCATGTTAAATGTTTTGGATGCATGAGAAAAAAAAGCTGAAATTAAATGATTTATTAAGCAAAGGAAGTTATTAACTGTCAGAAGGGAATTGAATGGATTGTTTGTGGTCATAATGGACTTTTTAAGATTTTTAGAAGTGGTAGATCTCATCCTCGCCCACCTAGTTTTAGATCCAAGGTTGGAATGAAGAAGTAAGCATTATGGCTTTTTTAGTTCCCAGTTGGTTTCTCAACTTTGAGTGACCTGAACTAAACTGAGAGGGAGCAAATACTGCCTGTGCATCTGCAGAAAAGGTCACAGCTGCCAAAAGCTGCTTTATCAGCTCAGCTCAGCTCAGCAAATTCTGGTTGCAGTTGATTTTTTATTGTTTTTATCCCCATTTTGGGGGGATTACTTGATCTAAAATGTTGGAAATAGCACAGGTAACCGCGAATTCATTTTTGTTTAGCTTAAACTATCTTAAGGTCATGTCTTAATATAGATTGTCATAATTCAAGTTGTTTTGTAAAAAATTGCAATTAAACAGCAGAAGTATGTTTAGTTTTCATTTCCAAAAGTGCTCTAGCTATTTTGCTGTTTATTCACTTCTGTGCTGTAGCCATTTACATTTTCCTGAAGGCGCAGCACAAGGCACTTGACAGGAGCGAGGCGTAGCTGTTAATTCTTGACAGAGAAACTGGTGGGGAATGTTCTGGAGCTGCCTCTGACACCTTTTCTCCCTTCACTTTGTCACTTCTTCCTCTTGCAGGGAACAGATCAAGAGGGTGAAAGATTCAGATGATGTTCCTATGGTGCTGGTGGGGAATAAATGTGACCTACCAGCCCGGACAGTGGAGACTCGGCAAGCGCAGGACCTGGCCCGGAGTTATGGGATCCCCTACATAGAGACGTCTGCCAAAACCAGACAGGTAGGAGGAAGGTTTTATACAAAATGTTCTTTTTCTGTTCTCCATTGCTTCCTTGGAATGGCAGGAACAGGCAGACTCCAGCTTGCACACAGATAGGTGCAAGGGCTGGGGTTAATTGCTTCTTCAAGGCGAGGTGCTCCGTCAGGATGTTCTCCCCCCATTCTGGGCTTGAGCCTCCAGTCTGGAGAAGTGTGTAATTCATGCTCTGGCAGCTGTGATAACTTTCTAAGGGCTTTCTCCAAGGCTCTGGAATAACAGCCATAGTCACTGCAGGTCAGCTGAGCTCAGGGGCCTTGGCTAACCTCATCCGTGGTCTATTTTGGCAGACCTACCAGTGAGGCTCCCAGAGGACAAAGGTGGAAATGGAACAGCTGACACCTTCAGTGGTCTAGTGGTGGCTTTTCTCTTGGGTGGTAGACCTTGTTCAGACTGCTGAAAGCTGATGAAACTTAGGGACTTGAGAGCTCCTTGGTCTCGTTGGTTGCTCATTCAATCTTGCTCTCTGTTTGCGGGTCACACTAAGGTCCTTGTTAAACCTTCCCAGCTTGGTTTTGTACCTTTAACTCTGCAATTTGCGCTGCTGGAGGAAAGGGCTAGGAACACCTTGCTGGGGAGCAGAGCCCTCTCTTCTCTCCACTGTCCCCTCTTAAAGTGGGCAAATGCTTCAAGTGATGCTTTCTTCCCCAGGGCGTTGAGGATGCCTTCTACACCTTGGTGCGGGAGATCCGTCAGCATAAACTGCGCAAGCTGAATCCCCCAGATGAGAGCGGCCCCGGCTGCATGAACTGTAAATGTGTGGTATCGTGACTATGGTGAGTTGTGGAAGCAGGAGATGGGGTGCAGTGGCATTACACTGGCAGCAGGAGATAGGGTCCATGGGTATACTCTGGAAGCGGAGCAGGAGGTGACTGCAGGTGCATTTGTCTGCAAACAAATGCAGCAGAAACCATTTTGGCAGCAGGTATTTTTTAACAAAACACCTTTTTGAGTGAAATAGCCATAGTCCAAATTCCCACTTGCCTGAGGAAGTGTGGGAAAGGAAGGGGTTTTTCCCTCTCATTTTGTGCAACAAAATTCTATAGAACTGAATTTAAAAACAAAAAGCATGTTTTGTTGGGCTTTGCCCAGGAAAGCTTCTTCCCATGTTGCCACTCTGAAAGAGAAGTTATGGTGGTGCTGAAGGTGTATGGCTCACTGCGTGCTCACCAGAGTGGCTCTAGAAGAGTTCAGATGAAGAGCTGAGTGGGTGCATTGCCTCATAATGCACTCACATAAAGTGCCTCATCCTAAAGTTTTAGAGCAGACCTGTCTCACTGTGAAAGTCCTGTGTTCCTCAGAAGAGTTTTCCTCGTTAGATATTTCCCCTGGGATATTTGGAACTGATGCAATGTTGAGAATTAGCCATAAGGGGGCTGTTTTGGTTTTATAAATTCTGTGTGCTGGAGCCAGAAACATTGTTTTTCAGATTGTTTATGTTCACTTGCCTGTTTTTCTTCTTTTTCTTGCCTTGTTTTTTTTTTTTTATGATGAGTTTATTTAAATCATTGCAATCCTGCTGGATAGCGATCAGGGAAGCTATTGTTGTCCCTGCATGTGCTGGCTAGCCTTAAGCCAAAGGCCTGGGAATATCTGTCTGTGTAACCAACTCTTTCTGTGGTAGAAGACAGAAGGGCAACTGGGGATGAGATCTACATCTAAGGATATCTGGGACTGGGATGTGGGAGAAAAGCCCTATATGAACATTGCCCTTAGTGTCATTTGGGGAGTTCCCAAGCACCTCGACTGGCCCCTTCACCCCTTTATAAACTGCTGAAGGCATAAAGAGAAGTGCATTATATCCAGAGACGGTGTTGAGAGTGTCTCCTGAAGGTGGAAGTGTGCAGCTGGTTTCCTCTGTCGCTTTTCTAGCCAAAGCCCGTGAGCACAGCAGAGCTCTTCCTCCTGTCCCCCACCCCTCAGAAAAAAACAAAACAAAACGAAAAAATGCTGGCAACGTTTGCTTCCTATGAGCAGAAACCCACCCGAGCACCCCACCCCTCTGCTCCCAGCTGAGGCACGTGAGGTCATTGGGGGGCCGAGCTGAATGCTGTGCCCAGCACACTTACCACTACTAAGGGAGATTTTCCAGATGTTTGGGTCCTCCAGATGTTCAGGAGCGTTTCCTCCGGATGGGGATGTGAGCTCAAGGCTTGTTTTCCTGTTCTGGCTCACAGCTGACGGCATGGGCTTGGCAGACACTGCTGCTCCCTTACACCGACTGCCAGGAGCCTCATCCTTGTCATAGCCCCGTGGCAGCGCTTGTGTGGGCAAGAGGGGGTGGGAAGGAGTCTCTTGGGAACACTCCTCTCTGTTAAGAGCATGCCCTGTGAGTTGCCCACGCCATTTTCTGCTCTGGCAGAAACTGGAAACCAGACATCCCAGCTCACTCTACCTGCAGTGGCTGAGAGCAGAGAGGGAGGAACATCAAAGCACAAAAAGAGAAGTGACATGCTGGGATTTGGGGAGGAAAAGGGTGGGTGTGTGGCCAGGGAAATTTGGCTGCATTTGCCCTGGATTCACTTTGTAGTTCCCATCATCCCTGGAGGAGGGGGCAAGATCTTGCCAAACAGTGCCCCTTCCCACAAGATTTGGGCAGAGGCAGAAGGTCTGGTGAGGTGCCCAGGGCTTACCCATCACTCCAAGACTCCAAAGCTTATTTCCTTCAGCAGATGTGCAGATGCTTTGCTAAGCCAGGCCCAGACCTCTAAGGCCTGTGTAGCCTTTTGCATTTGCTCTGTGAGCACTAGCAGTGTCATCCCAAAATGTGAGGAGTGAGTAATGGAAACAGCCCCGATGGTTCTGATGGTGAATGAGTGCTAATGAGTGTCCTCTTCTGGTTTCAGGTGACTGGACCGTATCTTGGAGAGGTTCCCACTGTGCAGTGCGCAAGGACAGAGGTGAAGCGAAGAAAGAAGCAAACAGATTCAGAGGAGGAGTATGGGGGAGGGGGAAAGGAGGAGGAGAGGACGGGGGAGCATGAGCCCCTCCAAGGACTATCTCACACTTCACCCAAGCCTGCGGCAAACATTTTTTTCTTTTTTTTTATCCCAATCCCTACATCCTTTGGCCTCCTCCCACCCCGACAACTGTACAAAGCCACAGATTGAATCACAGTAAATTATTATTTGATGGTCTCGACAAACCATCTTGATGACTGTGTCCTCTTTCCAGAGGGTGCTGCTGCTGGTGCTCCTGAAGGATTACTGGTGGGGTGGCAGGGAAGAAAGGGTGCTGATATTTCTTGTCCACAGACTGAGGTCATGCTGTAGATTGGGAAGGTGATTGGGATGGGAAAGACAAGCTGTCTTTCAGGGGAAAGCAGCTTGTCTTTGTCTCCAGAAAGTTGTCATGGTGCTGTCCCCTCCAGCCCACCTGAAACTCTGCTGGCTCCAAGTTCTGGTAGGGTGGAAGAATGCAACCAGTCCAATCCTGTCCTTGGCACTCCCTTGAGTGCCTTGCTTTCAGCCTAGTTCTTGTGGGATATTTTTATGGCCTCAGATGCAATGCCTAGAAGGGAAGAAGCATTGGGGAGGAGAGCTGAGAGCTGAATTCACCTCAGCTGGTGCCAGTTTGTTGCTTCTGTGATGTTTTCCAGGCAGCTCTTTCTGGCACAAGACCTCCATAAGGTGTTGTGCTCCAGAGGGAGAACTGGGCCTCTTTGGTCCGCTCCAGCACCTAGCTAGTGCTAACACCTGTATAGTACATATACTTCGGGCTGCTCCAGTCTGTTAGCAGTGTGTAAAAGTGTACAAATCCTCATCTGCCCGTGTGTGGCTTTGTTACTGGTGAGCACGCAGAGAAGGGCTTTCCTGCACTGCAGACAGCTATCCAGCCACTCAGGAACTAAGGCTAAATCATTCAGGCTTCCAGTCTTGGGTCTAGAGTGGATAAGAGTGTTTTGGGTAAGGGCTAATGTGTTGGGAACCCTGTCTTTGCTGAGCTCTGCTCCTATGAGATCTTTGCCTGAGGTCTGACCCGTGTGCTTTTTTCACTTGCAGACCTAAGATGAGGCCTCAGTACTGCAGGTGGCTCACTGCCTTTCCCTCACCCAGGCTATTGCACAGGCTAACTTAGCTGGCATGCAGAATTAAGAGTATCAAAGGGGGAAGGTGATCCAGCTGAGTGTGGCAGGGAGCTGTTCTGCATGGGCTAGCCCAGGCCTGAAGAGGTGGTGCTGGGTTTGGCAGCCAAGGCTGGTCAGGGTTGGGAGTGGCAAGGGCGGTGTGTGAGTCACATGCTTCACATGGCAAAACTGGTACAGAAACCCTGGTCACCCCCAGCACAAAGCCACAGCCCACCCAGGGGTTCCCAGCATCCAAACGAACAGCCTCCTGTCCCATTCCTCATCCTCTGTTGTGCCAGGCAGCAGCAGAATTAAAGCAGTAGAATTCAACTCCCATACTGCTTGGAGGTGCTGCCTTTGCTTTTGACCTGGGCAAGAGAGGACTTGTGCTAATGGCTTGCTTTTTGTACATGCCTGCTCCTGAACTGCTGTGGGGCACAGCCCCCACCCTGGGCTGCAGCTGCCTGGAATTCTGTTCCCATAGGAGAACAGCTGGAGTGGGAGAAGTTGCCCAAGGGAAGAGCTGTCCTGCCTTTAGCTGGGTATGCTGTTTGCACCAGTGCCTGTCCCTGTGCTTGAGGAGGGCTACAGATGCTGAATCTGGTATTGCATGGTGGGACTGAACCAGAGGCTCCCAGAAAAACTCTCAACCTAAGTTGTTTCAAGTGTGAAGCCTGGAAAAATCGGGTTGTTCTTAAGTTGGCAGCTTGTGTGCAACTGCCCATGGGGTAGGGGGCAGGGGTACTTTGTCCCAGAGGATGACTAAAAGCCTTAACAGTGAGCTGGGTTGACATTGAGGGCCCTCACTTGGTGGTGGTGCTGCACAAGGAACCTGGTGCTCTGTATCTGCAATAGAACTTACCGGGCCCTTGGTGAAGGATGAGGTAGCTGTATCTGGAGGCCTGCAGATGACAAGTAACACTCTGTATGGGGCTCTCTCAAGGACTGGACTCTAGGAGGCTTTAACCACTGAGAGTATCCTCTCATTTCTGGTTCAGAACCAGACACCACAGTCAATGATGGGAGCTGTAGTCAAGCAAGCTGGGAAGCTCCTGGGAGCACCAGGTGTGAGGTGTCTTCACAGGGCAGGCACCAGCTGCAGTTGCAAGAAACAGGCATGTCTGGGTGAGGGTGTGCTAGAGCAGCACTGTCCAGAATGCAAATGACTTCAGCAGCTTGGTGAGGAGCAGGAAGCCAAAGTGGGAGCATCTCCCTTTCACAGAGGTTTCTGTACTCCTCAGAGTAAGGTTTTCCAGCTTGCTCAGGAAAGCTCCATGTCTGGTCAAGTCATATGTGTTATTGTAGCTTGTTTGAGCATCTTCTAGTTGCAAAATAGTTGCTTCCTTGGCCCACTCTTCATGGCTGTTCCACCAAGGGGTGCTGAAAATGAGCTATTTCATCCACGGATCAGCATTCAGTGTCTGTGTCAGCAACACACCATCAGGCTCCAGACAGGCTTTTCTTCCCAGTGGAAGAATCCAGTTGAACCTTCACACCTTATTTCTGTTGTACACCTCAAGTGGTTTCAGATACTGACAGTCTCTTCTGGTGTGGCTGGTTATAGTTATGTTTCATGTACAGCTAAAGCATAGATGATGTGCTAGGAAACACTGGCTTCTGCAAATGGCCCTAAGAGTTCTTCAAGAGCCAAGGTACACCTTCACCCTGGTACAGCTGACAGGACAGTGATATGACAGGACAGCCTTTCAGAAATCCAGTGGTCAGGTAGGAGATAGAACTGGAGACAGCAAGCATCTGAGGGCTGAGTCTGGCAGTTTGCAGACCAATCTCATGCCTTTTGTGCATTGCACCCCGCAGAAGCAAGGCAACCAGGACCCTTTTCCAAACAGTGCTGGTAAGTAACATGACCATTGCAGTAACTAGATCATAAGAAACCCTGACTCAGATTCAGGTCCATGCTGATAGTCTGAGGTAGTTTGAGAGCAAAAAGGTGCTAAAGGCTTGACACCACAGCTCTTCTCCAGAAATTGTGTATTAGTTATGTATTAATGTAGTACTGCATCTTTGTTCCAGGAGGAGAATCATGACAGATCTTCAGTAAGGTACATCAGCTGTGATCTAACCTGATTTTTGCTGTTGGCAGAAAAAAGATTGTATCACTTCTCTCAGGTGCAGCTGTTACTCTGGATTTGGCT
Source organism: Myrmophylax atrothorax (assembly GCA_026770055.1). NCBI lineage: Eukaryota > Metazoa > Chordata > Aves > Passeriformes > Thamnophilidae > Myrmophylax > Myrmophylax atrothorax. The sequence goes on from JAOXXN010000065.1 coordinate 17,962,073, forward strand.
TTTTTCACTTTGTGCCTTGGTGCTGGTAATTTGTGTACAGGACAGCAACTTGCTGGCCATGACAGACAGGTCAGTATCTGAGGTCACGATGTGTTCTCTGCTTGCTAGCTGAACTTCTCAAGTGTGAAAGTAATGTCAGGATTACAGTTTCATTGGAGTGAACATAGATCTAGAGAAGGAACTGTGGGGTTTGGAGTTGATGTTTCCCCATAGGTTTTTTAAGGCTTGTTTGTTCTAGAAGTACCTGAACTGGAAGATGCGGTTTTCAGACACTGCAGTCATTGCCCGTATGGCAAGGAGTTTGTTGCCTATCTCAGCTCTGCTTCTGTGGCACAAGCTTAGCTGAGCAGAATGTAGTTACTCTGAAAGGCTGGCCCTGTTGCATAGCTGGAAGCTGCAAGACTCCACGGAGGAAAGTTTTTGCTATAATTGAGCACATCGGCTCACATTTGGCTGTTATGATCTCTTCAGCTAGTTATGGCAAGGCTGAACTAAACCTGGTGCTGTTCTCCAGCAAGTGTGAACACCGCTTCTGAGAAGGCTTCACTCACCATCTTACTGATAATCTGTTGAGACTGCATCTCCAGTGGAGGGAGCCACCTTTGAATCTGTACTTAAATGACAGAATAGCTGACGAGGTCTGGTCTAGTCTGGTCAGGTCCAATTGTCTCAGTGTGTATAATATATGCCTTTCTCACACATCATTCAAGAGCCCCACACCCTATTACAGAGAGTTTGGGGCTCTAGAGACATCCCAGCTGAGTCAGCTGGCAGAATTGCTTACAGGTCCTTAAAGATGCTGATTAAATGCTGGAACAGATCTCATGCCTTTTGGTCTCTGAGAGCTTCCACACTGGCATTTTCCTACGGCAGCAGAGGTGGTGATGCCAAAACAGATGAGCACATGGTGCTTGCTGAAGGCTTTGGCAAGCACCTCGGTGGAATTTTCAGGAGCTGGCAAGCAATGGCTCCTTGCTGGAGTGAGATCTCAGATGTGATGGTGGTGACAGGGGTAGCTGAATGAAAGGCTGAAATTTATGGAGAAGCCTTGTCTAAATGCTGGCCTCATCCTCCTCACCTGCAGTCTGGTTGGGTAAAGAGGAGCAGACCAGGTTTCCATTTTGGACTACAGCCTCTTCTGCAGACCTTTCCAGCCTAAGCAGTACTTCCATATCAATTCTAGCCTCCACCAGGAGCCATAAAGGTAAGCAAAGTGACACAAGAGACGGCTTCCCCAAGCACCTGCCTGCCTGAGGTTATCTAAGTCTGTCTGCAGGCTTAGATATTCCAGGAGCTGGGCTCTGATGTGGAGCCATGCTCTTAAAGGGATGGTTGGAAGCAGGGGCTTGTGGTATTGCACCCCATCTATCCATAAGGGACCTCTAAACCAGTTTTGGACTAAGATGGAATTTTCTTATTTACCTTTCTCTGTGTTTTAGGAGGAGCCTGTTTTACTGTGTGGAAGAGAATGGCTAAATAAGCCAGGCTTTAGTGACTCCAATCCCTCAGATTTGTCTTTGTGTGTGCCTTCAAAGCAATCTCCATCATCATCTGCTCTTTTATAACTGCTGCCAGTGAGTGAGGATGCTCATGGGATGGGACCACCACCTGCATCTCCCAGTGGGATACTGTTTCAGCTCTGATTTGCTTGTCTCCTTGCACTGTCCCAGTACCCATATCCTTCTAGGTGAAGAGGATGCTGGTGTATGCTCTGTGGGCTTCCTCATCTGCTGAGGTTGTAGGTTTTGGAAGGGGTCTTTGAACTGCTGGGCTGTTCTTTCCTTTGTGTGCTGCTTTGTACATGGTGATGCACTGTAGAAAGGGGGTGACATTGCTCAGAGGACCTCCAAAAACTGGTGGGAACTGGGACAGGCAGAGCGGGCTGGCCTCATGTGCAGCTCCTTTCCCCTTACGGGCAGATGGGCCTTACTCTCTGTGTGTTGAGGACAGGGTCTGTGGCTTAGCAGAGGCCATGTACCAGCCCCAGCCATGGCTGCTGGAGCTGGGGGTGCACACCCTGTGCTGTGCCCTCGCTCTGCTCCCCAGCCACTGCTGCCACCATCCCTTTGCAGCACAGGAGAAGCACATGAGCAGCACACAGCTACCACAGCAGGGGAGCAGCACAACAGGCCGAAGAGGAGGGACACTCCTAGGCCCAGCCAAACTCCAGCATTGCCTCCGCCAAACTGGCTGGGGCACAAAGCTCCCAGAGTGCACCAATCTCCCTCCACTACATCCTGGGACCAGAGCCTAAACCAGCACAATGCCTTGCTCCCTCCCTCAGCTTGGCTCTGCGCCAGGCTCCACTTAGCATCAATTATTCAGTGCTGACTGACTGAAGCCTTGTGGAGGCACGCAATGGGGGTTGATGAGATTTCCATGTCATGGGTGGCGAGCAGGGAGGGTGAGGAGTACAGCTGTGCCTTGGCAGAGACCCAGAGAGCAAGAGGGACAGAAGGGGCCACCCACTTGTCCCAGCTCCTGGTGCTGCACGTTTGGCTGCTCATGAGCCAGGCAGGACAGGAGCCATACAGGGCTGTCAGGGCACCAGAGCTGAGCACAGCTTGGGGAATTTGTAGTTCTGCCTTGGGGTGGTTTCTGGGAGGGACCAGCCCTGGGAGCTGGAGAGCTGGTGTAGAATTGTCTGAAAGCCATGATGAGAGCAGTGGCTCCACCAAGGAAAGGGTGATAGGGAATACTGGCAAATACCAAGTGCAGAGGGAGAGGCAGTGGGAAGACCAGTCCCTGGCTGACAAGGCCATTAGAATTTAAGCAGCAGCCTCAATACCTTCTACAGAGTTCACTGGTCCCAGTGCTGTCCATCGAGTGGGTATTGGTAACCCTGGCCTTTGGGACTGTCCTCCACTTCGTCCACTGCCAGCAGCACCCAGGCCCTGGGGAGCATAAGGGAGGGCAGTGGGTGCTGTGCAGCTGATGGCAGGGGCTGTCTGCCCTCCCATCACCTTGGGGACAGGAGTACTTCCCGTGCTGACACCTCCCTGCAGCAGGGAGCATGTCCTGACCTCGTGTTCCTGGCACCAGCTGGAGGCCTAGCATTCAGCCTAGTCTGGACACCTGGCAAGGCTTACATTCACTCTCAGGTCTTTCACTTCTTGGGTAAGGGATGCAGGTCCAAGGCTTACCTGGTGGGCAAGTCCCAGCGGTGGTCCCCTCCTGGGAAGGACTGCAGTGGGTGCTAGGCATCCCAAAACCCTTCCTGGGACCCCCATTAAGCACAGATTCAAGGCTGAGTACTGCTGTGGCTCCTGCATTAGCTGGAGGGATGCTTCAGGAGGAGGTAGTGGAGCCCCTGCCTGTCCCTGGTCCTCACAGGGGCAGAGTGAGTACCCCACCACAGCCAGGAGGTCACAACTGGGCACATGTATGGAGTGTGGGGATCAAGGAAACCTGTAAGCAGTATCTTCACTTTTTTGCAACTACCAAGTGAATGAAGCCTGTTTAATAGAGGAACACATCCCTCAAACCGAGCATGGCTCACCTTACCTGGGGGAAACTCCACCCTTCTGGACACTTCTGCTCTCTCTTTGGCAGGAATGCTGTTCCAGCAGTTGGATAAATGCCGTATCTAAACCCTGCACTGCTTGCAGGCAACCATGGCAGATGTTCAAACCTGGTCCCACCTGGCTGCTTACTGCCCACTGCCTAAAAGTCAACTGGGGCTGTTGTCTGGGAGGTGACACAAAACAACTTGTCCAACCAGGCTGCTTGTGGGTGCCGGAAACACATGGGAGAGATGAGGTTTGCTTCACTCCAGCCCATGGATGTCTCACACATGCTCACGATGGCACATCCTTGCGTTGGCATCCATCCAGTGTGAAATGGCATGGTAGACGTGCCACAATCTGCATCCTCACTGCACTCCTGCTCCACTGTGGTGTTTACCGGTGCAGGTTTGGGTTTTTTTGTAGTGTTGCAGACTAGTTTTTAAACAGTTAATATAAATGAGCTAACTTAAAGACACTGGAGAGCAAGATAGGAGCATTTTTTGTTCATTTGACCTCTTTTACATGAGGCACAGCAGTGATAGAAGCAGGAATACATATTCAGCCTACAGTACCCAGCGGGTGACACAGGAGAATGCCAATATTCTGCACTGCTCTTACATCCTAGCATGGTATTTAGCTAATCCTGGCCCCTCCAATTGCTGTTGGTTTTTGTGCCCTCTGTGCTGCTCTGGCAGAGACAGATGACCCTGCATTTACTATGAACATGTTTTTTAAAACCAAATGGTGGCTTTCTCATAAGGAAGCCAGAATACTGCTCACGTTTAACACCCCTAAACCAACAGTACCATGGTCATCTAAGCACAGAAAGCACTGGCCATGAAATCAAGAGTGTGTCAGAGGTATTGCTCACACACAGCTTTCTAAAATTCATCCTCAGCTGTGAGCAGCCCCACCTTATGCTCCCAGTGACTGGTGTAGAGGTGACTCAGTCTTGACTCACGAGAGTTGAGTCCCATCCACCCACCTGATGTACAAGGAGCTGTGTTCACCTGCTCCCCATCCTGTCCAACCCTCCTAGCACTGCCTCCGGGCAGGAAAACAAACTCCAAACACAAAATCTTGGCCAAAAAAGAAGCTGCAGCAGGGCTGTGTGTCAGAAGGGATGTGCAGGGGCTGCAGGCAGGATACTGCCCTTTGCTCAGATGGGAGAGCACAGCGGTATGTGGGATGAAGCATTTTTCTTTCCACTCCTGCTGGGAATGCCTAGATTACAGTACAAAAGCAGGGAGGAAAGCAGAGATGAAGCAGGAGGGATCCACTGCAGCTGAAGCATATCCAGAGAAAAGCTAAAAGTCAGGAGAAGGCAACCAGTCTTCCCTGCAGCTTCTGTCACTGTAAGAAACATCATGGAGTCTGATTTTATGCTAAATTTCTTTAACCGTTATTGTTATTACAACCATGTAAAACACATCATCAAATACTTTGGACAGTTTGCATCAGTGTAAGAAGGAATGATTGACTTTTTTCCCTCACAATCCTTTAAAAAAACCCACACAGAAAACAAAAAACCAAAAACAAACAAAAACCAAAGACATAAAAATGGGGTTTTTAAAGTAATAATTATAATACATTAGAAAGAGTCACAGAAGAAGCGTTCCACGCTGTAAACAATAGCAATTAAAAAGAAAAGCAGATGATAGCCAGGCTCTCTAAGTGCACAGCTGAGAAACCCTGACCTCAACCACTGTCCTGTGCTGGAACTGGTCCCCAGCGCTGGACTCCACGGTTCCTGCTGCCCACTGGTGCTGCAGCCACTCAAAGTGCTCAATCACAAACTAACACCAAGAAGAAGAACCAACCAACCCCCCCCAAAAAACCAAACCCGCAACACTGGTCTTTACATTTACATGGAAGACAGTGAGGCAAGAGTTGTCTCAGGGGGCGAGGGCAAAGATGGGGGCACCTGCTTTCCCGAGTTTGCTCACAGTGAGAGTGGCTTTTGCCAAGGGGCTGAGACTGTTAGACTGTTCTGAGAGGCTGGGCAGGGGTGGAAGTGCTTTAGGCCAGTTAATTTGTCCTGCTGAGCTGCCACCCTCACCCTTTTGCTTGCCTTCCTATTCCCAGCGAAAGAGCTGAGGCTGGACCAGGTCCTGACCATCCTGGTTGCCACTGACCTGCCAAGGCTGCACCTTTGTCTGCATCAAGAGGCAGAGGAGGAGGCAGGATCGGTCATCTCCTAATCGTGCTTTGATGTGCTGAAGGGAGAGTATCACACCATGGAAAGCAATGCACACTGCTGGCTCCCAGCCAGCTGGGGCAAAGGCCCTATTCCCAAACCTACCAGCTTTCACGGCCTAGAGGCTGGAGAAGAGCTGCTTTTAGGGGGCAGAGTGAGGAGCTCAGAGACCTTCCCAGGAAGAAGCACACTGGTGGAAATGGGGAGCATGTGTTTGCCTGGTCCGAAGGTCACTGAAATCAGCTGGTGGCTTCACCCAGGCCTGGAAGTGACTGAGGACCTTGCTGCTCATTCCCATTAGGACTTGGAGGGGAGGAACCACACCCGTAGCCCCTGAAAGTTCATGTTGAACATCATGCACCAAATGCCATGCAATGAATGTTGTGCATTTGACAGCTCTCCAAAATTAGAGCAAAACACCTTCTTAAATGTTAATACTGCAAAACATCCCAGACACACACTGGGTGAGGAGCCTGGGTGCACAAGCAACATGATGTGCAAAGGCTGTGTGCCTGAAAAGAAGGAAAACAGGTCAGAATGAGGGGAAAGAGGTCTCAGCTCTTGCATGCGTGAACAAAATGCTCAGATGCACTAGCAGAAGTCCTGTGTGGGCTTCAAGGAGTGGACAGAGCCCCAGGCTATACAGAAGCCAAGCCAAGATGTGGCCAACAGCTCTCAGATGCTTCTCACTAGCAAAAGGCAATGGATATCTGTCCTGAAATACTGCTCAGGTATTTTAACACAAAAATAGGTTTAACTATGCACAGTTACAGAAAAACATACTCTAAAACACAACTCAAGCACCATTGTCCTAGAAAGGACCAGTGGTGTCTCAAAACACAAACACTGAACATTCATAGAGCACTTTTCCTCAACCAGCAACGCTTGACTCCTCACAACACCCCTGCGAGGTAGCTAATAGGGTTATCCCTGCTTTGCAGAGGGAGAGGACGGCCAAGGCTGGAGGCTCAGCAGAGGATGGGGTCTTAGAGCAGGGGTTGCAACAGAAGCTGAGGGTGCTGTGGTCTGGGCAGCTACAGCCAAACAAAGATCAGGTGCTCGCTTTGACACTCTTCCTGCTATGAACACAAATCACCACACGTACAGAAGGCAAAATTAACCCTGATCAGTCATAGATCCATAGAATATGCTGAGCTGGAGGGGACCCATCAGGATCATCTAGTCCAACTCCTGGACCCTACAAAGTAATTTAGTGGAACTTCTGAGCTGGGCTTTCAGGTAGGCTTCAAATCAAGTTATGCTATTGAAGCAGCCTGTGAGATTAAAAAAATAGTTTTCTAAGTCTCCTTAGAACTTAAAGGATCTTTTGTTCAGGGGTCTCAGTTGAAGGGGTGGGAATCCCACCTGCAGCCACCCCTTCTGAACAGCAAGGTCAAAAAACTCACCTAGAGTAATTTATTTCCTGCTTCTTCCACCGATCTGCCTTTCTGATGAAGTCCCTTCATCTCTAGGGGTGAAGCAGATGCTGAAACAGGATTTTGGACCAGCTCTTTCTGTGGGATGAGTGTCCCAAGGTCCTTGCACATCTCCAACCAATGGCTTAGGCTGTGCAGAAGCAATGCTCTGGGATGGGGAGGAGATGGACAGACCACTAGGATTTGGTGCATGAAGGGCAACCAGGCATGTGGGCACCCATCGTGCCCAGGTTTCCTTCCTTGCTTGTTACTATCTGTGCACTCTAAATGAGAAGAGCTGAGATCAGGCCCTGGGCAATGTGCTCCCTTTCCCCAACTCTTATGCCATTTCCACCCTGACACTTAACTTGCTCAAAGTAAAAGTGGACTTCAGCCTGGGCACTGTGATTAGATGCCATTGCACCTCCAGCAGATTGCTAGTGCTGGCAGGCTTCCCAAGCCAGCAGTTCCTTTCCCTGTTCAGGCAACAAAAAGGCAGCAAGCCTGCTCGCCACACGGGACCTGCAAGGGAAAGGCCAGCAAAGGCCACTCAGCCCAAGAGACCAGGCTCAACCTTCATCACTGTCCTCATCACCTTGAGAACTTGGGAAAGAACCACCCTGCTGGCAGTTCTCCACTGGGGTAACACCAAGCAGGCCCCCCAGGGACTCAGCAGCTTTTAAATCTCTCCTCTGGGACACCATCCATGATTGGCAGGAGCCGGGTACAGCCGGGCACCGCTTTGTGGAATTGCATAGAGGGAACAGCAGGCCAGGATGCCACGGCCCTGGCTGCAAATCCTGCTGCCTACAACCATGGGTATGGGAAATGAAATAAAGATCTATTGCTGCAAAGGCCTTTGAAAGCAATGCTGTGGCTGTGCCAAGGGGGCATTTTAAATAAAGCATTTCAGACTCCTATGCCTTGTGCCTGCTTCCTTGGCGATGGGTACCCATGGCAGGCACAAGCAGAAAAAAACATGCAACACATTCACCAGCCCTGCCTCTTCCCCCAAGTGATGAGACTCAGGGAGCTTTGAGCAACAAAAAATGAAAGCACTTTCCAATTTGTCCATAGGAAAGACACAAATTCAATTTGTTGGTGTCTCCTGATGCTGGTGGCCACTGCTTTATCTCCTTGCTGGATGCTCGTACCAAAGCACAGCTTGACATGCCCTGGCTGCTGTGCTGTCACCCTGACACAGCCCTGCTGAAGGATGGGGACCCTATAAATGGGGCAAGGGTGCTACTCCAGAACACACTTCCTCTCCCTCGTCTCGCTCATCCCCACTAAAACGTCACTGATTTGGGCAGCTTTGCCAGAGGAGGAGAGCCTGAAAGGAAACTGTTCTCTGAGTGGGATTTGGCAACCTTCGGTGGTACTTTTGGTTTGGGGCTCAGAGGGGGTCGTGGGGCTTTCAGTGCATTTAATGGTTTCTGGAGGTTTTCCTGGACATCTGCCTCCTCTAGGCCTGGCGTAAGAGGTGGTGGCACGGAGGTGGCAGGCATGGGGTGTCCAGTCTCCGACAGAGGCAATGCCACCTGCTTTCTGTTCAAGAAGTCCTGCTCTGTTGCATGGGCCAGGTGGAGGGGAGTGATGGTTTTGATAACGATGTAGGGGCTGTTCCCCTCCACTGCAGGGGATGGTGCCCGCTGGGAAGGGCAGCCCTCGCCCAGCCCTGCTGCCTCTGGTTCGCTGCTGGATAAGATGGGCACGCTGCCTCCTGCCAGCCTGTGCATGGGCAGGGCACCCAAGTCCTTGGGCCAGTGCACAGTGCCCGTGGCACTCCCCAGCCCGTTCTGCAGGCTGGTGAGCTCTCCTGTGGACGCAGCTTTGGATGCCGAGCACTTCCAGTCCGTTTTGTCCGGCAGCACCGCTCTGCAGTGCTTCTGGTCCGCTGCCTCCCTGCGCCCACTCTCAGGGGAGTGCCCACTCTCGGGGGAGCTGCCGTGCTGTGATGTGCAAGAGAGCCGCCGGCAGCCGCCTGGCAGAGGATCAGGGGGTGCATCGAGCGCTGCATCTTTGCACGGGGAAGATGCTTGTTCTCCTGCTGGCAGGGCAGCAGGATTTGGCTGCCACACTGCGTGGTCCATAGTGGAAAGCTCAGCAGTGCTCGAGTCGGGAGGATTTGGCCTGTTTTGGAGAGAGGAGTCTAAGGAGCTGTGCTCAGCTGGGGCATGGAGGGAGACTCCATGGTCCACCACAGCACAGCCAGGAGCAAGAGGCTGCTCTGGAGGCAGGGCTGCAGGCAGGAGGTGATGATGGGCCTGTGCCTCGCTTGCCTTCAGAAGAGATGATGGCTGCTCATCCACATTAGGCTCCATTCGGCCCTCCTCTTCCAGTGACTGCCCATCAGGAGGAGGCAGGTTTGTTGCTTCAGCTGCTTCACTGCCCTGGAGGGTGGGAATCCTCTCTTCCACCACTGTCATTCCTCCTGGTCCCCCAGGAACCCTGTCGGGATGGGGCTCCTTGTCTGGGGTGTGCTCACCCACCCGCCCATTCTGGCCATTGGCTGCTGGGTTGTCCTTTACAGCTACTGGGTTGAGGGAGAGCTCCAGGCCTAGGGGTTTCCTTGGAAACTCTTCAGGCTTTGCTGCATTAGAAGCAGAGAAAACAAATTAAAACCCAAGCTGTGCATCAGTTTGGTTTTGCCCTGAATGCGAGGAAGGCAGATGCTCCACCCAACAGGTGCCAGCCCTTCTGGGCTGCCCCAGCTCCCAGCCACACCAGCAGGATGCTCTGGTCCCTGCTGGGCTGCCCACCTTCCCCTCTACTTACCTGGTGGGGGGAGGTCAAATTTCATCTTCCGCAGTTCAGTCATTGACACCTGCAGTTGCTCAATAACTGCATCATCCTCATACTGCAGGGAAGCAGCAATTTTCTCCTGCAGAAATTCCCGTAAATCTTCCAGTGTCATCTTCAGCAAGCGCTCTGGGGAAGAGGAGAATGGAGTAATGATAGTGGCACAGCCAAATTGCAGGGTGCATTGCACTGCTCTGGATTTATGTAGGATTCTGCTGCTGCTCCCACTCTGCAGTGAGACAGCCCCAACATTTTTGCCTCTCTCCCACTGTTGCTCAGGGTCATCAATACACATACATATCCATACCACCTCTGAGCAGTAGCTTCGCAGTGGCAGGGCTGGGAGCTGTGCTGACAAGGATGAACATTTTCAGCCATTTCTGGAAGTTCTCACCAATACCTCTAGGAGGAGGAAAAGCTCCATGAGACAGGACCTGAGCATCAGGCTGAACAGCCAGTGCTGGCAGCTGCCACCACCCACACCAGCCAGCAGGCAGGGATGCAGGCAGAGGTGCCAGCCTTCGCCAGGGTTGCAGGCAGGGGTGGGATACAGGCTGGAATGGGTTGCAGGGAGGGATGCCAATCAGCACCACGCATTCCTCAGGGAGGAGAGATTTCACAGCCAGGCTGAAACATCTGCCTTCCTACCAGTTTCCAATTTTTGCAGACAAACAGGGCACTTCAAGATTTATTTCTGGATAGCCTGTTCTTCATTTAACTGAAGGAAGAGCAGGGTGGCTGTTTGCAGAAGCCAACACATGCAGTCCCAAAAATCCCACTGGCCTGAAGGTTCCCAGCATGCACTGGGATCAAAGCCAACAGCATGACAGAGCAAGACTGTGATCTTATAGGAGGAGAGGGGTTTGAAGTCCCAAAGATCTCAAGGCAGAAACATCATGGCCGTAATGTTATGCAAGAAAACCACGTTTGATAATTTTAGAAGTACATTAATGGATTCACTTCTCCCTCTATAGATTTTTCAGCTGAACCACCACCTAGAGTTTTGTAGACAGATGCTGCAAAGATGTAGCAAAGAAAGATGCTGCAAAGTATGACAATTGCTGTCTGTATTGTCCCTAAAAGCCTGTTGATAGAATATGAGGGGCAGAGCATGCAGAAAGAGGCAGCTAGTGAGGTCTGTGTGTGCTGAGTGCAGCATGTCATCCCTCGCAGCATCTCATTTCCTCTCTTGAGCATCAGCTCAGGCCTGTGCCTTTTGTGGCCAGTGCAGGGCCCAGAGCAGGCTGGAAGTGGCCAGCAAGGCTTTCTGGGTTGGCAGCAAGAGGGTGGCCCATCACAGTGCCACTGCAGCCATAAAGGACACAGTCTGCTGGGCCCTTACTTTTGTGCAGTTTGAGGATGGTGTAAGCCATGGCTGTCAGTACACGCTCTCCTTCCAGGATGTAGATATCCCACAGCCGCAAGGTGAGGGTGAAGGGGGTCTGTTTCAAATACACAAACAAAAAGACAAATGGGATGATGATACAGAGGTTGGTGCCATCACTACATCCCCTTGCACCAAAACACACAACAGAGCTAGGCTTTGGAAGTCAGGAATTCATCTCTAACACAAAAATATGTTTTATCCTCCATGGTTTTGCCTTAAAGCTAACCACCTTTAGTGCCTGGGAAAGTACTTAAACCCCATACATGAATGCAAAAAAGGAGAAGCTTTGATCACAGGCATGGTAGCACATAGATTCCACTACCCTGGAGGGCGTGCCATCATCTTTCAGCCTTGTGAACACACAAAACAACTCCTGTATCCACTCAGATTGCCCAGAAGGGGTTATTTATGGGATAGGTCTGAAAGCCCAACAATGCCTCACTAAGCATAAAAAAATCACTCACTGGTGTCCAGAAGTGGTTTTCCTTATACACAGACTTATTTCAGCCTGCTAGAAACCACTCTGCAAGAGGTTTTCATTTGCATCCACTCCCAATCTGAGAAACAGGAATGAAATGATATCCAAAATTATGGAGCAGCCTATACCTCCCAGCAAAGACCTAAGGCATTTCACCAACACGGAAACTAATACTAGTCCTACTGTGACATCTTAAGTTCAAATTTAGGATGCTGCATTTACTCTCCAGACTTTGGCACGACTGACCATTTTACCACCTGCTACTGCAGACTTTGCATTTTATAAAGCTTTCAGCGGCAGACTGCAAAGCAGCGAGTTCCCTCTCAAGGGGAAGAGGTCATCCACTGTTTTATAGGAGACAGGGCAGCAGAAAATTGAGACTGGGGCACACAGATGTCCTGAACATTAGTAAGTCTGGACACTGCATTCAAGTATGCAAGCACAATGCTGCCCCTAAAAATAGAGTAATCTTGGCTCAGGAATGGTAAATTAGCTCTGGACAAATCAGGGCAATTTTCTGATGCTTTCACATGTTTCAAGTCCAAGCCCTCTCCTTTGCCTGCAGCTGCTACACTGCTATTTGTTGAGATTTGTGCCCCTAGCTCTTCTTCTCCCTATGCTGTTTCCAGAGCCAAAGTGAGGTTAATTGCCTTTGCAGCAGTGCCAAAGAGAAAGATCTCTTCCAACTTTGAAGCTTACAGTGCTGCTGCTGCTGAGCCATCTCCCAGCAACTGCTTGAGATGAGGCAGCAGGAATTGGTTTGTCATCAGTGACATGCAATTATTTTTAGCTTCTCCCTTATTTATTTTTTGTCTTATGAGAGTGTGCATAATATCCCACCTTATAAAATATTAATACCTTCTTCAAAGTATGGTATTTACAAAAAATCCCTGGCAGATTAACCATGCATGCAAACAGCAGAGAAGCAAAGAACCCCCAGAGCATCCTCACCCGGTCAATGAAACACTGCAGGAACCACTTGGTCGTGTAAATCCCTGTAGTCATCTGCTCCTTGTCCTTGGGGGAGACAGAAAGAGACAGGCATTTCACCAGGCTGGCTGCTGGAGGTTCAAACAGCTCATAAGGTTTTGGGGGAGGTTGGTTGGTTCAGTTATTAATGCTGGGGTCTGGGTGCAGGATCTGTCTCCCAGAAAAGCCCCTGCTTTAAATACCAGTGCTGAAGCCCTGCTTTCGTCCTTTGCCCAATTATTGAACCTGATCCTTGAGGTGGACAGACATAGCTTTGAACAGGGATTTCTAGGAAAAGGTTTTCTGGCCTAATACCTACTCCCAGGGATTTACAAAAACATTCCAGGAACTCAAACCACTCACTCACTCCTTGCAGACTACCATTTTTGTTTCCATAGCAATTCCCATGTGAGCCTCTAGGAGTGCCGGAGCACCATCAAGCCAGCTTTGCAAGCACCACCTCGTTTGCACAGCATGGCTGCTGCAGGAGCAGGACAGCTTGACAGGCTAAGGAAAACTTAAAAACCTCACCGTCATCACCCTGGTCTAACGGTGCTGGGATGCACAGAGCTCTGCACAAGCATAGAATTGATGTAATGGCTGCTGCAGAGACAATAAAGCGGTGGGGATGGGAAGAGAAAGAAGCCCATGGGATATTAATGGCTGGCTCAGGCCTTTGCATTTGGTTGGTGCTGAGCTCCTGCAAGCCTGGAGAACTTTCAGGAGCAGGAGGTAAAGCAGATTTCATAGCAATTCCCATCCTCCCTCCCCTGCCTGTGACTGTAATTAAGTGAAAACCTGTCCTGGCTCTCTTTCACTTTTACAGGCAGGTCTGGCTCATTTGCAGCATGAAGCAAGAGCTGTTGCAGATGATGGCCATGTAAACAGCTTTTCCTGGAGCTGGTGTGCCACCAAGCCCCTTGGGAGCATCAAAAAACTTTAGGAGTCTGGCCACTGAATGCCAACTGTCTACACCAAATGCAAGAGTGGACAAGGCCAAAAAAAAAAAGGGAGCAGGTGTTGCAAAACAGTCGCCTAAGATGTTAGACTGCGGTCACTGTGTCCTGCAGATGCTCCTCCAGCCACCAAATGGGCCTGGACAAGAATGCAAGAATACAGCCCAGCCTCAGTGCTGTATGCAGCAGCTCCTCCTGCTGCAGGCTGTGTAACCCTTTCTGCCTGGCTTCCCTATTTTAGCAGTCCCTCCACTAATAATGACGAGCAAGCAAATGATAACCATTTGCCTCAGCAAGACTGGGGCACCCCATTTAATTAATGCCTGACTCTTTGTGGCTGAAGCAGTACTACATAGTTAGAAATACGTTCAGTTGTGCATCTGTTTGGCAGAACATTACACTAACTGCTTTAGCGTTAAAATGTGGTATTATTATAGGAAGACTGATAGCAAAGAGATACCATGTGCTTCTTCAGTTTGGGAAACAGTTTGCTTAAAATCTGTTCGTGGTGAGCTTGAAACCTCTGCAGCTTTGGGAACCCAGGAATGAAAAAACCTTAACAAGAAAAGATGAGAGAAATAAAAAATAATCAGAAAAACTGAAGCAGTGACAGGGATAGCCTGATTTCTTAGAAACTCATCTCTTGCACTGCCTGTTGAAGTCAGCTGGACCACAGGGAGCCCAGCTACCTCCTTTCACTTCCCTCCCAGAGTCCATCCTTCATTCTGTCTACATGGGCAATGGGGACCCTCAGACCAGCCCCAGCTGGTCTTTCTCACCCAGGCTCACGGAGCAGACCCCCACACATCCTCCAGCCCATCTGCCTGAAACATGGCTTGGCCAAGACCTCTCTGAACACACCTCAGTGCTTACCAAGGTTCAGAGAAAAGCTGAAGATGTTTGAACACCACAAGCTTGTGCAGTGCCCTGTAATCTTGGTTAATCACATTTAAGACTGTCCAGAGTTATCAAGCCATAAGGCTTAGCCCTCTGCCCATAAAACAACCCTCTGTGCATAGATTACTGCTAACCACAAGTAAGATGAAAGGATCTTTAATGTGTTTGAAGTAAAATAATATAGCACATTTAGTGGAATTACATACACATTCAGTGGATGCTCTTGGATGTACTTCTGTGAGACTTCCTATAAACTCATAACCTTCAGTTAATTGATTGCCAAGGGCAAGGCACTCTGGAGGGCGGATAGTGCCTCTGTGAAAGTGTTAATTACTGAGCACTAAAGCTCAGGGTTCATAAAACATTTTTTTTCTGGTAAGAACCTGTTTCCCTTCAACAGTGAAGTTCAGCTCTGTAGTCAAGTTGCAGATATAGTTAAGCATTACCCACTTTAACTAAACAAGTATGTGAGGAAAACCAAGGCCCTACCAACCAACCCAAACAGCCTTCCCTCTCTCTGTCAGACATCAATCCACATCCCACCCCAGCCTTACCATGCATGGCATGACGCTGATTGGTCAGCAGCTGTGCCAGTGCCCAAAACGCGTCCTCTTCGTTTAAGTACATCAGGAGGATGGCTGCAATCTGACTCATCCCTTGGCAGTAGCTCACTTCCTGCAACAGCCAAGAGAGACACAGGTGCTGCCATACCGTCAGAGCCTACTATAACGTTAAAACTGTGGCAGCAGGTCAAGCTGCCTATGGTTCCCTCTCCTCTTTCAAGGTTTGTCCTGTTTCAAAGTCTTTACCATTTATGTCCAAATTCACTGCTCCCAGACACCGAGAACATCTACCATGGCACTGACTCAGAGAGTAAACTGGTTTGGAAGGGATCTTTGAAGATCATCTTGGGCAACCCCCCTGCCGTGAACAGGGACACCTTCCACTAGATCAGGTTGCTGAAAGCCCCATCCCACTGGGCCTTGAACACTGCCAGGGATGGGGCATCTACAGCTTCTCTGGGCAACCCGTTCCAGTGCATCACCACACTCACTGTGAAAAATGTCTTCCTCATGTCCAATCTAAACATACCTCTTTCAGTTTAAAAGTGTTCCCCCTTGTCCTGTCACTACAGGTCCTAGTAAAAAGTCTCTCCATCTTTTTTATAAACCCCTCATATATTGAAAGGCCACAGTGAGGTCTCTCCAGAGCCTTCTCTTCTCTAGGCTGAACAATCCCAACTCTCACCTTTTCTTAACATGAAGGGGGTTCTGGCCCTCTGACCATTTTTGTGCCCTTCCTCCAGACCCACTCTAGCAGGGCCTCCAGCAGGAGGTGAGGGCTTTGACGACCATGTCATACCACCACACCTCTGCCCCCTGCTTGAGGGTGAGGGACAGAAAACCAACATAGGAAGTGCCTGCAGCTACTTCAAGAAATAGAGGATGGGCTGACAAACAGCATGTGGCTCCAATGCCGTTTTGAATTCCCTCAGCCATATGAGCACTGAAGTAATTAAACAATAAATAAATGTGGTAAGCATTTATCTGGTATGAGGGAGGCTCCTTGGCTAACCCCCTGAGCATCTTCTGTGCCTTTTGGGGTAACTGTCCCCGCCTGGAGATGAAGGTAGTAGGTTCAGCTGCTAATTTAGGCTTATTCTGCCTGTGCCCTTCAGCTAAAAATGACTGGTTTGCTGTAGTAAGTCAGTGTTTTCAACGAGGATGCCATTTGGTGTAAGACAAGAAATCAGAAACATGACAGACTGCCAGTAGACTAGCGCTGGAAGGCCTTGACTATATTGCTGGAAAGCCAAAGGGCAATCCCTTGCTCTTTGCTCACACTCACCCAAACTGAATCTGCCAGATGTCACTTACCAGATGACAAAATGAACAAAGGAATGAAACAACTGTGCAAAGACACTTGTACTGCCTGAGAGTCTTGCAGCTGCTCGTACAAGACAGTATTAGGACTTAAAATTGGAACTACCACTGGCTAAATATATGTGTGTGTATCTTATATATATTAAAAATATATATTTTGTGTATACATATATATACACACAAACATACTTGTCAACATATATATATAATGCTTTTTAAAAACCTTCATTCAGATATATATATATTTATATAAAACACAATGTTATTCATGTTGACTAGACTTACTACTTACAGTATTATAAACTGAGTAAGCCGACAGAACATGGAAGAGTGCCTGTTGCCTGGGGAGAAAGAAGGATATTAAAACAGCTGAACCCGAAATCGCCAGCATCGTGAGCACACGAACACATGCAGAGAGAGCAAAGACTCTGAAAACACTGAGCCAGCTGGTACTTCAGCCTTTTGCAAGGAGCAGGGCTCACAGAACCAGAAAGCACCTTCCTCAGGGACTGCGTAGGGCAGCCAGGTGTGACTCATCCAAGAGACTAAGTCATTCTGTCAAACCTCTCCGGCCCCACCTATTGTGGAGATCCCATCCCACCCAGATCCTGATGGGCCCACCCCATCACCCCAGCCATCCCAAACCAAGCCCTCTGCAACTGTGACCCTAACACCTTGGGGGACAAGGCACTGCAACAGGCTGGTGCTTGGGTCAAGGCTGGGGCTGAATATGGTCCAGGGTGGACCTCTCTGAAGAGAGAATCCACAGCACAGCATCTGTGGGTCATACCATGTGGTGATGGTTTGAGGAGCAGGCAGAGATGGCTTTGCTCTCCTGTGAGCTGCTCTGAGCTACGGTGCCAGTGGTCACCCCAGGCCAGGGGACTTCTGGCCACCCCATTCAGTTCATTCCCCACATATCCACTGGCACCAGTGTCCATATAGCCACATGAAGCTCCTGTACTCACTTCACTCCGTAGCGATCCCGAAACATGATGTGGTTTCGGAAGGTGCGGTTAACGTCCAAATCTATCTGCTTGATTTCCGATGAAAAGCTCTTCGCTTGTTCTTTCATTTGCTGGAAGGGAGAGAGGCAGACAAGAGGCAGGAGTCAGACACCATCTCAGCCCACACTTCTCCCCACACAGTGAGAAGGCAGGCTTCCTAGAGCAGGAGTGGCAGCTTTGGAGCTGTACATTGTTATCCAGAGCGGGGGACACTGCCACCTTTCAGTAAGCAACGATCTGCAGCCCACAGGTGAATCCCCAACCCCTTGTCTGTGCTGCTGGCCCAGGGAGAAGGGGATGACCCCACATTCACATGCTATGCAAGCGGCAGCTGCCAACCCAGACTTCGTCCATCTTCCAATGCAGATACTGAATTTTCAGAATCTAAAACACTATTAAATTCCACTCTGTTTTATTTTGATTTCTTTGTCTGGCTGGCTATCATAAAGCATTGAGAGCGCTGCTGGTGCTTAAGGAATGATACACTTCCTTAAGGAACCAGCACGCAGGTGTACACACTGAATCCCTGAGCTCCTCAGAGGTTCAGTCATAGCAAAGTCCAAACGGTTACAACAGATCACTATGAAGTGATCTCCAACTACTGCTTGCCCTGCAGAAGAGAATCATCCTAGGTTTAAGTTTCCATTAGAAAAGCAGTTCTAGGATATTCCCTTTGACTGGTGCAAATTTTAAAGAATTGGAGGAGTCCAGAATAGAAACTAAACTCAAAGCCAAGAATTGCCACACAGATAAAGGACTGAAGTTCACTGCAAAAAAATGAAAATTCAAAATGAAAGTGAAGACCATTTCAACCAACTGTGCTCTCAGAGTTCCAAGCTGAAGATACTCCATGGACAAAGCCCACTACAGCCCCATTTGTAACCACTGTTGAGCCCTGTGCTGCAGCCAAGGACCACCATGCTATAGCCAAGCATCTCATCTCACAGCCTTTAGCTACCACCAGTGATCACGCCTTCCTCGTTTAATAGCTACAGGATTAATTGCATGAAGAAAATACATCTTGTGACTGTCTTCAGGCAGACTGAGATCCACTGGCAGGTTAGATGCAGTGGTGATGAGCTCAAGCCCACCATGCCTTAAGCCTGGGGTCAGAACCCTCCTAGGCCCACACAGAAGACAGAAAGTAGCACATCTGCACAGATGCTTATCATCTGCTCCACCAGCTGCCATCCTATGAATGCTTGTCAGCCTGATACCAGGCGACTCCAGGCTGCTGTTGACCTCCTGAAGTTGCCACATCAGCTCTGGGGAACATCAAAAGGTCACTAGCACTGCCAACGCTTATGGCAGTCACAGCACCTCGGGAATATTAACCCCAACCTTGAAAGCAGCAGTATGGAGGAGCAACAGTACAAGGGCTGTTTTGAACTATTGCCTGCACAAGACCAGAGAGGATAAAAGTGACCACAGGGTGAAGGTCTAATAAACAATGTAATTTCCCTGCTGTAAATACTGTGCTCTCTGCATCCTACAGCTCCGTGCCCTCTATAAAGCAGGCAGACTACCTGGGAGAAGAGAACTATTCATAAGCACTGTGTTTGCTCAGTTCAAATTTCCCTGCTAAAGCCTCTCTTGTTTTCCCTGCCAGAATAACAAAGAAATCTCTCATAGACTACAAATACCCATACCTTGGTTTGTTTTGAATCACTGCACCTGAATAACAGGCAGGAGGAACAGCACTTTGTAACCTCCATGCACCCAGGAGACTTTAGTAATTCTGCAGATCTTAAACAAGAAACCCAGGATGGGTTATTCTCCTTTTTTCCCTTGTTTAAATAACCCGGAGGTTCCACAGTTGCTGTGCTGAGCTCAGTAGAGCTGTGGGCCCTGCAAGCTGGCGGCAGAGCAGAGGCTGGGAAGCTGGAGTCCCGTCCCAGAGACCTTGTACAAAGCAGTGGGTAAAAGCCAGGATGCCTCTGCTCTGCCCCATGGCCAGGATGTTTCCACTGCTGCCTTCTCAGCTCCTCTCGAGCCCCTTGGTTGTGGCAACAAACCCAGGGAGGGGCAGAGCATCAGACCCACATCAAAACCAAGCATGGCGTGTCCCATGGTAGCCTCCAGGCTTTTGTGCCACGGTTCATGCCTCAGGGAGAAAAGAGGTGGCCTACAAGACACAAGTCTGAAGCTGAGGTTTAATACTTTCTTGAAAGCAAAACCCCTCATGCAGGATGTTCACTGAGCCTCTTCTGGAGGAAATTAGGGGAGAGCTAATTACTGGCGGCAGGTGGCAGCAAAGAAGAGGCAGATTAAGATGAGCTTGTAGAGGGTTTGCATCCAGCAAAGCCTATTAGCCCTGAAGCTCCTGTTTATCACAGACCCCTCTGGAGCACAGATAAACTCCCTGAGACTTTCATTTGCTTGGATTGCTTCCCTGCCTGTGCAGCACAGCTTCAAGGGAGGGAGAGCAACTTTAATCTGCGTGCTGGGAGAGCTTGCTTATCTCTGCTGGCTGTGGTGAGACCAGCCCACCTTCCCCATGCCCCTGCGTGTGCCCCCATCCCACCACCATCAACTACACTTGACTAGCTATAACGACCATTATCATCATCCTGCTTAATAGGCAGGGATTTTTAGAAACACCTGCTGGAAGCAGCACTCAGCCTCCTGCCTCTGAAAAATAACTGTCTCCACAACACCCTGAGCCTCACCCTGGTACATAGTGCAAGCTAAATCACTAAACACAAGTTTGGAAAATAAGTTAATTATCAACCAAGGGCTTCCACGCTGCCTATGAAAGGAGCCAACATGCCTGAAATAAAAATAACAAATACAACAAACCCTGTCACTAGGGATCTTGTTCAATGCATGCTACAGAAACTGCTTATTGAAGCCAAGGAATCCAAGCCTAAAGCATGCAGTGCTCTGGTAGGAAGTAACGAAAGGCAGGCTTTTCTCCTACTTGCAGAGAAAGAAGCAAGTTTTAACAGAAAATTAATTTTTATTTGATTTTAATACAGATTTTTAATGGAAACTTTCAAGACAGTCATAAAAAGATTGAAGATGCAAGACAAAAGAATCCACTTCAATCCAAGCTCTTCCAGTGCTGCCAGTTAACTTCCAGCTGCACATCTAAAGTGGTAAGGCAGGATTTCAGGTTCAGAAATAAACCACCAACTTGCAAGACCTGCCCTCACCTCACCCTTATTCTGGTTTCTTGACTAACAACTCCACTGTTGGCTGGTTCAGGGTTTCTCACCTTGCTGTACATGTCAAAAAGCCCCAGGTGACATTTTCAAGCACACACAAAGGTTTGGAGTACCCCCATCCAGTACCTACCCACTCCAGGGTACTCGTGCCTACTCCACATCACCCTTGGGAGCTCAGGGAACTGAGAGTGGTACCTTTGCTAAGCTTCCCCTCACTTGTCCCTGCATCTCTCCCTAAAGATGCCGTAAAACTGACAGCAACTTTGCTCACAACTTCCAGCACAATAAACAGGAGCAGCATATTATAGAAAGCAGTCAGCTAACATGCTGAAAGACCCCAGATCTATACACACCCACAGATAAAGGAGTTTGTACCACTTGTGTTTTCAGTCCTCACTGAAAAAGCAAAGGGCATAAAATGTCTTTCCTTCTCAGAGGTTGCAGCAGTTCACAGCCAGGATCAGGCCCCCCACCACTGCACACTGTAGTATGCTCAGCATGCTGCTGCCCTGTGAAGGAGCATGCAAGGGCTGTGCAATCCCCCTGCCTGTTAAAGCATCCCCACAGGAATCTCCATTTCTCTCCGCCCATGCAGGTGGAGATGGAGACATCTGCATGCATGATGGGTCTGACTCGCCCTGACTGATGATGCTCCACCAAACCAGCCTCCCCATCCCCTTGCTCCTGCTGCCTCTGCCAGGAAGAGCCCGTACCTCATATTTTCCTTCATTCTCCTTCTTCATCTTCTCAACATCCAGCAGAAGTGACCAAACCTGGCCTCGTACTTGGAGTGGTATCCCTTTGTACACTCGCCGGCACATCTGTGGGGAGGGAAATGTGTGCAAGGTTAGCTCGTCCTGCTGGTGGCAGAACAGATTTTCTCCACGGTTTGCTGTGGCAGATCACCAGCCACCTGAGCAGACACCCCAAAGGGTCACTTTGTCTGCCTGCACTGGTGCAGAGAGGGCATCTCCAGTCTGATGGATGAGCTGAGTACCTGCAGCCATTTAAGACAACTACTCAGTCAAAATCATAGAATCATAGAACAGTTTGGATTGGAAGGAGACCTTATAAATCATCCACTTCCAATCAGTCTGTCATGGGCATGGACATCTACTACACCAGGCTGCTCACAGTCCCATCCAACCTGGCCTTGAACACTTCCAGCGATGGGGCATCCTGAACTTATCTGGACAACATGTGCCCGTGCCTCACCACCCTCACAGTGAAGAATTTCTTCCCAACATCTGACCTAAGCTGTCCCTCTTTTAGTTTATAACTGTTCCCTCTTGCCCTATCACTATGTGTCCCATGTAAGAAGTGGCTCTCCCTCTTTTTCATAAGCCCCCTTGAAATATTGGAAGGTCACTTTGAGTTCTGCCTGGAGCCTTCTCTTCTTCAGGCTGAACAACCCCAGCTATCTCCACCTGTCTTCATAGGAGAGGTCTTTGCCAGGAACCTCCTGAGCTTGGAGGAGGTGACCCCTGAATATCAGTCTGCTTCTTTGGGCTCCTCTTCCCTGCAGGGCTTTATCCCGCGGTACCCTACCAAGCAGATCCTTGAAGAGGACAAAATCTGGTTTCCTGAAGTGCAGGGCTGCTAGCTTGTGCTTTCGCCTTGCTCCCCTAAAGATCTTGAACTTCACCACTTCACAGTCACTGCAGCCAAGGCTATGCTTGAGCTTCATATTCCCCACCAGCCCCTTCTTGCTGGTGAGAACAAGGTCCAACATAGCACCTTCTCCTCATTGGCTCCTCTGTCACTTGGAGAAGGAAGTTATCATCAATGCATTACTCCTGTATTGCTTATGCCCTGCTGTGCTGTCCCTGCAGCAGGTATCAGGGTGGCTGAGGACCCCTGTGGGGACCAGATCTGGTGAACAAGAGGCTGCTCCTATCTCCCTATTCAGTGTCTCACCTGCTCAGTCAGTTGGGTGGCCTGTAGCAGACTCCCACTAAAGCATCACTTGTCCCTGGTCTCCCTTTAATCCTGAACCACAAGCTCTCTGTCTGCTCTTCATCCCTTCCCAGGCAGAGCTCCATGCACTCCTCATTGACACAGAGGGTGACACCTACTCCTCATCTCCCCTGTCTGTCCTTCCTAAAGAGCCTGCATTCTTCCATTCCAACACTCCAGTCACAGAAGCTGCCCCACCACATCTCCATGATGCCAATAAGATCATAGCTCTGCAGGCATACACACATTCTGTGCTTGCCCTTGGATTCCTCTTCAAAGACCAAATGAAGCATCTTGGCTTTGAAGCCTTTAATCTGACCTGGGACTGCTGTTCTCATCTGGACCCTCAGGGACTGAGAGAAAAATACATTTCCCCTTGGAGAGGAGAGCCCTTACCATGAGAGCTACACTGACGTGTCCATGGCAGCTTCACAGCTTGACAAGTGGCAAAGCAGATTCCAGGCTACCCCAAGGGCTCTCCCCTGAACATGCAGGGCATTGATCAGGCAAAGAGGGGGATTGCGGACAAACATGCATATGTTCACTTCATCTCACAAATGCCTCTTCCCTTTTACTTGTCATAAAGTCTTCTCTCCCTACAGAGACCATTAAATTTCAAACAAAAACAGAAAGAAGAGCTTTTGTTCCACAGCTGACTTCTTATACTAGAAGAAAATGCTTCATAAAAAAGAAAAAAAGCTCAATTTCTTGAGTCTTTTCCATCCTTTCATTCATCCCACCTATGAAATGCCTTGCAGCTGCAGTACAAAATCAACTGCAGCACTCCTCCAGGCTCCTGAGGACCCTTGGGTATGCTGCTGAAGGACCTGCAGCACGTGCCCAAGCTCCAGCAGTGGAGTGTATTTATTCTGTGACGTGGTGCTCCCTCAAAACCACACAATTCCTTGAGAGGGGACAGAGGTGCCGGATTTCCAGTCATGGGAATGAGCTTGGAGCTGAGCAGGGCAGCGCCCAACTAGGCAATCAGCTGGAGCTACCGTCACTGCCTTGTACAAGTGCATCTGACCACCTTCAAAATCCCTCTTCCTTTTCCACAGGGTGTTCAGCTTCATGCAATCCAGACTGCAATTCACAGGGAAGCATCAAGATCCTAGCAGAAAGTTTTCTGGACATGGGCCTGCTGCATTGCTTTTGCATCTTACACCAAGCTGACCATTTGCTCCTCTTACCATTCTTTTCTGACCAATCTTGCACCATCACCTTTTTTAATTCCAAATTTTTAATTCCATAACCATGGCACTATTTTGGCTCACAGTCCCTGCAAGCACAGACCGACACCCCTCATTTCAGCACCACCTGCACTGTGCCTACGCAGTGCAAAACCCAGCAACAATGGCTCTTGGCCCAGAGAGTCAGGACAAGACAAGACAGCAAAGAATTAATGCCACTATCCCAGTCAAAGTAAGTATATAAACCAGCTCAGTAACAAGTGTAAGATCACCATGTAGTACTAGAACTACATGTGTGTGAGAATGCTTTTCCACCCCATTACAATAAATATTTCAGTATTTCTGCTGACACAGAAAGTGTCAGTGTAATGTATCCTGATCCTATAAGTGTAATTCACATTGCTCTGTCCAAGTGTTATTTAGCACCTGCTTTGAAAGTCCAGTGTACAGCCAGGACCAAATCCTGCAGAAATCCTTTACCAGATGCTGTCCTCCCCTTTCTATGCACCAAGTAAGAGCTGCCCCCTAAAAAGCAACCTCAGTAGCAAGATACGCCCATGGAAGACCACCATCCTGTTCAACAGCATCGTACATCTTAAGAGGGACATCACTAATTCACCATCTGCACATCCA
The DNA here is from genome assembly GCA_026770055.1 of Myrmophylax atrothorax. Classification (NCBI taxonomy): domain Eukaryota; kingdom Metazoa; phylum Chordata; class Aves; order Passeriformes; family Thamnophilidae; genus Myrmophylax; species Myrmophylax atrothorax. Next base: position 17,986,516 of record JAOXXN010000065.1, read on the forward strand.
GGGGAATTGCTTCTGCTCCTCCAAGCTCATATGGGGAGGTGCTTCTGAAGACAGCAAGCCTTCACACCATGCAGGACAGCTTCACCCCACAGCTGAAAGGCCCAGTTCCTGAAAGCCATTGAATCAGGACAGAAGAAGTGCAGTGCATCATGAGACACAAAGCAACTGGATTAGATGAACCCCATCCCCAAAGTACCACTGGCAAGGCACCCACAAAAGCCTGACTTCTGCAAGCATTCATGCCTTCATGAAGGAAAAGGTGAGGTGGGATCAAGAAACTGGAGTATGAACCAATTCTGAAAAAAACACCAATTCAGAAAACATTATTTATTTCCAATGGATTAGGAGAGACTGACAGCTGCCAGGGTAGATAGTGTAGATGGTGCTCAGCTACGTGGGAAGAAAATAATTTTGTTTTGAATTCCCAGAGTGGGTATTGTTGTACTTTACTGAGTGCAACCCTCAGTGGCATATAGTAAATGTCTCTAATGATTTTCTTCGCACAAATGTGGAAGGAACAGGGTAGTTACAAAACATGCTGAGATGGAACTGAACTCAAATGCCTTCCTGTTATTTATCCAAGGGCTTTCCTCCTCCCACCGCCTCCAGACACGAAAGTGATAAAACCTCAGAGCTGTGAGTCACACAGAGGAAAAATGAGCAACTTTTCTGCATTGTGAAACTTGAAGGAAAACAGAGAAGTTACCATTTCAAGCAGCATTTATGCTGGGATGAAGTGACAGAAGTAAGACATCAGGTCATGACGACTCTCATTTCATGTGAGAATCAAAAACAACCCTGAAGGTCACTACCTTCCATCTCTTACAGACTGCTCAGCCCTTACAGATGGGAAGAGAGCCCCTAGATCAGGTCCCATGCAGACTGACAGACTGACCTATGCATGGCAGGAAGAACGGACATTATCCCACTCCACAGATGGAGGTGCTGGTGATCAAAGCAATAGTTCAAGACACTGTGCAGAAAGGCCATGTCAGCCAAGGACTGAACCCATGGTGTTTAAAACTTGCACCAGGTTTTGCCATAAGATCATATATTCCCTCTCTAGGCTTTAGCATACAAAGGTTGTGGCACAGAGGCCATCACCAAACCATCCCTGTATCTCCCTTCCCCACGTATTTAATTTGTGTTAGATGGGAGGGGGAAGAGTACAGAAGAACAGACCTGAGCTCCATCTTCCTGCATCAGAAATCTCCTCTGAGAAGTACCAACCAAGTGCTCCAGGTCTTTAATTAGAGGGGTAGTTTCACTGCCTTTAAAGACAGAACATCTTTTTGCAGTAGTAAAGACACTGCAGTTAAAAAGGGTTTGAGAGAGGTGGGTTGGTTTTTAAAGCAGAATACACACATTGCAGCTCACCTTCACACTTCAGAGTCTGTCACTGTTAGCTTCTCAGCCATGTGCATGGCTCACCAGGAAAAGACTGCAACAGCAATGCCCAAATTTTGGGTATGCATGGTGACGTCCCTTTCAAGCCTCTGCACATACCCGGCATACATCTCCAAAATCCTGACATGGGGTGCAGCCCTCCTCCCTCGATTCCGTTGGGGCTCAAAAGTGTTCCTTCTGGAGAGGAAGAACTTCTCACATCCTCTACCAGTGATGCTCCAGGGGAACTGAGCTATGAAGATCTTCACCTGGAGTGGCAGGTGAAGCTTCTGCCACCACCACGGCCACCATCACTCCGGAGAAAAGGATTTCTTATTTGTACCACAAAGCTGGCTAATTGCACAAAGACAACTGATTGATAATGTGGCCGCGCAAGATACTTGGCAGACTGGACATTGCTGCACACGGCCTTTTTGCCATACAGATAACGCTTACTTTCGACTCTGCTGTTGTGCCTGCAGCTGGAGCCTATGCAGCTACACCAGATGAGGTGCCATCAGGCCTGCAGGGGCTCCAGCAGCAAAGCCGGGGCAAACTTAAATCCTAAAGCTGATGGGCTGTGGGTAGGAATTTACATTTATTGCCTGGGCTACTTTTGGAGGAGAGAAAAATGCAACCTGCTTTTCCAAAACAGAAAAGAAACAGGGAGGCAAAGGCACCCTGAAGTTCCCAGATACAACCTCCTTTCTTTCCCATGGCATTTCCATGCAGGAGACCTGACTTCAGCCAACCCTAACATGACAAACGTCTGCTGACTCTCCCTGGCTTTAGCAGACTATTTTGTCCTGGGAGTCTGTGTCAGTCCATACAGATCCCCAATTCATCCTAAACCGCTTTGCTGGCATGCACTGGATTAAGTGCCCTGCACTCCTGTGACCTTAGCAGAGACAAGGCTACCACCATACACAAAGGCAGGCTTTGCCTAAAAACCAGACATCTCTGACTGAAGACATCCCTCTCTAAAGGTCCCATCCCACATGGACAGCAACAAGACACAGCTTGCAAATGACGCAGAGGTCACATCCTCTTCCTACGACTGATACTTCTGGCTGAAATCCATCTACTTCAGGGCTACGATGAATAAATTATCCCACTGTTGGAGTGCACACAGCACAGGCATTTTTCTCTGCAAAATTGTGCTGCCTGAACTGTTACGTTTTCACATGCACCAACCATTTCCTAACCTTCCCAAGCAGAGTAAGGATTTAAACTTGGGTTCAAATCAGCAGTGAACAGGACACAGACCACCCAATCCTCCCTGTGCTGAACCCCGAGTTACACAATATAATAGCACTTCTTTGCAAGTTTGACATAGTTTAACTCTACAAAACTGTGGTCCTTTCATGGACTCCTTTATTTTTGTACCTTTTCACTTGTGGAAGTACAGCAAGAAAAAGCACTATTGCATCATTCTAACCCCACCCATGTGAAAAATTGAGCTGGTATCACTTTTTGCTGATGTTGCTACTGAAATTAAATCATATAGCTACAAAATGTGTCTAGAACAGAAACGGAGACAGACCTGACGTGATAATGAGCACAGGGAGCCTCAGGGCATCACTTTAATTAAGATAATCCTATTTGTTGCTCATCCTGAAACAGGTTATGCCAGAAATTATTTAAGGCATAGCCAAGCCATTCTGGGCTAGGAATCGTAAAAGTCCTCCTCTTTTTTTCACTCTTATTTCCTATAATCTATAACAGTCAAAAGACCCAGACTGCAACCAGCAGCATGCAGGGATGCACTCCGACTGCAGGTGGAGGAACAGAAAGCCAAACCTGATGCTCTTTGGCAATGGCTCATGCCAGAGGTCTGAAAAAGCTGCTTTCTTGCCCACTTATGGAGATCAGTGCCCTGATGGGTACACAACCTCTCTCCTCCTGCTTACATTTCACAACACAGATGCTGAGACAATCTAAGCCCCAATTAGGTACTAAGATTCTGCAAAACATCATGGCCTGCTTGTTCAGTCCCTCTTTGTCAAGCACTCAATATGATCAGATGTCTGCCAGCATATGGCTCCAGCATATGAACTAGAACTCAAAAAGTTGGCACTGAAGCCCTGAAAGTCCCAGCCTGGAAAATAAGATGGGTTTTTATACCATTCAAGCAACCACAGTCAGGGCAACTTCTCTGCAAAACTGCTTGTGATTCCTGCAACAAGATTTTTTTCCCTCTAATAAAGCACAGCATATCAAAATGAACTTCAGAGGGAAAGTTCCTGTCTTCAGTAAGAGGAATTTTTCAAAGATGACATCCTAGTCATTGTTAAAATAACATGGAGCTGCTTCCTTGTGACACTCTGGTTTCTATCATGTCAGCAAAGTGCTGAAGACAAACCTGAAGAAAATGTTGAATGTAGATGCGGCAGCCTGAGCTCTCAGAGAGGGAACAAAACCAACTCACTCTGCTTTAGAAAAATCAGATCAAGGGCTTGTCACATTTACTTTAGTTAGAAAAGAAAACATCGCCATCTCAAGGGCATGACTGTGATCTCAGCATAAGGTCCTTGAAAATGCCACAGCTGAACTGCATCCAGCTGTGGCAGGAGAAATATCTGAGCAGCTTTCATGCTCCTGACATGAGATTGTAGGGTTGCACACCCAGGTGAATGATACAACCTAAATTTACTATTTTTTTAAAGCACTTCTTTTGTGCCTCTCAGGGTCTTTGCACTTAATGCTGTGTGGCTGCTACAGACCTTCCCGCCTGCACTTGACTTGCTGCAAGGCAGCAGGGTGTTAGGCTGGACGGGACTGAAACCAAAGCTCCTTTCTACTCGCCAGGGTCACCAGACTGCTCTTTCCCTGCCCGGGGCCAAGCACGGCTTCTCTGTCTGCTGGGAGAGGGGACAGCCATTTCCAGTCCTGCAGCATGAAGACAATGCCATCTCTGTGTCTAAGAGTCATCGACCATTTACAGGCTGTTATAAATAACATCCTTTATTCTACTACAAGAGCTCTGTGATTTTCTGACCCAAAGACCCTTAAAACCCACTTGCCGGTCCAATTCTTTGCCACACAGCAGACCTGAGTGGCATCAGCTGCAGTGTGCTTAACACACACTAATTATGAAGGTAAATCCAAAATAGATGGGGATCGCTACTGCTCCACACCCCTCATGCCAGATTCTGTCTGTCCCCACGAGCTGACCCAGGGAAGCTAAAATGTGCTAAAACCCCACCCCAAACATTCTCCAGAACCTGAAGGAATTCTCTGCACTCTGCTGGAATTTGGTGGTTTACCCATAAGGCCACTAACCAATTAGTGCTAACTTCTAATTAGAAAAAAACAAGCCACATCAGAGTCTCCAACTTTGCCCGTGGAGCAGCGCCGAGGAACAAAATAATCAGAACCACTCTGAAGTAAACAGAAAGATTAGAAAACCGAAACCGCAAGCCCATCTCCACCCCATCCCTGCTGCAATGAAGAAGATTTTGTCTTTTTTTTTTTTTTTAAGAAGGATGAGACTACAGCTGGTCTTCAGCTGGGTGAACCAGACGTCCCTCTTGATGGTTGGGCAAAGAGGATGCTCTGCTTGATGCTGTCTCTACAGCTATGCAGATATTCTGTTCTGAGACTTCTTTCTGTATAACCCCTTCACCCAAGCTCAAATTTCTCTCAAGGACTCTCAGCAGGAGCTAGAAGCAATCCAGACAAACACCCCACTCCTCTTGCCAAACATCTCCACCCTTGATTTCCACAGATGGGTGGAATTTTACACAATCTAACACCTAAGTGGCTTTTCACAGACACATCTAGGAACAAAATACAAAATCTAGGTGATGTCCTAGATAAATAATTCTTTCTCCAAGGAGAATTACAAGGAATATCAACTGGACAGATCAGTCACATCTCCCACATCATTTCCAGGAGGTGGAGACATAGAAGATACCTGTGGAGTGCACTCCCACAGGGCAGGGACCCAGCTGGGCACACAAACACCTCTGCTGTGTTCCCACTTGCACAGGGAAGCAGAAGTGCAAACTCATCATCAACATTTAAGAAACCCTTTTTAAAACTATGTAAGTCAAAACAGGACTTTTCCCTTGACTAGTAACCCAGCAATTTCAAGGAAAGGTTTAAAATGTTAAAGATCAATGAGTAGAATAAGGCAATATTCTAGTGATCTCTGGTTTCTTTATCAACTTTTTGAAAGCCTGACTCATCACAAGGATGCATCATACCCACCCTTCCAGACACATGCTCTTTCTTTTCCTCCTCACCTTGTCACTGTTTCTGTATTTGCCCCATTTCTTCAGCATCTTAAGCCACTTGTCCACACGTTCAATTTCCTGCTGTTTTTGCTGGTGCAGGGGAGAAGAAAAGACAGTTTTAAGAAAAAAAGCCCCAGAAGATACCTCTTGAAAATACAAAATTTCATTCTCTTAGGTTTAAATTTCTATGCAAAGACTTCACATTGGAGAGGGGAATAATCCACAGGTGCTTGCAGAAACTGGTAATTTCAACCCATGGTAACTAAAAACAGCATTGGTAAAAATCAGAAGATACACAGGCTTAACATAGATAAATCATTTCCATGAGGAGTACTCCTTCACAATGAAAATCTATACAGGTTCAGCTAGCCTCAAATTGCATCGCTGTGTCAGATCTGAAGAAACATGAAACCATGGAGTCTGTGTTACCAGGATTCTAACAGAGGACATGCTCTCATCTCAGGGGAGATGAGGATGGAGATAACCTCTTTCCCCTGCACATGCAGTCCCCTTTTCAAGCCACAGTTGCTGAGCACTGTGCCAAAGCACAGGGAAAAGCCCAAAATTACTTTAAAAGGTGCTTTTTTAGTGCAGCGTGGAGGAAGGGAGATGCCTGACCAAGGAAAATAAAAAGCTCCAACAGCTGGGCATTGTGCAGAGTTCCCACCTCTGGGCGAGCAGCAGTGCCCAGTGGGTGCTGGCTGCATGCTTCACTCTCACTTGCACCCTCCTTTCCTCAAAAAACATTCCCTCCCCAGATGGTGTGCTAAGGATGCCACATCCATGATGACAGAGCTGGCAGTTCTCACCTTCTCCTCCAAGGCGGTGCGGGTTGGCAGCTCCTGCTCGCTGGAAAAGCAAGGGGTCACTGGTTACTCTGTGGGCAAGAAAGGATGCAGAGGAGTGTGGGGTGCTGTGGCTCGGGGATCACCTCAGAAACCTGAGGGGATATGTCTTGGGGACTTCAGGCCTTTCCTAGAGCTGTCCCCAATGCAGAAGAGGTAGAGGAAGCACCATCCAAAACCCTAACACCCAACAGAAGCTCCTGGGGGGTAATCAAGCACTGGCCATAACTGGAAATCCTGGGCATACAGCCCTTCTTCAATACACATTTAATCAGCAATTAAAAGGGTGGGAAAGTGGAATTTCTAGACAGCAATTGCTTCAAATCCTACTCCTACACACAGAACGCCTTCTATTACAACTTTTGTTCAGATTTGGAATAAAAATAATTCTTTTAAGCATTCTTCCCAGGCACAGGGTGTGCATCTAATTCATCTGCACCTCGCTTTGGATGGGGACTACCCAAGGGAAGCAAAGATGATCACATACATTGTCTCATCTCTTCCTACACCTCCCTGAATCATTAGGTGCAAACACAAGAGCCTCTCGCTCTGTGACAGACCATGGTCCTTCATGGAGGGACAGCAGCACCAGACTGCACTTTCTAATGCCAGGCTTGTGACAGGAAACCATTTCTGAGCCTTGTCTTGCAGCAGATTCAAAGCATCAGTGTTTGAACATGCATAGTTGAGGAAGGAGGCCCATCTAGTCTTTCCTCCAGCATTTAGGATTGATCAAGCCAAGCCACAGAGCAGCTTATAGGAAGGATGCTGGGCCTGTCATGCTTGGTGCAGAAGGATGGTCTGCACACACACACAGGTCAGAGAGGACAGGAGAGGGCAGAAGGACTTACTGCAGGAATCCAAACCGGTCTGTAACTTTATACAGAGTGAAATCAGCATCTTCCCAGTGGTCAATTGGAGCTCCTTCCTGTCTACCCTGAAAGCAGAAAGGACACCCATGAGCCAGTCTCAGCAGGAATGCCCCACCCCAGTGACTGCATCCCACCTCCAAAGCCCACACCTCTCTCTCCTCGCATGCTAAAAGGCACAGAGCCAGAAAAGCAAAACCTATGCTAAAGAGACAAATACAACACCAGCAAGAGAAAAATGCCCAAGTTCAGCCTATCCAGCATTCCACATGTGCCTCTCTACTGGCTGGGAAGGGCTGTACATCAGAGAAACCAGTGCTGTCAGGCCATCCAGGGGTTAAGGGAGCACTGAAGCACTAGAAGCCCAGCACCTTTTGGTATGTTTGCAGAGCACACATGGGATCCTCAAGAAACCCCAGGAATGTAGTGAGAGGGGATGGGCAGGCAGAAGGAGGCAGGGAGAGCTGGCACGAAGCCTGATGACATGAGGGTTACTGGGACAATGCTGCAGGGAAGCAAAAGTTCTTATTTGAAGCATTCTTATCTACTAAATAGCTTCAGCCTTAGCCAGCATGTTGGGGAGACACACGAGGCTGGTACCTTCTCATATTTGGCAACGATCTCTGCTTTTTCCTGGGCTATTAAAGACTCTATATCCTTCTTCATATCAGAAGCTGTAAGAAAAAAAAAGGAGGGGGAGAATAAAGAAGATACGTAAATGTGTACAAAGCATGGGAAATATTTTAGAAAAGTGCTAATACAAAACACATTTGCTGACAACTTTAGCTTCCAACCATATCACATAGCTGGAATTAGGCTGAGGTTGAAAAGCTGCTGTACAAAGCATTTTTGGAGCTTGCCTGCACACAGCAGAACTGCCAGCTCCCTGCTCCCTGCCCGGGGACACAGCCAAACCTGAGCAAGGGGGAGGCTAAAGCCAGGCCATCACAGGCCACATTACCCAAACCTTTGGGCCACTGCAGGTCTCTAATGCATACCAGGAGCTATCCTGACCTCCCTTCAGGAAGAACAGGCCAGGATTCTAGTCACAGGACAGCCTACCCAAGCTTCTGACTGAATCTGCATCTCAGCAGTGGTGCTTGCTATCAAACAAACCCGAGCAGCTAAAGGCATCGCACTTGGGATCATCTGAAGGATGTGATTATTCCTTGAGGGGAAAAAAAATGGGGGAGATACGATAAGCAAAAGCACCAGCACACTCCTAGGCTCAGCCCACTTCTCTACACCTTCACATGTCTGCAAGAGATTATTTGTCTCATCTTAACAACTCCTCAGTGCAGCCTGCTCATTGCCACCATGTCTTTCAGGTATGGATGGAGATAGCTGGAAAATCCACCTTCCCCTAACTCTTCATTTTGAAAGCAGCCATCACTCTTAGTTGCCAGCAGTGTGATAGAAATATTATACCACACACAATATAACCAGGGTACCAGGACAGCTCCTCTGTGACCCATTATCAGCAGCACAGGTATGGCACAGCTTTACACTCATCCATACAGACACTGGAAAAAAGCAGAATCTTCAAGACAGGAATGGGTGCATCTTTCCCCATTATTCACTCCACAATCAAAACAGAGAAAAGACAAAAATATTAGAATGTGTTTTGTTCTTTTATTTTTTCCAAGTCAAAGCTCTTACTTCAAATGTGAACCTTGCTCAATACATTTTAATCACAGATTAATTTTTCCATGTAGAAAGGTCTGAGTAACTACCTCATCATGTCACCTAATACAACTGCATCTCCTCCCTCTCATATCTCCTGTGAAGATTAACTCAAAGGCAATTTCACTCCCTCGCTTCTGACATTGCTTTTTTTGGTTGTTACGGGGGGAAAAAAAAAAAAATCAAATGTTGTCCTCTATGTGCTGCCAAAAATACAAATATTCTGCAGGCTACAGGGAAAAATAAAAAGTATGCCAAAGTAAATACGAATTTTTCAAGACATTTACAAAGTGAAAGCTATTCTGGACATCTCTAACCATACTCTGTAACAGAATAACCAAAGGAAGAGCAACTTTGTAACATGGGAGGGTTTACATAGCAGGAGACAGCAGCAAGAACACAATACATTTTGGCATCCACCTCTGCAAAAGCCTCTCTGCAGCCAGAAACGCCAGGCTGGTGCAAACAAGCCAGTTTTGCACCTCATGCCTGGAATATGCACATTTGTTTACTCTTTATACTGTAACAGTACAAAAGTCCAAATTTAGGAAAAAAACTTGAAAGCAGAGAAAGTGTTTGATGGGAGTGGAAAGGATGGAGACAGCAAGGTGGCTGCACCAGCCTCAGTGTCTGATGACAACACCAGCTTTGTGGATACAGAGTCAGTGCTGTGCTCGACTGGGTGACTTTCAAAGTACTCGAGAGGGACCAGAATACAGCTTAGCTCTGTAACAGCCTATATCAAATATGGATATTTTATTATTTTATTCTGCACATACTCAAACTTCAGAGTAGTTTGACACCATGAAGTTATATAGCATTTGCTTGAGGGAAATGACACCTTAGGTATATGGAAGCTACTGAGACATTTTATTTTCTGAAGGATTTGAGCAAACACATAATTTGTTTTCGTTGATATAAACAGGCTTCCTACAAATAGGAACAGGCTGTACCTACCATGCTTCTCCATATACCTATACATGGCTGCATACTTTCTTTTTTTTGTAACACCACTCAAATCAAGCCTGCTACCCAATTTTCTCCTGCCAATACTGTTATTTTCCTACCAAATAGATTTTTTTTTTCCATGACAAACACACAAGATGAAGGTGCTATGAACAGGAACGGTAACAAAACGTGAACAACGAGACAATGATATTACATAAATTTACTGGGATATAAGCAACAGAAAGCTCCAAGCCATGCACACTTATATTCAACTGGGAAACAAAGCTATCAAGTAGTTCTTTTTAAAAAGAATGAGTTGAAAACACCCACAATCTGTCATCTCACACTAAAACTTGCAGCTTCCAGTTTACAATTTAAGGAAGTAAAAATTAATCCCAGCATCAGTAAACCTAAAGATGCTTAATGAAAATGCATGTTACTGTGTACCTGCACTGAACATTATCTAGGCATCAGCAAACCTTAAATAAAACATCCAATTTCTGGATGACAACTTTCCTGAAATTAATTCACCAGCTGGGATCTCAAGTACTGGCAGTGGGAAGAAGGCATCTGCACCAAAAGCCTCGGTGTGTTCGCCATAAATCAGATTTACTGTTAGAACCTTCATATAAAGTCCAGTATTTTTCCAGTCAGATCTGCCGAGCTCCCGTTGCCCCATGTGAGGTGGTACCCACTGGGACCAGCCTGGCTGGGAGCATGGGAACCGCTGCCCACCACTCACGCAGACCATTGTTGCAAACCCGCTCGCTGCCCAGAAGAACCAAACATTTCCCATGGCCCAGCAACAAGTGCTCCTTGTGTCACAGCCCAGGACACACACATGTCCCCTGTTACCCTGAGTCACAACACGATGTCTCATGCCCACAAACCCACTAGCAATTGCCCTGTCATTTGGCAGAAGGGCTTTTGAAAATAAAAGTATCAGTGAAATCTTTCCAGGAAGCACAGCATAGCAACATTTGAGGATGTTCTCCAGCTAAATTTGAGGATATTCTGGAATCCAATTTTTAAATCCTTCGTACTGCAAACCAGTATTTACACACAAGCCATTTGAGATTAAGACTATCTGTTTTCGTTATTTAGCAGAAGGTCATTGAAAAAGAAGAAATGGTTTGAGGTGAATGTTTGTTTGCATTCTAAATGCATCCATTGAACTTCAAATAGAGACTGCTGCTAGGAGAAGAAAAAAGCAAATTTTGACACACTGTACTTCACCATCACTCTGGCCTCTATAAGACTGAAATTACTGCTGTGGAATAAAGTTAAAAAGGTACATATTTACTACAAACACATCCACCTCTGCTGAAACTCAGCAAGTCACTGTTCCGGTTTCATATTCTATTTTAGAAATACATTTTGACACAGCATTTTAGGTCTTCAGCCATCTATGTTATGGGTCTACAATTTTTCCTTTAGGGAAAAGTTTTAAAAGAAAAGCTTATGCATCTATGCAAGTGGGAATGCTTATACAACATCTGCTGACAAGCGAGACCCTCTCAAGTCACACCCGCAGCCTGCACCACCTCCCAGCAAAGCACTTGCTCTCACTTGCAAAGCCACTACTAGTTGTAACGTGACCCATGCACTTGCATGCCATGGGAATAAACCTGGCCATGCAAAGCAGTGCAAGTGGCTAAAAACCCTATCATGTTTTTTTTAAGTGAATGAAACGCACCACAGCACCCTACAAACCACACAGACTCATGTCTTGGAGCAAACTGCCCACCCTGGTTGCCTGGTATAATCCACAGGGCACAGTCAGTAGCTGCAAGTTGAGGAGAGCTGTCACCAAAGGCTCTTCTTCCACATGCTTACAGACTTTAAGAAGCAAAGCCACATGGTTACACCACTGCACAAACCTACCAAGCAGAGCCAAAATGAGCATGGCTTTGGGACTGCTTCAACTGCATCACCATGGCCCGAGGAAACCTCAAAGCTCAAGACATCCAGGAGGGGCTGTGGGCTGCTGCAGGGAGGTGCCAGCATGCATGGCTGTGTGCTCAAGAGGTGACAAGACGAGGAGGAAGTGATAGCCACACGTTGCTGACTGCAGACAGAGCTTCTGCTTCATGAGAACCAGCCCCCACACGGAAGTCAAGCTGCTCCTGAAGTCTTGCTACAAGGCTGGCCAGCATCCGCATCTCCAGTGTTGCTACTGCTGGAGTACTTTGTTCACTAGAAACTCAATTCCTATTCCAAAATGGACAACACACTCTATATGCTTCCATCGAAGACTTCTGCTGATCGTCATCTGCAGCTGCTCTCTCATTAACAAACCCAGACTGCAAACATCCTGGCCAGGCACCAGCTTCAAAACAACACATCAGTGAACTGTGGATCACCAACCTTAGCCCAAACTTGGCACACGCTTAAAACCCTGTTATACTGGAAAGGAAATCAAGACCTGCACTCGCAAAGTGAATTACGACTTTAGGAATGAAATTACTATCAAGCAGGATGAACCAAGACACAGGACATCCTGTTTGCATGTTTATTTCCTTGACTACAATCCCAGAGCACACAAACAAGCTTTTTTGCTTGTTTGAAGAGCATAAGGATTACCAGCTGAATTGCAAGGAGGTTTATGATTCAACTGTCTTGGTGTCTATGAAAATGACTGCACATAGATCACCTTAGATGAATCGCAGATGTGTTACAGAAAATTCAAATGAGCTCCTGTCCTAGTAAACTTGTATCTAGAATTGCACAGGATGCTATGCTGGATAAAAACATGGTCACCTCCTGCACCAGAGGTACTGGGAACTCCCAAGGGAGAACCTCTTGCTTTGATGCCATCAGCAGTATTCCAACAAGGCAGAGCATTCAGCATCATCACAGATGAGATCCTGCTGATCTATTAGCATGTGTACCTACAGCACACAATGGCTCTCAGGGCAATGCTCATCTCCTCCAGAGTCAGTTAGTGAGTTTGGAGAAGACAGGATGAAAATGCAGCCCAGCTTCAAGCAACGTACCCTTACCTGAGCCTTGTATCAGGTGCCGAGATGCATCAGCTCAGCTGGAGTTGTCCACTCCCCATGGGCATCTACCTGGAAGGAGCCAGCTGTCTCTGTCATGGGGTGGCAAGGACCCCCAGTTGCCACATCCCACCAGTCAAACACCCTTTGGCTCACTCGTGTTGGCCCAGCTCAGTGCAGTGGCTCTCCTCCACCCTCCACTTCTCTGGCATGTGAGAGCTCACCACATATGGCTGGCAGAAAAGGCAAGGCAGGAGGCAATCCACACGTGCTCTCTTGACACCCAGGCTCACTGCAAAGGAAATAACAAGTTGGTAAGCTTTACAATTCTGGTACAATGAAAGACCAGTCCTCTACCAGCACAGGGGTCTTTCTACACTGAGATAAAGGCAGGTCCCATTGGAGCAGACAGCAAGGCAGCATCTGAGCCTGGTGGGGAAGGAACAGGCTGTAACATCAGGGGACCCAATGCAGAAGGTAAACTATGTTTGTCTGCATTGCAAAAAAACAAACCCTGGTGTGGTTTTGCTGGCCATTTTCTGGCCTGGTTGAGTGCAGGGGATAGAGGGGCTTCCCATGCAGGTCTGAGAAACCAGCACACCTTTGTACCAGGAGGCACATTGTAGTGGCCACTCAGCAAGCAGAGTATATCCCCTGTCCAAGGCAAAGGCACAGTATTACACCCAACTTCAGCTGACTGAAGAGCATGTTGCCACCAAGAAGGGCTGCAATGGAGGGTCCAGACTATGACTAATGACTTTGATTCGGGTTAAGACCATTAACACAACATCACTGACTTTTCAGGCAGAAGAGCTGGCACTGGCTGCGCCATCTGAGACATCTCCCAGCACTTGCATTTCCTACCTGATACATCCAAACATGTAACGCCGTTCAAAGGAAACCAAAGCCCCACATATAGCTATTGTTTATAAAAACCCAAAGTTTTAGTTCTCACATTTGGAGAAGCAATGCACTGGCTCACAAGTGTGAAATCAAGACATCACCCCAAAGCATGATGCTCTGTTTGAAGCCAGCAAGCACCGGGAGAGGAAGCGCAGCTCACTTTCATCATGAGCAGTCACTTCAATAACATCACCTTTCCTCCAATCCCCCCCACAAGCACCTATGAATGGAGCTATCCCCACATTCCTGGGCTGTCCTATGCCCAATTGCCCTGCTGTCACCCCTCTAGCACCCGGACACAACTCGGAGACCCCAAAGTGCAGAAGACCTTGCACCCTTTTAGAGGTGACCAGCTTTATAAACAAATAACCCATAACACAGATTACATTTTATATTAGTTACCACTGAGTAGATTATAATGTGGCTTACACACATTATAATGCAAATTACACACATTTCTCTCTATTCTCCCAATTTGAACCAAGTTTTTACAGTACCATGACAAGCCGTGGTCACAATGATAATAATACTTTCCCACTAGGCTATGGCAATATCTAGAAACCCAAATATATTGCCTAAACCTTTTAAATATAGAAGTAACTAAAAAACCATGTCAGACTGCAATTACATGCTATCCAACCACCTCAACACCAGTGTGACGGCAGCACTGACAGTAAATAAAACCTCAAACCTCTCCCCACCATCCTTCTTCCTGTGCTCCCAGTACTTACGTCCCGCTCTCATTTTCACACACGTTTTTGGTGCTCTGCCTTGGCACTCAGGTTAAGATCCTCTGCACAAGGATGGAGATGGGAGGAGAAAAGCAAGAGGGCTGATACAGAGATTTTCTCTCCTCCCTGCTTACGCTCCGTAAGCCCAGCCTTGGTGCTTCTGTACAGCTCAGCTGTTGCAATGCCAGAAGATGCAGCTTTAGACTAAGCTAAGCCCTCCGAGCAGAGCAGTGAGTCTATAAGCAATTCTTTGTCAGTTTCTATTTTTAGACCTCACTAGGAATAAAAGAGCAACCAAACATTTTTTAAGCTCTCTATAACACGAACTCATCTTCTAAAGACAGCAATAGCAAAAAATCCCAACAAACAGAAGACTGCATAAAAATCCCAAGATGCATGGATTGTTTTTTTAAAGCATCACTACTTAAATGATTTTTCATTTAAAAAAAGAAGTAAACTGAAGAATGCAAAAGCCCACATGCTGCTTTGGAAATTGAAGATTAATTTTTCTCTCTGCATTCCCTCCTTCTTCCACTGCAGTGTCTATAAAAAGGCCAAAAAAAAGCCAGAGGGGAAACAAAAAAAAAATCCTTTTTTTTTCGGGTGATGCACTGACCTGGAAAGGAACTATATAAACACAGTGCTTAGGAAGAAGCTTATTCTGTTTGCTTAAGAGTGCAAGAGCAGTTTACTTCTCTTTAAACTAAATGATGCTACAAGAATGATCATTCTCCACTGGGACATGCATTGCTCTTAAAATACTGTATTTTATTCATTTTTTGTAAATGTAGCAACACCATGGGACACACTATTCTTCCTTTTTACCAACTCCACTGTCATTTTTGCCCACACCTATACTCTGAAATTTTGGGTAAGCTAAAGGCTGGCTCCTTTTGCATCTTCTTTTGCTATTTAAAACTTTTCCAAGTGTTGGCTTGGCAGGCACTGTCAGCTAAAGGCCACCCACACCTAACACCGTCCTGAAGCAGCAGGGTGAGGACACACATCCTGTGGAGCTAACGATGGTACTTAGCCAAAACCCAGAGAACAAAGATGCAAACATAAGCTGTGATGCTCCTGGCAGCCTGTGCTCTCTGGCACAGACAAGCAGCACCTTTTTTAAAATACATAGAAATAACAAATGTACCATTATATAAAGTCACTGAGGCAGCCGATGAAATAAAGGAGTAGGAAATTAAAAATCCACTAACAAGAAGATGCAGCTTGTCCCAGAAAAACTTGTCCAAAATAACTATTGAGGGGAATGACTTACAAGACATATATATCTAAGCTGAGTTAAAGTGAGACCTATGCTGACCATGTGGGTCTTGCACTGCTTGCCAGAGCCGCTTACTGCAACCCATTTTCAGGAGGGCAGGCAGCTTCAGCCATTAGCCTGACCCAGACTAATGCACAGCCCCTAGGAAAGTACGTATTTTAAATTACATTCTCTGAGTACCACCCTCATTCCTTCAATCCTTTCAATGAGCTAAACCAGCTCACACTGCCTCCAAATACAGACCCTTGCAGTAAATTATTTGTATTTGGCAGCCTCTGCAGAGGACACTCCCTAACAATTTTCCTGGCACTTGCATTATCTTCCAACATCATCTCTGGATGGTAATGCATGAACTTTTGTTAACTTCTTTTCTTCTACCAAAGCCCCATGCAAGCAAATCCAGCAACAGAAAACTTAGGGAAATAAGTATTTGATCCGGCACTGGAAAGTCCTGAGAAAATGTCTCACAAAACTTTTTTACAGCCTTCAACTATATCCAAGACAGCATTAGGATACATGGCTTTTCTAAGGATATGAAAGCAATCTTTCTGATTACAATATAACCTTTCCCTTCCCTATTGCTTGTTGATAACCCCTAAAATCACCCCTACCTAAGAGACACATGAATTTTTGCCCTTTTTCTTTTGTGTATAAACCCAACATTTTATAAACAAGAAAATGTAATCATAGAAATATGGGTTGGAAGGGACTTCACAGATCATTTAGTTCCAACCCCCCTGTCATGGGCAGGGATGACATTCAGTAGACCAGATTGCTCAGGGCCCCATCCAAACTGGCTTTGAACACTTCCAGGCATGGGGTATCCAGAACTTCTCTGAGCAACCTGTTCCAGTGTCTCACCTCACCCCCTCCTGAGTAAAGAATTTCTTTGTAACATTTAACCTCTCCTCTTTTAGTTTGAAATCATTCCCCCTTGTCCTATCACTGTGTCTATGCAAAAAGTCACTCTCCCTCTTTTTTTATGAGCTCCCTTTAAGTACTGGAAGGTGCTCTAAGGTCTCCCCAGGACCTGCTCTTCTCCAGGCTCAACAACCCCAGCTCACTCAGCCTGTCATTGTAAGAGAGGTATTCCAGCTCTTTGGTCATCTTGGTGCACCTCCTACTCTAACAGGTCCACATCTTTCTTACACTGAAGACCTCAGACCTGGACACAGCACTCCAGGTGGGGCCCCACCGGAGCAGAGTGGAGGGGGAGAATCCCCTCCCTTGACCTCCTGCCCACATTGCTATTGATGCAGCCCAGGATTCATTTGGCCTTCTGGTCTCCAAGTGCACATTGCTGGCCCATATCCAGCTTTACATTCACCAGCACACTCAAATCTTTCTCCGCAGGGCTGCTCTCAAGGAGTTCTTCTCCCAGTCTGTGCCCTTGTCTGGGATTGCCCTGACCAGGGGCAGAACTTTGTAGTTGGACTTGTTGACCTTCACGAGGATCCTGTGGGTCCACTTCTCAAGTTTGTCCAGATCCCTCCAGATGGCATCCATATTTCTGCTGTGGCAAGTGCACCACTCTGCTTTGTGCCACCTCCTAACTCACTGATGGTGCACTTGATCCCGCTGTCTGTCTGTGTAATTGGTGAAGATACTGAAGAGCACTGGTCCCAAGACAGAGCCCTGAGGGACACTACTTGTTACTGGCCTTCACATGGACACAGAACCATTGACGACAATGCCCTGGTTACATCCATCCAGCCCATTTCTTATCTACCCAACAATCCACCCTTCAAATCCATATCTCTCCAATTTAAACACATAAGGATGTCACATGAGATTGTATCAAAGGCCTTAAAGAACTGTAGGTAGATGACATTGGTTGGTCTACCCTTGTCAACCGTTGCTGTCACTCCACCACAGAAGGCCATCAACCAGGTTGGTCACACACAATGTGCCCACAGAGAAACCATGCTGGCTGTCTCAGATCAACTGCTTGTCTTGTATGTGCCTTAACATTGCTTCCATGAGGATCTGTTCCATGATCTTTCCAGCCACGGAGGTGAGGCTCAATGGTCTGTAGTTCCCAGGGTACTCCTTTCTACCCTTCTTAAAAATAAGAACGGGACTTTCCTTGACCACCGTGACTTTTGAAATATGATGGATGGTGGCTTGCCAACCACATCAGCCAGTTCCCTATGGATCCTCACAGGGAGATGAGATGCATCTCATCACACCCCACAGACTTGTGCCTATTCAATTTCATCAGGTGGTCTCAAACCTGCTCTTTGCTTAGAGTAGGAAGGATCTCACTCCCTCAATCCCCACGTGGAGGTTCAGGGACTTGAGAGAAGTGGGAAGCCTGAATGCCAGTGAAGACTGAGGCAAAGGAATTGTTGAGTTCCTCAGCCTCCTCCATATCCGTTGTTACCAGTTCTCCCTTCTCGTAATTGTTGTCTTCCCCTTGAGGAAACTGTCCCCACAAGAAGTCCTTCCCTCTTCTCTAAGTGGAGAACATGTTTATAAAATCCACCCAGAGGTGAAGACTTAAGGCAGAGGTAATGCACCAGTTTATGAAACAGTAATGGTCGTGTAAGACATCCTGTTAAAAGCAGCTTGCCAGCTTAGAAGTCAATACAAAAATAACTCAAGGATTCTTGGGTTCTTTTAATAGCGTTGAAATCAACACCTCTGTCATTTGGTCAGGGCTCTAAAATACACCTTAAAATTCACAGTCTATTTGGCTGTTACCACTTTACTGTGGTTGATGTAAAACTAGACCTGACACTGGGGTTGAAAGACAGACACACAACTTCCCATCCAGGGAAAATTAAATGGTATCGATGTTTTGGAGTAAGCCCTATTATTGCTGTAACAGTTTCTCTACGTAAGGTATAAGTGCAATGAACTGATGCTCAGAGGAGCGGTGGAAACCCCGCCAGAAGGGTTGGTGCTGGATCCTGGTAAGAGTTAAGTGTGGAAGATGCAGATCTCCTGGTCACTGGCAAAACCCTAACACTGGTAGCAGGCAGCTGGTGAGGTGCCATGCCAGACAGTGACAAGGGGCAAGCAGCATCAGCTCCTCACCATCAACAGCAGCCAAACCAGCACTCCTGAAACTGCAGCCTGACCCACTCCTTGCCAATCACAACCCTATGCAAGCGTGGCACACGTCTCCCTGTGACTGCAGCTGGGAATGCCCCAACCCAGAACAATGCCTTGCAGCTCCCCCGTGCAGTGGTGTAAACAGCTGGTGCCTCTGCACGTGAGCTTGGGGAATAAAATGAGTCTCACCTCCTCCTTCAGCAGCCCCACATTCCCCCCAAAGACCTGACAACAGTTTTTTGCTTGCAAGCACACCCTCAGCACTTGGGAAATTTCCTAATTAGCTAAACACCACTCTGCAGGCTTGGCATGGATTGCTGACATCACCATGCTGCCATCCTACAGGCTTTATCACAATGGTAGTGCTTTCCCCCAACACATGGCAGCGAGGCCAAGCTCCAAGCATGCACCCCTCCATCAGGGAGATGGCAGAACGCTGCCACACTTCATGGCACGTATCAGCATGTGACAGTGGATACCACTGGCATCCCTAGGACACCTCAAATCGGTGTGAATGAGACATTCAGGTTTGCTAACTCAGTGTCTTCCTCACCCCTGGTTTGGTTACCAACTGAGGTGGTGTGTTCACTGTGGGGAGCATGACTCCAGCTTTGTTTGTGAGGAGAACACTACACATGTCATATGGCTCAATCCCCATTCAACCCCACGAGGGACTCAAGGGTGGAAGAGTAGCACAATGAATGGCCTGAGCCAGCCCCATGCCTGGAGTTCAGCTCCATGTAGTGCATGGAGAACCCCCAAAGAGGTCCAATGGGACCTGAACCTGCAGATGCCTGCCACCACGGAGCCCAGGACCCAAGGGGACGTACAACTGGGACAATCAGGTGCATTGGCAGACATTGAACCAGATGCCATCTTTGCATTTCTAGATTTCCAGAGGCATTCAGAACCTCTGATCAAACACACCTCAGAAAACAGTACAAGAACTTCAGAAAAACCCATGCTCAGAACCACAGTCGATCTATTATCTACATTTACTGTTTCACGTGTCCTCAGCATTTCTGATGTAAACAATGGTCAGCAATAGAAGTGGGATAAAGGCAAGTCAAAGGGGGATCACAGTAGGCTCTAGTCTATTAATGGAAATGTTTGAGAAGGGTTTTTCCCGTGAAAGCTGGAGCTTGCTTGGGGAAAGTGACAGTACACTCAGAAGAACTAAAACCCACAACACCTCTTCTTGGATGAGATAAAAAGCAGAGGGAGAATTCAAGTACACAACAGCTTGTGGCAGTGATATAAAGACAAGCATTTGGTACAATAGACCGCCATGTAAGGCTGTCCAGAAAAGCAGAGGAGATGCTGCTCTCTCCAGGAAACAAACACAACTCAAGTGTCACCTGCATTTCAAGACGCAGTCTTAGCTGAAGACATGCTCAGCTAAAACAAAAACCACCCCAAACTATTTTGAAACTGACAGATGCATTTATCTTTAAAATGTTTTAACATTCACCCAACAAAGCAACAACCAGACAGTTCACTTAAAACAGTTCACTTATAAACACAAAATTTCAGTTAACTGCTAGAACAAGCATTTGCAAGCAGGATGATGATTTCCTCAGCAGCTTGGGAAATGAATCTGCCTGTTCCAAAATCAAAATGTGAGAGAGTTGAATGCATCCTACTAAAAGACAGCTGAACTCTACCCTGTGCAAGAAAGCTTGGAAAAGTGAAGTTGCCAATAAATAAGCATTTGAGGGCAGTGGAGTGCCTTTGGATAGGAAAGGCACCTTTTTTCTTAACGTAAGAAGTGGGTCCAACACAAAAAATATGATCCCTGCTTGAGCAGGAACATACCTGCAGGCCTTCAGGTAAGACATCAAAACGGAACAGCAATTGCAGGGGAGCTTTTTGCATTGTTCTTTTACAAAACATCACATCCTTCAGTAGGAAGAATCTTTCCAAAGAACAGAGATCAGAGGTGGTTCACTCTTTACCATCAATGTCAGCTGAGCAGAGATGGGCCTCTGTGAGTCCTCCCTTTAATTTAAAGCACAGTAGCTTCAGTCTTATCCTGAGTACAAACCAAGGAGTTCATTTCCCCAGTTCCCACATATGCCTAGACCTGGGTTCCCATCTTGGCTCACTAGTCAGAGACCTTCCTTTAGCATTTGTCTCACACAGGTGCACAGCTGCAGCAAAACAAAAGCTGTGCCTTTCCCACCCACTCCAAACAGCCTCTCCCTATGGATATCTTCCCTTCTAAGACCCACTAGATGAGTGTGTGCACTAAATCGCTTTTGCAGCGGTAAAGCCTGTGCTGCACTAGAGCTATTACATGTTTCTCCCACTTCCTTCTATTGACTGCAAACAAAAGCTTGTACTATTGCTCACTGTTATCAGAAAATATCTACTTTTCCAGATTGTTTCTGCTGTCCTTGTTTCAGAAAGGTTATCAGTAGAGTAACAGGCTCACTCTCAACAACAAGCAGCAGGGGGTAATTTGAGACAGAGGCCCTTGTGAGCCCACCCAGGAAACCCAGCCCAGACCCAGGCACAGCCTGCCCTTGCCCTTCCCATCCCTGCTGGGGACTGCACACTCCAGCATCCTTCCATCAGGTCATGCAGAGGAGACAATGTTCCAGCAGCATGGCTTGAAGAGACAGGGCCAATTCTGCACCACAGACCTTGCTTCAAGTGGCTGCCCCTGTTTTCTCAGCTGCAAACCATCTCCAGAAGATACTCTGTCCACTCTGAGTATCTGCTGTATTATGCTACAAGTATGATAGTCTGCATAACTGCTCTTCTCACCCCACATGGCACTTCCTTCCTGCCAGATCCCTTATCACCCACCGTGTTTCATACCCAAATCACGCAGATGAAGCTTCCACTCTTGCTGATGCTGTTGCTTTATTCAGCAACCAAAGAAAACACTCTCAGACCAGGCACTAAGCCCATGGCACTTCTGCTAATGAATGATAAGGAATTTAACACAGGTGTCACATGAAAACAGGGTACCAAGCCTACAGTTCCCAAAAAAGCAGTACTTAGTCACTTTTTATTTTTAATTTAATCTTTCTTTAAGCAGCCAGGGTATCAAGTGTCAGATCCTAAAACTAAGAAGGGCACCAAAAGTCTAAGTATCATTCAGGATATGAAACATTCAACTACAGCGACCCAAGTTGATACCTTGCAGACTCCTGACTGAAATCTACCCATGACAGCCACTGCTAAACCTAAACAGCTTTCATACACAGGCAAGGGTTCCCTGCAATGGAAGCATTATCTAGGTAACCACTCCATGCCCCAAAATCAATACAAGGGAAAATGTAGAGTCACAGACAACAGGCAGGTCCTGCAGGAGTTCAGCACCAGCCCTGCACTACTGCCTGATGAAAGCTCGCAGGAGGTTTCATTTGGAAAGGTCAGGTCTTAACTCTGGCCATCACTTTGGCATAAGGCTCTCTCGAAGACAGATTTCAATAGGAGCTTCAAAATAAGTAAGTAATGTCTTGGTCCAAGAATAAGGGGTGAAGGGGAGAGGAAAAGACCACTTTGGCAAGTTTCTAATGCAGAATGATCCATAAGCTCTTTCAAGCAAGATCCCCTTTTACTGTGGCAAGTCCTGCCCAGCCCCAGAGCAGTGAGGGGCTTGCAAGCACCCCCTCAGCCCTGCAGACCAGTCTCCCCAGCCAGAGGTTGCAGGATGTGGGCTTGGTTTTTTGGGGAGCAGCAACTTTTTTTTTTTTTCTGACTCAAGGCTGGATCAGTGACGACATGCAGTGTCAACAGCTTGAGTAGGCAGGCTGGGCTGTCATTTCTGACAGTGCCTTTAGTCATTAAAAAGGCACCACAGCATGAAAGAATTTGCTGGAAAGGAAAACAGACTCAGCTCAGGGAATGCTTCCTTCATTTCGCTTAGTGCCAATTAGCAGAAACCACTAATCACTGACCTGAGTTCTGAAAAAAAAATACATAGAAACAAGTAAACAACAACTTAAACAGTCCTCCTTGTCCCTTCCCCAGGCTCAGCCTCAGCCAGACACCTCTCCAGCCCTGCCATCAGGTTCAACTTCCCTGATGCCCACTGTGATGGAGCAGTGTACCACAGGTGCAGCCTGTCTTTACTCCTGCGCCTGCCTTGCCTTCACCTGGCATGTGCTTTTTAATTACACTCAGCTTAATTGCTTTCCTCCCACAATGTCATCAGGGGTAAGCTCAGGGGAAACACCTAACTCTGCTGTTCACTTTGGAAAAGCCAGATCATCTCCACAGGTGACTACCAAGAGATACACAGCATCAGCGATCCAACCTGAAAATGCTCCTCCTCCCCTGCTTTTCACACCACCTCTCTTTGAGCTTTTTCATGGTCCCTTTGATGCACACAAAAGCCCAAGACCAGCTTCTTGGATCCTCAGGATCTGTGCTGGCTTTTCAGTCCATCAACAACCGGTGAGGAGAAGCTCAGTACACTGTGGGCTGCTGATGACCTTCAGGTTTCACATGGGAATTTACTGGCTGTCTTACCTCAGAGACAACACTGGTAGGTAAATCTCAAGACTCCAGACAGTCAGCCAGAGCCCAAACTACAAAGACCTGAAATTTAAACTGCCATTCCTTACACCTGCCCTTCCATGAGATTCCTGGACTACAGCATCTCTAGTACCACATCATCCCTCTATGCAAGCTTTCCTCTTTCAACTACAAAAGCTTGTCCAAGTTCACTTTTTTGATCCCTTTGCAACTGCTTTTAGGAAGCTGGCAGTGGCAAACTCACAGCTGCTCACAGGACAGACAAAAAGCTGAAGCACAAGCCACCCCTCTGACCCAGGAAAGGTCCTTCACAACATGCATCAAAGATTGCACCCTCTCAGACACCAAAATCCAAGAGAAAACAGATTTCAATAGTTCTCCTGCCTGTAGACTGCTCCTCCTCTTCTCCTCCCCCATCTTTGTCTGAAAAATCCTCTGGAACTACAAAAACTCCAAAGAAAGTATTAAAGAAATGTATTATTAGCAGAAGGTCACAAAACAACAACTTGAGAATAGCTGCAGCTAAAAATACACAAACCCCACACCCCTTCTTTAGAGAAAACATTATCAGATGTCACTTCCCAATGGTAAAAACATATTTGTTTGTTTTTTAATTAAGGTTATATTTTGAACACTGCATTTTTTTTTTTGCCAGGGAACACAACAAAGCGACCTCAGGAAAAGACCTTTGTTTGCTCCCTCAAAGATCTCACTTTTTTGTGTCACTTAATGGCAAAGACCCTGTCAGAAACTGGTACCTGCAAATCTCTTTTCTAGCACCATCTAACTTTGCAAAATAACTTTCTAAAGAGAACAAAGTATTTTGGCCACTCATACCAAGCTGTAAAGGATTTGTGCTATACGGACTTATTTTTACATTTTAGTACTTCAGAGTATCGAGATGGTGAATGTTGGAAGGAGAAAACACCAACCAGTAAAGCAGCAGTGCAGAGCAAGTATCAGTGCAGGGAAACTGCCTCTCATCTGGCCCAAACCCTAGGCAGGACTGGAAAAATGGATAAGCTGGAGTGGTTAGTGTGCTGTCGAAAAACCTCCTGGCTCCAAAGGGCAATCGCCATGATGTACAGCAACCTTATGGCTTCCTTCAACAGCAGGGTGAGCAGAATTAAGGAATTCAATTAAATGCCCCCCAGCAGAGACTTTTGAACCTTTTCATTGTTCACATAAATACCCAGGAATTACCACAGGCAGGTAAAGAG
Source organism: Myrmophylax atrothorax (assembly GCA_026770055.1). Classification (NCBI taxonomy): domain Eukaryota; kingdom Metazoa; phylum Chordata; class Aves; order Passeriformes; family Thamnophilidae; genus Myrmophylax; species Myrmophylax atrothorax. The sequence goes on from JAOXXN010000065.1 coordinate 18,011,165, forward strand.
AATGCCTGTGATAACAATTTAACAAGCTGAGCACACACAAGGGGAAGCTCAGCACACCACAGCATGCTTCCTCCTTCAAAGGCAGACGAAATCCAGGAATAACTTCTCCAGAAGGTCTAGAAACCTTGTCCAAGTCACACTCACTACTTTGCAACCCTTAAGAAATATGCACCTTTCCCCTATTCAGAAACAGTCAAAACAATACTTTTTTAAGAAATCACACACAAAATAATTTGATGGTTCATTACTTCAGTGGCCAACTCTTGTTCTGCTGCCCCACCCCAGACGTCTCCTTCCCTCCACCATAAAGACAGCAGTACATTTCATACGTGCCCGCTCCCACTTCTTTATGCCTGTGCATGAAGGCATTTATACCTTTAGTTCACTTGCTTCCCTGTCAAAGTTATTTGAAACTGGCCTGATGCAAAGTTTAGTAGCATCGAAAAGATTGTGTGTGCAAGCCTTCTGCTTCCCCAAGAAGCCAGGGGGAATGAATACCCACCCAAAAGCACTCCAAAGGACTAACCTGAAAGTGATGAGCAGGAAGACAACCAGACCACCACAGCTATACCATACCACTAAACAGTTTGCTAAAGGAGATGCACCAGTGTGCTGGGGGGCCTCCTCCCCAAAGGAGATTGGAGTAATTTTGAAGGACGGCCACCAAGCAGAACCACAGGGGTGTACTGGGAAAGAGGCAGGGCTCAGCCTCACAGCCACCACCTCCCTCCGTCGGCTCAGCCTCGTGGAACTTAGAAGACATGTCCACATGATGTCATTACTGGGCTGGTGTCTAAATAAAGGAAGCTTTTTATAGAATTTCTCATTGACAAATTTATTCCGGTAACCCCCCCGATAGCCAAGATGTCAAGCAGAAGGGAAGGAAAAGGGAAAACAATAACCAAAGCCTTGCTGGGGCCTGGGCAGGTGGGTGGCGTCTCAGGAAAGAAACCTAAACAAAGCCAAATTTACTCCCTAATAGCTGCTTGTTGGATAAAAAGCATGGGTAAGAGCAGCGTGCAATGTAAGGGAAGTGTGCTTTTATACCATCTGTCACAAGGACACCCAGTCTATTTCCGCACCAGGTAGGAGAGAGAAAGATGAAGGAAAAGAGGATAGAGAGAAAAAAACACCTTTGCTTAAAGAGAGTAAATAAAACATACTTCCATGTCAGAGGGGTTTTCCAGCTTCATATTATTCATGTGGCAATTACTGTTACTCCTAAAAGCAAACTGGGGTTTCTGCATATTCAGAAGGCTTTTGGTTGCAAACACCTTAAGCTCAAATCATCAGCAAACATAATTTGCTGGAAGTTCCAAAAAACAAACAAAGAAACCAACCAAACAGCAACAAAAAAACCCTAACAAAAGGAAAGCAAAGGTCGAGATCACGTGTGTCTGCATGTCATCCTCTTCTTGGTAACTCTTCACCACTTCCACAGCACTACGGAGCAGTTCCTCTTCCTCCTTCTGTTCCTCGGCGTGCATCTTCAGCCGGGCATCCACATGGAGAGCAGTTGCAACAGCCTGGTGACTCATGCTACAGTAATGTGGGTGGGAACTGCTCCCATGCCCAGATTCTAAGGACACAGCCTTTTATGGTATTTTTAGAGTGGAAGCGGTTGTGGTTTGTAGCACTTTGCCTTTTGTCTTTCAAAAGCCTCCTAGAAAAAAGCTCCGGCTCCCCAGGAGTTTCAGCATGCAACAGTGAGGAGCCCAGGGAGATGATGAGCCAAGCCAGTCCCAGACTCTCAGGACCTGTGCCCAGCCACGCTTAAGGGATGCTCAATGATGTCACCAGCTCTGTGTAGTGGCTGGTCACAATCGATACGCAGGCTCTTCCTTCCATGCAGCAGGTCCTTGTGTGGCTGCACTAGCCCAAAACCTCCAAAACAGATGTAAGAGCTGGGCACATGTGTTACCTGTGTTGTGGACATCTTAACTACTGCACCCCAAAGTTCTAAGGAGTCATTCCCTGTGTCCCCTGAGTCTTAACACTCTGTGGCAATACACTAACAACCTCTTTCTGGCTGGCCACCACACATACCATCCCCACCCTGGATGGACTTGCTGGAATATGAAAAGCTGGCAGGGCTGCCAGAGTCCCACCTGTCTTCCCTCAGTTAACTTAAGACTACATCTCTCCATCAAGAGGAAAATTAACTCTGTAAGGTTTCTAACCCACACAAATTTAGGTGAAATGGGGCAAGAGGTTATTAGGAGAAAGCAGACAGGGGTGTTGCACTGAAACCAGGTTAAAAGCATCAGGGAGAAGGGCAGTGGCAGAAAGGCCACTCTCTGAGCTTGTGGACCACAGCACATGCAACTCAAACCCAGCCAAGATAACAAAGCAGGCACAGCTGTGCTCTTTAAAAGCTTACAGTCACAAGTGAGAATAAAAGCATATCCCAAAACATTATCCCACAGGACTTCAAACAGGACTCTGGTTGCAGACACGCAGTGGATTGCTACTGAGCACGCATTCTCCTTTTGCACTTGAAGCATTATCTGCTGTAGAAGAGAAAGGCATGAAAGTTTCTGCATCCTCAATTACAATTCCAACCAGCAGTTAATTTTAGTCCTTTTAAAGTTATTAAATTCAAGAGGAAATTAAATTAAAATCTGCATATGCCTAAAATGTCTAGGAGAAAAGCTAGGAGGATGAAAGAAAAAGTAGTAAACAATCATCCTGCTGCAAAGCCACTGTGACATTAGAGGTACTAGTCAGCTTTCCAGCCAGAACAGATGAATGACAGACTGCCCTACAGACAGATTTCACCAAGTGGGAAGCAGCAGTGGGAAGCTGCTCTGGAGCAACTTCTCAGGTACAAGAGACACAGTGTAGAGGAAGTTTGGGGGACGTCCTTGTGGGCAAGCACTGCACAGCCCACAACATACCTTGGAGGCAAGCCAACAGCAACAGGCCAACAGAGGAAAAACCCTCCAGCCATAACGCAAGTTAAAGGTGACTCAGTGAATTGCCCTGGGCACAGCAACCTGCAGCATCTGCCAAACAAGGCACCAGGGGCAGAGTGGGACTCTCCAGACAGACCAAGATGGAGTCTTTTGCTCCCCAAGCAGATGAAATACGTTTCCAAGTTTAGGGAGTCTTCCTGCTACGAGATAACAGATCACGATTACAGAATTAGTTTAAAAAAGAAAAATCACGTGAAAGGCTCCATCCTGTTCAAAGGAATACAATGTGTTTCCTGCGGTCTTGCCCTAAAGACCACAACATCACACCCAATTACTATCCCATCTTACTGCTAAGTCCTGCAGACCCAGCTGAGCAAAATGAGCTCTGTTTGGCCTCATTTCTCATTAACTAGTGAGTCAGGACAAGCTACTTCATTTTCATTACACTTTACTTGGACCAACCCTACGAAATCTGAATTGAAAAAAAATCAGGAAGGAAAGACAAGTGGAACAGAATAATTAGCCTAAATCTCCTCTAGACAGAAAATGGACATATCCAAGCCTGAACTCAGGTTCAGATCTTCCACACCAAACAGACCTCTCTGTATGAAGCCTTTAGTTATCAAAACCTGCCATCTGTACTCCTAAGAAAGCCAGGAAAAGGAGGAGATACCAGTTTGCCCTTACATGCTCACCTCTGTAGTTGATGCAGGCACCTTGGTGCTTCTCTGACCTTGGTGTGCTGGCAGACCCCAAGGACCCTGCCCCATGACACCATCCACATGCCCTCACCTCTGGCTGTGCAAGACACCTGCATTTAACACAATTTTAGGACTTTTCTCCACAAAAGAGAACCTTTCCCAGACAGCAGATTCTCTGTAAACCTAAAAGCATTGGATGCAGATTCCTACAGAGCAACAACCTCCCTTAGGCTGTCAGATAGTGCCAGCACAGCCTGGACTTGGATGCATTTGTGCTTGGATGTATCCAGGCTTTGCAGCTGATGGTGTCTTCAAAGAAGCAAATGTGGACAGTCTGTCAAAGTGTTTGCAGCCCTCTGCTCCTCCAGTGAGTGTTCCAGTGACCATCCTACTGTACATCATGAGAGTTGGGGTCCAGCTCCCTTGGAGCAGAGCAGACCAGACTGCAGCTTGCTGGGACAGCTGTGGGAAGGGATGGATGTCTTTCTCCCCCAATCATGGGGAAAGGGCTCCCTTTAAAAGCACCCTGTGGAGCATGTGAGGTAGATGTGCCCCTCCAGAGGAAGAAGCACAGGCTTAAAGCATTGGCTAGCTGGAGACTGCAACCCTGGCTCCACTGAAACGAATGGGAATGCTACTAATGAATTTACAATGAAACTCAGATTTCCACTGGTCTTCATACAAGGCCCATCTGAACTAGAATCTAGTGTTTGCTGGAAAGGCTGAGCTTTTCTGAGCTCAGTTCCTTATGGGTTTTCCACGCTTATCTTTTTACTTTGCCCTCACAAATTTGCAGATGGGCTTAAGCCTACAGCAGCTTCTGCTCTGGACCCTTCTCAAAGCAGTTTGCATCATCAGGGTGGAGCTTGATCTAATGACTACAGGAACCCTTGAGAGGTAAGAGAAGATAATCTGAGAAATTACATCCTTCACAGGATCTGGAGATGGTGTATTGCTCTCAGCAGGACCAAAATCATTCAAAAGATAGAAAGCAGCCTACCAGAAGGAGAAGCAGACATTGCCAACACAGCCAGGTGAGAAGAAGGTAAGGCAGCAGACCATGACACAGGTGGTGTTTAGAACAGATCTTTCAGTGTTTCATAGGAAGGAGGTGGAAAAAAACAAAAAGAGAATCATCCTGCTCTGTGAAGACTTCATGACCTATTACCTTCACCAGTCCTTTGCAGGGTCAGCCTTCAGCTAAGGATCTGCTCGGCTGGAACTAGTCTGCAAATTATATAGTAACAGGAGGCTTTAAAAGCCTTGCAAGAAAATACAATAAAATAAATAAAAATCGGCTGGGCAAGTTCTGTCTGACAACTCACTTTTCCCCATTCAATACACTGTCATGTGGAGAGACTGTGTCATGAATCAAACCATTTTGGCAGCACATCTAGCCAGGAAGGGCAGGACGCATCACTCAGGCAGTATGTGGGGAACACCCTCCAAAAGGCTCTGTTTACCCAGCAGGAGCCAATGCAATCCCTATACAAAGCCTGTAAGTACATTTAAGGCTCATAAGTAACCTGAAACATGTCCATTCTCCACTCCCACTCCGTAAATACAATCCAAATTGGGTCATCTCCTAACAATGAATGAATGACACTCACTTAAGCCTC
>JAOXXN010000065.1:18016499-18048397 GCA_026770055.1 Myrmophylax atrothorax
TCTACAGTGCTGACATAATCTAGGTCCTTTCACTCTTCTTGTACTGCAAGTACTAAAGATGCTTTTGTACATCCGCTGAAGTACTCCATTTAAAAAACCATGGTAACTAGGGCATTGCATTCAGCTGCTCTTGGGGGAAAAAAAAGCATTCCCCTTGCCTCTCAACAGGCTCTTAGGAGGCTTGGGACAGAAAAACATCACCTAACTCAAACTCAGCTTCACCAGGATGTCTGCAGTTGGATGATGGGAATGGGTTGCACATGACTACTGGGTACCACTTGGGTCTATAGCATGAAAAACACTGGCAATAGGATGACACACGGGAGAAAGAGAGCCATTACCTGTGTCCTGCAGATAAGCAGCACCCAAAAATCCCATTTAAAGTCACCGAATGTGACAGCACAACTGTAGCATTCAACAGGTAGAACATATTTTCTTTTAAAATTACTGAGTGCTCCTAAATACCTTTAAGTTTTTTTAGGAGATGACAGGATTATTCAGTTTCAGTACTTTGGTATGACAAGGACTAGAGGAACCAAGAAGCAAGTTTTTCTGTCATTTTTGCATAGCAGTAGAAGTTTAAGGGGTTTTGGTGGGTTTTTTTCTTGCTCATTTCTAATGCCTCAGAATTGTGACACTTCCCTGCTTGGCAGCTTTTGAAGTTTGTCTGCTGGCACCAGCGTTCTTCTCCTTCCTGAAATGGAAACATTCAGAGGTGTGGGCACAGAGATCAGATGGAAAGAACATGGCAGCTCCCACTAAAAAAGCCATTAACTGGGAAAAAACTCCACCATCATAAAAAAGGGATATTTGTCTAAAATGGAAGGTCTATTACTTGTATTTTCAAAAAGAAAAACATTCACTAAAATTAAAAAAGCAAAACACATGCACCAACACCAGCAAGTCTAATAACTTTAACATGACCTAACTGTTTCACTATGCCTTATTACAATTTTACCAGACTTTTTTCCAAATCCCACTACATACTGCTATGGAGCCACATTCCAGGATTAAAGGTTTTAAAAATAGAAGGCTTTAACCACAACGTCTGCAAAAGTACCTTAGAAAAAAAAGAAAATTTCAAGTCTGATCCTGTTATGGAGGCCATTCTCCAAATGACGCACAGAAACCCACTTTGAGCCTGTAGGCTGTAGGAAGCAGCGCTGGGATTCACAACAGCATTGCTGCAGAGGACTCTGTAACGAAATTCATACCTGTTTGAAAGAGGTGCAAGCCTGGCAGAAGACAGGCAGTTTTAAAGATTTAAAGAACAGATTCTTAAATGGGGAAACTGAGACATGTAATGATTAGCAAAGTTCTCAAACAGCAGAAAATTTATTTCTTCAGGCTAACACACTGTCATCTTTGCTAACACAGGCTGTTGGGGTGAGAGACATGAGGGGGGGAACTGAGGACAGGCTGAGCAGTTATCCTCGAACTCCTGACTCTGCTCCTTACACCATCCACTGTGTAACTTTTCATTTGGAAAACAGGAGAAAGCTTACAAATGAAAACAAGACAACAACAATTTGGGGAAATGCTCACAACCAGATGGGTCAGCCCAGCTCACGTGGGACATGGAGCCATAAAACCAGGTACCAGCACACCTCCTGGCCATCTTGGGAGACATGCAAAGCCTGAAGGGGTTCAGAGGCTGAACTACTGTGCCCTTATCTCTAAATATAAGGACATAATAAAAAAAAAGAGTCTTAAACTTATGCAAGCAGTAAAGAATAAAAGGTAAAGTAACAAGAGGTTTGCATGAGATGCCCCGATTTTTGCATTGTAACATGTGCAACAAAAAGGTTGGGCTTTTATAGTCAGCATTTAGTGTTGTTTTGTTGCAATTTTTCTTGCGACCCTAAGAGTGCTCTCCTCTATATGAACCTTACAGGATGGGAAAAAAATAGGAAAAGCTACCAGTCCTGGTATTGCTCTCCTCCTTTACGCTTCTGAAGGCAGAAAATTATTATAGGAATTAAAGAAGAGAAATAACTCAGGAGCCTGCTGCTCCATGCCACCGCTCATGGGATGAGTACAGCAGCTCCTGGCTCCCTTATCTCTGCCATGGACAAGGCAACTGGGAAGAGTCTGCTCATAGTCAAGTTTATGAATGTTTCTACAATTGTATCCTCCACTGAGCAGCTGCCTAAAAGCTTACCCAAACCTGGGCCTTCTGCCACATCATCTGGCTACACTAACTAATGAGCTCCTCTGTTTGTAAACTCAAGCCTTGACAGACTCTCTGGCACACAGGTAGTAATGGCTCACACAACCATAGCTGTCTGCTCCCAGCCTGCCACAAGGCTTCTCCATCCCCTGCACCATGCACCTTGTGGGGACTGCACCCCTTAACTTCAGACCGACAAAGGCTGGCACTTCACAGGATCTGCTCCAGCAGGAAAGCAGAGGGTCAGGAGTAAGTTCTCCAACAGCATTTCACTCAGCTTTATAAGGACAGACTGTGTCAAGTTTCATCTCAGAGTGGAAAGGACACATGGGCACACCATGACCCACAGAGTTTAGCGTCTGTGACCAGTAATGACAATGACACTGTGGCAAGACACCTTGTTTAATGCACAATGTCTGTCACCTTTGGTCCATGCTCTCCTCCATTCAGGGGAAGGACATGTCCATGGCATACCTCAACCTGAACAGCAGAATTTTGGTGTTGTGTTGCCACAGGTTTCTTCAGGAACATGAACAACCAAATAAAGCACTTGGAGCAAGAGACAGAGTAGTCTGCAGTGCTTTGTTGTGGCATAAGGGAAAACAGCAACCAAATGGCTTTAGGAGAGCAAATGACAGCCACCTGGTTTTGCTGCTGCTGTTCCTAAAGAAACATCAGTCATGTTCTGGTCCAGGTGAAGAACAAATCTCACACGCACAGTGGATAAAAGTCTCACAGGAAACTATGACAGGTACTGTGGGACAACCCAAAAAGCAGGAGGAGAGGAAATGTCCCACCAAACTATCAGCACTCAATCAGGCAGGCAATTTCCTCTGCTCAGAGCAATCATCAACTAGTCATCTCAGTGTTTGGGAGCCCCTGCCACAGACAACCCCTTCTCACTCTGATCCAGCACCAGCCACCAGAAGATGGAGGGAGAGTTTTAAGGAAAACCTACTGGAAAGAGAAATCAAGACACACAGGAAGAGTTTCACCAAATCCAATCACCACACATTTTCTACTCTACTGCTGTTGATGGACCTCCAATCCTCTTAATATGGACCACCATAGAGAAAACACAAGGCTTAGCAGAGAAGTAAAGATCTGCAGGTCTAACTTTTAGCCTGCTCCCTTCATCAGTCACTTCAAGCAAGAGCCCTCCCCAAAGCTTCCCCTTTTCCTCCAAAGTCCATACCAAAGCAGAAATCCATAGACATTCAAATAAAAATCTTTGCTGAAGGGAGATCAGAAAACCCTACAGCCAACACAGACCTGTCCTCCCCACACACCACAGGAAATAAGGCTGCTATAAAGTGTACTATCTATTGTGAAATAAGACAATCAACTCACTGGTTGCACATTATTTCCACCAAGCCATCTCAAACAGTAGTGCTCTTGTACAGGAACCTGTGAGTTAGCCTTTGGATGTGTTGGATTTTTTTAATGTGTGTGGACATCAACTCTGGAAAATTTGAGGAAACAAGGATGGTTATTTTCTTATCACAGTATTTGAAACACTGAAATGAATTAATTTGTGGCTTTCAGTACTTTAAACTAAGTGAATAAATGGAGAGAATAGCCAGCTTCTGTATTTGTCTAGATGAACTGCTATAATCATACCATTAGCGAACATTGCTCTCACTTTGGTTTTGACTGGAAAGACAGTGCAAAGGGGTGTCCAGCTACAGAATGGAAACACTGATAAATTGCCTCATGTTTCAGCAAGAGAGTAAATGCAAGATGTGCAACAAAAATGCCTGCTGAGTAATAGATATTGGGTCACATGGGCATGCTTCTAAATTCCTTCTCTTTGGTATGTTCAACAACTCTTTGAGCAAGGAAGTCAATGCAATGAAGCACAGAATGCTATTTTCAAGTAAGTCTGCCACTACTCTATTTTTCCTGCAACTAGGTGGTCAGTTCTAATCCTCTTCAAAGCATCCAAAAAGCATTTGCCTAAATGCAGCCTCCAAAGCAGCACAGTTAAGGCAGACAGCATATCGTCATGGACTATTGAGCTGTGGGCATCACAAAAAAGGCATCTGTGTACCAAGGCAAGAAAGAAAACAACCTGCAGGAGCCACTGGTGTCATGTAAAACATGTCAGGAGCAAAGAACAACTGTTCACAGTGAAAAACCATGAGACAGCAGACAAAAAAAATCAACCAGAAGGAGGAAATGCTTCTGCCAAGTGACCCACAATTGCGCTGTGGCATGTTCGGCTACTCAGAGCAAGACACAGAAAGTGCCTGCAAAGTAACATGCAAACTGCAGGAGAACAAGACTGTTGCAATTTAAATCCAGTGACTCATTCATTTCCCTGAGGATCCACTCTGGTTGTCCCCAGGGGAGGGGACACTGGCTGAGATGGACCTTTGCTGGAGCCAATGTGGCAGGTCTTCCACCCTCGAGCAACCACACATGGGCAATACAGCAAAGCTGGGAGAAGTTTGGGCCTAAGCACTTAAGCCCTTTGACCTGGCATCTTAAGAGACTGTCTCTGCCAGGGCTCTGAAATATGAGCAAACCAAGAAGTGATCACAGATACTTCCCACTGTCTTTGCAGAGAATAACCATCACCTGCTCTTTCCTGAGCAAAGGATTTAGAAGGGAAACACTGTTTGCTCTGGTGCAGAGCCTCAAACAGTGAGACAGATAGTCCTGTCTTTTCCACAGTGTGTCACTCTGAAACAGAAACTGCAAGTATTTTAAAAGACAAGAACAAGTGCAGCAACCCTTCATCAACTAAAAATCCAAGACTGAGATTCCCAATGAGTAGCACAAAATTTATCTAGCACCTACAACTATCAACCCATTACAAAAGGCACCCTCTCTCATGATCAAAGGGCCACAAGCTTTACAGAAGACATTTGAGGGCAAGCGACATCTCCATCTGCTTGGACACCCCTGCCACACTGACCACTGCAACCTTCGATGGTGCAACCAGCAGATTGCGTGTACAAAACTCTTGCACAACTAGACAGGACAAACTTTCAGGAAGACACACCAGGATGACCTCTCTACACCACAATGTTCCCACACACAGCAAAAACTTCCAAAGCCACTAATTGGTGAATGACACTGGAAGGCTGTGAAAACCAGTACACTCACAAGGAACAGGAAGGCGGTGCTGTGCCATACTGCCGAACAGAGCAAGTTTTAAGTCACTTTACTCCCGCACTTGTCCTCAATCAGTTGAAGGACTGGACCAGGGCACTATTTTCAAGCTGTTCCTCTCTTTTGCTAAGTGTCCAAGTCAAAACCTGGCACAAATCTACCTGCTAGGGTGGCTTTGGGTGTGTTTTTCCTCCAAAAGAAAAACATCTCTCATTAGCAGCGGAAACATTCACGGCAGAGAGGAAGCTGATGCACTCCACGTTAAGGTTGCTCTGTCAGAAGATGCATGAATGCAGGCAAGGTCCAGGAAACAGGTTAATGGCTCTTGCAGAGGACATCTCTATCCCCTTCAACCAGGAGTAGATTCAACATCGGTAAAATAGAACAGATATCTCAACAATCCCTTCTCCTTGTGGCAACCAACCCTCCAGAACAAATCATCAGCAACAAAATCTGACAGAGCTCTCTTCTTCTGAAGGTTTTTAGCCACTTCTGCCTCAAGAGGGAAAATCATAAGGACTTTATGTAGATCACACAACTTGTCTTCCAAGCCACAGTAGTTTGTCAGCATTCTGCCTTGATGTCAGAAACTGCATGTGCACATTAAAGGAAGCATTTGCTCGCTGCTGTAGCTATTTTCCAACCAGGCTGACAAAAGCCTCCTGTTTCTTTATGCTCCTCCTATGCTTCCTATTCTAGGCAGCTGCTTCAAGTGCTCGTGCACACTATGAGCAATGATGTACTCTCACACAAGGTTACTCACTTCTAAGTACAAAGAGCCAAGACTTTTAAGGTACTAAAAATGGTAGGTTACAAAAATTTTATGAGGATGCTCTCACCAGCTGCTGCTTAATAAAAGACTGAGCTCTATAGACATTGCAGGCAGTAATAATGAGAGTGATGATCACTAATAAAAACTGTGGGTCAAGCATCTCTCACTCCACAGAGAGGTGCACATAAGCATCACGGCACTAACAAGCTCCAGGGCTTGCAGGAACCACTCAGCAAAGAGGTGTGAAACCCTTTGCTACTGGAAAGGTGCACAAAAATGTGCACAGAAATGTGCACAGAAATCCCTCCACTGAGAAGGTTAAAAGCAGGACATCCTATCAATGGGGTCTGTGCATTCGTGGTCCCCCAGCTGTGAGAAAATGCAAGCTGACAGCAGTGCCAATACAAGCAGTCTGTCCTCTCTCCTGTTCACTAGGTTTATGTGCCGATGATGCAGCCTGTGGGCATCTCATACTCGCTCTTCATATTTGGCATCCAGATAAAACAACCCTTCCTCTTGCTTATTCTCTCACTTCAAACCAGTCAGACTTCTGGCAACTAGGAGAGTAACCAGAGCAAACAGTCCTCCTGATCCACTAACTTAAGCATCTCTGCCTTGCAGCAGACGTGGAAACAAATCAACCCACCTCAGCCTGAAGTCAGGTGTGCTGCAGACCAGGGCTCCTACAATGCCACCTTGGAGAGATGCTCATGCAGAGTGGCCAAGCATGCCCCTCAGTACTGCCACACCACTGCCACACTCTGCTTTACCATGCCAGCTGAAAATGGAAGCCAGTGCTGGGGTGAGGTTTCCTTCCCTTCAACAGTACTTCTCATTGCATCAAAAACACAGTGGAGAACAGAACCAGAGCTGCCCCGGAGACGTGCATCTCAGCTCTTCTAAACAGAGTAAAACCTGAGTCTTGGTCTTCCTTCATCCTAGCTCAGCTCTGTCTGCCACTTTTCATGCCCCAGCCTGCTTTTGCCTGGGATTGCACCATAGAAACAGCTGCATCACCATCATCAAACGATAAAATGCCTGCCATCTCCAAGCTGCAGATTTCTGGCCAAAGCAGCAAGCCTTTGGAAGTCTCTGATGACTTGTTTCTTCCTCCGTCACCTATATCAGTTCATCTCAATAGCAGATGCTTCCTTTGTTAGTTTTGGTTTCTGTTTTGTTCAGAGGTTTGCTTGCTTTTCTTATTTGAGTTGCTCTTAATAAAAAGCCCAGCTCCAGGCTGTGGTGTGACCCGTGCATTAGGCGGGCTGGTAGATTGCTCTTTTTTGATCTACTAATAACAGCTGGGTTTTTTCTCTTTGTTTCCTGGGAAGGCGAATAGCTCAGTCTCCAGGAGAAAGACACAGCAATCATGTTTACCTCAAACCAGCAGTGTTTTAGCGCAGAGCTTGCAGGGCATGCACTGAGCTGGTGCCCTCCAGCATCTGTTCTGTAGATGGAGCACACTGGGGATGAGCTTACCAAATCAAGAAGGCTGACAGCTCCTTGCCTCTCTGCTGCAGAGGGTGGCCCAAAAATCCTCACAAGGACATCCAATAAACCTCTGTCTCCCTGCTGCTTTCATAAACTGTAATTCTAGATTTTGAAGGAAAATAATATGCAACTGAAATTAATCCACAGACTTCTCTTTATTATGGTCACATTTCCACAAAAAAGATGATTGCTCAATCTGCAGATCAATGCAGCTTTATAAAGTACTCTGTAAGCACAACCACTGCAACTTTTCAAGTTCAGTCCAATATCCAGCACAACTCTTCATTAGATATACTAATAGTCAAGTATAATATGAATAGTTATGTCTACAAGTAATGTTCTATTCAGGTAAAAATTCACATTATACACTTTGCAGAGTGTTATCATATCAATAAATAAATAAATCATATTTTCATATGTGCAACTGCAACTATTAAGAAAGCAGTAGGCATCTTATATCTGGTTTTGTGGATGGTGTCCCTGCCCATGGCAGGACAGTTGGACTAGCTGTTCTTTAAGGTCCCATCCAACCCAAACCACTCTGTGATTCTATGATCTAGCTTCTAAATTATTAACACCAAGTCTGTTTTCTCATGCATCATCCTTGTGGCTTTTGCAACCTTATTAGGGATAGCAGGGGATTACTTTATCACAGATACCAATACAAACACAGAAGGGAGAAGGTACAGAAGAACAGAATTGCCTTGTACCTCTGCAGCATGCCAAATTGCAAGGATAGAACCAAAGCGATCCTTGGTTTTATAGGGCTGTTTTAGCTATATTAGTACACCACTACCATTACCTCAACTGCATAATTAATGAGTTAGGGCAAGCTTAAAGTAATAGGCTCTTTGAAAGGTGTGCCAGCTGCCAATTCTATACATCCTATTTTGCATGACAAAGTGTGCCAAGCCTGGTACTCTACTCAAGCAAAGGAAAAAAACAGATTTTCAGGCAGATCCCCAGGACAAACACTCACAAGCAGACATAGCAGCTGGTTTTTCCAGAGACACGGCGAGCCAGGTACGCTTGCAGGCTTTTCCATACCAGACATACGAAGTCCCACAACTCAAAGAAAGTTTAATTCAAAGGGTTTCCATCAGGAAAGCAGGAGTCTCTTTTACAACATGCTGCCAAATCTCTAAGGCTAGAAAGTTCAAGCAAGATGTATAGTCTGTGGATTTTTTTTTCCCTTTTCTGTTTTTAATTTTTTTTCACAATTAACATACCAATAGCTTTGGCATCAGGCTACTTACACAAAATGCTCTCCCTCAACGCTAACACTAAATGTATATCCAAGAGAGCTTAATAACTGAGGTAGAGGATAAACTAATTCAAACACAATCCAGCCTACCTGGAGGGTTTTTAATACAGCAGGCAAAGAGTCAAAGAGACAAACCACTGCAACATGGAGATGACTACTGATTGGCCTGAAGGGAATCTGCAATTTTGGTAGCAGAGAGAGAAGGAAATGGCATTTTCATTCAGAAATAATATTCAAACAACTGTCAAATACTAGTCCTTCTGAAAATTACATGTTTAAATTAACCTCTAATTCTAATCAGGTTGTTGAAGGAAGAGCATAATCAACTTCTTACCTTATTATACCTTTGGCATTTTCAGGTAATCATCACTACATCTACCTAAGGGATGGTGCAGTGCCAGGGTTAGGTTCTGCAATAAATTACTCCTTCATTTAACCTCCACATAAAGCTTTATGATAGCTGAACACCAGAATTTTTGGTTGGTATCTGAAAACAGCCAAAAAACCAACTGCTTAGAGCAAACTCGAGTTCTGCTAGATTAAAGAAGGAAAGAAAATGCATCTTTTCTTACAGAAACAGAAATCATCACCATGCTTGGCGTATCACTGCAGGTCAATATAAGCAAACACTACATAGTTTTGAAGCAAAATAATTAATATCCCTGCACGTCTAACGCCAAGAGTCTCCGAGGGGCTGATACAGCAAGACATGGCTTGAAAAGAGGACAATGGCTGAGACAGGAGGACACAAGCTCCTCTGTTCTGAAACTATCCCAACAACAGCAGCAAGCACACCTGGTTGCCCTGCCACAAAACCTAACCAAGAAAAAGTGTCTCCCCAAAAAACCCAGAAGGATTTCAACTGTGACTAAAAATACTTGAGTTTGCAGTTTATACACATGAACTCAAAAGAGATGCTCTGAGAAATGTTCCTCTCTTGCGGTTTCTCTAACAGCATCATGATTACATCATTAAAGGGGAGAAACTAATTCGTTCCATCACTAGTTGCTTAACCCATATTAAATAGTCAGATGACATTGAGGCTGTTTTGTATAGAAAATGCACCACTGGTTTCTCACATGTGGATTTTATTGCAAAATTCTGTCGTTACACTGGGTGGAAAAAAAGCTTATTCAAAGGATAAAAGAAAACAAGGACTTGAGAAGAGGTTAGTAATCTCTACATGTGCCCCATTCTCCTGTCTCCACCATTTTTGGTTTTACTTTTTTCCCCCTATCCCAAGGAGCATGATAGCCAAGGAGCATGTGGTTTGTTAGAGCACATCTGACTGACCTGGTCAGTTGCAACAAGTACTGAGATCTCATGTTTAAACAGTTAACACTTAGGAAACCTATCTCCTGAGCATCAAGGTTATGGTAATGAGCTAGTGGTTGAGGAGAACATAGTGACTTGCTCTGGTGGCTCACATCCTGTCTCTGAGCTGTTTGCTTGTCACAGTCTTCCCACTGCTGGATCAGCAGAGTCTCAGTACCCAACAGGCCAGGAGTTCCCCCTTGCCAAGATCAGTGATCATTAGCAGAGAGGGGAAGAAATCAGACACAGGAGATGCCACTGCTATGCCACAAGTACCATATACCTGGGCTCATGTAACCCAAAGCCTTTCACCATTGTTCAGTGCTCAAAGGGAAGGGGGGAACCCCCAAAATGCAAAAAAACCCGTATGTCACATAAAAGATACTTAGCTAAAACAAACCAACCAAACAAAAAAACACTTGGTGGAGAAATTAATTATTGCAGGTCATTTTAAATTAGGGAAGCAAACAAATCTTCGCACAGCCAGAAGATCATACCCTGAACAAACCAAGGGAGGTTTGCAGATGTACACCATGCTGACCACAGGGTTCAGCCTCTGAGTTCATTGTAGGTAAAGGGATGCTTTGGTGCAAAGCTATGTCAAGCCTGGTAAACACATATGCATACAGATCCTATTAATAATCTGTTATTTCTGGAGGGAATTGGGGGAGCTTGAAAATAAGCATTGGTCTGGAAGAGTAGAACAAATTGAACACGTGGGATGCTGTGCAGCAACGAGAAGTATCAGGATTTATTATGTCACTAGAAATGTTTCCACGAAAGTCAACTCTGTCAAGGTTATGAAGTCCTGCTTAAAGGTGAAGTTAGCACAATCTTAACTGAAACCTGGCCAACCAAAAGTTACACAAGAATCACGCTTTCAGAAACTCAAATGTAAGTGCTACAAAGGCAGCCTTCCTGCCTGGAGCTTTGAATATAAGACCTTCTATAACAGGAAAAAAAATATTTTCTGCAATGTGACCCAAAAAACTCCAGAAGCATTTAGGAGACTGTTTTAGTCAGAGTCAAAAGGGAGAAAAAAACCACCCATGAAAGTAGAAGAGAATGTGAACAATGCTGAGCTATTTATTAAAAATGAAATCGGCTTCTGGGAGAGAAGGGCAAATGCCCACCACAATAGCTTTGGAAATCACTGCCCGAACCCCTCAGGAAATGAATAAAAAAAAGGAAAACATACTTTCAGAAATCGAGACTGATAAAAGAAACACAGAAGAATTACAGCAGTTGCACACTAGGAAATAAAGAACAAAACTAAAATTGTCATTGTCAAGCCATTTATCCCAGCTCCCGTAAGTCTGGTTTTTACCCAGTTTAATACAGAAAAATGGTGCAGGGGTTTAGCAGCTGCCAGCACTCATGCCACACAGCGATGCAGCCCCTGGTCCTCCCCAATCCAATGCTCCCCATGGCTCCCACCTGCACACGGGACAAGCCCAGATGCTACATCTGAACTGCTTGCACTGTGCCAGGGTAGAAAATAAGGAATGAAGGATTGATTGTGGCTCCTTTAAAAAAATCCTCTTTGATTTAGATGCAACCTGGTAAATCCCTGGGGGACTGTGCTTTTCTTGGTGTAGCCCTCACTGTGCAACATGGAGGTTTGGAAACACGTGGAGGCTGATGGCACCATCACATGCTATGCATGTGCTAGTCACTGTGTTCCTGAGAAGCCTTTAGATGGCCTGATTTCCACTGAAAGTATGACCACTGAAGCTCCAAAACCAGTTATCCTAGACTTTTCTTTTTCTTTTATATGCCTGTTTAAGAAATAATACACCTGGAAGTTCTGGCCACCTCCTTGTGCTGGCATTTTCCCAGCCTCCCGAAACCTACCACAGGCACTGCCACAGCAATTTTGCAGGGTTAGATAAATAAAGACAGCAAGCCACAATTCTAGAAAGCCATCAGAAACCTCTGCCATTTCAAGTTCCTATTTTCACCTTCTTTCTCAGCCTCATCTTCCTGCACCCTGGTGTGGGAACCTCCAGCATCCTCTCCAGGGCATGTAAAGTTTGACCACAGCTGTCCACCAGCCAGCTGTGACTTAATGCTGCTTCTTGTCCGCGGCTAAAAGGCCAGGAGCAATGCAAGACCACTCCGGTTTTATGGGCTACACCATCCTCAGCATCCTGAATCCCAGGAAGGGATCCAAGCAAGAGGCTGTAACTTCATTTGCATAAATCACCAGCAAACCAAACCCTTCCAATGTCTTCAAGCAGTGCTGTTGTCCTCCCTCCCTCCCCCTCTGCGACAATATCTCAAGACCTAAAACCACTTATTATTTATCAATCTATCAATTCTGAGAGCTACCTGGGGGGAAAAAAACCCCAACCCTTATCACGTGAGATCAGCAGGTTGCCAAAGCAGAGCACTGGCACTTGTCTGGAAGAAGTGACACCACTCAGACAGTCTCAAGCAAGGAGCAAAACATAGCCAAACCCACCCTTAATGAAAGCTGTATCTTTTCTCTGAGGAAAACTAACAAGTGAACTACATGGCAACTCAATCACAAAGAAAAAAAAAAACACAATCCCCAGTGAACAGATAAAACATGAGACAGCCCACTGCATTCCCAGCTTAGAGAGAAAAACCAGATTATCTTTACTGTTCTTTTTTTTTTTAATTCTGCAATATGTTTTTTTTTTTGGCAAGCCTGGGTTTCACCTGAGGGTAATGCAAAAAGGAACATAAAAAATCCCAACACAAACGACAACTAAAGAGCAGCCATCTGTGTGGGCGTTTCTCTTTCCAAACAAAACTTGGAGCAAAAAGGGTTTTCCAGTGAGCCAGCCAAGAAAAGGGAAACTTCATCAAGAGTGGGATCTGCTTGGAGAGTATGCTTCATGCAAGCACCAGGGCTAAAACCATTCCCCCTGCCCACTACCAGCAGCCCTCACAGATGTCCATCTGTCCACTGTTCCTTAACTTCCCTTTTAAAAACTGCAGCTGGGAAGCACACAATGCATGGCAAGTAATTACAGAGCAAAGCAGAGCAGAACCACCTCCAGAGATAAGCAGCAGTTCAGACAGTCCCCAAACACTGACCCTCCATGAGGGCTGCATGAGACCTTTGCATGTGAAACCAAACTGAGACACTGACATGGGCATTGCTGTGCTTTGCAGGCTGGGTAAGCATGAACTGTGGAATGCCCACACACCTGTGTGCTGCAACTGCTCACCTGCACCAGATTTTAAAAACAGCAATCAGAACCCTGCAGAAGCCAGCTCCGTTCTCCGCTGCAGGCAACCCAGAGACTGCTGGAATTCCCACTGTTGCAAGCTCACATATAGACCTACGTGGAGGCTCCCCACCTGCCTGAGTACCTGGGGCTGGAGGCTGCTAGCCAAGTGCAGCTCTCAGCCTGCTCAAAAACCCAGCACATTTGCATGGCACGATGTCAAGCTAAAGCAGATAAAATATGTTGAATTAGGCTGCTCAGCCTCCATCCAGCTCCTTCCAGAGCAGCTCCTCTAACACCACTGGAGACAGGGTATTGATTTGGTCATTAGCAGTTTACATGTACCTTTGGTCCGACCCAGGACAGCTATTCCCACAGTATCTCTGCCAGCAGATTACAATATAAGCCCACATACTTTAAGCATAGTTCAACTATATCAGTAAAAATTCACTGATAGAAAAAATGTTCTCCTACCAGAGTACTCAAAGCTTGAGGTGGACACCTCCTCTCTAAGCACTCACCTGCTGGAGTGAAACACTCCTTGCTTTTACCCAAGGGTAAGAAGAAAAGTTGACCCACGGATGCCCTGAGATTCCTGCTCATTTTATAACAAGCCACTGTAAAAGGAAATTGAGCTGAATATTCACATGCTTGAGGTCGTTCAAAGTAGAGACTGGCTTTCCTAAAATATCAGCGTTCTTCCAGACTCCGAGGGCAAACGGCAGAGAGGAAAAGAACTGCTTTTGGGGAGAAAGATGGGAGTTCCCCTGAAATAATTAGCAATGTAAGGAAAAAAAAAAAGGAAAAAAAATCCCACAAAAACCAACAACCCACAAACTTGCCCTAAGGAAAAGCTTCAAACTTACGAAGCACCTACATCCACAGGCCATCAGGTGCATGGCAAGCACGGGGCCAACTGCTGCAGCAACACTGGGAGACACAGGATCTTTTGCAATTCCACACGTTCATTGGATTTGCAAATAAATTTGTAACTAGAAAGTCCCCAGGAACTAGGGAAAATTGAGTAGCTAAACCAATCCTGATTTGCCAACTGATACAGATGATTTTTGAACAGGAAGATAGTAACAGGTTTTAGGAAAGCATAAGCACTCTCCCCCATGGAGAGAAGAGTCATTTTGGCACTTCTTTTTTCCTAGTCTTCTCAGGAAGCTTAGTGGGAAATGGCAGAGACCTTCCCCACTGCATAAATTCTTTCATCAGGTTAAATTAGATTAATTCCCCTGGGAAGATTACTGCTCTAGACAGCTGATGAGTGCTCCCACCTTGATTCTCACGGTGCTTCTACCTCAATGACTAAGACAGCATTTAAAATTTTGTTTCATCCCCAATTCTTTCACAAAGATACAGCTCCATTACCTGCAGGCAACATATACCCACTTGCACTGAATGCAGAATACACCTAAATTCCTAGTGCTACTTCCTCTCCTTCTTCTGATTTCCAAACATTCAGAAGAAAAATGAAGGATTTCTCCTTCTTTTCTTAATGGAACCATGACAAAGCTGCTGTGCAATTGTCTGCTGTGGGAGGGGGAAAAAAGAAGAAAGACAAAGCAAACTGCAGGAGTTAGCCTGCAGCAGCAAAACAATATTTACATGCCCATATGTAGAATCAACTCTCATTTATTCAGAGGAGTAAGTACCAAATGCTTTGAACACAGTCATCCACTCTGGTGACATTCTCAGATGTTTGGTCCTTGCAGCGCTAACAGCTAACGATAACAAAGATGCCTCTGTAAAAGGAGTGGTGGAAATGTCAGGGAATATGTGCAGGAACAAGAATAAAATATCTCCGTACCGCTCAAGGGCAGCTGTTATGTGAGAAGCCAGTGAAAGACCCAGAATGGTTAGGAGCAGTTGGTGAAAGCAATGAGGCACATGAAGAGTTTGTCCCTGAAGCAGCAGCTGGGTAGGAGAAGAGGAGACAGCTGCAGCACTGCCCCGGGATATCCCATGTGCCACTCCATTTGTATCCGGGTATCTGACAAGGATACTCAAAAACAAAGACTATAGTTCCCACATCATCAAAAAGCTCAACCCTCAGTGAGCCTCCAGTGGCCCCAAATGCAGGTGCAACAGGACAGTGCAACACACTGCATGGACGTAACTCTTCCCATGGATGTAGTTAAGGTGACTTTGCTAATTCCCTGCGCAGGGTCAGGCCAAGAGGTTGGCTACATCAACCACCTGCTCCTGAACAGCAGTTGCCACCCATGGTCAGTAAACCTGTGTCAGCCACCAGAAGGAAAAACATGAGCAACTTAGCCTGAATTATCTACTGCAGCAAATGCAGTGCTGTTCTCAACTTGCATTACCCAACCCCTATGCTCTCACAACAGTGTCTCACGCTATTTTTCAAGTCAGCATTTAGCTTTTTCATTAGCTAATACGACATTTCCTCTCCCTTCCCCCAGTCCAAGTATTTGGCAAAATCGCTGCTTCTGCAAATTGTGCTGCAAATGCTGAACTTTTGCCAGTTAAGACAGGGAAAGTCCTGACTAAAAATAAACCGTGTTTCAGAAAATAGATCCCTTCCCCATACAATGAAGTAGTGGATAATGCAAGCAGATCTGCCAGGAGAACACAGCCTCCAGAGTTGCGTAAGAATCTCATCAAGCTCAATGGACAGCCACAACTCCTGTGACTTGTCCCATCTTAACAACAAAATGGGAAAAAAAAAGGAGAAGTAGGGTTGAGGGTGCTGGGATAAATCAACTTTCGACCCGTTTCAGCAGGAAGTGCCCCCACCACCACCACTTGCCTACATCCTCAGTGAACCAAGCTCCTCATAACTCAAATGGGATGAAGAAGATGGCACTGCACTCCCTAGATGGTCATTACAAGAGGCAAAACCTTGTTACAGGAAATTTGCAGCAATTTAGGCATGAGAAGGGAACGACCCGGGCTTTTGCCACCTGAGTCACCAGGAGTCTAGGGCAATGACTCAGTCTGGCTCCCTCCAACTCAGACGCACCTGCAACATAGCAAACAGAGGCACTCCTACCTTTGCTGTTCCCACTCCTACTATGGTTCTCCCTTTAAGAGGCCTTTTATGCTAGAAATCAATTGAAGAAAAGCAAAACACAAGGAGAAGACTAGCACAGGAAGCACAGGTAGTTAGTGCTCTACTAACCAGACCTGCTTCATGCTCCAAAGTGGAAGGCACATCTGCTTGCATGGCATGATAAACTCTGGGAAATACAGGAGAACTATGTGGAAGCAGCTCTGCCCTGACTCCTACTCCTCCAGCATTGTCTGCGGCACCGCCCAAACAGTCCCAGACGAACCAGGTTTTCAAGAAAGGTCACTTTCCATAATGAATCCATTTCACTTTTTAAGGAACAAGAAAGCTCTATGCAGCAAGTTATGGTTACTTCCTTAAACAATCAAATGGGCCATTCAGGTAAGCTAAATGCAAGACAATGCCATTTTGAGATAAAATCAATCAGGGATGGATGTTTGCAGAAGGAGCTTCTTTTGCTCTGTAAACTCTCATAGCAAGCTGAAGGCTTGAGCTCAGCATGCCACGTAAATCCCTCCTTGTCTATGGACACTCCCACAGCAGCATTCATCGACCTGCTTTTCAGACCCCCCCTGAGTGACCACAAATGGCAAAATATGCCGCTCCAGTTCCAGTGGTTCCACACACCTCTTGTCAGCTGGGAACATAATTCCACTTAATAAAAAAAGTAGATTGCAACCCAGGCCTACATTTTCTTCTCCTCCAAGTAATGCAGGAATTGAAACTGAGGTACAAGTGGACCTGCTGGTAGCATAGCAAAGGGGCATCATTGAAAGCATGTTTGGCATCTCGGGGACTACATCCAGCTCAGGCAATCCACTTGGCAACTGTCTGGCACTCTAAGAGTGCAGATTAGGTTTTTCAGTTGAGCACTCATGCCTTAAAGCAACAACAAATCAAGTAACTCTGCCAAAAGGATGCACAGGGCAGCGCAGCAGTGGCACTACTGCACTGCTCCTGATAGCAAGCAGTGGCAGAGCAGAGCAGTAATTATCCAGGGAGGAATAAGCTGCTACAGGCTGTTCTTGTCATACATTAAGAAAACAACAGCAGATTTGTTCATGGTTGGATACCAACATCAACACAGCTCCCTCCTGCCCCTGCTTGCGGTGCAGGCAGGCACGCACCACGGGGGAGCTACCAAAGGCCAGCAAAACAGGAGGGCGCAGCAGCCCCTGCGCAGCCGGGATTCCCCAGCTGGTGCTCTGGGAAGGAAAAGGCTGTGCCTGCATTAGTGAGGAGCATGGCCTTCCAGGAGCTGCTCTGCAGTGACGCTGTGTTTCCCAGGGCTCTCCTCAGAAGGCTGTCAGCAAGGCTAAACGCAAGCCTTATCTTCTGCCTGGGTGTTTTCACAACATGTCTGGATAGGAAAAATAACTATTCACTGTGGAGCAGTCTCCATCACAGTGTCCATTCCACACCCATAAGGCAAACCCTTCACACATTTCACTGACAGACATATGCAGACCCTCTTCCCCTCACCAGGAGCACCGCAAACATACCTGATCAGAGCATTGGCTTCTCTTAAAGCACTGACAAGGAGCCAGGACACGATTCCCATTGGCATAAAGGAACTGGCATATCCTGTAAGCATTAGAGAGGATGGTAATTAGTGACATTAGTAAGAGCTGGCTGGTGAAAGGATGCCACAGCAGTCTGATGAGAATTGGAAGCGTGCTAGATCCCTGCCATGAACACACTCCTGCACCCCTGGCACCACGGCAGAGGTACATCACATGGGGACTTCTCCAAAATCACAGAAGAAACTCAGTGTAAAAGGAAAGATGATGAATCCCAAACCAAGGCTGTTCATCCAGTAAAGCCTCCTCAACAACCCATGCACTGAAGTTAACTAAATGGAGGGGCAGAAAAGAGGCTGGTAAATGGGATGGAAGGGGTAACCAACGCAACGCCCCTGTTGCTCTCCCCAAGATGCTGCCGAAGATTTGCCCTACAGCACTTGCGCAACTTCTTCCTAGTTTTGCACAGCAGGCAAATCTCACATGATGGCAGAGCCAGGCTGCTTCCATTTTTTCATCATCATCATTATTATTGATTCATCATTATGGCTTCATAATTCAGTTTTATATTTCCCACTGATTGCTATATAAAGCTTTTGTACCTTAGTCACACAAAAGACATCTAAGAGCAAAAGCTGTGACAGAAGTTGCCTCTGAAGGCTGCAAGAAACACCTCACTTTGGGCATGTGAAGTGTCCACTGTATGCCAAAGAAGAGCTATCAGAAATGTTTTACTGGAAACAATTCTAAGCAGCTGTAAGGAGATGTTTTTTTCTGATGATACCACTGAAGCAAAGATCACCACATTTAACACAATTTTACTCTTCTTGTTCTATTCATGCAGTGGTTTGGGGATAACAAGGAACATGGTGGAAGGCTGACCATCCTCAAACATGCTGTAACACAGAGAGGATTTGGAAGCTGAGGGAGGTAAGGAAACAGGGAGGGACAAGTTCTCTAGTCACAGCACCAAACCAGTTAGGGGAAGGTACAGAATAAGCTTGACAATGTCTCATGTATTTCCTGCCAACTGGACCCCATTATGAACTGTGAGAAAACTTAATCATGCAGCACATTGGTTTACCTTGGACTGAGAAAAAGAAACTTGCTTGCTTCCCTTAGTCTCTGTGTGTGACTCAGAGACCTCAGTCATTGGTAGCTGGTATTTAAAGAACTGAGAAAAACTGCAATTCATTTGTGGTCCCCACTCCCTCATTTTTCCCCTTCTCCCTTCCCATTATGGAAAGGCTGAAGGCACTTCTAAGGATGAAAACAATGCTAGAAGCCACAGGACCACAGCACAGACCTTGAATTCCAGCCTCAATCACGAATTTTCCATCACCATTTATAATCACTCTCCCTGGTGCTTTACATTATTACTTTAGCCAAAACGCAAGAGTTATTTACTCCTGTTATATAGAAGACCCCAGGAGGGTTGTCTGTTGTTCTTTTGAAGCCAGTAAATGAATACTGTTCAGCAGTTCTACAAAGACAGAAATAACACGACAAATCCAACCTGGCCAATAATCTTCAGTGGCAGCTTATGTATAAAAGTATGGAAAGACTTTTCTTCACCAGCAAGGAAATTCATATCCTAGCTTCACATGGCTTAAATATAAAGGGGGCTGCTCCAGCTTTGTAGGACTTCATCTGCACTGGCACTGACACTCACTTGCACCAGGGCTCAGCACGTGAACAAGATCAGCATGGTGCCATACAGACAAACTTTTCTCCCTTCCCCCTCTGGATCCTTCTTCTTCTAACAATTTTCTCAATGCAAGTCCTAGTATTAGACAACATTGCAGAAACATCAGTGGCAAAGCTGAAAACTCCTTGCCTCCCAGTACTATCAAGCAAGTCAAAAATAGTTGCCTGTATCTTCCCTAAGTGCTGCTGGATTTAATCAAACCCATGTGAAGGTGGCCCAGCCTGCCTTCCCAAAGCAACTGCAGCTCCCAGACAAAGCATTTTGTCCCACAGCAGACAAATATACTGGAGTGCCAGGGAATCAGACTGCCCAGCCTCTCCCTCAGGTCCCAAACTCCCTTCTTGCAGTGCCCAGCAGCATCACTTGCCCCAGGGCCACTCCTCCCTGGGACACAACCAGGCTCCAGGCAATGCAGAGCATGGATGACACACTCATGACAGTAAAGCTTCCCTGCTGCCTTCCTGCAACTCCAACATGTCCACCAAAATATGCATGTCTCAGTGTCACCATCCCAGTGACCTCTCTCTGTCCTTGACCAAGACATGATGACTGAAGTAATGCTGCAGAAACACAATAACATTTTATTTCATCTAATGCAGCAAATAAAAATTCACAAGTTTATAAACAAGTTATGAAGCAAGGGGGCAGAGGACTGAGCAACACCAGGTTACTACAGGAGAAGGAAGCATCTCCAGATCCAGAGCAAAGAAAAATGATGGGGCAGGGAAACACAAGGGTTCTGTATAGCAGGAGAGACCAGATGTCTCCCACAACACAAGCAGTAAAACAAGAAGGGTGGCACTGGCCAAAAGACCTTGGAGGAACTGCCTGAGGGCACAGTTTTGCTAATGCCCCAGTCACAAGCAGACACATTCACCATAAAGGAAACCCTACTCTGAATCCTAAATAGGATGTGGTATTCCCTGCCAGCTTTGAGAATAATTAAGTTTTCTCTAAGAAACTTATGCTGATTTTCTCCCCTACTGTGATGATCTTCCAACATCAGTAATTTCAAGCTCAAACAAACAGCCCTGACCACCCATAACCAACATCAAGGCTTAGTGTCTGTGCTGCTTCTCGGGGGAAGATGCACAACCCCCTTGAACTCCTCACACAGCTACAGCATGTTGAGTGCTGCCAGCCATGCCAGCTCCCCAGTCACCAGGCCCTGAGAAGTCATCAAGGTGGTAACGTGCTTGCAACTAGCACCTAACACAATGGCTTTTCAGCCTGAGATGGGTCAGATAAAGGTTTATAGCAAGTCAGGCAAGAAGATAAACCTACCCCCAGCCTTGTGGGTAGAGAACAGGACAGGAGAATTTGTCCCTCCCAGAAAGGCGCTAACACATCAGGCCCTGGTCTGCAGCGTATTTAAGCAGAGAAATCATAGAAATGCAGAGTGATTTGGGCTGGAAGGGAACATTTAATGATTATTTGGTCCAACCCCCTGCAGTGGGCAGGGACACCTACCACTAGACCAGACCAGGTCGTTCAAAGTTCCATCCAACCTCTCCTTGAACACTTCCAAAGACAGCTTCCGGAAGCAGCCTGTTTCAGTACATCACTACCCTCATCACAGAAAACCTCTCCCTTATACTCAATCTAATCTTCTCCTCGGTATGTCCAGCAGAAAGTTTTATTTAAAAGCTGTGCTCAAAGTCCTTCCAGAGGGAAATGTCCCCTGGGCTAAATGGGAAGCTAAACACTTTCAGCAAAGCCATCAGACAGCAGTGGCTCTCAAAGGACTCTGCTAACATTATAGCCACCCAGAAATATTAACACACTTGGCAATCCTTACCACGCTTTTACAGGAAAGAAAACTGGGGTAGAAGCAGGACATGCTCTACCAGGGGATGATACACAGCTGCCCTTCAGCAAGCCATGCCCACTCCCACACACTCATCAGTTTAACTGAACCAAAACTACCCTTTGCTGCTAAAACAGACAGTCCTGACTTTTCCCTCTTCCTCCCCATTCTACACATCCCAGTCATCTCTACATTTGTGATAGCAACCATCATTTGCTTGATCCAACTGGAAGCCATCCCAGAAAGAAGAAAATACAGCCAGAGATCAGCTAATGTCAATAGGAAGCAGGACCTCAGAAAGATGTCATAGTTGTACATCTGGAAACCTAGATGAGGCTTCAACCCATCACAACTCTGTCTTTGCACAAGGGTAACTTAAAACCAGTTTAACACCTCCATTCACTGCTGAACCTGCTCAGCCACCCACTTTTCTAAAAAGATTCACCCAAAACAGCCTAGTGAATTGCTGTGTGAGGTCTTCAAACTAGGCTGATGCACCCAAACAGCAGCACACCACAGCTGTGCAAGCCTCGCAGCTTACCAAGTAACAGTAGTAAAACAAAATTCCTTCAAGGGGTTTGGGGACATTTTTTGGGGCTGTGTGTTTTGTCATAGTTGAAGCATGTTCTCAAATGGCTTTCAGAAGAGGAGCAAGGACAAGCATATGTAAAGGATCTAGCAAAAGCTCTTAAGCAAAGCAGACAGCAGGAAGCTGAAAATAAATATGCAAAGTCCTTTGCAGCACCAAAGTTCAAATCCATCTGGATACTTCCAGGGCTGTCATGGCAGCCCATAGAAGGGATTTTCCAATTCCTTCTAGAGAAACCCTGGAAAATAAGGGTAGAAAACCAGAAGCACAGGCTCAAACTTTAAGCCAGCTCTTCACCCTGAGATGTGACCTCCTTCAACAACACCAGGAGTGCAGAGAGAGGAGCATGATACCGCCCTCCGTAGTCCCCACAGGCTGGCTTATCCTCAGCACTGGGTAGCCTGAGCCCCCTCCACCTCCACCCTGCTTCTGCTCTGGCACAGGTGGGATGGAAGTGTTACAGTGGACCCAGGTGCAGCTCAGGGTACCACAGGGCTGCCAGCATCAGTCTTCACATCCCAGCCAGTCACCTCGCCTCCAAAACCTGCAAGAGGCACAATCCCCACCTAAAAAGTACTTGCCACAAGGCTGCACCAAGTGGGGGGAGCTGATCCATCAGCTTGCCCAAAGGTACCATCCCAACATCCCAGCAGCAGTCTGACAGAGCTCTCCACCACTAGCTCCTTACAGAGGTGAAGGAGGCAGAGCTAGTCGTTTCTTGTTTTTCTGAGTTACACAGCATTAGTCACACAGGCTCCTGACAGAGCTGGCCCAGGGCCCCCAGGCAAGCCTGGCCTTCGATCGCTGCTGCAAGCTCCCACCGAAACCACCAACTCTGCCAGCTCTCAACAGGAACAGACAAGCACAGTTCAAAAAACTCACATTCAAACCTCTTTTAAACACCTTTCACAGAAATACCCAGAGCTGCTCCTCTGCTTAACACAGCTCTTTTTTTCCACCACCAGAAAAAGCACAAAGCTACTCAAAATGAGTTTCCGGGGTATTAAAATTAATTCACCAGCTACACATCTCCAACTGCTCCATTCCCAGTTCTCCTGGTAACTGTCACCTTGCAAAGCTCATGCACACCCTCAAAACACCCCAAAGCATCCTTAAGAAAATCATGGACTTTATTATGAAGCTCAAGCTTTCACCTCTGCAGAAATTTATCTTCCCTTAATTTAAAAATCAACCAACCAAACCACAATGTATCAATGCAGGTCATTTTTTATCAGCCGCTTTAGAAGTCAGCTGCAGCTAGAAGTAACTACAGACCTGATGCTAGCCAGGACACAAGAGTCATCACATCACGCATCTGACCTTCATGCCGGGGAACCTTCCAGCTGTCTGTATGCAACCTCCTGGCAGCAGGGACCTGGGGCAGAGCACAGCTCCTCAGCTTGCAGGAAAAAGCAGCTCACTGCACTCAACCAAGACACAAGAGCACACTGCCAACACATGGAAGTAATGCCCACACCTGGTTCTAACTAAAGACAAGCCGCCAAAGCAATCAAGTGAACCCTTTGGCTGTACCTCCATAGAGGTCTTCTGGCCCGTGCCATAGTTCTGCTTTCACCACCGGCTTTGCAGCACCAGAGGGAATTGCTCTACAGCACAAGTTTGCAAGCAGACGTCTGCAGCGGGAGCAGCCTCTGGTGCACAGCCTCTTGGCTCATTTACTAATACAATTTCTTGAAATAAGCCAAGAACAGTTAAGTTCATTTTCTCTCAGCTCAAGCAGAGCACTGGCTAACCCAATCCTTTCATTTCAGTCTGCCACTTCCAGCAGTCTGAGAATACGGACCAGCAGTATTGTTGGGAGTCACAAACCACGGACGCATCTCCCAGTCAAGGGCTGGAGGGGTAATCAACTCCCAAGTCTCTCTGGGTCTGGACCTCTGTCCACCCAGCTGTCCCCATGCCAGATCCAGCAGACTGCAGGAGGTGACCAGCAGTCTCCGAAGGACTGGGCTGCTTAGATATGCCACAGGAAGAGGTCAGTGAAGATGAAGCCAGCATCCGTGCCCAAGGCAGGAAAGCAGTAATGGAAGAGATCCCTGTAAAATCTAGACAAAAGACTTGGAAAATTGTTTCCTTAGACACATATGAGGCTGACAACAGTCTATCAGTGCCAAAGAGGGGAAGCGACACCCTCAAACCCCGCCCCCCTCCTGTTCCCTCCAGTCTACACTGAAAGGAAAAGCTCTGGCTGCCACTGAGCCTCTGCCTGCCATCAAGACTGAGCGCTGGCACACAAGAGGGTAAGACAACAATTTCCACCCAGACCTTTGGATATTAAAAGCATTGTGAGGGCAACACCGCAGGAAAGAAAACTCCCCGAGTTCTCATGAGTCTCCAAAGAACCAGAATAACTGAAGGGACTTACAGATCGAGCCTGAAGGCACACACACACTTGCAGAGCAGAGTCCGCCCCTTATCTTGACACAAGTATGGTGCAATTTTTTCCACAGAAACTAGATTGCAGCACCCTACTTTAAGAGGTGACTAATCACACTTTAAACACATCAGCTGGAAACAAGTTCAGCCCCTTCAATGATTAAGGTCTTGTGAAGCTTATTGGTTTTCTCAGCTCTATGTGATATATGCTCCCTTCCCACTCCCAATTCAACTTGAAATTCCACCTGCTGTAGCTTATGGCATCTTTCTCTCACAGTATGGGAGACACTGAGCAGAATTCAGCCAGATCTCTTCACCACACAAGGGTATCAAAGCACAGCCATCAGGTCACCCCTCAAACACCTCAAAGTTGAGCAGACACTCAGCTCTGGTCTCAAAAGGTCTCCAGCCTCAAAAACTGAGAGAGGACACAGGACTTCACTCCCTGATACTGCAGCTTGTATTAACACCAAGTCCAGCTGCTTGTGGTTTTCCAAAAGGCGTCTTGTTAAAGAGTCCAGCACTGAGGTAACAACAGTGACCAAAAGCTGCTCAGCATCCTCAGTTCGTGACTTGTCGAGCCTGCTGTGGGACTTACACCATAAGATCAAGGAAAAAAAAGGATAGTGTATCAGGCTGTTTGCTCAGCCTCAAGACATCTCGAACATCTCCAGAAGGCCAAGGGATGGTCCTACCAGCCCCTTCTTCTAGGGAGCCATGTGAGGTGCCCGTCCACTGTAGCTCAGGCTGCTCCCCGATCAGCCTGATAAGCTTTGTAGCAAACCCGATGGGGATGCACCTGTGGCCCAAAAATTCTTAGGTATAGAACAAATGCAATGCTGGGGCACCTAAACTGTGGTATCAAGGCAGCAACAAGGTAATTCAACCATGCACCTAGGCCACAAAAAACATCAAGCAAATCAATCCCCTGCAAGTCAGACACAGGTGTCCCTGTGAAACTCACGCAGCACGCCAGGGAGCAAAGAAAATAGTGACGCTTTGAAATAATTTCAGCAACATTATCTGGTTAGCATTGTAACCACCAGCAATAGCACAGGCAACA
This sequence comes from Myrmophylax atrothorax, assembly GCA_026770055.1. Classification (NCBI taxonomy): domain Eukaryota; kingdom Metazoa; phylum Chordata; class Aves; order Passeriformes; family Thamnophilidae; genus Myrmophylax; species Myrmophylax atrothorax. The sequence goes on from JAOXXN010000065.1 coordinate 18,041,952, forward strand.
TTTCTGACACACTTTATTACCACCAGAGAAAATGAACAAATTACATCATCCCTGACAAGTTCCCCCCATTCATACATCAATGCTCTCATGATCAGTTTTGACTCATGGGATTGAAGGGGGAAGGAAGAGAGATACTGCAAGAACAAGATACTACGGACATAAATTGTTTTAAGAAACTGAATTTCTGATTATGCAGGTCATTTTTGCACCTGTTCCTTCATCTACTCTGTTTTGAGATGTTTGACAAGATACACAATTCACTATCAGTGCAACTTTGCTCCACTCAAGCCCAAATTAGATGTCAGAACTATAAAAGCAGGAAAGGAGACACTCAAAAATTTTAACTTGCGATGAAAAATCCATGCCACTGAACTAAAACTTGAGTAGTCAGCTACAATGCAAGAGAAACTTAAAAGAAAAAAAAAGCAATTGCACCAGCTCAGACTGATACCTGCGTCCCCACCAACATCCTGCCACTGTGGTGGTGAGCAGCAGATGTGGCTCTCACACACATGATCCTCACTCTTTAGGGAACAAAACTGATGTTAAGGGGAGGCAGGAGATTTAAAAACTCAAGACAGGCTGATCTTGATCCTGCTGATTTCTAGTGAGTGAACTGGACCAAAGCAAGCGCATGAAGAAGGCGGGCACATCAGCACAGTTCCTGCAAAGAGAATTAAGAGATGCACGAGCAGGCTGGGGACTCAGATTGCAGTCCCAGCTACTGCTGCATCACCAGCAAAGCGTGCACCTCGATTTGCTCAACAAATAACTCTCCCCCACACCTCTTACAGCAGAGGAGGCATTGACACACTGCTGAATACACCAACAAGCCTTTTGAGCAAGCTGACTTTAATTCTGCTGTCAGGATGCCAGCAGGGACACAGGTCCTAAGGAGATCAGATTTATACTGATGGATACTCAGGCAAAGCTGGAGTGACGGGGGTACATGAGGGGCTGAGCATTCCTAGCACCTGCTTCCTCTTCGTGGACCTTTTTTCTCCTCCACTTTGGACTGATGGCAAGTAGTCTCCCACAAGGAAAATCCCACACTGAGCTCCAAAAGCTGGGGGCAAGTACTTTGTTTGCTAGAATTCTGGGGTAGCACAGCACTGGGGCTCACTGGCATTCCCACTCATCTGGACACAACTGCTCAGCAGCTGCCTGCAGCACAGGAAGCTCCTCTGCATAAAGCTGAATGTTGCTGGCTCCTGTGTTTGATTTCCAGGATTCAAGCCACAAGGAGAGCTAAAAATATCCCAATTAACCATTCCTTTTCAACACAAGACTTGATGATCATGCCACAAGGGTATTATACAACTACAAACAGGAAGATGCGGTCTGCAAATCAAAAAGAAATCAAACTGAGAAAACAGCTGGCCAGGACAGTAACCTCCCAATGCAAGTGTGGACTACATCCAAAACCGTGGAGGAGCTTGTGCTCCTTGCAGATGTGGTGGCTAGCTCTGAAGTGCTTGCAAGCATTCTGATGTGACATGCATGAGGTATATAATTTCTGCTCTGCACTGATTATATGCAGAGAGCTTGTTCTGGCTACAGCCCATGCAAGCTGTCTCCTGGATGGGCTGGCTCCTTAGCTCAGTGCCATGTGGCACATCAGGAGTTAAGCAGTAAACTTTTATTCCTGGTAAAATCCACTGAAAAGAGACAGCTAGGCTCCACAGCTAAGGATTTCTTCACATGCAGATTTAGCAGCAAATTTTTTTATCACTGCCCAATCTTTACATTAGCATCTAGATTTTAACCATAGTCTGTGGGTACTACTGGAGTACAGTACTCACACCAGTGCACCCGGGAGAACCAGCAAATCCTCTCCATTTGAATCCAGCCATCGGCTTTACCCTGGAATTACATTTATCTCCCTGGCACTAGGCTCCCATTAATGGAATTACCAGGCAGGCTGCTTCAGACTTAACACTTGAGAGAAGCGGGCTGGGATGGCTCCACTCCAGCCTCAGCCTGCAAAGCTGGCCCTGTTTCTCCATCCTCCAGCGAGCTGCTGCCCCAACGAACCCGACCCCGTGATGAGAGCCAGGGAAACAAAAGAAACAACCCCGAACTGTCCAGGGCAATCAATATCTTTCTAGGAACATCCAGGCTTCTTGCCAGCTTTCTTCTAACTCCGATTTAGCTCTTCTGCAGTGCAGAGGGGGATGGCACGCGCAGGAGCAATCCGGCAGGACGCAGATGAGGCAAGCGTGGCTGGCACTTAGGGAGGCCAATCTACAGCTGTCCTGCAAATACCTCATACTGAGGGTGTCAAAGCAAACACACAGCTAAGGAGAGCACCCATCCACCTCAAAAAGCAGAGCAAGCACTCCAGTCTGAACACTTGTTACAGAAATACCCACTGCTACTTAAAGTGGGGAGGCACATGGTAGCAAATCAGCCAATATTGCTAACCTCAGCACAGGAGATTACCCTGCATGTTCCAGAAAACTGCCTTGCATTGCGCTGCCATGCTGAGCCATCTGCAGCGTGGCATGCACCAGTCCCTTAAAGCACCCCTGCACCACTCCATAAAATGGACAACTGGGAGCATCACCAGCCAAAGGGGATGCAGCAATCACCCCTGACACAAACTCCAGTGACAGCTCTGCAGCTTCAGCACCTCTGAGGGCTGCTCTTTGCACAGTCCAGCTGTAGGCTTCTGTATGTGGGCTCCCAGTCATCACCTGTAAGGGGACTTCTCTAATCTCAGCACAGAGGGAGCACAAGGAGAAAACGGGAGATTCAACAAACTTCAACAATGTTTGCCCCAGAAATGAAGACCCAGGAGCACAGCACTGCCAAAGAAAGTGGAAGATAAAATAGAAGAAGAAAGAAAAAAACTTACTTGCAGAGTACAGTCATGTCCTTACAACAGCTTGAGCTGTGGGGTTGAACTCCTCTCTCCTGTAATTAAAATGCAGGAGAGGAAGGCATAGGAATTACCCCAGCGTGACTGTGAAGGACTGACAAGCTTTGAGTTTCAAAGTCCATCTCAACACACACTCTTTGGTGCAATTTTAATCCTAAAGAAAAGGAAAAAAAGAGGTTTTGCTTTGAGAAAAGCTGCTGTACAGCCTTGTTATTAAACAACATGAGGTTCAAATGAGGGAGAACTGTGGCTGGGATTGACCAAGCAGGGCTGAAGGCAAACCTCTCTTTCCCCCTGCCCCTGCATTTGTTCCGCCAGTTGGTCTCAGCAACACAATGATTCAGAGACACAGACTGCCCCGTGACAGGAAAGAAACACATGTAACACCCAGGCGGTGAAACCTCACATTTGAGAGCGTCTATGCAAAACGCAGCCTGAAACATATTTTCCAGCTCCAGAGTCAACTTCATGTTTTGCAAAGCCGAGCTGGTGAAATACTATCATTTACATCCAAGGTGAGACTCACCAGCAGAAGTTACTCTCAAGCATCTCCCTACTGTCTGGGGGAGGAAAAAAAAAAAAGAGAGAAACCTACAGGTAAGATTGTGGGGTCCTGCAGCTCAGGGTGATGTAAAAGAGACAGGAGGGCACCACAGAAAAAAAAATTACACAAGTGTAATGTTCTTCACCCTGGCACCCAGGGGAATAGCCTAGCTATGAAAACTACTTTCTTTTCAAAAAAACCCCAAAACTCTGAAGGCAAGGAGCCATCAGAATTATGAGTCAAGCTCCAAGATAAGAAATAATGCTGCTGGATGGGTGCGGCTGCCTGCTTGTTTGGTTGCTGTTGGGGTTTTCTCAAAAGATAAACATGTCTTTCAGAACATGTTTGTTGGCCAATCTTCTCTCTGCTGAAAAAAAAACAAGAAGGAAACTCACAACTGTGAAAACTATAAATGAAAGGCAGGACAGTTTCCGATGTGCTGAGGTCACGCTTCATGGACCCTTCAAAGTAAGATGTAACATATCAGTATGTTGAAAGGAGCAAAAGAGAAGTAAATTTAAAATTCCAAGTAGTTCAGGAAAATATCAGAGAAGCTATTAAGCAAACTCTGCATGAAGTAGAGCCCATTCATAGACTAGAACACATCAAGGAAAACAAATAAATGTTTTATATCTATTTCAATTGGAAAGTTGTTGATGTATAGGAGTATTTAATCAGAAATTCACAGTCTGGAGGATGATCACTCAGCAAATGCATCCAGGAAAAAAAAAGTAACTTGTGTATCAGAAGCAGAACTAAGGCAAATCCCTTAGGAAGGGTGTAAATTTGATCAGAGAATGGTTTAAAATTCAACAGAATGATGCCTTGAACATAGTCAAGGTAGAAGTACAAAAGTACTGCAGAAAAGCAAACAGTGGAAAACGCTCAGGAACTTGATGGAGAAAAAGCCGCAGCAGGTCCCATCACTCTCGCCAAATTCCCTGCTGCTCAGTGAATTGCAGTAACTTGGTGCCAGGCATCACTGCCTACAGCCCTGCCAGCTCAGCCCAGGGCTTTGCTGCTTTCCAAACACAAGGTGTTAAGCAGCTACCACTGAGGTTATACAACCTACTTATTTGTAATCCCTTTGGTTCAGGAAGCATTTTGCATTGGCTATCAGTGTTATTTGGTTTTGCCTTTTCTTGTTCAAGAACATCAGAGGGGAAGAAAAGTGACCAAGTACAAGGCAAGCCATTTACTAGAATGACAGGTTTTTAACTAAGTCCTGGATATCACTGCAGCTGAACACAGTTTCAAACTAAAGTGGCAAGCCCATCAGTAGCCTGATCCTCAGTATGGCACTGACAGAGAAAGGTACTGAAGCTCTCACCTGCTCAGCTGTTATGCTCTGATTGAGCATACCCTTTTCCCATCAAAAACAGGGCACCAAAATCCCATCTAGTCAATGCAGCTCCCCAAAGCTCCAGCACATGCCCTCATCTGTGACTTCGACAGGCACCCGAAAACCCCTGCTCCAGAGCACACACCTCCTTCCTTGTCCAGTGAGATGTTGCCTTTAACTCTATTTCAGCTGGAGCACAAGAGCATACGGAACCATTTCTTGAGGGAAAAGACCTCGCGATTCACGCCCATGCCAGACACCACTTTTTTGGGTGTCGCTTTCCAAGGCGGCGTGTCACAGCCGGGCAGTGCCAGCAGCAGGCTATGGGGCAGTGCCAGCAGCAGGCTATGGGGCAGGGCTATGGGGCAGTGCCAGCAGCAGGCTATGGGGCAGGGCTATGGGGCAGTGCCAGCAGCAGGCTATGGGGCAGTGCCAGCAGCAGGCTATGGGGCGCTTGAGCTGCTGCACTCCAGCTGCCCCAGACACGCGGAGGGGCCAAGCCCACACGTTCCAGCACCGCTGTCCCTGCACCCCCGGCATTCTGGGGGCTCCCCTGGCTGCCCACTCGGCTCCCAGGCCATACCTGTGCCCCGCCGAACTCCCGCAGGGACCGGCGGGGCTGAGTGCAGGCTCCGTGCCCGCAGGGACCACGCCGGGCTGCGGGGAAGGCGAAGCCCCCCCGACAGTACCCGAGGCCATCCGTCCGCTCCTGCGCTGCTCCATCAGGTGGGGGCTCAGTATTTCGTGTTTTTTTTTCTTTTGTTTGTTTGGTTGGTTCTGTCTGGATCTCAGTGCACCCCCATCGCGGCTCAAGGCACCACCCCAGCCCCGGCAGTGTCTGGCGGGAGCACAGCCCCGTGCCGGACCCTCCCCGCAGCCCGTCCGGCGCACAGCGCGGTGCATCCCGCCCCCCGCACACACCGCCCTGCACAGCGACCCCAACACACGGCCCCTCGCAGCCCCTCCGAGCACACAGCCCCTCGCAGCACCCCCACCATCCCGTTCCCGCTCCCATTCCCATTCCCGCTCCGGGTCTCACCGCGGGGCGCATCCTCCTGCCCCGGCGCGCGCCCAGCGCCCAGCCCGGCCCGCCGCGCGCCCAGCCCCGGCTGACGCGCTCCTGCGCAAGCGCAGTGGGAGCCCCAACTGGGAAGTGTGCGGACAGCGCTGACGTCTCGCGAGAAGAGAATATGTGCATGCCGCGAGAGGGTGTACGCAGGGTGGGGAATTAGCTCAAATGGTAGAGCGCTCGCTTAGCATGCGAGAGGTAGCGGGATCGATGCCCGCATTCTCCAAGTGTTTTTGTTCCCATGCACTGCCAGGCCGCAGACCTGCCTTTTGTTCGCAATGCTACACAAGGGCATTACCGATTCCGCGTTTTATAATTTTCTTACATTCTTATTTCCTTTCTTGACGTATATAAGGATCACAGAATATGCGGAGGCGGAAGGGACCCGCAAGGATCATCTTGGGCCCTGCACAGCCCAAAACTCACCATGTGCCCCAGAGTATCATCCAAATGCTTTTTGAACTCTGTCAGGCTTGGTGCTGTGACCACTTCCCTGGGGAGCCTGTTAAAGTGCCCAACCACCCTGGGTGAAGAACCTTTTCCTAATATCCAACCTAAACCTCCCCTGACACAACTTCAGGCCATTCCCTTGGGTCCTGTCACTGGTCAC
>JAOXXN010000065.1:18053499-18088208 GCA_026770055.1 Myrmophylax atrothorax
TTAAAAAGATAGTCTCAGCCAAAATCTTACACATTGATGACACATGCAGTTTTTAACTGAGATTCTGATCTAGAGTATTGATTAAAAATGGGATTAAATTTTGTTTCTTTGTGTAGTACAATTTTTAATGCATAAATTATTCCCCAGCAACTAAATTACACACTCATACTCTGAAACACACTGACTTTTATGTTACAAACAAAAACTTCAGAATCTCAGAAAGGGAACACAAATAAATCTTCCTTTATTAATTAATTTATTGACACTGATGAAATTGCCTATATGACATCTACTGTGGTGTCTGCACAAAATTAATGAAACAAAGATCCTTAGAAATGAATTAGGACCAACAAACAAATCACCCTCAATTTTCCTAAGAGACCATGAAATATCCAGATATGCATAGCCTGGTATTAATAAAACCATAAAAAAACCCTCCATTACTTGCCTATAGGTTTAGTGTTACAGTTTTATGACACTGTTCTCATTTTTTGCCATACATTCTGAATCAGAGGTTTCTGAACAATAGGTACTCATGGAAAATGCAACAGATCTTACAGATTTTTCCCTTTAAGTTTTCCTTTAAAGAATCACATTGTAACCTCATTTCCAGAGGTTACTGCCCAATTTCCAGTCCATAACTAAAACCACGCTCCAGAGATGCCCTTTGAGAGTCTCTAAAGCTCTTTGTACAATAATGATGAACAAACTTCAGAAAATTTAATTGTCTTTTGATTTCACATCTTGACATGCCCAACAAGCTATTTTTATCTCCAAGAACACACATTTTACAGTCTACTAGGATTAGTGCTGAAGCGCTGTAATTAGTTATTAAAGAATCTTTTATTGCCCCAATCATTTCTTATTCCAATCACTGGGTGGAGATAATCAGTGAAGATGCTAACTGTGCCAGGCACAGATATTTGTAGAAGCCCAACAGAAAAAATGGCATGCTCATGGAATGGCAGTGCATCCATCATGGTTACTTCAGTTAGACAGTTGCTTAATCCATCAGCCTGTGAGGTGCTGACACTGTTGGGACTCCTGATTAAAATAAGAATGGGGCAAATGTTATCTTATCAACAAAGCATATTTTCATCAAAACCATGACAAATCTTTTGTTGCTTCCACAATCCATGTTGCCTGGTATGAAGCACATCCCTACCTTTTAAGAATTAACAGAATCCCATATAAGTGCCATTATTTTGTTTGCCACTGCTGTCAGACTAACCAGTGTGAAGTAACTGGAGCAATCATACTTGGCCACTTTTAATAAAGGAATAACATTAGGGCTCTCACATTCTTTTTGGGAACAGTCTTGCAAGCTTGGTGAATTTAAGATGTTTATCTCTAGTAGAATTTATTTAACATCTACCATAGTTACCAATGGATTGGAAAACAATTCATCATTCTCATGGGATCCAAATACACCATCTTCTGCCTTCCAAACACATAATATTGATGTTCACTGAGTATTTCTACATCAATAGCAATAATGTCAGCATCTGCATCTAACAGCAGTTCCATCCTCATCCTCCTCTTCTGGAAAGCCCAGAATATGATGCCATTTCCAGAGGCCATGGCTGCCATTAACTGTTCTGATTCAGCACTGCCAGTGCCAACCTGACTGAGGGTTAACTCTCGAGAATTCAAAGAGTTGTTTAGAGACTTACTAAATACTCACATACACAAGTCAGTTAGCTACGTCTGGGGTCATGTTATAACACGACTTTCCTCCAGCTCTGCTAGAGAAGATGGTTTGACTGATTTTCATATGAACTACAATATGCCAGGACACTGCTCAATTAGATAGTTTGCTGCAGCAGATACCACACCAGCCCATGCTAGCTACAGGCAACGTTGCCAGTTTGCAGTGACAACAAAGAACATCAAATTGCTATCTGCAAAATCAATACCCTGAGAAATCAATCTATGCACTGACTACTGCAGTTACAACCACATCACATCTATCCTGACAAATGCATGCTCGAGTTCTGACGTATGTAACAGTACAAGCTTCCCTAAACAGCTTTATGATGTACTTGAAACAGTCTTAAGATCTAAATTCATATTCACAATGATCAGGCTGGAAACACACAGGAAACAGTTGCTGCTACAGCAGTTTCAGCTGTGATCTGGAAACAATCTCAAAGAAAGGTTGAATGAGTAGTAAACAGTGGAAAGTATTAAAAGCAAGCATTTAATTTACATGCACTTATGTGATTTCAGTACACCAGAGCACTTGATCTGAACTCAAGATACCATCTTTTTCTTTTTGGGCACATAATTCAAAGAATTTCATTGCAACAGCTGGAGTTTCAGTTATTTATGTGACATTCCAGCAACCCTGCCAACTAGGCAGCAAAACAAAAAATGAAAAAAAAAATTATTGGACAGAGCAGCCTTCCTTCTCACTGACAGTATCTCAGGCACACCGCGTTCAGCCTGTCTGCTACAGGACACGTCTCCATTCCAGGAGACTGGGCCTCCAGACTTGGTTTGATTTTGGCTGCAGTTCATCAGGCAGGCAGGTGTGCATTTGCTGGTGACCTTGCTACCCTCCTTTCCCCTCCTTCTCCTGAGTGAAGGAGAAACCTGGAACTGCATGAAAGAGTTTGCAGAAATACATCAGTGTGGACCTGAGACACCCAGGGATGAAAATGTCTTTCCTGTAAGTTATAGAAGGTGACAACAATGGAGAACTTGTTCATTATTTCATACCTAGCAGTTCTGTGCCCACTGGCAGGGCAGAACAGGTATGCAGTTAGACTTTAATGCACATGCCCACACCACTGTGTGCAGACTGGCAGGCAAAACCAGGCATGTCATTTATCTATCAGCTGCTGAAATATTTTATACTGTTGTGCATTTCTTCACTCAACACTGTTCTTATTAAGTTATTGTCCAACATGCCAATGTGCTACATAAGGGAAACACTGCTTTCCACAGTGTGCATCTAGCAGTGCCTTAAGAATCTTGATTGAGTTGCTCAGGAAGGGACTGTCCACTCCACTGATCACCTTTAAACAACCTTCAAATGCTCTTTCTGCATTTGCTGGATATTATAGGCTTCATTAAAAGAGACATCACCAAACGACAAGCTGAAAGAGAACAATGGCAGAGCAATGGAAATAAATTTGGGGCTGCTCTTCCTCTCTTTGCCTCATTTTCAGTTAGCACAGAGCTGTATGCTCCCTTTGCCAGAGTGAGGATCACCTTCCACACCTCCTTTCAATTTTCTTTATTCATAGAACAACAGTCACCATCCAGCCTTCTAGAGGAGACAAAAAGAGAGTGACTCAAGTGTGTGCTGTCACTTGAAATTGTACCAGCCGAACACAGTGGCTATTACACCTATCACTTTATGTAAAATGCCACATGACCTTCTCTCAGACTCTTAAGAAACAACACGTGAATACTTCTGCTGATTTTAAACCCTTCTGTGCCCAGGTTCTGTAAAGTTTAATACACTTCTCTCCAACTTTCCATGAAAGAAGAGATTCTCTTATTTACAGTGTGTTTGAACTTGTGAGGTGAAGTGTCTTGAGAATATGCACATTGTGCTATTATTGTAATTTCCATGGCTGTATTTCCCTGGCCTTTAGAAAGACTTTCCAACCCTTCTTGAACCACAACAACCACTGGTAAATCACAGAAGTATTCATGTTATGTATCTCAATGGAGCTTTGTTAAAACTGGAGAGAGACACTGCTGTATCTGTGCTTATACAAACGCTGTAAGAGGCACAACATGCTTCCTTGTGCCAGGGCTGCACTATCAGTAGTCTTGAGAACTTGAATTGGGCATGAACAATAACAGCCTTCTAACCTAGGACCTGCAAGTCAAATATTTAACAAGAGGAACTCCTCACTTTCCAGCATCCCTTGTCCATTACACAGCAAACCCTCATTTCCAGTTGGGTGTTAGTATATAAAGGAAATATTTACAAAAACCATCAACAGCAACACGCATCACACAACAGGCATTGTTTCACTTGCTTGATATGTTTAACTGATGTTTGCTTTGGCTGATTTTTATTATCCTGTGAATTCTGAGATTTCAAGGCATGTCAGTAAGAGATTTCACAGTAGTAATGGGCTACACTGAGTTACTGAAATTTTTGTGCTTGCTATTCATATGGTGGTATGGTTGTTTCAGGTAACTTCAAACATAGGAGTTGCATTCAGTATGGAAGGATGGATGCCTAAACTTCAGAGGTGTGTTAGAAACTGAGAATCAAGTAGTTTCCTGATCATCACAACCTTTTTTTGTAACCCCAGCTTAAGTATGTAATACCTGTGTCTCAGTTTTCCTATTAGTAAAACAGTATATTACTCAGCCTATAAGGAATAGTCTGCCCAGAGAGGTGGTGGATTCACAGTCCCTGGAGTTTTTTAAGATGAGACTGGATGTTTTGTTTTTGTTCTTGTCCCTCCCTATTCCCTGTTCCCTCTCCCTTTTCCCCTGGGGGGCTCCCACATAGTGTGTACAAATTGCATACGTGGTTGTAGATGTTAGAAAAATATAGTTTTTGTTCTAATTCAGTTCAGTTTCTTTTGAGTTTGTGCTTTTCTTATTTTCAGGGCGTTTTTTTCCCTTTGCTGGGAAGACTTTGGAAGGAGGGAGGAGGCAGTCCAGGGTTGGTAAAAAAACTAGGCCAACCCTAGACAGGCACTTAGTGCCATGATCTAGTAATCACAGTGGTGTTGGATCAAGGGTTAGACTTGATGATCTTGGAGGTCTCTTCCAACCCAGTTGGTTCTATGATTCTTTGATCTCCACAGCACTTTGAGCTTTTTTTTATGACTGAAGGCACTACACAGATATAAGGCGAGCTGAGATTTCATGGTGCTGCGGGAAGTCACGGCAGAGGGAAGCCCAGAGCAAAGCACACTGCTGGCTGTGGCTGCCTGATGAACTGTGAGGGCAGGCTGCGTGATGGTACACGCTCCCTTCTGCAACATGACAAGGAGTACATATGCTGCACCTTCTTAGTCCTCTCCCCCTCTTTTGAGCATCTATTCTCATAAAGAAACGAGAAAAAGAGCTCTCTTATCCACTACAACCCCCTCTGAAACCAGATACTAACAGTTATTTCACTATTAAATAAGCAAACACCTCATAAGACTTTGAAACACTAGCCCTTCTTCCAAGATGCTAAAAATGTACTTGCATTCTTTCTGTATTGCCTGGAGTCAGGCAGTGGACCTTAAAGCTTTCAAAATCCCTTTCAAATTGCAGTTACATTCTGGCTCTCTTTTCCTCCTACCAAGAGAGAATACAAATAAAATAACTTTGGAAGGTCTGAGGCTTCGGGAAAGTCCTCCCCTCGTAGCACAGCTCTGATTAAACTGATACCAAGCATCTATCACAGTACATCAGACTTTGGTGCATTTGCTACTCCTTCCTTACCCGCTAACAGGCATGTCAATACAAGTTTCTACCCAAGGAAAAATATATTTCCATTAGCCTTTGTCAGGAGTTTTGCACTTTATTGCTATCTTTCTTGAACCTGGCACAAAATGAATGCAATAATCTCGTGCTAATGTTAGGAGAGAACAGCATGATCCTCACTGCCCTCTGCGTTTATACTCCCAAGGAGTCTCTAGCTTCCTCCCACAAGCAACACAAGGCACAGGCGATAAGTCTCATATTTATTGCTTGCAAAATACTACAAAGCCACAAAATATTTGGCTAAACCCGGATCTCTTTTCCCGTCGGAGAGATGCCTGCTCTCCAGCGAGCGGCAGCTACTGCAGCGCCGTCCCATCCATTCCCTCTAAGCTCACTGCTTTAGCCTCAGAGGCATCACGCTGCTCACCGCGGACAGTGGGCCACGCGCTGAGGCCATAAAACACCACCTTGGATACTCCCTAAGGCTGTTCCAGGTGCCCGACGGGTGGAACAGCTCACGCATCCCCGGGAGCAGCCGTAGCACCGTGGGCATCTCCGCGGCGGGGGCGGTGTGTGGGTGTGTCTCCAGAAGGTGCCGGAGCACCTGAGGGCAGATGCGCAGGCAGAACCGCCGCTGCCCGCTTCCATCCTGGCCAGCGCCTCCTTGTGTGGGCTCCCCCCGGTGCGCGCCCCCCTTCTATGCCCGTGGCACACGCCCAGCCGAGAGAAACGGAGACCACGCAGCCCAGGGTAGCGCCAGACCCCCCTCCCAAAAAGACATACCCCGCCGCTCCGCAGCGCCGGGCGGCGGCGCGGGATGGGGAGCAGGTGCGAAGGGAAAGGGGTCCCGGCGCCGCCGCCTTTCTCAGTTACCTGGATGGCGCGTCCCAGGGGAGCGGCGGCCGGTCCCCCCACCAGCTTGCAGAAGAGCTCCGGCCGCCCGCCGCCGTCCGGCCCCTCCCCGCAGGTGGCCGTGGTCCAGATGTTCGCGGCCGCCGCCAGGTTGAAGTAGGGCGGGTGGAGGCTGTGCCCGTTCACATCGCTGGGGAAGGAGGCGGGCGGCCGGGCGGCGGCGGCGGGCAGCGCCAGCAGCACCACCAGCAGCAGGAGAAGCCCCGTCCGCGCACCGCCCCGCTCCGCCGCCCTCGCCATCTTCACCGGGGGCTGCCCGAGCGGCGGGGCCGGGCAGGGGCAGCGGCGATGGCGGGGGTGCCCGCGGAGCGGGACCGGCCGTGGCTCGGGACCCCCGTACGGGATCCTCCCATGGCTCGCAGGAAGGTGGCAGAGCTCGAGGGGGTCGGGAGAGAACCCCTTTTCGATCCGGACTGGGGGGTAGAACGGGCGAAGTGCCGCGGGGAGGGCTGTGAGCGTCCCCTCGCGTGTCGCTGCGCTGGCATCACCCCGCGGCACGTGGGCGGTGGTGCCACCCCCGCGGCCGAGCGCCGGCATTCCCGGCAGCGCGCGCGGTGGGAAGGGCAGAGGCCCAGCACGGCCATGAGCTCACGATCCCGCTGGCCCCGGTCCCGGTCCCGCTGTGCTGCCCGAGCGCCGCCCCGTGTGCGTGCGGGGTTCGCCGCGGACGGGGCCTGGAGGGAGGGAGGGAAGAAGCTCTGATGCCGAGCTCGCCTCGGCGAGAAGCGGCTTTGGGATACCCGCGATGTCACGGCGGCAGGAGGTGACTGGGATGCAGGAAGTCGGTGGTTAACTGCAGTTCGCATTCCGATGTGATAGCTCAGGGGATTATTTCTTTTACAAATGGCCTGTAGTCTGAGTCATGTTGGCCAAACCAGGAGGCCAGGGCTGCATTTTGTCACCTACTGCAGAGCTGCTTCCAACCCCATCCATTGCAGACTAATCCTAGAGCTCAGCTACTGGCCTAGGCATGTTTTATGCACATTTATCTGGAGCTGCTCTGCAAGAGGCTGTGTTTACATCAGTTCAGAAATGCTGTTTTGTTGCACAGTGAAAACCTTTCTGCTTACCAGCTTCCTTGTACTTCGACTTGCCTGTCCAGAGTGACCTTTCAAACCCTGGAATCAAGTCGTGGAGGAATGCTTCTCCCATCCACCTAGGTACCACTTCTCACATACAGACACATGGCCAGTGGGATTTTTAATTTGAGCCCAGGCAGTTCTCATGCTAACCTTTCTCATTGACCCTAATTCTCTCAAAAATACCCCAGTTTTAATTATAGCTTGATGTTCCACAGTTGGTTGGGTGCGCCATGCTGGTAGAGCTTGGCATCAATGTGGCTCAGCAGTGTGATAGTGAGCGAGTAATACCAGTGCCTCTGAAAAGCTCATTCTGGTTAAGCTCCCTTGGAGAGGAAAGGGGAGCATCCTAGTCTTGCACAAGCAGCTCTCAGATAACAGGCTCCTGCCGTATCTCTCCAGGATTCCTGTGCTTTTTTTCCTCATGGAGAAATGGCCTTGATGAATCCCAAACAACACTGTTGCAACTCTGCTGGCTTATACTGGTGCTTGCAGTGGACTGGTGTTGGAAAAACATAATGTGTCCCCTTTGCACAGTGGCACAGCTCTCATGGCTGAGAGCTGGGGGCATTAAAGAACATTGTTGTTTCTCAGTCAATGAGAAAACAAGTGGGTTTGTTTTATTTTGTTTTAATTTTCAGGTCTTATCTCAACTGTCAAAATGGAGCTTGACATCCAGTGTGAGGAGATGAGCCCGTCTAGATGGGCTGAACTTCTGACCACAATGAAATCCTGCAAAACCATCAGGTAGTAACTAGTTGTGTATCATCTCTTCTGAGTAAGAACTGTTGCATTTCTCTCCTGTGCTTTTCACCTTTGGAACTGTTTGACATGGGACTTAGAAATTGCACAGCAACAGGAATGGTTCTACCTGTTTTTATCCAGAAAGTAAATTTGAATTAATATAAAAATTTTCAACTACAGATAAACATCCTTTGATATGAAGCAATGTTGCGCTGGTTCTGTGGTGTGCTATAGAGCTTAGCTAGCTAATATGATTATCTAAATATTTGATCACCATTTTGGTTATTCTGCTTTTCTACCTCAAAAGAGAGGGAAGACATCTCCCTGTGCTCATTAGGTTGCACACTTGGATGCTGTCAAGTAACTTTTGCTTAACAGTCACACCCAAGAGACGTGCTTTTAATTCTTCACTTGACCTTCAAAAGTACCAGCCTTACTTGATGAGCAAACAGAATGAGGCAACCATCTCCTCGGGTGTAAATTGTAGGACAGGGCCCAGAAGAGTTGCTCTTGCAATCTTTTACCTCTGCTGGTTGGGAATTCACACCCCACAGGTTGGCATCATCTTGCCCAGGCTGGAGAGCATGGGTGGCATCATGCCGGCAGTGCCTCAGAGGACATCAGCCAGGCTGAAGGTGACTTGCTTTTCTTTTGCAAAAGGGCTTTCTGCAGGCAAGCTTCATGGGCCTGGCCTTGACTTCCCAAGGCATGCCTTAGGTGGCAAAAGGCAGAGGGATGGTTGTCTCTTGGCCAGAGGCTGGGCTGCTTCAGATACAGTGGTTGAGAGTGACTGCAGCAGGGATTGTTCATCAGTGTGGAACACAGTCCCGTTGGGAATCATCTTGCCAGAAGCGGGGGAGGGAGAAATGCAGTGGAGCCTCAGTTTTCATACTGTTGTCTAAGAAGAAGTGACCAGACAACTTTTGGCATTCCTGGCTGTGGCTGTGCCTAGGGCTGTAGGGTTCTTCATGACACCTTCCTTTTGCCCCATGTCTTTTCCACCTCCCTCTTATGCCTCCTTGCCTGTCCTGGACTCCTCATCCTTTCCTTGGCACTCCTTTCAATTCAGTTACCCCTATCAATTTAGCAACAACTAGAAAAATGCTGATATCCAGTGGGAGAAGCTGCTGCCATACTTCAAACTCACTGTTTGTGTGCTGAGATTTCTGCTGGAGGAAGATGGTGCAAACCAGCATGACTCACCTACAGAGACCAAACCACTGATGGATGTCTGGCTTAAGATCCAGCTTGCCTGTTCTCAGTGTAGAACCAGTCTGACAGCCTGTAAGCTGCCTCTGGTTAGACATGGCTTCAAATGGCAGACAGTTTGTCACTATCACTGCTTAAATGAAGGCGCATCCTCCAGCTGAAGGGGGATGATTTGTGCAGCACAGAGGAGGACTGAGGCTTGGGGAACTGTCACCCAGCCCATCCTGTACTGCAGCTGTGCAGAGAGCACATCTTATACATACAGAGGCATCCCAGGAACTGCAGAGGACTAAATTGCCCAGTTTGCTTTCACAAGGAATACTTCAGCTAGGGAGAACAGAGCAGCTCTAGGGACTAAAATGCTCCTTCTCTCCTTGTCTTTCAGACTTGATGACTGTAATCTCTCCAGCAGTAACTGTAAGGATCTCTCTTCCATCATCAATACCAATCCATCCCTCACAGAGCTGAAGCTGAACAACAATGAGCTGGGAGATGCAGGCGTTGAATACCTCTGTAAAGGGTTGCTGATGCCAAGCTGTAGCCTACAGAAGTTATGGTAAAGCCCCCTTTTGTCTCGCTCTAACATGCTGTTGTGAATGAGTGTTGTAAGGTCACTTAAGGAATGACTGGCAAAGGTATTGGCAAAAGCAGGTTTAATATGAAAGCAAAAGCATGACAAAGTTCTTTGGTGAGGTTCACTCGTCTGCTTAATAGATGATTAAAGCACACAGAGAAAAAGCAAACAAAAGTCTAAAATCAATCAATCTAAAAACAATGTCAACCCAAAAATTATCTATGTGGAGGCTGGGATGGGAGGAAGGGTAAGGGTAGGAAAGGGTAAGGATAAAGAAGATTTTCTTATTGAGTCACAAGGTTCAGAAAAGACCCCCTTGGTATCCTGAGCCCCAGACCTGACCAACAGTTTAGGCCTAAAGGTTTTAACAGCACTTGACAGTGCTTAATCAATAGCTTAAATTAAACAATTTAACAAAGGATTCATACAGAATTTACTGTAGCACAACAGTTACCTCAAAGGCCTAACTTACTTACAAATCTGAAGTACTTAAGCATCTAGGAGTGCAGCGTTCATAGTACATTTGCTATCGCATATTCACACCTGCACACACACAGACCTAAAGAAGTGAGTACAAGGTACTCACCTGTGAAAAATTCCCCTCGAATGTAGTGAAGTATTCACATTTCATGCCTTTGCATCTTCTCAGTGGGTGAAGGGTTGAGCCTTGAGGATTGGAGGGTGTCAGCCCAGGGCCCCTTGTTCAGCGATCCTCCAAGTGTAGCAAACTTGAGAGTTGCCGGCTCTGAGAGGCCGCACTCTGGTCGCAGCCCAGTGTGGTCCAGGAGAGCTCAAAGGGTCTCGCTTTGGACCACTGTTTTTAGGGTTGCAAGAGAGTGGGCTTTAGTCATAACAATTTTTTATCCTGGTTGGTAATTTTCTTTGAAACTTTGATAAGCAAAATGTTATTCCACTTGGGTTGTTATTCAGGCAAGAACAGTCAGTTTCCAAGGCCATTCATTAAAAAATCAGGAGCTAATTAGACAGCATTACTTCCTGGGGACAGTGCTTTTTTATAAACTCAAGAGGACCTTAGCCTAGGTGCTGCTCGTCAAGGCTGAGGCCTAATGAGCATTTCTCAGATCACAGTGTGGCCCAAGGAAGGGAGGGGATGCACCACTGTACGTGCTCGGAGGCAGCTACAGGTGAAGTCATGAGGCAGACTAGTATGTGGTGGTAGTAAGAGCCATGACAATGCATTTCAGTAATTACGTGGGTCAGATGGCTGGAAAACCCCAGCAGTTTGTATGTAAGTGGTGTATTTATTGGATGAATACAGATCATCAGTCTCTCTTTTGTTTTCCAGCACAGAGGGAAGGACAGGTAGGTTTTCTGGAGACTTTCTTTAGAAGAAGTTTGTTTTGGGAGCTATTATTTGTGGTACAGCTATAATATTTTGACACACTTGTAGAACAGCAGCACTAACCTGGACATACCGCTTCCTGGAGGGTTATCCACTGTCACTGCCATGGTGTCCTTTCCAAGCTCAAACCTTGGAAGATACAACTCTCTGAGAAAAGCCTCTATAATTGTGGGTTTGCACTTCCCTCACCCTGGTTGCCTTTCTCCTTCAGGCTGCAAAACTGCAATCTGACGAGTGCCAGCTGTGAGACTCTGCGCTCTGTCCTCAGTGCACAGCCGTCCCTGACAGAGCTGCATGTGGGTGACAACAGACTGGGAACTGCTGGAGTGAAGGTGCTGTGTCAAGGGATGATGAATCCCAGCTGTAAGCTGCAGAAGCTGCAGTAAGTAGTCACCAGTCTTTTTTGGTCATCAGACAGGCCATGCTTGTCTTTCCCTTGAGGCAATCAGGAGTTTTGTTGACAGATGTAGATTTCTTGTTTTACCTGAAATTGTGTCATTATGGTGGGTTTGTAAAAGTCTGTTCCCATAGGCTTTGTTTAGGCCTCCTGACACAGTGGTGGCTGTAAATGCAGAACCTCTTAGGTGCTCAGGGAACATCAGATTCTGCTGCACTTGGTCCTTGTATTACAACTTAGCAGGACCCAGGTCTGTTTGCAGACCCCAGCTCCTCCCAGGAAGGCTGGGTGGTGAGACTGTGAGATGGAGCTGCAGTGTAGAGCTCAGCCATGTGCTGCAAGGCAGCCCGTGCAGTGGTTTAATGAAAGAATAGTGTAAAAATTGGGTGGGTAATTGGTCTTTCTAGGGTTCCCTAGGAGAATTTAAGAATTAATGCATCCTGAAATGTGCAGAGAGGTGCTGTTGAAACTCTTGCAGTTATTTCTGTCTTTATGCATTGCCCAGTCTCAACTCAAGCTGGCATCTTTTCTGCCCTGGCTAACACACACTTTGCCCACAGATGATTTTGCAGGTAGTGAGACATGACAAAGATGGCGTCTTTTTGCCTGGACTTCTTTTCTTCTTGCAGGCTGGAGTATTGTGAACTCACAGCTGATATTGTGGAAGCTCTCAATGCAGCTCTGCAAAGCAAGCCCACCCTGAAGGAACTCAGCCTGAGCAACAACACTCTGGGAGATACAGCTGTGAAGCAGCTGTGCCGAGGACTGGTGGAGGCAAGCTGCAACCTAGAGTTACTACAGTAAGGAAGAGCTGGTCATCTCTAACTGCAACTAGTCTTGTTGCTTGTCATGCCATCTGTAAGACAGGAAGAATTACTGTCAGGAATGCTTGACATTTAGGCCAGAGTTTTTGCTGGCTCAGATTTATATATCTGGAAACTGCACACTAATGTCTAGGGCTTCCAGTTTTGGAGTATTTGGTACCCCAATTTAAACCAGCCCTTACCAGTGGTGACTGTTCACCGGTATTTTTGAGCAGAGGAGCAATCACCCTCAGTGGCTCCAGTTCTTAACCTTGAATTACTACCCAGCTCACCATGCTTATTCAGAACCTTTTTTTGCTGCAAAACAGAGGTGTTGGATTTGGCCTCATATCTGGGGTAAAGCCCTTAAAGGCCTTTAGGGGAGAAGCATAATTCATTTTATCTTGACCGGTGGTTCAGCAGGGGTTGGCTCAGCGGGGACTTGCTGTGTGATACAGTTAAAAGTTCCTCTTAAAAAGGATAATCAATATAAAGATGGAGTTTGGCAAGAATGATCCTTGCTTTAATGGATATGAATAGGTAGGTCAGAGTAAAAGTGCCCTGCAGCCTCACGCAGGAGCAATGTACTGCCTCACCCAGAGGCCATCTAGGACACCTGTAGCATCTGAGCCTTGCAGAATCTAGCAGTGCCGAGCTGAGTTGCACTGGTTTGCAGCAAGGAAGCAGCACATAGACCCTTCTTAGTCTCAACTGGGGATGTTTTGGTGTATTTAACACAGCAGGTCTGGAGCTGCAACTCCAACTGTGCTTTTTCATGCAGCCTGGAGAACTGTGGCATAACCAGCGATAGCTGTCGAGATATTAGCGCTGTTCTCAGTAACAAGTCATCACTGATGGACCTCTCTGTGGGGGACAACAAGATCGGGGACTCTGGTCTGGCTCTGCTGTGCCAAGGACTGATGCATCCTAACTGCAAAATCCAGAAGCTGTGGTAAGGGTGGGCAGAGGTTTCTTAATTTCCTAGTGCAGCCTCTGAGCTGTCAAGGTTGTGCCAATGGTTTGCTCCTAAGTGGAAGATTTCTGTTACCCCCTGACCTGCTGTAACTAGAATGTCTCAGCTGCAAATTAGTCCTTCTAAAAACTGGGTGGAGCAAGCAGGGCCACACTGAGGTCACTTGGATCAGATTCTTGGAAGAGTGCAAATAAAAGTTTGAAGTGGCATTGTCTTGGCTTCCTGTTGAGTTATCTGTTTACTAGAATTGCATGTTTCTATTTTTTTTTTATGTTAAGAACAGAGCTTTTGCTGCAGCAATTGGGAAGTAAGAAGAAAGCTGTGTGGTATGCATGAATGGGTTTTGTAAAGGATAAAAGAAAATGAGACGATGTAACCTAAAATTCAGAATACTAACATAGGATTCTGTTTTCTAATCTAAGTAATTCTTGGGAGAAAATAATGTTTTTTTCTTCCCTGCAGGTTATGGGACTGTGATCTCACAAGTGCTAGCTGTAAAGATCTCTCCAGACTCATCAGTACAAAAGAGACCCTCACAGAGATCAGTCTAATAGACAATAACCTGAGAGACTCGGGGATGGAAATGCTGTGTCAGGCGCTCAAGGATCCCAAATCTAAACTTCAGGAGCTATGGTGAGCTGCTGTCAAGTTTCACATATCCACTGCCTTCTTTGGAGGCCTCACTGAAGAAAGATGAAAGTGAAAAAATGCCCACCAGATTGATCCTCAGTAGCAGTTGTTCCATAAACAATTCATGCTGGTTGTTAAGGAAAATATTTATAAAATTAAAGAGTGTTTTTATAGACTTAGAGTCTTAAAAGGGATTTGTATTTCTAGACTTATAGACACTTTGAAGATCTGCCCTATAGTCCTATTATAAGCAATAGGAGATCAAACATCACTTGCAGAGCTTCTAATATATTTCATGATGCAACAAATGGCAACTAAGGGACTTTTGGAGTTTGAAAGGCTTCATGTAATAGCGAAGTTAGTGCTGTGATCAGATACCTCAGGTTCTCCACTGGATGTAATTTCTCTCACTGATGAGCCAAAAGAAAGCTGTAGTGACATAAACAGTTCTCACTGTCCTCTCCTGTTGACTGTGTTACCTTTTAGGCTGAGATAGTCTGGTGGCCTGGAGAGGAAATTTGTTCTTTCACTTAGAAATTGAACAAGCAACACTTGAACTTTCCTGCATTGCAAATACCGCTCCTGCCCCCAGCTGGGTTCTTCCCCTGCCCTGATGGACTTGAAGTCAATGAGGTGCTTCAGGAGTGCATAGTGGAGCCAAGAGTGACTGTTAGAACAGCATGCTTCGTCTTTGATTGTTCCTGTGCTTTGTGGGCAGGTGCCTTTCCTACGTGCATGCTCTGAGGCAGACATCCCACATACAAAGAGTGGGAGAGGTGCTGGTTAGAAAGGATGGAGCAGATGGCGGTTGAGAGGAGTATGGTGATTATGGAAAGGCTCTGGTTCCCCCATTCCCACTGTCTGGGCTTCTGTTAAGCAAATGTAAAGAAGTGAACAGTGCCTGATGCTCTCTGGATCTCCCACCTAGATCTCATGTCACTTTTGCCTTGCAGGGTTAGGGAGTGTGGGCTCACGACTGCTTGCTGCAAGGCTGTCAGCTCTGCTCTCAGCGCCAACAAACACTTGAAAGTACTGCACATGGGCGAGAACAAGTTGGAAGATGCAGGTGTTGAACTTCTGTGTGAAGGGCTGCTACACCCCAACTGCAACATCCAGTCCTTATGGTAAGGTGCACCCTCAGGAGTTGTCTTGTCTCTTGCTATGTTAGCCTTCCAATAGTGTGCAGAAAGAGGAAGATAACAATAGATGTTAACATGGTATTTTTTGTTTTGTTCGTATGAAATAATTCATACCACACGCTGATGTTTAACTGGGAGCAAGTCAGTGGAACTCACAGCTGTTTCCATGTATCCTGTCACTCACAGTGTCTTGAAAGTACAGGCTGACACCTGTGTGACAGTGTATGCATAGCTGTCCACAGGTGCTGTCCCAGGTGCATAACTGAAAGTACATGGCACAGTGTACCTGGGACAAAGAGTGAGGAGGCTGGAGTGATCTTGCTTTGCTGTGGGAGCAGTACACTGCAGAGCTTCTGGTGCCTTTCTCCAAACTCATCTGCAGGGCCTCTCTCAGGTGGGACACTGAGCTGGTGGAACTGCTGGGCCTGGATGTGGTGTGTTCATTCTGTTGCCTGCCAGTCGCAGTGCAAAGCCTGCCTGAATTCACCTATTGCCTCCTCTTCCTGTAGCCCCTGTGGGTGCCAGCAGAAGTGCTGGTCCAGCCTCACTGGTAGGAGCAGGAGGCCAGCTGGAGCATCACCTCTAGCTCTGTGGTGGGACTCGCCTTCTCCATCTGCCTGTCCCTTCCCAGGTGGCACTGAGCTCTGTTTCCTGTGATGCTCAGAGCACCATACTTGTTTTCTCCATGCCATTTGACAGAAGCTGGAGGTGTGCTCTGATGCCTGAGTCTCACAGTGTGTGAGTTGAGCCAATGAGTCATGGGAGGCATCAGTAAAACTAGAAGTCTCTCCCAGAAAGGTATATTTGCTGACCAGTTAAAGCCACTTGGTCCTCAACTGAGAGATCTCAGTTGCCCCTTTTAGAGAGAGATTGTTGCAAGTCTGAAGTAATAGTAAAAGTTTAGGGATGATTTGTGATCAGTTTAAACAAAAAAGAAGATGATGCATGATGTTGAAGTTGGGAATATCTGTTATGGATTCCTTCTACCCCTGTAGCCATACATTGTTAAGCTTTAGGAAGGACTCTTAGGTGTTCAGCAGTCACCATGAAGGGCAGCTGTTTCTGTGCCAAGGCCATGGGCCAGCCCCTGCTGATATCACTGAGGTGTCAGCTTAACTGGGATCACTGGTCTGTGCTGGAAATGTCCATGTCTGCTGTCCGAGCATGGGCTGGTGGTCGCTGGAGCTGTGGGTCACTGTACTGGCCTCTCCCTCCCTCCCTGCAGGCTGGGTAACTGCGACCTGACGGCAGCCTGCTGTGCCACCCTTGCCACCGTCATGGCCACCAAGCAGTGCCTTACTGAGCTGGACCTGAGCTACAACCCTCTGGAAGACGAAGGCATCAGGAAGATCTGTGAAGCCTTGAGGAATCCCAGCTGCAATGTGCAGCAGTTAATGTGAGAAATGTTTGTGGCCCTGCTTGTGATCCCCCTGGCAGGTGGTGAACTCAGCAAGCTGGGGGGCTGTGGAGAGGGAGCCACAAGCACCATCTCTCTGGGAATTGCACCTGATGGAAATTGGTGGCCGGGGGGGTTTCAAATGCCATCTGCATGTCCAAGTAATGTGACCGCAGTGCCTTGATGTGCTTTGGTCAGTAGGCCCAAGAACAAGAAGAAGGTGGTGCTGGTGAGAATAATAGGGCCCTGGGCTGTAAAGCATGTTTTTGGCTGTTAGGCCAGACAGTCAAACATAGCTGGGCCCTTCCTGTTATATGACCTTCCCACACTGGCTATTTGTGCATCTTTCCTCCTTAACATGAGGATGCTCACTAAACCTTGTTTGCCTTTTTCTTTTGGTGTAGTTTGTATGACATTCTGTGGAGTGCTGAAGTGGATGATGAACTGAGAGCCTTGGAAGACTCCAAGCCTGAAGTGAAGATCATTTCATGAGTGGTTGACTGCCTGCAAAGCAACGTCAAAACAACATCCTCTTCTTAATCTGAACTTCTCATACCTGAAACTAATTAACTTAATCGAGAATTTTCTTGTACCAAAAGCATTTTTGGTTTCCCGGAGTGGGTGTCTGGGGAGCTGATCGACCTTCTCTGCATCTCTGGGTTTACTAACTCTGAGGCTCATGAAAGCTGCAGCATCACTATCCTTGAAATAAACAATTACTGCCTTATAGAAGTGGGTCTCTAGCCTTTAGGAGCTCTTTAATCCTATAATCCCTTCTAACTAATTAGTTGGGCTTTAAAGAGAGCTCATTTCCCGAGGCAAGAGAACTACCCACTGTATTGTTACTGGGTGGTGCTTTTGATAGGTCCCTGGAGAAGGCTCTCAAAAAAACTAAACGTTTTTTAATCTAAAATGGAGCTCTCCCCTGTCTTTCCTTAAAAGAATTATTGGAAAAGCAGCAGTGGCCAAGGCACTAGGGAAAAAAGAAATGAGCAGCTGTTCAGCTGTGTAATGTCAAAATTTTTGTCCTTTGAAAAGTGATTTTCGTACAAACAAAAGATGCTGTGTGCATTCTTGCTAGTATGGGAAATGATTAAATGATTGATATGTTTGCTCTGGCAAAGAGTGGTTCTGCAGGAACTTTATACTTAATTTTTCTACTTATAAAATAAAATATATCTGTATATTTCTCCTTAAAGACCAATCTAATCACTTCTGAATTACAATACTACTAACACCTTGTTTTATTTGTTTGGTTTTGGTAAGTCTGCAGCTGAAACATGCCAGAAGATCTTAGTCAAGGCCTGAGGTAGACAAGTCGAGAAGACATTCCAGTTTTCAGGGGACACGGACTTAGTTTTCATGCCTAGTCAGAGTTTTAATAAACCCAAGGGAAAATGCATCTGTTGCATGCCTAAAACCCAAAAGAATGAACTTAGCTTTAAAAATGCAGAGAACGAAGCTAGCATTGCCCTGGGATGGCCTTGCAGGAGGAATGCTGGAAAAAATCCCATTCCCAACATCTCTTTCTAGAGGGGTCACTTGGTGGTTCATTCACTTTCAAATCCTGCACAGGCACCCAGGTTCATAAAATCATAGAATATACTGAGTTGGAAGGGACCCATCAGGATCATTGGGTCCAACTCCTGGCCCTGTGCAGGACACCTCAGGAATCAGCATGTGCCTCAGAGCATCGTCTGGGCTTTGACTTCTGATGCTCATGCATTCATGCTGTAGAGGCTGTAACTGGCTTTTCTTTGACCTAAAAATACCCGAGCATAGTTTCTACAGTAGGCTTCACAAACCTCAAATGGTGCCTGACAAATAGCTTAGATTTTACTTCAGGCAGGTGTAAAGGATAGGATTTTTTTTCTTCAAGGCATGTCTTGACACTGACCAAAATGCTGAAAAAACACACTCCCTTTTGCTTTGGTCTTCTCCAGGAATAAAAACTTACCCATTCTAAAGGGCTCATAAATAAACTTTTCAGTTCATGGACTTGGCATGCACAGATACAGGGATTCATTTCAAGCTGAGGGAGAAGATGGGGCTGCAGAGGGGAAAGCTGTGCAGGGGGAGCCAGAAAAATTAAGCATCTGGTAGGGTGTAAAAACATCCTCCAAAAAGACACAGCAAATATTGGAAGCGGATTTCTGAGAGTACCTGGTGTGGTGGATAGAAGCAGGTGTCAGAAGGAGGCAGAGGTGCTCCTGGGCTACTCCCAAAGCAGTTTGTGGTCTGTCAGGTTGAAGGTGAGATGTTTGCAGGCAAATCCTCCCTTGACCCCATACAGTGTGCAGGATGGGCTAAGGACTGTGTCACCCAAAGCCAAACCAGAGCTGAACTAGCCCACGGCCAGCACCCAGGGTTTGGCAGGACACACTCCCTGCAGTGTACCCTGTACTGGCTGCCAGGGGGGGCACTCTGCCCTCACTGCAGCACAGGGCACCGCGGTGCTGCTGCAACGCCTGGAAAACGCCTCCTCCGCTGCAAGCAGAGGAGCACTGGGAAAGGTCTGCAAGAATTCAGCCACTGACAGCGTGCTCCTACCTGAGGATAAACCCCATGCCTGCCTTGGGTCCCAGAGTGGTTTTGCATTTCCTCTAAGAACACAGAATTTGGAAAGGTCTCCGCAGCACATGCCACGTGTCCAGCTTCCAGCTCCAGGAAGAAAAAAAACCACAGGAGCCATATTTTGCCACCTCATGAGCTTGGAGGATCTGAGGTCAGGGTAGCTCTGCAGAGCTCTGCTGGTCCCCCCAGGATGGAGAGGAACCTGTGCACTTGGAATGTGTGCCGTGCTTTAGGACAATGTGAAGTCCTGTGCTTGGCTCTGAAAAGCAGGTATAAATCCCAGGATCCAGAAGCAAGCCACTGTAGCAAGAGACACTTGGGCTCATAAACAAGACTCAAGCAAGTATTTCTACTCCTAAAAACTGTTTTGTTTTTATTCATCTATGAGTTGGTCCAACTCACTTCCCTGGTAAACCTTGTCACAACAGTGAACTGGGGAAGAGTTGAAAGACAGAGAAATTGGCTTCTGCATTTTAGACATCACCATTTTAAGCTAAAAGCAGTAGTCAGTAATTGAGTCACAAACCTTTCACGTGGATTAGACAGGAGGCTGGCAGGCAAAGCCTTGCTCATACCAAGATCACAGCTGGAGCACTCAGCTCCTGGGACATTGCAGTCACATTCTGGTTCTCAGTCAAGGCAAATGGTTGAATCCCTGTGATACTGTTTTTGTAAGTACTGACTTTCTACTAGCAAGGGCTGAGTTTCACCTAGCACAATGAAGCTTAAAAATAGAATTATGCAGCCAAAATAGAAGACTGAGAAATACAAATATGACTTTCATTTTAAACAAATACTAGAACCTTAAAAACACTCTGGAGATCTTAAATCCAGAGAAAACAGGTCTGTATTTTGGATCTCATTAAGAGCAACAGTGGTTTAGTGTGTGGTAAAACTTCAGTTTTCTGCCTCTAGTTTAGGATTCTAAAATAAATTTAATTTTTCACTCATCACAGCATATGATCTCAAATGGGGAGGTCACACTGTTCCAGTTAATGTTGCCAGAGCAGTTAAGCAAACATTGCTGTCCTTACAAACAGTTTATACCCCAAGCAAACCTCCTACTTGCTTTGGAAGAGCATCAAATCACTCTGGCATCCCTGACTGCTCTCTTGCTGCCTGGGCTTTTTGGGAAGGAGCTCCAGCACAGCAAGGCCTCAGGCACCAGCTTCGAATAATAGTGATGCTACAGCAATTTCAGTGCTCCAGTTGAATCTGAAAGGGGAAATGAAGCCAGCTGTGTTTGAAGAGTTAACCACACACAGCTCCTCGCTTTGAAAACAGTACTTGCGTCTGAGTCATTCCCAAGCCTCTACTGAAACAGACTGAAAGGGAGTGACTTCTTGCCTGAATTCCCCTTCCGCACAGAAAATGATCATTTATTATTTCCAACATATCTCCTCCTTTCTGTGTGCTTATTTCCTCAGTCATCTCTTCCTTCCCAGTATCTCCTATTCATTTCATCTCTTTTACTAATGGGGAAAACACATGGGGAAAAAAAAGAAAACCCAAACCCACCCCCCACCCAAGGGGGAAAGTCCCTCTCCTCACAAGGTAAGAAGAGTTTTGATCTGCTTTACCCATTCCCCTTCTCACAGCTGAGCATGAACATCTTGCATTTCTCCTCCTGGGGCACAGCATCACAGCCCTCTCCTTCCTCACCTCCCCCACTCCTCTGGCACTCACACCATGAACTCTAGCCAGTCAAATGCACTCCCAGGTTGGCAAGGACTTACAAATTGACAGCTTTATCAATATGTGAGGTAAATGTTGCATCTCTCAGCTAAAGCCAGCTGCCTCCACCACGAGAGGAAACACAGCCCCCAGCAGGAGGAAGAAATTGTGCTGGGTCAGATGACTGCACAGATGATAAGCCTTTCCAAGCTAGAGGGCAAATTGGAGGCACATGGGATACAGGACCGTGTAGCTGGGGGAGATGGAAACTTTAATTGGCCAATATTCTGTCAGAGCCTATCTGGTTTGCAATTAGAGGCAGGTATACAGTGTGAGAGGTGAACTGTTGGCAGTTCCTCAAGCCCTTGAAGATGTTCCAGAGCAGACACTCAGAAAGTCTTATCAGGCTGGCACGCAGCAGCCCATAATATCCACAGAGGGAAATAAGGTACCAGCAGAGCTGTCGTTTGCACAGGTACCCTACAAGCAACTCATGCAAATCCTCCAGTGCTGTTCACTGTTTGCTACCTCCCTGGTAATTATCACATCCCAAGAACCGCGGTGTGCCATCGCGACAGTGCACAGACCCAGCGTATCCTGCGCTGCCAGCACCTCCCACCCCAACATCTTCACGCCCTGTGTGTTGCTTTCCCCTTATTCACACTTCACTTAGACGCTTAGTTCAGATGCTAATTACGCTTTGCAGATGATTAAAGCACCTCTGCTGCTGGATACAGAAGTATTCCGAAGGCCCTGCTGTAGTTGTCTGGGAAACACCGCCTGCCTCCATGACTTCCAGCAGCAGCTTAGCTAACTGAGCTTCTCGTAGCTCAGTTAGGTGCGTCAGCTCATCTCTCGTGTGCCATAGTTGCAGACCAAGTTGTGAGGCTGTGCTTGCAGATAATTAGAATGTAAAGCACCAAAGATTTTTCTCCGTGGCACTCCTACAAACAGAGAAAAAAAAAAAGACTGTTTTGTTCATCCCTGACTGCAGTGGGGAGCTGCTGCTTTCTTTTCCCAGGGGATTTGTTCTCTGCTCTGTGCCACAGGATCCAAAGCAAATATAAATAAGAAATGCTATGTGGCATGCAGCCACATCTGCTAACCACAGCAGGATCAAAGATAGCTATAATCCCAACAAGGTGGGTTAGAGTCAGCTAATGAATTCTCTGGGGAAGAAATCTGGCTGGACTTGGATGACTTGATAGAGAGCAAATAGGGCTTCCAAGGCTGGAGAAACAGAACGGGACAGATATGAGGCTTCTCAGGGAAATTCATCTAAGCCCAGGTGGGATAAGGAATGAAAACCAGATGAGGGAGAAAGGAAAGCACTGGAGGATGGTGTTCTAAGTCCTTTTTCACCTCCCTCCATTGTTTTTGGCCCTTTAATCTCCTTGAAACTTAACACTGTCTTCTGAAAGAGAGAACCACTCCTTCTTTACAGATGGCTCATTGCCTCTAAGTGTTAAAAGCCTCTTTAGGCTCCTGTTTTTTGTGCCTGCCAGCCCTGGAAGGATATGGGGTGGCATTGGCACAGCTGAGACTATGGATTGAGATCCAGCAATGTGTGTGAACATTTCCCATTTACCACCGGAACCCAGCCACTACAGTCTCACCTCCAACAGCCACAGGATATACTTGTCAAAAGATAAAAAAAATACATCCCATTGGTTTGGATAGAGAAAGAAGAGTTAAAACAACTGCGTAGCAAAAGCAGATGCAAAGGACATATTCTTTGCCTGCTCATTTATCCTGTGCCCAGAGAGGGCTTGCAGAGCTGGGAGGACTTCACATAACAATACAGATTGGTTTCATCAAGAGCAGCAAGGGATTATCATTGCTCTTCTCAAGCATCTAGAAGCTCAGAAGGTCCTGCCCAGTGCTTGCTGGGCCTCTCCTGGGAGCTGCAAGGGAGCTCCATGTAGAGCAGCTCTCAGTGTGACCCTGATGGCTAGATTTTCCAAGCAGGGACATGAATCGCTAGCCCTCCACAGTTTTGCTGGAGTTAATGAAACAGCAGCGTCTCCACTTTGTTCCTTCCCTCATATGCCCTGTTCTGAGCCAACTTCACCAATATTGACTCCTGTCTTGCTGAGCATGGTGGTAGTTTGTTTTTCTAGTACAGCAAACCAACCCCTTACCACAGCAGTGGCAGTGTGGCATGTGTATGCTGACCTTCTTTTACCCTGCTTCTGAAGGTAAGGATTTTAAGTCCCCAGTGTTGAGTTAGGCACCTGAGAGGAACTGTGGAGGGGATTCTCTTGGTTTTGCAGAGAAATACAATGATGTCCCCAGCATTCAGGTGCAGGTTTTTAAAAGTAACTTCTTTCAGATGAATAACAGTGAGTTAATAAATTTATTTGAAAATGAGAGTGTCCACAAACCATCAGTGATGGTTAACAATGTTGGGAGGCTTTTCTAGACCAAGCCAGTCAATGCATGGGGGTCTCCTGCCCCTCCTTTGCTCACTCATTCCCTTACAAGGGGCAGGCAAGACAGCCTTCAGGATGATATCATAGGGGGATTTCAGGATCTAGTCAGTAACACCAAGGTGTCTTTGGTTCACAAATTCTCTCCCTATCCTGATGAGAGCCTATTCTGCACTGGCAGAAATGTGCTATTCCCCTCACTGATGAGACGGTACCCTCGGCTCAATTACTATTTCCCTTTCCCAAGACAGACATCCAATACTTCAGCCTCTCTGCAGTTGTGCGAGTTGAGAGCACACCCATGGATCACAGATGAAATGAAATAAAATAATCTCTTCCCACCTTCTTCTTACTCCTCTTCCCTTCTCAGCTGTGCAAGGTCACAAGCTGTGACTATGTCTCATCCCACCTCTCTTGTCCAGAGGCATCAGGCCCAAGAGCCATCTGAGCACAGCTTGCCAGATTGGTCCAAGATGCATTTTTATTGTAAGCAGGTCACAAGGCTGTCCCAGAAAGTCTAAACCATATGGTATTCACACGGGGTGGCCACAGTGCCAGCACCTGCACAATGGCCGAGTTAATACTGAACTCTTCACAGGTCCCACTAACAAGGCCTTGCTGGTGACAACAAAGTCCCTGCAGCAAGAGAAGCTGAGTGACAGCATTAGATCCACTGCCTTCCTACTCATGTCTCAGGTGTTAGGAGAAGAAATACTTCCCACTGAACTGGAATCTTTCCCATCTGAACTAATACAGGACATAACTATGCATAAACTAAAACAAATGTAAGTGTCAGACCCTGCAACAACAATTTCTTCCTCCACTCCACTGATTTTTGGGGCACCCTCTCTAAACATTCTGCTTTTCAGAGACACAATCCTCAGGAGCTTTTAGAACTCTGGCCTCTCTAAAGGCTTTCACAAGCTATAAAGTAGGAATCCTGCTCCAAGATGCTCATCTCCAAAAGTCATCGTTTTCAGAAATCCTACACTGATGGACTGACTGACAGTCTGGTAGAAAAAAAAAAAGACCCTAAAACCTGTGGCACAAAAATATGCAAAGAGAGACTCTCCATCTGAAAGGAATGGAAGGAGAAGCAAAGTAGAACAGAATAGAGTAAAACACAACACAATATATTCTACATAAAACATCACACCTCCACTTATATCTATGTAATATAAAATATTGTTCTTTCTCTTAAACAGAAGCTCTTCCCATGTGTGCACCATGGCCACATGTCCCCTCATCCCTGCTTCCATAGGAGGACTAGACAGTCACAGAGACACACATTAGGGAAGTAAGGAGCAAAGTACTGATACATCAGGCCAGCAGCTGGATCCACTGCTGTGCTTTTACAAGTACTGCAGCCCACCTACAGCACCTATGCACACAGTTCCCACCCTCCACTACCCCTCAGCCTCCCAGAGGGTACTAGAAGAAGCTTAGGTAAGGTCTGGATGGCAAACTCAGATTTTGACCTCTCACACATAGGGTTGCTGGGATGCTCCGGCTCTTTAGGCTGCAAGCAGAACACAGAAGACGTATCAGTGTGTGACAGGGACCTTGGTTTTTGTTCCCTGTGTGTTAAGGAGATTTGCAAAAATTGTGAAGTAGGAGGCTGAGGGAAGCGAAAACACTGGTAGAGCAATTTCCTGGGAAACGGTTGCAAAAACTCCCCTCTCACCTGATCAAAAGTTTAACTTCTTCTTACTTCTCCTTTATCAGTCTTTCAATTTTTTTCTGTAAAAGAAACAATTGCAAACTTTTCCCATCCTTTTTCCTTCCCTTATGATTGAAGAGATCCAGTTTCTTCTCTGCCTCCAGCCTCTGTCTCTGTTACTGGATGTGATTTCCAGTAAAACGAATTCCTCAGGTTCCCAATGACCTCCCTGCAGCTGGCCAGGGCTCAGTGGGGAGGAGGAAGCCCAGGCAGGCAGCTCTGCAGTGGGGAAGAGGCAGCTGAGCAACAGGAGGGAGGAGACAGGACCAAAATACCACCAGCAGCTGTGAAGCACAAACTGGTTATTAGAGGGTTGCAGCTGCTCCTCTTTGATGAAGAGAAGGGCCAGTGCCAGACAGAAAAGCATGGCAAGAGGGGGGATTAAAGTCTAAAAGAACCCATCCTGCAGGGACAGGGGTGAGGGAAGCACCACATCCTTGCTTTCCATGCTGCACCTCTCCTGTTGGGCTGTGCTGTGCATTTCACTCACTGTCCAGCCTGAGTTAACACACAGCTCTCCAGTGAGGCCAGACTTTTTCCCCCTCTTACTTTCCACAGTCTCAGCCAGGACTAGATGTTGATGCTATGCCAGGGGACCAACCTGCTGGTCACAAACCCTCATGAGCTCCACTGCAAAGGCACAAGGTCTAAACACACCTTCTTCTCTTACTACTATTGTGGGAACAGGAGGGAATTTCAATGCTACCAGACTATAAAAGACCCATACCTCTCTTTTCCTCTTGTCCTCATTTTCCTTAGGTGGAGGTATTATGAATTGAGCTGGACGAGCCATGCTCCTGCCCCATCCACTCCTCCAAGAGGACCAAGGACCTCAGCAGCATAAGCAGCAATTTGAAGTCCCAGGGCAAACTAGAACTCTCCTCCTCTACCACAGGGAGTGGTGTGAGCTGCTTTTAATTGGTTTGGAGGCCTGGGAGCTTCCTATTCACAGGTGTGCTGAGTTTGTGGACTACCGAGGCAGGTCACATCCCACATTCCCAGACTCCAGTGCGTGGTCCAGAGCTGGCAAAGACAGATGGTGAAGAGCTGCAGCAGAGCAGCCTTTGGGGACCACTTTGCTCTCTGCAGGATGTCGAGGTAGAGAAAAGTACCCTGAAGCTGGAGGTGAGACAGGGTGCTAACTCGGTAGCCATGAAGAAGAGTGCCTCGACCAGAGAGTAAATGTGTAATGCCTTTTGGAGATGTCTCCTCGTCTTACCCCTCTGAGGAACAGTGGTGCTGTCACCAGGTCCTCTCAGGGTACAGCCGCTGAGAGGCTGACCTTTTGCAGCACAAATAAGACTAAGATTGTCAATTACCACTGGCAGCTATAAGGCTCGGAAAGCCCAGAACTCCTAAGACTCTTTAGCATTGAAATGGGTGCCCTATTAATTTTTTGGCCATTTTATTTTTGGGCTCTGCATTATTGATGTAGTGGGGAGGGACTTGATTTCCCTGAAATCCTGTTTCCCATTGCTCAGTGTTCTCCTGTCCCTTGCCACAGGTGTTCCCTATGGAAATGTGCTTGAATTCACAGTACTGCAACAGGATGCAGCATAGAAACTGCAGCCTGAGGTAAATGCATGGCACTGAGGTTAATGAGCTGAGGGATATCGTACTGTGCAGGGAGAGCAGAGGTAGCTCTAATGGAGATAACACGGTGAGCAGAGGCAGCCTGCAGCTACTGTTGGCCGCTTTCCCCTAAATCCTTGTAACTCACATTTGGCTGCTTCTGACTTACCCTGTTTAGAGCTAATTTCATTCTAACTGCAGAAGTAACTCTGCAGATGTACCTGTGAATATTAAGGATTTTAAATTTACACCATGCCTTGGCAACATATAGCTGTGAGACATCCTCTAGACTGAGACGGATTTGAAACGTGTGCTGAAGGGACAGCAGAGAAGACATCGCTGGTGAAACCCTTGGCAGACAGGTTATTTTCCAACCATCTATTCCCTGCGAATGATCTGCAGATACCATGGGCCAGCAGTGAAAAAGCACAGGAAGCTGAATTCTTTGTGCTTTGAATCCCTTTCCACATTATGCTGTGGTACCCAGAAACTCAGCTGGAGGCAGAGGGAAGTGGATCACCCAGAAATCCGGAGCTGCACTAACAGCAGAATAAAGACAAACAAGTACTGCAGAGCTGGTACAAACTCACAGGTCTCAAGATGTGAGCTAGAGGTGTAACCAGCCAGGGACAGATGGCTGTCCCAGGGCCACATAATCCTTTACTGGTCTCTGGCATGTTTTGCTCCTCCCAGGAGCAGCCAGCAATTGCTGCATCTAAAGGCATTTGTGGACTAGATGTCTTGTGGGTCTGAACCTGGATGGTGATTCCTATCTGTTGCTGCAGATCTCATGTTCCTTCATCTACAGCACCCTATGATGGCTTCTCAAGGAGGGATGACTTTCTCCTCACCCTACTTCTCCCCTCTCCAGCCAGATCTAACAGCTCAAATGTTTTCTGTACCCTGAAGCAGGGAGTTTAATCTACCTGCTGACATTTGTACTGTGATTAATTCTAATGAATCTAGCTATTTTTGCTGTCCATACCTATTTAGTCTTTCTCTGAATCTTGATGTATTTTTGCCTTTGGGAATTTCTGGGCCATATCCATTGCATGTTGTAGGGGGAAATTAATTAAAGAAAAATAGATTTCCACAGCTTAAAATTTCCTTTCACTTGTTCCTCTGTCCTGATGTGATGAGAGACCCATTTATCATTTCCTATACTCCCAGCCTGTCTTGTGATTGATTTCCTAGGCTTTCAAAGTGGCAAATTCCCTCATATAAAAACTATCCTCTGACTTGCCTGCAGGCAAGTATGGTTTGGAACTCCAGTTTTGCTTTGTTTCCCATTTTTTCTTAATGGCACTGCTTAAAAATTCTGCCACTCTGCCCCAGTCACAAGACATGTAAGGTCTCACCTGTTGCAAAATCTGTTAAATGCATGGAGGGATTTTGTGTACAGCATTACAAAAATAAAAAAGAGATTAAGGTCATAAAGGCTCAGGTTGGTGTGGGAAGCAAGTAAAAGGAGGCCAGTAGAAAAGGGGTGGGAGGAAGAGATGCTGTGTTCAAATAGCTACTCCTGCAGCCATCAGCATCTTTGCACTGCTCCTCTTGTGTGTGCTTACCCTACAAAATGTTGCACCCCAGGTCTGGTTCCCTGGTCCTGAGAAGGCAGACAGGAGGAAGCTTGGAGGAGGAAGGCTGGAGGAAGGCTGCGGTGCAGTGCAACCTAAAGGCAATCTCCACGTTGGGATGAGGTGTCCCTCAGAGCCCAAAATTCATCTGTCTGAGGAGCACAGCCCAGGCAGGTGATGGGAGCAGGTGACAACACAGGGGTGCTCACAGGAGGTGGCTGCTCTCCAGGCAAACAGGATTGCAGAGTTGCAATGAGATAACAGAAAGGAGTCCCTGTTTTTGGCATCCTCTGTCCTTCCTTCCCTGCAGAGGCCAAGCATGGTTTAGTTGTCTTTGGGGTCTCCTTTCTTTTATTCATGACCGCCTTCAGCCCTTCCAGGCTTCAATCTCCAAAGCTGTCCAAACACAGCAGTAGCAGCATTGCCTGATGCCTGTCACCCTGACTGCCATGGCACCTGGGGCAGAGGTTTTCTCTTGCCTCCTTGGGGATGTGCCACTTACTCATGTTTTCTACAGCAGACAGTTTTCCTCTCACAAACCCATATATTGAATTTTATTGAAGTCAATAAGGCCCATTGCTGTGCTGCCTTCTTGTGAGCATGCATGGACAACAGATCTGATTCCAGATGCAGCCAAGTCATGCTGAGTTGAGGGAGAAAAAGGTGGCTTATAAATAAATACATAGTATTTCTATATAAATATATATATATTTAAATAAATATGTATGGAAGTACAGACGGATAGGCAAATAGCTCTGCAAATACTACCAGAAAAATATCACTGGAACAAAGTGCTATCAAACCTTCATTTCTTTCTCATGCAGATTTTCCCATCTCAAGGCAAATACATAGAGAAGAAGTCAGCTTCTGGCTTACAGGTGAACACGCTGCTCAGGAGACTGTTATTCCACCCTCAATATAATTAGTCAGTGTGTTTATGCAGTTAAACTATTAAGATAATTTTACTCCTCAAAGTCTCAAAGCTTTTATAATTAGCTGCTGGCAACTTTAGGATTGGAGCTATTAGCTGATTTGGAGGTTCATTCCTGTATAATTGCCTATCCTGGTTGTTGGCTGTGTTTGACTGGTTTGGGAGTGTATGGGATTGAATCCAAGGGAGGAGACTTCTATCTGAGGTCTCCACCCCTCCAAGTTATCTCAAACTGAGACTCTGTGGCAAAACACCATGACTGGAAGCAACACATGCAGTTCAAACACACCTGGATACCAAAGCTCTCAGGTCACTTCTGTTCTACACTCATGTTAGATCTCCCTAGACTATGGCAGATCTGACATTCATCTCTGGAGTCAAATTTTGGGGTCCAACCAATTCAGCATTTAGGCTGTGCCACTGAACGCTTTGAAAGCTCTGGCATCCAAGACCTGGTTCCAGATAGGAGTGTGTGCAACCAAAGCTTGGCTGGTGGAAACAAAAAGGAAGATGATCATGGATTTGCCCCATTGAGCAGCACCTTCCTTCAGCTGCTGTCCAGGAAAGTCATTTCAGAGGAGTGGGCAGCCAGCCAGGGCACATGTGTGCAGGGCTGAGCAGCCTTTGATCAGCTCAGCTTGTTAATCTGCCCACACGTGCCATGTGTCTCCTCCCCAGGAGCTCCCAGCTGCTTTGGTGCCTGGCAAACCTCCCAGGTCCACCCTTCCCTCCCTCCTCCTCTCTAAACACCTGCTTTCTGTGGCAAGGGAGAGAGTCAACACCTGCCTCTTCCCTTCCCTGCCAACCCAATCATTGTGCAGTGTTAAGTCCTTCTTTCCGGACATAGATCCTCAGTGGAAAGCAAGAGACAAAAGGGAGCTGCCCAGAGCATGTGCTGTGCGTCAGGCCCCAACATCTTCCCTCCCATTTCCATGCTCCCCATGCTGCTGGGTCTTTGGCAGCCCTTCTACCAAGACCCTAAAGTCATTCCTAACTGTGTCCCTCATGCCCCACACGGGCCTTTTGGGTAAACAAATTCCACCCAAAATCTCCCCCAAATGCCAGCCCTCCCTCTGCTGCTTGCAGCAGCTGAGCTGGCAGCAGCATTCCCTGCCTGTGCCCCCCAGCTGACCCCAGGTCCCCTCCTCTGGCCTGTGCAGCTGTGTCCCTGGGGACAATGGCAGCAGCTGGGGCAGGGAGTGGGGATCTTTCAATGTGCTAATTTATGATGGGCTGTCATGGGAAGGAGCCAAAAATACTGAGCCTCATCCTGCTTGCCTGCCTCCAGACTCTCAGCTACCCTCCCTGGCAGGAATGGGCATCTTCAGGAGCAGTTCAAACCTCCTGAGGGCTGAGCCAGATCTGAATGGTGCTTCTTCCCTGCTGTTGACTTGAAAAATCAAATCTAGGCTGATTCTAATTCTCGTGGGTGAGCATCTTAATCAGGATGCTCTGGTACAACCATGTTTGCTGGTGAGGCAAAAAAGCCCACCCGCCAGACCCCGTCCTTGCCCCCAGCCTTGCACACGAGTGGCTGCTGCAGTAAAGCATGTGATTGTTCCTAATCGGATGTGGCCAAACCGGTCCTGGCAAGAACAATCCCTCATCAGGACTGTTCCTGATGACCTTGGACAGAAGCTGCTGTCCTTACCAACCCTCCCCAGCAGCACCAATGGAGCCCCACTCCCCAGAAATCCCAAGGACCTTGCTCAAACCTTTCCTTCAACACACAGGACCTGATGCTGGGCAACACCTCACAGCCAAACTGGAGTCCCAGAACAAGACTAAACCATCACATCCAGGGAGAGGTCAAAAGCGGGGAGTCAGAAAGCACTCCCGGCTGTGCCTGCCCACACCCACCTGCGTACCCCGGTACACTACTCACACAGTCCACATGAGGTTATGATTCTTCTGGGAGCTCTTCTGTATATTTGAGGATTTTTCTCTGCTTGTGGGGACAGAAGTAGTGTGTGCTTGGGACAGCTCCATGACTGTTTCCTCATCTGATGACACATCGCTGCCATATGGTCCTCATTCAGTTCCATCAGGTGGTGGCCCCCATTCAGTCAAGCAAAGCAGGGGATTGTACCAACAGCCAGCAGTCAGAAATTGTACTTCCTTCCCTCTGTATTTACTCTACATAAACAAAATGCAAATATGTGTTCAAAAAAACCAAACTGCAGGGAGCTGGCAGGGGACCAGGTGTCATCTCTGTGTCACTGTGTCGGCTCTTACAGGGCCCAGAGCAGCATCACCAAGACAACGACCATTCAAAGGAGGAGCAGTCTGTTCCGCTGGAAAACAGAACAGCAGCATCAGCCTGACCATGAGCCTCCAAGGTCTGCTTGGCTCTAGATAAGCATCTGCTTCCCACACAGCACTTATCTCCTTTTCCAAGGCACTCATCACTGAAGCTAAGAGGCTTCATGACTGATTTAACTTTTCCGACAAACTAGCTGGGAGGTGAATATTATTTCATCTAAGAGATAAGGGCACATTGACTAAACTAACATAGAAAGCCTGTTATAAAAGAAGGAAGAGAATTTAAACTTACAGAGCCCTGGTATTGCTCATTAGTCACAGACAGAGGTTTTACTCCACATCGGAGTGCACCTGCAAGACAAGTTTCTCACCAAGGTGCCTGTTAGGAGACATGAGAAGATGAAAGTTGCTACCTGGTAGTAGCCTAATGTTTGCAATCCTGGGTTAAAAATAGGTTTTATTTGGAAAAAACCCCAGGAGGCTGAGAGAGCAGAGGGGGGATAAAAGGCAGTTGTATCCTTTGGAGAGAGAAGTCTCTGTTCCTTATGCCTGTAGAATTTGGTGCAGGGGACAAAGGCAATGTATTTAGTCCACCTTGCTTTGTCTGTAGACCTGTCTCCCTGCATACCTGGCGGTGTGAAAGCTGAAAGAGAGCTGAGGCTTGGTTTTTCCCTGCTGAATACCTGCTGGTGCCTCACAAGCATCCCTGTGGTGAGCTCAGCCTGGTTTTCTGTCCCAGCAGATGCAAGGATCTCACACTGACTCCCAGCAGCTTCCTTTTCCAGCTGATGCCGGGGTCCCTCAGCACCCTGACTGCTGACACCACACCAGACACCTCTGCTTGGCATTTTCTGGCTCCAGGGAGCAAGGTGAAGGTCAGAAAATAAATGCAATGTATCTTCTGGCCAGAGGGGAGGAATTCCTGAAGCGAAGGCACACACCATTCAGCTTCTCACTCGAGCAGTATCTTGCTGTGGTCACGATGGAGATAACAACGTGGCAGGAAACACTACACTGGAAACGAGATATGTATGAGAGGTTTGAGGTGGGGAGAGGAAGAAGCAGTGTAAGTGGAAGGAGAAAATGTTATGGTGAGCCAAATGAGACTGCAGGGAGGGGTCTCCTTAATGTACCAGTGTGAGAAATGCTCACATCTACCAATAAAATTTACAGGGGACAAAGTCGTTGAAGCAAACCTAAACTTTTACTTAACAAATTCAGCTGAATCGGGTGTGTCCCTCTGGCCTAGGAGACAGACCCAGAACAAAAAGAAACAGAACTTCTTGTACCCTCTCCCGGCCGAAAGGTCTCTGCCCCCCGTTCCTGTTGGCTGGGAATTGGGGACTCACAGTCTGGCCTGGTTCACTTACATGCCCAATATCCCCCACAGCCCTGCCAAGGAGTGAAAAACCCATTGGAAACTTAACTACCCCTCTACCCCTATTCTCTTCTTTATCAATACAGTTCCTTCAGCTTCAGCAAATCTCTAATTCTAACACCAGAGATCCAGCTAAGCACAGCCTTCACTTTGTTCTTCGAAGAGTGATAAAGACACTGGTTCACTCATCCCATGGCTGAAAGGCCTTTGGGAATGAATCCTTCTGTTGCCCTGTCCTGGAGCCAGCCTTGGTCCTGCAGGGAAGGTTTACCATCCAAAAACAGCTGTGCAAGAGTGAGAGAAAAAATTGAATCTGCTATGTACTTTTTGGTGTACCATCAGTTGAAGACCAAATCTTAAAGCCACCAATTTTCCTGAAGCCTGACTACACTCTGGAAAACTCAAGCACCACCAGTGTGGCATGTTTGAGCATCTGACTGCATTTTGAATTTCTCTTACCCAAAAGAAGCCCACAAATGTTCCTTGGAGCCTTATTTTCAAGGGCAGTCACATAACACTTTCTTTTTTCTTTTAGTTAAGCAAGACTGGCAGTTGGAAATGCTCACATTTCAGTGAGCATTAAAAAGTATTGATAAGAAAAGTCCTGAAATGAATTCAGCTGGTACAGACTGCAGCATGTCCTGTGCTTAGACACAGTTTAGGAATAGAAATTTTTATAAATAACTATGCTGCTGGAATCCCAAATGTTTGCCCAATTCAGATAATAGTTTCTCTTTGTTTACTTAAGATTAGGCCCTATCATCCCAGGCTTCAGGTTGTTTAACTGGGAAATAGTACCTTTTTGCCATTTTTTTAAGACTTTCTGTACGTGGACTCAGGAGTGTTCGGGGCTGACGTTTTGGAGATGTCCATCTCACCATCCCTTTCTCTTCCACAGCCCTGTGTCGTACTGAGCCATTTTCCTAAGTGATGTATTGTGGGAACTTGAGAAAATGCCCTCAGCACAGTCTGCAAACTTGCTATTCTCACTCACTGGAGGTGAAGCAGTTCCTCCCCTAAGAGAAACATAGACATCTTTTTGGGTCAAAACCACACTAAACATGTGCCTTCTGGGGAATGTCCTTGACATCTGTTTTTAAACGTGCGTTAATGAACAAACCAATGCCTCCAAGCAAAGTCACAGCTCCCAGAAGAACATCTTAATCATTAACCATTAACTATGCAATTTCCCTGCAATTCAGAGAGCAGAGGTTTAGATGGAGTTATTGTTAAAGGCCATCAAGATACATCACAGCTCCAGAGTGTCCGGGAGAGCGGTGAGCAGGGACCATTCAC
The DNA here is from genome assembly GCA_026770055.1 of Myrmophylax atrothorax. Taxonomy (NCBI): domain Eukaryota; kingdom Metazoa; phylum Chordata; class Aves; order Passeriformes; family Thamnophilidae; genus Myrmophylax; species Myrmophylax atrothorax. Next base: position 18,087,526 of record JAOXXN010000065.1, read on the forward strand.
ATCCCATGGTGTATTTCTTCCATTGCCTGAAGATGTTTCCCCCAACAGCTACTACTCTGCAGCAAGGACAGACTGAACTCTGACTATACATCCCATGAGGACTTTAGTTTGGTCTCTTTGCAACCTAAAAAGAAGTGTCTCACCTGGATTCCTCTTATGATCCCATTTTAATCAAAAGCATCCAGAGACTGCTGACCTCGGAAGGCAGAGCTTGCTTTGATTTTCTTAAGGCTGAGGACAGGGGAACCAGTGAGAGCTGGAAGCAAGAGGTCAGGCTGATGGTTTGCCTTGCAAGGACACTGCCCCAGGGGCTGGTCATCTCCCACTGTCAGCCCAGCCTCTTTATCAGCTGCCCCACAAACACTCTGACCCCAGTCAGGCATGCTACCTCCACAAACAGAATATTTGCTTTCAAATACTGAAGGCAAAATCGGTTGCTGAGAAGGTCATCCAGGTATATAATGGCCTGGAAAGAGAGGGTTTTTTAATGTCTATGTATGTGTGTACACAGGACACATCCAGCCAGCTCTGCAAACAAACTGGTGCCATCAACAGAAAGTTCCCAGGGTTTTCAGCAGCAGAAGGGGGAAACTGGTATCCAAGAAACCCCCAAAACCTAAAACCAAACCCCCCCAAACCCCAAACCAAACTTAACCAAAAAAACCCAAACAAGTGTCACCCCC
>JAOXXN010000065.1:18102338-18117571 GCA_026770055.1 Myrmophylax atrothorax
ACAGTTTCTAAGTACAGTGAGAGCTTGTGTTCTCAGAAAATCAGGAAGAATGATCTGCTTATCAAAATTGCAACAGGTCACCTTTCTTCCCCATAAAGTATTGCATAACTTACTTCTCCATTGTTCCAAAAAGCCATTTGGGTTCTTTATTAAATGGCATTTTCATGCCATGAAATCTAGCCATCTTCTCAGCTATTTCAGCAGATATGTCAGGTAAGCTGAGTTCTTCAGTGCTCAGTTTCCTGCTCTGTAATAAAACACAGTATTCTTGAGTACAGTTAACTGATTAATTACAGAAGTGTGATTAATTACAAAGACTAGCATTAGTCTCCATGTAATATCGTGTGAAATGCTAGCACAGTACCCAAGCAATCCACTTTTTTAATCCTAGATGAACTTACAAAATTGCTGCCTTGGGAAAAGCTGATTTAGCCAGCCTAGCTTACTTATGACTTAATCAATTCTCATCTAGATCAAGACCTGGGAAGTATCATACCTCACACTAAGAATATCTTCAAAGCAGAATGAGTATAAATATTTAAGAACATCAAAAGCATCTGCTCTTGTTGCTGTTAGAGGGAAGTGTGACTCCACAGCTTCCCATGCTATGTTTGGTATCTAACAGGCTTTTTATCTTCATTTATTAGCCTCTGCTACAGCTGAAGAGTTTACAGATATCTCTCCCTGGCAAGAGCTGTAATGGGCTCTCCAACACCCACTGTAACTGTATCAAATTACAGCCAGCAATTACTGCAAGCTGCCAAGTATTCCATTCCCACATCCCTGCTCTTCTGGGCAGTCCAGAGACCTTCTTGTCATGACTAATTAAAACAGCTACCAGCAGCCCACTAACTAATTATGAATAGGACTTACGGGAATGAATTCTTCCAGTCGCCCCTGGGGAAAGATCCCATAGAGCTTTGGGCCAAGCGCTCTCTCTGCAAGAATGGCAAACATAACACTTTCCAGAACCATGGCTTCTGCCCCCTACCAAAGAAATTAAAGCATTAGTTGGTGCTTGCATGGAAATTAACTGGAGTGTACACAATGGCTAAACTGCTACAAAGTGAGAAATTTTAGGGCTAGCTTTAAAAAGAAGACAACATTTTACTAACCAAGGTTTCTTGACTATCACTTTTAGTCAGCATAGGAGCAATACAAGTACTTTGCTTTCAAGTTTAAAGCTGGGGAGGAAAATCCGTATTACCTAACAGATACTGTTGGTGGGTCAATTAAAAGGAAAACCGCATAACACCCTCTACTCCCTAACCCATGGGAAGCCTGCAAATTCATTTCCTGAAGGACTTCAGCTTAATGAACTACAGCACAGGAGCTAGAAATATTATCCTATATTAACTGTTCTAACACACTTCAGATCACTGCCTCACAAAAGGACATTTTAACTACACAAGTGAACAAAGTGAATAACTGAACTAAATTTTTAATTTCTGAAGAATTACTTAGGATTCCATTAAGCATATTTTAGGTATTTCCTTTTTGTTTTTTCTTAAGAGAGAATAAATTAAACTCCTGCTAAGGACCTCATGTATATGAATAAACACCTTTCCTTTTCTACTGCAAACATACCTCATGTTCCAGTAAGTTTTTTCTAAGGTTTTCCTTACATCAATAAACTTGGTCCATAACAATCACAAGCAGACAGCTTTTTAATATGAATGCTTAAAAATTAATAGAAATAGGAAATGTCTCAAAATACAGTTTAAATCACTGAAGTGCAGCTTTCTTGATAGGCAAGCTTATCTGTAAGTAAACAAAGAACCCACATCACAGGTCACTACTTCTACCAATTATGTTAACCAGAATCCAGCTGTACTCAAATCCCAGAGATCTGCCAAGCCTCTGCTTCCTGAGCAACTCATCTCAGAGGGCTGACCCACGACACTTAAAGGTATAAGAATTAAGAGCACAAAATTAAGAAAGCTCTCAGGTATTTCTGACTACAGAGCCTTTTGCATTATTGTAGTCAATGCAGTATCACAGGAAATAACTCTATACAAGATCCACCCTTGAGTACACTCCAGGCAATACTGTTGATACATTTTTATTATTGTCCTACACCTTATTATTCTGACATCTTCAGGAAACTCTAGCATTTCATATTGAAGTGTAGTAAGACTCAGGTAACTATGTTCTGACCATGAGAGTTTAAAACAATTTGCATATGAATGTATTGCATCTGTTCTACACTATTTTTTCATCTCAACTCTTCCAAGCACCAAATGCATTATCCACTAATACACCAAAAATATGTTTTTAGTCATTTCACATGCCCCAACACCACAGGTCTGAACTTTTCTGTTCAATTCTGAAAGCTGATGCCAAACACCAAAAAGCAAATTAGATGCAAGTTACTGAATGCCTACTCCATTATTAACCACCACTGACTTTGTCTGTGCCTGGTACAATGCTAGGGTGTTTTAAAAGTCTATTCCCATTAAGGTGTCAGTTCCTTGTTTTCACATCTTGCTAAAAACCCAACTCATGGTTCTTGGATAACAGCAAGTACAAAAAAGTGTTATTCATTAAGATGTCCCTTCATGCATCAGAAGCGACAACCAGAAATACTGAAAGAGCCACTCCAAGATTAAAAAGTACAGGCAAATATCTATAAGCAGCAGTGTAAGAATAGTCAAGTTTGAATGCCTGATACCTTGGGCTTAAACAAACATGAAAAAACACAACAAAAAAAAGTGCAGAGCAGCAGAGCTTCTTCTACTGTAACAGAAGTGTCACTTGAGACAAGCCCAGTTAGAGCCGTGGAGCAAGGCCATTATGTGATCTCGGGCACAAAGGCTTCTGCTTCATAACACCTGATGGACATTTTACCAAGTCTCCACTCCACACACTACTGTCAGTTATAGGTGTGGAAATAAACTCCTGAAGGACACAGAAAATTCTATAGCATATTTCATATTGACACTAAACAAATGTAGATATCCGACTCCCTAGATAAGTGTTCACCTGGTGACTTTTTAAAGGATCAAGCACTGCAGCCAAGTAAATGTCTTCAGACACTTTGAAATACCAAGTTACGCTGCCAAGACAACAACCTGTTGTTTTAAGCTCCAAAGTTCTCAACTCTGACCAGTTTCAAAGAGATGCATCCATAAGCACTTGTATTTAAAACAAGCTTTTGGAGAAGATTTGACCACTCACGTTTTTAAAGGAATACTTAGAGATGAATGTTCCATTTCAAACCTAAGAAACGTAAACATTCCTTACAAGACTTCTCTAGTAGGCAACTCTCATTCAGGCAAGGATAGATCCAAAGTCTTTTTACACTTCAGTTGGAACTGAAGCTTCTGCTTTATTCCTGCTTCAACAAGAAGTTTACTATAAAATACACAAAATAACCATATTCTCAGGAAAATTATCCCTTACTACGGCAAAACCAAGGTAAAACTTGGATAATCCCTACTAAAAGACCTTATGAGCTGATGATGAGCCAATGCCTGCTCTCAGTTGTCACACATCAGGCAGCTCAGAATACCTACAATGCTTTTGCTAGTGAACCCAGAGGATTTTATTCTCTCCAAAGGATGTTGTCTCTAACCAAAACTACCTACAATTTTTACCTAGGCACAAGAAAAATTAAGAAACCCATCCTGACAGTAATTCTGGAGAACAGTGATTCAACAGTGAAGTTTCAGCACTATGAGATTGACAGCAGGAAAAAAAATAACCTACCAGCATAGAACCACTATTTTCAGGCAACAAATTAAGAGTTCTAAAGTTCAAAACCTTGTTTTCTGTACTGCAAACTTTCTATAAGCTTCTGGTACCAGCGTGGGACTTCTCTGGGTTTTTGTTTTCTTTTACAGAACTTCAAAAACTCTTTTTTTTAAACACAATTGGGGTGAAGGAGAAATCAAGCCACTTCCATTTTTTCATCGCTGAGGAAAACTGAGGTATCAAACCAGTACATTTTTCAGTTCAGTCTTAGTTCAACTGACTGAAGCTGTTCCAGTAAACTAAACTGAAAGTTCAACAACACTTCAAAAGCAGTCATTCAACAACAAAAAATTTAAAACCAGTTTCAACTCACTAGAAAGAAACAAAACAACCAAATGCTTAAACTGTTTCAGATGGCATTCCCATAAGCCACAAAGTAATACAAGGGGAGAAAAGCAGCACTTATCAATTGAGCAAAATGTACTTTTCCCTGGTCACTGCCAAAATGGTTACAGAACTGAAACCCAACAGCACATACCAAGCAAGGCACCTGGCTGACATGCTGCATTCCTTCCTGAAAAAATACTGCCAGAGCTGAAACGTAAATTACCAAATCCTATTCAGAGGACTTGAAGGAAAGTTACACTCAGCTAAACATTGCGCTGCGTGAGCAGAAGTGGTTCCAAATGCAAGAACTTTAAAGTTTGCAGAACACAGATGATCCAAGCACAGTGCTAATCAGAAACACTTTGTGTCCAAGAGCAAGTTCTCTCCAGCTCTGTACACTTTGCTCAGAGGAGTTCACTGATACATTAAAAAACAGGGATTAGGTCAAGCAGAGTAGACAGTACTGACCTTCCTCTACTACAGAAGGAAGAGTCCAGCACTAGAAACAGCACTACTGATGCCAAGGTTTAAAATGGTAAGAAGCCACTTAGGGCAGGACTGGGGGCTGTTTTGTCATCATGTGGAATGCTTAAATCTTTCCAAATGATGTCCAGACACGCACATTATTACACTACTTCTTTTCTCCATTACTTTTTACAGTTTCTAGTAACAGTCCAGGAACTTTATAGTTTCTACAACCAGGCAGAATAACTACTGGTTTAAAACAAGTAGGTTCACCACATTTCTCTATAAAAGTCTGTAAAATAAGCAATTTCATTACTCACTTGTAAGTCATTTTCCTTCTGAGACTGTACAGACTCTCCCTTATTACAGGACCTCTATGAATGAGAAAAAGCAAACACAATGAGAAGATGAAATTTTACATTATTAACCTGCAACCACCAGAACAAAGGGAATAGAAGTGCCAGCTACAATTAACTAGAAGTCTCAACACTGTCTTGGATCTGGGACAGCTACAGCACTAGTATCCATCTGATCTTTGACCACCACTCTATTTCAACAATTCCAAAACCTTTCAAAAGGATGTGCCACTGAGACCTGGCCACTTATGAATATCTGATTTTCAGGTATGTTTTTATTGCTTCTCAGTCTATTAAAATAACATTTCAATGTACAATAAGCTCAGAGGAATGTTTTTAACTAAGAGAAAATTAAGTCCCTCTGCATGACATCTGGGATGATATTCCTGCAACCAAAGCACTTGAGACACATTACAGAGATTACATAAAAGCCTTAGGACTACTGGAAAAGGCATGTTACAAAGATTACAAAGCACTTGCTTTTTCCTATTGCCTTATTTTCCAAATTTCTTGTGACTATAATTTCTTTATTTAGAACACACTGTCTAGGCTACATGTCCAATGTACCACTGGCCATGCAAATGTAAGGTTTTTCTTCAAATGACTTGCCCATGTAAGCTAAAGGTGTCTCAGTAAGAACTGCAGCATACTAGCAAAACTTTAACAAATTCCATGCATAATGTATTGTGCTAGAATGGTTAATGGCCATTATAAAGCAGTTTCAGAGTACTACACCATACCCTCAGCAACTGAAACCTCAATGGCACATGCTTTTAATAGAGCTGCATATTTAAAATTCAAGATGTATTAAAAACCTTGTCCTTTAAAGGGTTTGAAGGTAAGGAGGAGAGAAAGCAAATGTCTGCTTACAATTAGTGACAGTTTGTGGCTGCTGCCTACATTGCAATTCCATCACTGATGTTTAAACCAGACTAGCTTTAGAGGCCCATAAAGGCAGCCTGCATCTCCACCTTCTAAACACAAACATATCATTCACAGAACCATGTGCATACCTTTCTGTTCCAAAGCTCTAACATGTCCAAAACAAGGGTGGAAATATGAACTTAATGGAATACAGTTAAGCAACACCAGCTGCCTTAAGTACAATACAACAAGCTAATGATTTACACAAGCTGTGCAGTTACAGTATTTCAGAAGCTATAGAAGAAGGATAGTTAACATCAATCAATGGTATTTCAGCAAGTGCTTCCCATAACACTAACATAATAAGATTAAAACAAAACAATATGGAAACTACTATTACTTTATATTCCTTTCTAGAAAATTAACTAAGTCCAAACATACTCACTACAGCTACATGTACTCAATAGCATTAAAGTCATTTACAGAGGGCTTCTCTGAACAAGCGTGTCCTACATCAATACCACTCACAGATTTTTCTTGAGCAGTCAAAGTTACTCACCATCCAGGAGTCTTTCCTGATAAATGGTGCTCTCAGAATGGTTCAGTTCATCAGAAGGTAAGCAGATTAGACTTTTCCCTAGAACCCGAACTGGCATCTGCTTTCCAGAAGTCATACTGCATAAAGAGCTAGCCAGTTCCAAGAGTCCACCTCAAATTAGTGTTGGAGAGAGCCTGATGGCATCTACTGTGCCATTAGAGACAGTCAGGGCCATGCACTGCAGAGTCAAAGGGGAGACTTCTGCAGCATCCCTTCCTCTTTTCTGTTCCCTTGGCATGGAGTGTTAGTGTTCAGAAGAGAATGAATATGAATTTTTAAGTAACTTGCAAATATCAGTAAGAGCTTGGAGAGGATCAGTCTTCACATGTGGCCATGGACTCAGCCTAGAATTAGGAAAGTCTCCAGTATATGTGGTCATGGAGAGTGAAGTAAGCAGGATGCAATTTTAGGTAATAGAAGTTTGGTTAAACTCTAAGAGTTTAACAGGTCTTAAAAGTAGTAGAACTTGATTGTTTCCTGATTGCACAATCGCCTATGAGAACAGTGGTTCAAAGTGAAACATCTTATATGATGGGGTATTGGATCAACCTATTTATCTCACTTGTTCTTGCCTAAATCTATTAATAAACTTCAGTTTTTCCAGACACTAAAAATGGACACGTGTTCTACAGCTTTAAGTTTTCTTTAAATATTTGTTCAGTGCTTGTTTTATTGCAGGAAGGTTTATTCTCAAAGCAGACTGAGAAAGCTCACTATGCTTTTGGTAAGGGATGACAACTATATGCAACAGCAGTTTTAAGAGTCTCATTTGTGATCATGTAAATTGATTTTAATGCAGGATACAAGAACAATATTCTAGAATGGGAGACAGTGTACATTGATCTAAAATCAGAAGATGACCAGTGTTTATACATCTGGAAGTTTGACACAGAAAATTGAGAGTTCAATATATTCTCCCTGATGCCCCCAGTTTATTTCTCTTCTAGTTAGAGGATGGAGTCTCTATCAAAAATCTTAAATGATGCTTGGCCAGACAATTCTGTATAGAGAGGGAACTTGCATCTTTTTTCCCCCAAATCACTTCTAGCTCTGCTCACAAAGTTAATATGTTAACTCTTTTTTTTTTTCTGAGTTTATTCAGCTTTAGTTTTCAATACTTCAAAATACTGCAATGCCTTGATTTAGACAAATCCCTACGAATTCAAACCTCAAGAAATTACATTACAAGGAACTGCTTGGAACTGCTTCAGGGGTTAGAGGTGACCTACGCAGGAGTAACTTTTCTAGAAGCTGTTGGAGACATCAACTTGAACTTTGGTGTACAGGGACGAGAACAGCTTTAGATTCAGCAATAACTATTTCTTCTAAGGATCTTCAATTGATCACTTATCTCTGTCAGACCTGAAGGAACTGACACTAATTTGCTCAAGTCCTAAATCTCGCATGTGAAGAATTTCCAGTTCAAGCTCTACAAAAGCCACAAAGACATCTCTAATCCTCTTCATTTCAAGTTACCATTCTCTTATGAGGGAGCAGAGAAAAGGAAGGGGCAATTAGCCGATATTCTGTTATTACTGTAAACATTCAGATGCAGACAGTAGTAGCTTGTGCTACTTCATTATTTTTAAACAATGAAACCCAATACTAAAGAAAATGAAAGCCGTAGAGAATGCTCCAACTTCAGAGATCTCATACTATACCGTGAATCGTGTCTGTCACCTGGAAACCAGAGTGCTCTAGGCACGATCGCATGGGCAAGCCTGCAGCAGAGAACACATGCATATACAACTAAAGTGGTACATTACCCCCCAAACACCCTTAACGCCACCCAACACAAATATATCCCCGAAAGAGGTGCTTGGATTCTTTCAAGCTGTCTGCCAGTGCCAGGGATTTGTAGTTACTCCATGCTACAAACAGACATGGACACCAACAACCACAGAAGACGTTGATAATTACAGTTACACAGCAGTCTGCATTTTATTTAGTTACACAAAATAAAAGGCAGCAAGGCAGGTATGGGAAAAGAGATACCACTGAACTGTGGCAACCATTTATGCTTATTTTGCATCTGCTCACACAGAAATTGAGAGACCACAGAGGAACATTAGGTATGCTGGTTTTTCTCATTTATATACAAGATTTTTTTTTTGGCTGTTGCAAAGTAACAGAGCCCTAACGAATCCGAGTTCAAGGTTCTTTTGACATGTATAAAAGAATGGGTATCAATCCCCAAGTTACTTTTTCATAGGTGAACTTAAAAAAAAATTCACCTTAATTTGAGCTTTTTTTTATGTTATCATACACTGAAATCCTATCATCATTTCCAAGATGTTATTCAGTGATCTGCATACGAAATCCAATTTTAAAGTCTGAACATTAAGTGGCATATTGATGGAGAACCCTTTGTTTCAGTTGTTAACACTAATACAACCAACAGAAAGACATTTTATCATGAGAAGTTTTATTTTCAATGCTCCCCTTTGAATTTAGCAACTAAACTGGAGCAAGAGTAAGTGAAGCAGAGTAAGACATTTCCCTTTTTTCAATATAGGACATATCTGCATTGTGCCTCAAACATCTGAGTTTTAATGTGGTTAGTACTTCAACCTGCCACAAGTACAATACTTGTCTTTAAAAAAAAAGTTCTACTCAAGGAAATACTCAAGAGAAGTCCTTGATTTATGAACATCCATGCCAGTGCGACCATTCATAATAATGGTCAAGCCAGCTCAGTTCATCACCCCCCAACTCCCCCCAAAACAGTCATGCACACAAAAAATTGGTTTAAACATATCAGCTATGACAGAGGAAGGCACAAAGCCTTCCCTGTGTGGCAGCTTTGGCCAGCTGGCATGGTTTATATTGGATGAGTTTCATGTACTGACATTTGTGTCTTCCAAGAGTCATAATAAGCAAACTGGAACTATTTTCAAACTGCAAAAAAGGTTCCTCTAAAAGGTGGCTCAAAGAATTATGGTGCCAGTATCACTCATTCTAAAGTTAGTAATCAGGTATCCATTTTTCACTTGTATTCAAAATTGTAACTTAAACTTGTCTTCTGTACATACAACAATTTGGTGCAGGTCACTACAGATCTATGGTATTTACAGTAAGGAAAATAAGAGCTAATATCACTGGTTTGTGATCCAATTTCAACAGAAAGTAAAATGGACAAGAGTTAAAACATGCTACAAAGGCTCAAACAAACAAGTAATAACTACTAATACCCAGTGGCAGTTACAATTAAGTCATTGAGAATTAAGTTGCAACTTTAGTGTAAGGTCTCAAAACTCAACTCACTTAAGCAGTGTCCCTTAACTTCTGCAGGGTTTTTAACATAAGCAACTTGACTAAAAAATATCAAATTACCCCTCATAACAGGCTTGTCATAACATTCTGCTTATGCCACCCAGAAACTCAGGAATCCTATGTGAGGTTTTCACCCCAATAAAACAGTTTGCTTATATTTTAACTTGCATTTAAGGTAAAGGGGCTGGAAGAGACAAATGTTTGTTGACAAAAATTGTGAACCTCAATGCAATCTGAAAGTTTTACCTTGGGACTTTCTCTGCTTACTTAACCTTTAGTGAACTGCACCAACAAGAGCAGTCATTTCACTGCCACTACGGAAATAAAGGAAGTTAGACATCTCAAAAGATCCTTCAACACCAAGAGCAGAAAGGTTAGAAAGTTATGAACACACTTTCAATTTTCAAATTAAATTAGTGCTGATTTTAGAGCCCAAGAATTAATTTTGATTTCTTCAGTGCACGGGGGCACAGAAAAGGCAAGATAAAAACACCCTGGGAGAAGAGGAGGGCAACCAAATTCTAGAGTCTACTTTACTTCTCCTTTGAAACACAAGGGAAAGGCCACATTTCTTCACAGCTCTTGGGCAACAGAAGCTCTACCACTACAACAGTTTTATAGCCCATGTTCCTACTCAAGCTTTCTACATATTAAGCCAGCATTACATTAAAAACATTAATAATCCCGAAAAAAAAACCAAACTTAGCATCAATCCTAGGAGTTATTTAGAGTTTCTCACCATCATGTTTTTCATTCTGCTTTTGGTTTCTCAAACTACAGACTATTTAAGCTGGAATGAATGAACTTCTACACACTTTTCTTGTTTTAGAGTTTAACTTTCCCAACACACACATGGTGGTGTAGTCAAGCATTTCATGCTATTTCAAACCACTGGAATATTTTACATATTTCTGATGAAATTTGCTACCATGGGAAAGTTAGTAATAATATAATAAAGGAACACTTTAAGTCAGTAGTGACAGTATCCAGTGAGACTTCTAGTAATAAGTTTGGTCAAGACAGCAGAAGCAGGAAGAAGGGGCTGAAATTTCAGAACAGTCAATCTCCTGCAGATACTGGATCAGTTGTTCAAAGCAAGTGACTGTGTACTGGAAAATACAAAATTAATGGATAATAAAACCAGACCCTCCAAGTCAAATAGAAACAATTGCCAAAATACAAATGTCATACTATAAAGCTGCAATTTTTCATAAGGTTAAACACTTATGTTATGACTATTTACAATATAATCAAGTGTCTAGCAGAGATGAGTAAGAGAAGATCTGCTGTACAGTCCTACAGTAACAGTTTGCAAGCTTTAGAGGAGATCACCTTTACAAAATATTCTTGCTTTTAAACCTTAGTATTTGAAACAGATTTGTCAACCACTTCTCTTAAGGTTTGACAAATTTCAGTATTATTTACATTTTACTAAATAAAAAGTAACATTAGAATTCAACAAACATCTGGTTAAGCTTCTATGTCAGCTCTGAGGCAGATCACACATTGAGGAGAGCATGTTTTGGAATGAGATGACACTACAGTACTGATGTTCACGCTTCATTTTTGTTCTAACACTATAGATCAAGTTTTCCAGCAACACAATTACCCATGAGATCTAATAAAATGCTTGAGCACTGTACAAGCCTGACAAAACCTTCCACTAATCTCCAAGATTCGTAAGTGCTACCAAGATTAAAATTAAGCAGTTTACTCTTTTGCAATCCTGCTAGTTATGTCAAAGTCCTACATTCTGTACAGAAGCAAACTTTTCTGAAACACCACAGTCCAAACTTAACACCATAAATAAAACATTATTGCTCAAACAGACAGCAAATGAGCCTTCAGTTAATACATGCCAGTCAGGATCTGCGTAGAAAGGAGTGTAAGTTCTAGACAATACAAACCACAAAGAAAATTGCTTTCAGCCAGCAATCTCCCTGTCCCCCACTCCCACCTCTAAACAACCCAAAGGACAAAGCTGCACAGTGTGTCACCAGTGTAGATCTCCAAAAATACTACAGTGAGGCTACAGAAACCCTCCCACTCCCAAAGCACTCCACGTACTCACCATCTGCAGGATTGCACCGTATAAGCGCAGGAGAACCTTCCGTGGTTCATCTGCAACGGTCTCGGTGGTATCGGGCAGTGAGCACTGAAACAGCATGTTGCTGAGGCCACCTCTAAAAAGAGAAAAACACAGTTATTAGGTAACTTGAATGAGCACATGTACCATTCTCAAAAAATTAGAGGTGCACACACCTTTGGTATGATTAACTGGTCTACTCTAGCAGGAAAACAGTTTTCCAACAGTACCTATAACTTGTAACACATAGGGCTTTGATAAAAAATTACAGCTTCATGCTTAATGTATATACCATCAAGATCTATTGATCCAAATCACAGCTCAACCTACGAATAAACTGATGTGAAAAGGCAACAAGCAACTAAGATGTAGACTTTTGCAAATTAGTTTCAGTGATGCTGAAGTCTTGTCAAATATACTTGGCTGCACAAGGAAAACAATGGCAGAAGTTTAAAATCATGCAGTGAATATAAAAGTTTGAAAGAAGATCTGGTATCATTGGGATGGCAGCTCCAAAGCTCAGCACTGAGTATGTAACCTGAATACCTGTGCCATGGCATTGCTGACTGAAGTCTTATGGTGCCGTTCTTAGGGACACATTTCGATTTTGAAATTAACAAATGAAGTTTTTTATTTTAAAGAAGTTACTCATATGTATTTGTCAAATTTAAAGTTACACTCAGAATCTCATCAAGACAGACAAACTAGGGAGATCTGCGCTTCAGTCACTCAGATGTTATACAAACATGCTGGCTTTTCATACACTTAGTCTTACAACAGTGTTTTTAAAGGAAAAATTGACAACATTTGTTTTCTATGTGTTTGTCAATCTAGATGGATAGATAGATAGGTTAGAGAAACTAAGTTTCTAGATGTTCCAGTAGCTCACTCAGAACACCCATCTACTCAACCAACATTTTCTTTACTGCATTGACTTTCCACATTCTTTTCATTATCAGTATGTTCATTAATGAAGTTCTCCAACTTCCCTTCTGGGACAGATTTCACCTATAACTTCTTCCTCTTCTACAAGAGGAAAAGGTACTAAACTTCTGGTTTACTCACAAAACAGAAATGCAAATCAGCTCTACTGAAAAGTCTAGTCTGTCTTGCCATTAAAGAAAAAACTTTCCAAACCAGATACAACCCAGAGCAGCCAGCAGTAACAGACAAGGCAGCACAGAGTAAAGAGTAACTTTACTTACAGCATGCTACATAGCTTACTGCTGTGTATGCTCTGCTAGGATTTGAAACATTGTGATTTTTTCACAAAGTAATGCAGTTTTCCTAATCACTCAAACTGTAAGTATTTAGTATTATCTTGCAGTGTGCTTGGATTCCAAGAATCCATGGCAGATCCAAAACGTAGTGGCTAAAATGCACTTCCCAGTCCTAACCTGACATTCCTCCCAACACTTTTTGAAATATTCTTTGGGTTCTCTTCCAGCACAGTGGGGCAGTAGTAAAGACTTTCTGGAGAAAGAGGCTACCGAGGAGACAAAGGCTGGCCTACATATCCAAAGTCAATAAAAAAGAAACCTCAATAAAACAGGGTAAAACAGCAGCTGCACAATATGCTTAAGAAAGGAGCCAGAAGAGAACCAGGTGGTTTGGCAGGCTTCCAAAAATAGGATGTTTAGAGACAAGAGACATGAAGTAAGTTTGAACCATGAAGGTGAACAGCTAGAAAAAACCCACGAGACAGATGGAAAGGATATTAAAGGAAGAGCAAAGCCAGCTATTCAGATGCAAACTGAACATTGGTTGGTTATAGTAACTACACTTCAGGCTTCGTATGAACTGTGTTAGACAGATTTTTTTGAAAATACATTTGCCACTTTTTCCAAGACTGATGAAAACATAAATACTTAAATAGAAGAACTGAATACACCGAAATCCACTTTACAAAAAAATACGGTCTAAAGCTCAAACCCCTGTATAGTTACACTACTGAAACACTCACTCAGCCTGCACTTAGTACATGAAAGCCCAGAAACTCTTTTTTATACCAGACAAGCCAGACAGAAGAGGTCTTACTGAGGCTGAACTCCATTAAACAGAAGTTTTACTATAGTTTTATGCACTTAAGACTTCAAAAGGTACCTCTAATCAAGGAAATCCATATGAGTCTAATAAAAGGCATTGTTCTCCTGGAAGGTCAGTAGATTCAGCAGCTTGTTGAAGGGTCAAAAGGGCACATCTCACTCTTACAAAGCTACCAGTCAGTTTATTGCTACAAATTAGTCAAAAGGGAAGCCCTTCCAAAAGGGTCACCTCTATTCAAAACCTCCCCAAACCACAGTCATAGCAGTCAGATGTACTTATACACTTGCATTCTGATTAGATGCAAATCTTTATTTGCTCTCAAACAGTAAGAACTGCAGCCCTTCAATTCTATGATATCAAGTAACCTGACAGCTGTTCACGAACACAGTTTTGCCGTCAAAACAGCGATACTGACAGACATATTGCAGAATGCAAACAGTGCTTGAATTCTGTAAAATCAGAATCAGCAAACCGACATGATGCATTTTCTGTGGCTGAAAGCGGTGGAAAGACTTTTGCCGAAAAAATGCCACTGCCAATTAGCATGGCTTTACAGAATCTTAAGCTTCAGCCCATCTTCTCTTCTTCCCAATCTGGAAACCACCAAGCCATTTTGAAGTGGTGTCTCAGAAGGAAAGTTTCCAAGAAATGCAAAGGTAACTCTGCTAAAACATGAGGCTTTAGAAAATAAGTACCAAAATCCGCGGCATACATTAATACAGATGAAAATTTAATTAAGCAAATCAAACTACAGACACATCAGACCAGTCTGTTTACAAACTGCATCAGTCTTCTAAACGTTCTCTCCCTTCATAAACTGCGTATGACCATGTCAAGTGAGGATAAATAATCTAGAAATACACAGGCTTTCAATGAGTTGCCTATTTTCAATAAGGCTTTGAAAATATTTAGAAATGAGCTGGATGGGATTTTCATCATACTTTACATCAGAGCTCCTTCAACTGTTTATGATCCCTTAGCTAGCTAGGGTAGATGCGTGTATATTTTGTGCATGAACAGAAGTAGAAACACTAGGAAAGCAAACTCAGAAGGGAAGAGGGTGACAACCTTATGCTTTGAAACTGTACATGACTCTACGTTTGATCAGGTAGAATGATCAATCATGAAGACACAAGACAAGCAGTGCGTAAACGGGAAACTCTGAATATCGGTTTAGTTAAAATAAAAAGACAAGAATCTTAAACACATGACATCATATGGCTTCTAGAACATCCCCAATTTACATATTCCTGCTGCCAGCGTGCTGAGTCATAAGCACTCGCTACTGTGTGCGCTAGAAGATGACTCACATCATCGATACATCGCGTTCACCTGCTGACATCTCCATTCGGAGCAGCCGGGGCCGGGCCAGAAGGGCCCTTTTCCCGGTGCAGCGGTTCGTGCCGCTCCATCCCTCGCACGGCCGCGGCCCCGGCCCCTCCCCCGGCGGGGCCGACACGGGGCC
>JAOXXN010000065.1:18122636-18160463 GCA_026770055.1 Myrmophylax atrothorax
AGCATCAAATAAATGAGACCAATTAAGAGAATAATTCCCTATCCTGTATCCCCTGGATAACCTAGCTTTAAAGCCTGTGAAGGAAGTAACTGAGATAAGTAAGGTTAGGTCACAGACAAACACAT
The DNA here is from genome assembly GCA_026770055.1 of Myrmophylax atrothorax. Lineage (NCBI taxonomy): Eukaryota > Metazoa > Chordata > Aves > Passeriformes > Thamnophilidae > Myrmophylax > Myrmophylax atrothorax. The sequence continues at coordinate 18,122,762 of JAOXXN010000065.1, forward strand.
AGTGACTAATTCTGCTGTAAGCAAGGTACAATCTGGACTAAGCTCCTCTATTCTGGTGTGAGCAGAGCCTTGAGACTTTGCATGACCTCTGCTGTCAATATGAAGAGACACAAAACTACTCATCACAGAAATCTCTTTCCCCTCAGACAATAAAACACATTTTTTCTCTGCAATTTTCTTTGCCTTCAACTCCATACCATGACCATATAATCAATGGCTCAACCAAATAAAAGGTTCAGTGAGTCCACTATTTTCTTTGAAGTAATGGAGACAATTCTGCAAGTCTTGATGGAAATTTCTAATTTTCACTCCTTCTGAATGCAGTCTTAATAGTATATTCAATGAGGAAATAGTACTTTCTCTTTTCTATGACAGTATAACATGAACTTTTGTTGATTTACTAATTTGTGAGATTTAGTAAAGCTTATTGGAATTTTTTTCCAGTTTTCTATAATGTATGTCTGCAGCAAAGGGAGTTACAGTTGGATTGATGTGTTTTATTCACGACAATTGCATTGTTGCAACAGAATTTGCTTATTGCTCACAGAAGAGCTAAGTCTAGAACTCTGACTCATAAAGCACTTTCTTTCACAAGTCTTTCTCGGTATTATACCAAGCAGCAGCAGATTTTACTGGCAAGATCAAATGCCATCTAAAGCCAGATATGCCACAAGGCTTAGAGGGAACAATGGGGACAGATACTTATTTTAGCTGAAAAGCTTGTAGACATCATAATAGCTGGGGCTGATAAGTTGCCAATTCTTTATGAACCAGTAGCAGGTTGATGTTGAGTTTGTGAATCCCCTTTCTAAAACTAGACTGGGGCCAGACACTTTGACGTGGGAACTGTGCAGTTGTTGCAAATGTGTGTGTGGGTTCAGGGTTGTCCTTGAATCTGTCAGAGTCTCTTGGCTCACCACCTCAGTGCACTGCTCACAGGGGAGCATTTTGCCATAGCAAAATACCCCCAGACTAGTCCTGCATTCAAGTTGCACTTGGAGCAGGGAGCCTGCTTTTGTTTTCTGACTCCTTGGTTCTACATCTAGTAAGATTCTTGATGAATTTTAAACAAATATGAAGGCTGCTGTTTCTTATTCCCTGCATCAGTGGCCAGAAATTGCTATTCTGAAAGACAGGGATTAGGAGAGTTTGCAGTTGTATTAGCCATCTAAGCGAGATGCAGCTGCAAGAGAAAGGCTGCACAGCTATCCCCCCTTCCTCTTCCTCGGTGACAGGAAGGGTAGTGGGATCATGGCAGACAACATTCTCCTATATCCATGTATTCAGAAAAAATACCACATGGAAAAATAGACAATAAGCAGCCTAGGGAGCGTAATATTTCACCCAACCCCCCTTTTCTCATTCATTACCAAGAGCATTTGCATCTTCTCTGCTTTGATGCTGTGAGAGAGACAATTTCAGGACTAAATTCAAGGTGATCATAGGTTTCTTTATTTTCCTTCTGTGTTTGGTTTCCAGCACCAAATACTACCAAAAAAATGAGGTGCAACTTTGGCCTTTGTAGTACACCTGCCAGAGCACACAGGGTTAAGGAGGGTGAAGTGGAGGGATTTACCCTAGGCAGTAGTTGGTACTTGTGTCTCCTGTGAATGCAAGGGGTGTGTTACACCAGAAAGCAGCCCTACTGAAGGGATAATACACTCATTCATTTGCTGTGTTGGTCTAAGGTAACCACAAAGACCTAGAGCTTGTACAGTGCCAGGTACTCCAAGCAGTATCCTAAGATAACATTACCTGGCCCTAGTCCCAGAGAATGACTTTTCCCAGAGTCAAACTGACCAAGCCTTTGTTATATTACAAGCTATTTAATTTCTTACTCTGCGTCAATTTGGCCTCATTGAAGAAACCCATCTGGGAAACTTTTTTAGGACCTCAGATTTAAGAATCCAGCAGGGATTAGCTAAATATTCTCTTACATCTTTTAAAAACTGCAGCCTTAAACCCCCTGGTTATGTCAGGTACTGAGGTACAGTGTCAGCTCCAGGTGTAGCTGCAACCCGCAGAACATACACTACGATGTGAGTATCACTTTTAATACAGGCCCAGTTAGTTTAGTATTCTCTCCCATGAGTTCAGACACTTCAACATCTGCTCTACTTTTTGACAAAGAGTCAAACTCTTCTACAACCCTATCCTAGCTCCTCCTCTCCCGCCCCGATCCCAAGCAGAGTTCAAGAGTGCAGCCATGCAACCTTTGTCAAACGAGATTAAGCAACCTCCCCCTCCAGCATGGGGACTGCACAGAAATCCCCTTGCAAGGGAGTCCTTCCAGCCTGTGCTCAAAGAAGAAAACAGTTGCTATAGTAACCAGTTCTTTACCTGCACTGAATTTGCTCTCTCTTCCCTCTTAATCTTTGGTTTTATTAGTTCCGAGCGAGAAGCAGCTCGTCAGGTCAGGGCTGCGCTTGGTTCTGCAGGCTGGAGGAATGTGTGGAAGGCACCGAAGGGAGGTCCTCACCCACCAGGTCATCATTGCTTGCTCACTTTGCACCACTCTGCTTTTGTGGCAGAGTCACCCACACTGCAGAGGGACAGGCTCTTTGCTTTGCCTTCCTGCCCTCAGCTTGTATTGGGGTCCTTCTGATCTCCTGTCCAAGAGCTGACCTTCCACCTGCACCCACCTGCCCTCTGTAGCTTTCCTTGCACATCCTTTGCGGACTCACTGGTATAGATTTCAGCCTGCCAGTAGAAAAAGAAACTGGATATAGTCTCTTTTGTTTGATAGCATGTTTTTGTATCTCCTCCTACAGTTAAATATGACCAAAAAAACACTGAAAACATTCCAAAAATTCTAATCTGTGTTAAATTGTGTCTTTTCCTACTGTGGGCCAGGCATTGGACTAATAGTTTTCTGCATTATGGATTTCACTGTGGAAGTGTATAGCTAAGAGCCAAACAAAACTGCTGCAAGGAAGACCATGACAGAGCCATCTCTAGCTGTTTCAAATGTGCAACACAGACAAATACCCAGCACAAGGTGGGGCATGCTTCCCCTGACAGCATGAGGTGGGCATGATGTGGTGACTAGGGAGGGGGAGAAAAAAGCCACAGAATTAATTACCATGGATGTAACAATGGCCACTAATAAAAGTCTGCAGAGAATCACATAGGACAAAGCAGGTAGTGCACTGTAACAAGGCACCAGACACTGTCACTGCTTGTGTTAAATGCTCAGAGCCTGTGTGCTGTGAAGGACCTGAGAGCATTCACTGCACACTGGCATGGACAGAGCAGGAGCAAGCCAACTAGACAACTTCCTTCTTATGTTCATATAGCTGCCTTTAACATGATAGCAAATGCTCTATATTTAAGTAAAACTCAGTAAAAAGACTTCAGAGCATACCCACATGAATATGTTGCTTGAACAACAGCCAACAGAAAAATAAAATGGTGCATAAAACATTTCAAAATCTATTATTTATCCAAATAATGAGGTAGGTCACAGACTAATCTTAGAATGACTTGGACTTCTAAAATATCTTTTTTCCTCTTCTATTTCTGCTTGTTATGCAGCAATTTGCTATGCTAAGTATGCATAGCAATGGACTAATAGCAAGCTGAAATGTCTGATTTGTGACTGAAATGACTGATGGAACTTGCAACTCCAGTACTGCTGGTTATTCAAGCATGGTTCAGTTTTTTCCACTGTTAGGATGTAAAAAGGTGGATTCCAGATACAGATTCCAGATACCGTAGTCTTGACTTGGGTGTTGATTATACTTACGCAGTGGGCTTAGTTCTTTGCGGCATCTCGGCAGAGTTTCCCGTTTAAGCCAAAGAATGGTTTCTAGCCTGTTATTTCCTTGTGGGCCATTAAACCTCTATCATGGGCACACTCAGAGTAAGGAGATGGCAGAGAGAAGTTTTGGACTCTTTGGGGAGCCAAGCATGCAGCAATGGCAGCAATGGAACTATGCTGGCAGAGCCTGGGGCAAGATACCTGTTCCAGGCAAGAGCTTCAGCTATTCACCTCCCTCAGACACATTTGTTCCTTCCCAGAGATAACGAGGAGCAGCCTGAGGGTAAGAAAAGGTCTTTAAGTTAGAAAATGATTCCAAATATGCCCCAGTGTGATTATTCATGTTGAACTGACTGCCGAGGAAGTGGTCACTGGACTTAGAGCACAGACATGAAGGGCAGACAGAGTAAACACAGGAGGATCATGAGAACAAAGAAGTTAGAGGACTTCAGGGTCCAGCTGCATTCTTACACACACACAAACACACACGTACACACATTGATTTTTAAGTGTTCTAGCTTGAAACCTAGAAAGCTAAAGATCTTGTCTGTTTTACACTGACATTGGACATTTCTTAGCCTATCTGGAGAGATTTAAGTGACCATTGCTATTTATAGGGGGAAACACATTACTTTGAATTTCTTGTGATCATTTATTTTATATTAAAAAAGTCCTTCCAAAAGATCAGATAACATTTTCAAAGTAAGTCCTCTTACCTAGTATCTTGGATTAACAATATCTGCTTATTTTATAGGTCTTTAGACTTTCACTCATCTTTTTATTGCAATATTGGCATAAAGTGAGTGGAGTGGATTTTTGTGTGAAACACTCCACATCATCCAGACAAATGGCCTTCATTCAGAAACAATCACTGATAATGCCTGGGAGGTGAGGGTAGCTTTACATACAGCCACAGTGGTTTTGTGACATACCTAAACTTTACAGCTGTGGGCTATTTTTGACTCCAGAATTAAGCTCACTGTTAATTGTTACCAGAATAGTGCTGCACACCAGAGTTTTTTAATGTGCCATTTTGTAAGTAACTAATTTAATCCAAATCAGTTTCCATTTTGACAAAGAAGAATAACACAATTACTCATGACAACTAGAAAATGGTCACCAAGAAATTAATCCAGATCAGAAACCCTCTGAAAACAGAATGAAACCAACTGCCTCTCTAACCAGTGCGTGTAGTGCTCAGTTACAGGTATTTAACAGATTTATGTATTAAATACAAAATGATACAATTAATTTCCCCTTTCCATGCTGATGATAACATGCGCCAACTGAATTTACAAATCTGGTTTGTTATGTATTAACCAGTCATCTGGGAATCCAATTGAGTAACACAGCAGTTGTTGCAATACCAAGACTCCCATATAAATCATGCCCAAGTCCTAAGTAAATATTGGTTCAAATATTGATTCACATGAGCGATAGGCTTGCAGTTTAAGAGGTTACAGGTGCCGACTGAACTACTTTGGAAAGGACTGCTTCCTCTGTGTTCATTTGAAATTCACATCAAAGTGCTCACTTCACTTTGAATTCATGAAAACAGAGCACTTGCCTTCACTTTTGACACTGCCACTGTCTATATCAGGATGTTTTTTAATGCACTAAAATCAAAGGTATCACATTGTGTATAAGTACTAAGTTATTCAGTTATTTACACTCCAGAGAGATGTAACATCTGGGAAGATGAGACACAAGAATTTATTTTTAGGGAGCATTAAAAGCAGGAGGAAAGGGGAGACATGCAATTTTTATTTTCCTGTTTATAGATGCAATGACAACTGCTACACAAACAAACAAGCAAACAAATGGAAAAAAAGAATGTGAAGTGAAGGAAACATCTAAAACAAAATGAAAACCTATCTTTCACACTGTGTGAAATTGAAGGAGCCTCTCATCAATGGAAGAAAGCTCAAGGGAAAAGGGACCCTATCCCGTTTGTTTTCACTCTAACAAGATGTGTAGGGAGCCACATCTACACTAGCAATCTGCTCTTCCATTCCAATATAGCTATCTCCTGCACTTAGCTTTGAATCCCAGATGTTCTTCTGAGTAGGACAAGCACAGATCCTTCTTAATACATTTCAGTTAAAGATCTAAACAAGAATGAGTTTTCCCAAAGTCTCCTGGGCACTTCTGTCTTAGCAAGTCCTAAGCCAGCAACCAGAGAAAGGAGCAAGTGTCCTCCATTCCAACCAGCCTGAATGAGTGGACTGTGAATAACAAGCCAGCTGCTCTAACTCTTCAAGTCTTGTAGATATTCACTTTTAAGAGTGACTCTGTAATTGCTATATGGACTAAATTAGCAAAAAAAAAATGGTTTACACCGCAGAAATGAAGTTCCTGTTTTGAGCAATTACAGATAAATACATTTACATAAAAAGACCTCAGCCTGCCATACCTTTATCTCTTAGAATAGCTCATTGCTTTTATTTTTAAAGGCACAGAAAATAAATCTGTGCATTGTCTTAGCTTTCAGAATAACACTGTTTTCTTAATAATATGTGTCACAACTCTGTTGGATTCAAAGTCTAGAGCATCATGCCACATGATACAAATCATAACAGTTTGGAAGTGAGTAACCAATACTTAACTAGTCACTGAATTCAGAGTAATTAGAGTCATAGAATATCCTGAGCTGGAAAGCACCCATGAGGATCATTGAGTTCAACTTCTGACTGCATGCAACCTAAAAAAACAGTTAAACCATCTGAGAGCATTGTCCAAATGCTTCTTGAACAGTGACAGGCTTGATGCCATGACCACTTCCCTGGGGAGCTTGTTCCAGTGCTTGACCTCCCTTTCAGTGAAGAACTTTCTCCTAACATCCAGTTAGCCCAACAAAAGGTTGTCTAGGTGACATCTTTACTATGATACGTTTTCCACAATGTTGTAGCACATGCAGAAAGTTGTGCTTTGAGCTCTGTGCAGACTCTCCTTGCCACAGACACATCCCGTGCATGCTCAGCTGAATGTTTTTGGCCTGCAGTACCTACTGTGGTTGAGCCTCCTTCTGCTCCCCAGGATGAAGAACAGAGCAAATCCTTCTAATTGCCAATAGCTGTGAGAAAAAAAATCCCCACATGTATCATTCCTTAGCATGTTGTGCAATTTTAAACCCTTTCCTTGCAAATGTAGTTAGCATATTCCTCTGAACTGTGCAAGAAATTCTTTTGTCCACTGGCTGACAAACTAGTTAGCGTTAAGGGTATTTTGTGCTATTTCAATTTAGCTGCTGCAACTGAAACAAACTTCTGGTGGTTCCCAGCTGGTCTGTAGCTGTAATTTTTTTCCCTACAGAAGCTGCCTTACCTGTCACAGGAATTCAGTTTGCCAGTCCTCTTCAGAATGAGCCTTCTTTTTGACACAGGATTGGTCCAGATGGAGGTCTGCCTTAGCTTCTCTGCAGACTCTGATATGGATGGTGGGCAAATCCATCCAGCTGGAAAGAGCACAGGATCTCCAGCAGCAGCATATGGGACCTCTGTGATGTGACTTCCCATTGGACACCAGGGATATCAGCTATGCACCTCACCAAAACGTGTCATGCCTCACAGCCAGAGGTCACATAATGCATGCAGTGATTCATTGCTGCATCTGGGTAGGAGGATGAGAGTGGCCACAACACTCATTCCTCCACATATTATTGTGGGATCTGTGCCCCAGGCATCCGGGAAAGCTTGTGCTGCCATTTGGAGAAATGCCGGCAGCAAATCCAGTGGCAGCCAACATCAGCTTGGGGAACCAAAGCTGTGTGGTAGCCAGAATTGCAGCTACATTAGGCATATGCTGAAGCAACTAATTTAGGAACTGACTTCAAGAAGTGCTTCTCTGGACCCAATATGCACATTTTCCACTCAGATAAAAGGATCTCCTCAGTCACTTTGCAATTCTCAGCGCAACACTGGAGGAGAGAAAGTACTGTAATCAAGGCATGATTGATTATTACAGCATTCCCTCCCAGTCCTTCTCTAGTCCTTGGTTCAGGGAAAGGGGGCAATTTCAGACCAGTGTCACAGCCATTACTATATTTAGAGGATTTTCTCCCAGCTTCTAATCAATAGCATGTAAGAGTTAAGATGCGTACTTTCTGGGCATGCTTGAGATGGAAAAGTATCAAAACACATCTCTATCTCAGCAATTGGTTCCGCTGTGAGAAATAATTCTAGCTCACCAATCATGTAACCCCAAAATTATTATAATTACAGGGCTCCACAAGAACAGGAAAAAAAATCTAACTTAATTTTGACTCCAAGCTCAGTATCTGTAAGATTTTACTGTCCCTCTGAGGTTTCAGGAGACTGTAGTACAGAGTATTCAAATAAGAATAAGCTCTTCCAAACACAAGTCCTTAATTTGTTTTCTTACTCCTGCATCACAGATTTTGCCAAACATTGTTTTGCAAGGCTCTTTGAAATAAGCATTTATGCTAAATAAGAAAGTAGTGGTTAAGAATTTTTTTCCTTGGGGAATGGATGAAAAAGCCTACTTAAACCTTTTTAAGAGGTTTCCTTCTTTCATGTGCACATGCCAAGGCTATTGCTAAAAAAGGTTTGGTTCAAGGATGGATAACTTCCTTAGCACGCTGACAGAGTGTGCAGGATCTTGGTAAGATGCTCCCTATGCAGAAGTTTTGAAGTGAGCAGCTTATAGTCTTGTGACTTACCATTCCCTTTCTCCTGGAGATCCACTGTTGAGGACATCACAGACAAAACCACAGCCACTTAGTGTGCCAACAGAAGGGCAGAACCAGGCCACTTCTTCCCTGTCATTAGCCTGTTTGGCTTAGGACTTTGTGTACTTCTCTTTAGAGAACACCAGTGACCCCTTACCTGCCTGGCAGTTGGTATTCCCTGGCACAGCCCCAGCAGTCCTGTTATCCCAAGTTGCCGCGAGGCAGTGGCCCAGCAGTGATGGTCCCAGCCTGGGTCAGGCCATTCTGGCACTTGTGCATGACCAGTTTGTCAGTGCAGCCTGAGGGATGCTGCCAATCCTTCCTCTTACTGCCCTTCCAAACCCCTCCTCATGGCTGCATGGCTACATGCCACTGAAAGACGCTGCTCAGTTAAAGTTCAAACCAAATTTGTAGCCAAAAAAAACAACTCCTGGTCCCTTCCAGTCCTGAATTAGAATGACTTCAAAACAAATAGAGTGACCTCAAAAAACCAAAAATAGAACCACTACTCAATCACCACCTGCCTTTCTACAAAATCCTATTTCCATCCTTTGCACCCACTGGCAAGCTCCATAGGAGCTTTCTGTCGGTGTCCTGAGGCTACACAGTGCAGCAGGATAGCCCTGAAATGGATGACTTGCTGTCTGTTGTGTTTTGTCTCCCATATTGAAATCCACAGGGCTTTGTTACACCTATTTTTCCCTATTCAAAAACCATCCATCTTTGTGTGAACTTGGTAGAGTCACAACCTTAACAGAACTTTATTGTTCTTAATAGATTGTTCACTCACAATCTTCCTGTGTTCCACATCTTCCTTTCACAGTGCAGAATGAGTTGGGCCCAGAATCTGCCCCAACATTTTATTACACCAAGAGGGGATTTCAGCCCAGACACTGCATCTCAGCTCAAACCAAACTCCTGTCAACAGCACCGAGGGCAAGGTTCATGTAACCCTGAAAATTCTCCAAACAACTGCCAATTTCTCTCCTTTGGCTATTAAAGGAACCCAGACCAGGGAACTTGGGTGTACACACCTGCTTTGCAGATACCTAGAATGAACACCATCCAAAGTGACTCGGAGTTCTGTCTGTACTCCTGATTGCTTTCCCACTGTTCACACAAGCGAAGGGAAAGCTGAGCCATGGGCTGTCAGCATGCCAGGAGCATGCTCTTTTTTTCCAGTAGAAGGGACAGACTTCCTTTTGTTTTGTAACCTTTGCAGCAGAGTCTCTTTCCTTTAAAGCACACCATGAACAAATGAGATTAGATCCACCTAAATTCAGAGTAGTCCTCAACACCTTGGGTTAGACAGTCTCTGTTATTTCCCTGAAGAGAATCTCCACTCCAGAAAGATGCAAAGTGCCTGCACGAATCAGTCCATGCGTTTTCCCAGTTCTGACCCTTATGGGGTCTTTTTTGTGAGACACATATCATTTATCTTCCATGGTTTTGAACTTGGCAACTTGTTTGTGATAGGGCCCACTTGAAAAGACAGAAAACTGCCATGCACACACAGAGGAAGAAGAGGTAGCAACTGCTAGAGGCAGCAACAGGGAGCTGTGAAAAAACCTACCACGTCTTCATGGAAATGTGAGCTTTGACTGACAGGAGGTGTTGCAGATTTGCCCTGGGAGGGTGGGAGAGTGTCGGCCTGCTGGGAAGAGGGCAGGGGTCCTGTTCTTAGATGGTGGCCAGGATTAGGTAGACCGGATTGGGATGAGATGAAGGTCTCTGTGTCCCCTTGTCTCTTCAAAAAAGATCTAGAGAAGTAGAAGATTCAGCATACATGCTGAAAAGGCAGAAAGGATATTTTCTGGTTTAGTCTAGCTGTTGATTTTGGCTGATAACCAGTAAAAACAAAGCTTTACTGTTATTATTACCACATTTGAGAAATCAGTGTGAAGGACAACCCTGCCACCAGACAGAGAGTAACACAGGGGAGGATCTAATAGCTCTCTCCTATCCTTTTCTCTTAGACTGTGCTAAAATGATAACACTTGCCTTATCTACAAATGGCATAGGAAAGTTAAACAAGCCCTGAGTCAAGGGGATGTAGACATTACCCCCATGCACTGACCACATACTCTTCTAGGGGGGAAAAAAAAAGCCACCCTGCAAAAAGAACAAGTTTTAAGCTGTTACTGACCTAAAACTATAGTCCTGTAGTTCATCATGTTCCACCTACAAATATCTCCCCCCAGGTCCTGATCATAGGCTAGCAAGACTACAGATACGGAGTTTCTGCCTTTAGATCAGAATGTGGCACCCATCAATTGCAGATAATGCTCTAAAAGTGGATTTCATCCATGCAACAACAAAAATAGGAAAGAAACCCTGACATGGAGCCAGTCATCAATAGACAGGCACTGCACGGTGACTGAGCTAACGTGCCCGCAGGAACTGTGCTGCTGCAGAAGGCTTGCTGCACGTGACAGAGAAGGGAAGAAGTAAACTGGGAAATTTCTGCTCTTCTCTTTGTGTTCAGAATCAGGTTGTTTGCAGCTAAATGGTAAATTCTCTTAAAGCACTTCTAAAGTGCTTGTCAAGACAGAAATGCAGTTTGGAGCCACGTAGTTTCCTTGCTGGAGCTGCATTAACTCTGGATAACTCTGCTGCACTGCATCATGCTAAGCAGAATAGGACCCATCTACTTCTTAAACAGTTTTTGTGCTACTGAAGTCTCTGGCAATATGGATTTGCATGGTACTTGTATGATTCTCCTCCCATGCTACATCAATTTAATTAAAATATTACAGACTTCTGAGAAGGGCTTTGTTTGTTGGAAGATAGTGTTTTTTTTAAAAGTTCTTAGCTTTCTTCTCAGTAAGGCGTGTTCTTCCACACCCACCCGATGGCCTTGAGAAGGCCAGTCCCTTAACAAACCACTCCATGTTCTGTTTGCTTTAGTAATTCTTACCCAAGGTCTTTATCTTAGAATCCTGTTTGTGCAGCTTTGGACAAGATTCAGTACTTGGTGGGGAGGGTGAGTGAGGTGGAAAGGATTTCTTAGTGCCTTTAGTATTTTATATGTTATCTTACCTGTGACTATTAAGTAGATGATTTACAAGCTTGTTGACACTGAGATGGTGTGAATTTCTGCCCCTTACAGTAGGTGCAAACACAACTTGACACAGCAGCTATAGGAGGGATAAGGACTATATAGAACTAGAGTTTCTGAACTGTGCACAAAGCACCCAGGAAACCTCCAGAAAAACACTGTGGTGAGTAGCCCCCTGCAAGCCCTGCCATCTGCTTCTGGCAAGTCTGTTCACAATGGCAACACACTAAAATCATATCCATCTTCTCTTGCAGCTGCAAATTCACAGCTTGCAGTGCTACTCCACATTGTAAATTTGCTAATGAGAGCAGTGTGCCTGAGAGTCCCTGACCAAGAGACACTGGCCAAGGCCAGGCTGCTGCAGCCTGAGCAGCGTGAGCTGCTGCTGTGTGAGCTTAGCAGCACAGCGCAGGAATGTGTGGAATGTTTCAGTCAGCAGGTACTTCAGAGATCCTGCTCTAGGAAATGTCTGAACTTCTCATGGAAATACTTTCCCTGTCCATTGCCCCTTCAATACAGTAACAGTGATCTCTCTCTTCTGCCTTCCAAGACCCACACAAATCAAAATCTCTCCAACTCCCCTTTGTGAGGCAAAATCACCACGGGAAGTGAAAATTCCACAAATCAGCAACATACCAGTGTGTTTCCAAACATACTGGGGGTTGGATACGATCTTGGAAGGCAGGCTGCTTTTAGAGGATGGTCCCCTTAACAGCAGTGGGGCCAAATGCCTGCAGCCCATCAATTCAACAGCTTCCAACAGGCAGGAAAAGAAGTTGCTGATCTGCCTGTTTGAGGCAAGTAGATCTCTCACAGTTTTAAAGACCATCTCTTTTTGTAGTAATCTTCCCTATGCTGTCATCATCTTCTTCCACCTCTCCAACACTGAAACACTGTGTGCACTTCATGAGTAAAATTTTCTAACAACTGATTCTCTGATGTCTGTTAAACTTCCCACCTCTGCAAATCAGTGCTTGGTAAAAAAGTTTGTCCCTACCACAATAATCACCAGCCCTGTGTACCAAGGACTTATTCTGCAGTATCCAGGGCTGCTCTGGGATAGAAGGAGATACAGTATGGAGCCCTCCTTAATATATCCCAATAGGAGTCCTTGCAAGATTCCCAAACTACTCTAAGCATGAAATACCTCTGTCCATTAGATTAATTCTTATCACTTCTGGACAGATAAAGTGACTGTCAAGGAAAATATTTTTCTCATTTATAATTGATTAAGAAACTTCACTAGTGGAAGGGAAGAATGTAAATCACTGTAGCTGGCACTTAAATTGACATGAAGGGTAGATGTGTCAGTGTGAGGGGAAATGAAAGCAGGACTAGTTGCCAACTCAGCAGTGTAAACCTCTAGAAAGGCTCCAGTCAATAACATCTCCTTTCTTGTCTCCAGATTCACTTGTGCACTTGAAAAAAGATATCATCAGCCAAGGCAAAGACTTCCAAGTTCTATACCCACTGCCTGCCCTGTTCATGAGATTTGTGCTGGGAACACAGTACCAGGAACAACCAAACCAGCTATTCCAAAATACTTTATAGTCACGCTGTGCAAATAGAGGTTTCCTAAGTAAGATATAGCTACATATCTTGTACACAGGCAGGACAAGCAGAACTTTCTGAAAGAATAATTAAAACAAACTCCAGTATTTCTTGCACAGTGGCAGGCACAGCTAATTGTCTTTAAGAATATAAAATATTAATTCAACTTATAAATATGAGTGGAAAAAAGAAATGTTCACTTGATGCAAATTTTCTTTTTGTTGTTAATCTACTAAAATCTAATCATCTCTGTGGTCAAAAGAGAGATTCTTCCAACATTCAACCCATTTGTTCTTACTGTTGATCTATAGCACTGGCAGTGGCCAGCCCAGTTCATCCCAGGTGTGTAGAGCACAGAAAGGCTTGTTGGATAGGATTCCTCCATTTCAGTATCACAAACCCCATCCTAAGACAAGCTGCTGCTGCTTGTGGCTCAGCAGGAAGGGGGCCCTGACAAAGTGATTGCATCAGGCATCTTCCACTGTGGCAGTGTTAGCTGCACAGACAAAGCTGCAGTCTTGAGCCAAGGAGCCTGTGTACCAAAGCTGCAGCCCCAGCAACGGTGAGAGATGGGATGTTAATTCCAGCTGGAACATCTAGGACTGTAGTGTGCCAAGCAAACTGCCTTAGCCAGGTTTCTCAAATGCTGTGTACCCAGAGACAGACTGCACAGAGCATGCCCTACACAGAGAACACTACAGTAGTGCAGCAGCTATTCCTCTGGGACTAAAAGTCACACGCAAATCCTCAGAAAATGGAGAAGTTCATCTGCCGAAGACACACCCAGAGAAACTTTGAACTAGTGCAGGATGGGTGATATTCAGTCCAGGTGCTTTGTGTTCCTTTTGTAATCCTGTAGGCAAGATAATCCATCCTCAACTTTTCCCTGAAACAAAGCTAAGTAATGGGACCCTTCCAAGATTGCTAGAGGGAAAATAGGGCCTGTCTTCCATGTGCACTAGAGTGAACTTGAGCAAAAAGGTAAGAAGCAGCTACCTGAGCTCTTGCATGGCACTTCTAGGGCTCCAAGACAGAGTTGCATCAGCAAAATTAAGGCAGCTTCAAGGTTTTATTAACTCAACAGTGCAGTGACATCCACCCTATAGTCTTCTGTGAACCTGCTAAGTGTGTGGTAGAATTGTCAGGACAGATTTCACCTCAGTGGGTCTGGTCTGCCACTAACTGGAACTTCAAAGCAGATGAGAAATTTTACCTGCTCAGGCTAGCTTGCATGGATGGTGACACAAGTTTCAGGGGAAAGGTGAATCTGGCATGTCGTAACTTGTACAGAGAAAGGAATTTCCTTTAAATTGTTATTGCTCTACCAGCCATAAAACCTCAAATTTCTATTTGTGCATGGCACTTCTCCAAACAAAGATATTATACTGCATGTGTAGTTAAAATCTGCACTCTGGGGAACTGCAAAATTGAGCATGCCTTCTGGAGAAGTAGCTTCTAGAGGAAAAGTCAACAGATCTACAAAAAGGACAAAACTTTTCACAAAACTGGGAGAGAAAACAGAAAAATTCCTTACTCTTGTATTTATGCTTTATAACACATGGTGCATGTGTTTGTGTCTTTCACTGTGTGAGAAAAAGATCGCACAGCTGCCTAGAAATCTCAGTGCAAGGTCCCTCCTCCTCAGCACAGCTTAGTCTCGTTAATCTTTCCAAGGTCTCTCCTTTCCACTGTCTGCTGCACTTCCATCTTCTGGGCCATCACTGTCTGTTATTCTCTCCTGTCAAGGTCACTCTTACCTCTGTTCTTGTCCCATTTTTTCTGCCTCCTCCCTTCTCCTGTTACCATCTTCCCATGCAAGTGCCACTCAGCCTCTCTGTTGTCTCTCTTGCTAACTCATCCACTCTTGATCCATTTTCAAAGCAGCTGAAAGTCAGGAAATGGGTAGAAATAGGAGAAACCACAGCTTTCAAACATGGCCACAGGACCAGCGTTTCTGCTGTCCCTTTGCAAAGAGACTCTGTGCCCTTCTGTTCTGGGTGAAGACATTGTGTTCTCACATAGTGTCTCAGTTTATAACAAAAAGGCTTGTGCATGCTGACTATAACAGGAGAGGCAGAGAGGTGATATTCAGCCTGAACTGCAACTAATAGTATTTCCAACTGAGAATAAGTGTAGTCCATAGTGTCAGCTTCTCCCTTTCTGACCCACAGCTCAATAAACCTGTGTTTTCCACAGGCCTGTGTTCAGCAGGTACCATGGCACATGCACGTCTGCAAATTCCAAAGCAGACAAGTGATGTTCACTGACTGGCAGTGATCCAGCCATTGATTCCTCAGTTAGGTATTCAGCCCCATCCCTGCACCCCGAGTCCAGCAGCTTAAAGCACTATCACCATCCTTTCTGCATAGTTTGCTCTCAGAGCATGAGTGACAGAGGCTGTCCTCTCAGTGCTCCAGAAGCAGGACAATAGCACAGGATTTACAGAGCCTGAGGGAATGATTTGCTGGTGCATACAATGTTGGCCTAGTGCCACTACCATGGAGGTCAGGGACAAATCAGCCATTGGCTTATGCAGCAGCTGGTACTATTGAAAAATGCCACCCTTGGGCTCTGTGAACTTGGGCTGTGTTCTCTATCCCACAGCAGAACTGAAAACATCTTTCATCCACATCCCACGGAGAAGACAGGCAGTAGAGAAGAGCTATCCAGACAAATGTCCTTTTCTTCCTAACAGCACTTTGAGATCTGTCCTTTAACCAGACTCTTCCACTAACTGACAAAATCACAATCCTTTAAACCGGAACTTGTTATCGACACAGATTTGTATGCAAGTAGAAGTGAGTGAGCCTATCAGTTGTCAGAACCCATCCAAGGCCACATCCAAAAATCCAGCTGAATTTATCTTCTTGCAATAGCTTATTCTGTTTGGTAGTTTTTCTCCTTGTTTAAACAGGTGCCCCAACTCAACCAAAAAGCAACAAATTAAAAATCCTGGGAGACCTACTATGCATGACTATCACAGCTTAAGCATCGCTGTTGTGCTTTCAGATACAGGCATATTCAGGCAGTGCAGTGGCAGTAAGTAGAAGGACCACCTGAAAACAGTTTTATAACTTGTCACACAATTGAAGTAACGAAACATGGAAGCAAGAGCTATAAAGACACTGAAATGAAGCCTAAAGAGACTTGCCAATGTCAACAGACAAAATCTGCTGCATGCTCAGCAAAATGCATTCCTCTGAAGTAATACATGCTATTATCTCAGAGCACATTACAAAACCCAGGTGGAGATAGCATTTATATTGAAGTTCAAGTCATGCTTTTTTTCAATGGAAATTCTGTGGCCCTTTAGTGATTCTTCAACTGTGGAGGTCCAGAGTCTAAGGCCAGACCTTCATAAATGTGAATTTACTCATGCTCAGCTGACTCTGATGTTGCCCTTTGAATGGTCACATCAACAATATAAGTTAAACTGCCTCACCCATTTCCACTAACCCCCTTCCCTTTTTATGCCATTTTGTCAATGCAAACTGGAAGCAGAGATGACAACTCAGACCTCCAAGAGTGAACTTTGGCTGCTGTGTGAACTGTTTACCCTGACCACTGTGTAGTGTCACCACTAGATTCCAAAATCAACATGAACTACAAGATCTGATGGGCTTAGATAACATTCACCAACCGCAGACAGAGTAACACTGGAGAAGTAAACTGTCATACTCCAGCTACTGCCTTGTGAATTGCAACTCTGCTCAGGGGTAATATACTCCTCTAGCCAAAGAAAGGACACACACAGCTTATAGCTCAAATCCCACTTGGCTCATGTACACAAAAGGGGACTTAAGCATTGGCCTAGATACTGTTAAATTGTAGTGTAGGGGGCTGCTCATAATACAAAGGTTTTGCAGGCACTTCATCATGCCTGCTCGTACTAACTTAAAAGAAGCTACACACTTACAAGTTTACCCCCTTTCAGGCTATGGCTCTAGCACAGTACTCTCCTAGGAATGCTGCTAGCACTGATACCTTGCACTGTCCTCAATCTGTCCTTCAGAACTCTGCCCGATGCTCCCTGGAAAATTTCCCAGAGTGGTTCAGCTGACAGTAGCATTAAAAATCACAGCATGTGTCTGTAGTCTTCTTTGTATCAGACAAGCAGAGATAGCACACTGCAGAGATGCAATTGTTACAGCTATGTGCTCTTAAAAGACTGCTTCTGTCTCCGGGAAAGTCTTTACCATGGATGACCATGTCCAAGAAGACAGCTGCATATCTCAGCCAGTGAAACAGTTTATTCCCTAGCAGCTGTATAACTTCACGTCTTTGCTGCAAAATCCACCACCCAAGTTTTGCCCTTAATTTGAGGGTCACCCATACAAAAAACTGCTTAAAATCTTTCCACTGGCACACTAAGATTAAGAGTAACAATATTATTCAGGCCAGTCACTGCTATGACAGCCTCCCTGCCACACTAGTTTCCCGGAACTACTGTTGAACAGATACCTTGTGCTGTACTTCTCCTCTTGTCCTTGAGAATTCCTCCCATTATTCCTTGGAAATTTTCCCAGAGTGGTTCAGCTTACAGCAGCACTAAGAATCACAGCACATGTCAGTAGATGGTTTTGTATCAGATGTACTGGAATACAGAGCGATACCCAGATACAATTATCACAAGGTTAACTCTGTTTATATCTCCTCTTGGAAAAGAAGGAAAGAGAGAGAGAGAGAGAGAAAGGAAAGAAAGGAAGGAAGAAAGGAAGAGAAAGAAAAAGAAAGATGAAGTAAGTCAACAAGAAACTGCAATCCCTTCCTTAAGCAGTAAACCAGACTGCTTTGCTTTGGAACTTTTCCTAATATAACAAAAGACACCATGAAGACAGGAACTTTGGCAGCAGTGGTTTTGAACTCCACAACCCCCAAGTTTCCTCTGGTTTTCTCTGCATATGTCACTGGAAATACAATCGACTGTTAGGGAGACAGTAAACCTCCAAATGGATATCTTAACAACTGCAAACTTCCAGAAGTTACTATTGCTAGAACTGAAAGGAGATTTTCAGCAAAGCAGCCCCAAATTCCTGAGTAAACTGATGTCCTGTTTTGCCTGACCACAGTCACCATAATGACTGCTGGAGCTGCTGCCGAGCCACTGCCCTGTGGCTTGGGCTGGAGGCGAGCAGGACCCTGTGCTGGGAATGAAGTGACTCAGGGCCCAGTGATGGAGACATGGGCTATGGCACAGGGTGCTGAGGGCAGCCTTGGGGTGCACTGTGGTGGGAAAAGCAGCTTAAAAAGCGAAGAGGTGCAAGTGCCTTCCCTGAATACCAGCCTCGAAGAGCCAGGCTGTTGCAGTGCTATGAGAGGAGTCAGAAGGTGAAGGAAAAGGATGAGCATGAGGAAAGAAGGCATTCACAGCAAGGTGGCAAACACGATTTAGCTGGAGCTAAAACAAGCTAATTCATTTCCCTCAACATCATTGGTGTAGACTGCTCCCTCTCCTGGGGAAATCTTGCCAAAAAAAAAAAAAAAAGAAAAATCACAACCCAAATAATTTCTTCGAGCAAACAGTGCACCCACAGAGCTCCCAGGCAGACAGCTGCCATGCTTCCAGGTTCAACAGAGCAGGGGGCAAGACCCACGTGTTGCCCTTCCCAGTGTGTGGGTCTGCCCTGGCTAGAGGAGCCCCGTGTGGGAAAAGCAGCTGTAACCTCCAGCCCCCGGTGCACAGCCAAGCACCGCTCCAACCTGCCCAGAGAACAGCGACACTGTCCTCTGCCTGCTGTGGTGCTGCTGCCAAGCACCACCCAGACCATCCTTCACTCTCCAACCAGTGCAGTTACCAGTGGTGCAACAGGCGAGGATCCAGGAAATGGCGCTTGCAAGTGCTTTCAGAGTAAATGCTGGAGCACAAATTCCTCTTTGATGGGAAATGGACAGAAATCATCAGTTCCAGTCTTTAGTGCTGGTAAGGACAGACAATTTTAGCCACAGAAATAAATTTCAGAATCTGTGAGTGAGAAAAAGGAAGGACAATCTTGAAATTCTCTCATGATGAGAAGTCAGTTCAGCCTGGACAAGAGGAGACAGGGGAGACCTCATTGCTGTTACAACTTCCTCATGAGGGGAAGAGGAGGGGCAGGCACTGATCTTTTCTCTGTGGTGACCAGTGACAGTACTGGAGGCAATGACCTGAAGTTGTGTCAGGGGAGGCTTAGGTTGGGTATTAGAAAAATGTTCTTCACCCAGAGCGTGGTTGGGCACTGGAAAAGGCTCCCCAGGGAAGTGGTCACAGCACCAAGCCTGACAGAGTTTAAGAAGCATTTGGATGATACTCTCAGGCATATGGTGTGACTCTTGGGGATGGTCCTTTGCAGGGCCAGGAGTTGGACTCCTTGTGGCTTCCTTCCAATTTGGCATATTCTATGATTCTGTACCTAATCTTCACTCCTTTAGTGTTCCAAAGTACAGTTAAAATCTTTGCAAGGAAGCTAGCTCAGAAGATCTTGCAATAAGATTAGAACCAGCTAGTGAAAAATGGCATGTTACAGCAGCCAGTAAATATCCACAAGAACCAGCCCTGGAGAGGTGAAAGGCTCTGCTGAGCTTAACAGCTCGTGAGCATATACCATACTGTTGAATACTGGTGCACGACTAATGCCTTCTTCCTTCTAAATCCTTGCTCATTTGATTACGTCTGCTGTAGAAAAGAGATGATTTAAATGCACAAAATTAAAAATGAAAAAAGAATTATTCCTATTTTACA
The DNA here is from genome assembly GCA_026770055.1 of Myrmophylax atrothorax. NCBI lineage: Eukaryota > Metazoa > Chordata > Aves > Passeriformes > Thamnophilidae > Myrmophylax > Myrmophylax atrothorax. The sequence continues at coordinate 18,142,536 of JAOXXN010000065.1, forward strand.
GGGGGGAAAAGGGGGACAGGTTTGCCTGTAAGTAGGAAACAGTGACAGGTCTGTAAAAAACCAAACAAATACTTTCCAAATCCCTGGAATTTGACTAAAGTCATCCACCTTGTATATCAGCAAATACTATGACAGCTTTGTGAAAGCTTTCATCCTGGTGATGCAAGGACAAAAAAAAGCCTTGCTTGATTCTTAATAGTCTCTGAGAGTCATCATATGATACCACGTCAGGCAATCACGCAATCAGCAAAGGTCACAAGACACAGAGCCATTCCTCTTGGCTTTATAGCTGCCTTCCACAGCCAAGACTCCTCCTTCTTACACCATTTTGCAGTGAAGTGCAGCAGCACTCGTGCCTGCCAAGCACTGGGAAGCCCTGCCATCAGTCAGGGCCTGTAAGAGGGACATAAATTTTTAGTGTCTGCAGGTGCCAACAAGAGAACCATAATGGATTTGCAGCATCTAATTAGTCTAAATAGATTCTTACTGACTGCAGCTGCAGCTGCCTGGCAACATAAAAGGGGTACAAGTCTCACCTGTACAGATATGCTAGGTTGGGGGTGGGGGAGAAGATTTTCCAAATGATAGAAAGTAGTACAGGAAAGTCACAGCTGTCCTACATCTACTAGCTCAAAGAGAAAAGAGGGCTTCTAATACCTGTGCTGTTCTAACCATGTGAGTTACAGCTACCTAATTCAAGACTCATACTACATACATAGAAGTCTGCATAACTAGGAAAAGTCCTTGTCCTGAAGAGCTTAGAGCTTTATTAGACTTACAGCCTTTATTAGATGGCAGGTAGTATCATCTCTGTTTTGCAGACAAAACACAGATCAGGAGCCAGACTTCAAATGCTTCAGTGATGTGTACATAAGCCAAGTCTAGTAAGGCAGACAGAAGGATACACAGAACAGGAGAAGTAATAAATACAAGGTGGAAGAGTTCAGGACTACGAAAACAATATCCATTGCAACTTTCCCTGGGCAATGCAGCCAAGCAGTCTGAATCCCAGGCACTCAAACAAACTGCTCTTCCGTCCCAGAAACTGCCCCTCTACTGCTGGAACTGTAGCATAGGATGGCAGCCAGTGCCTCAGACTCCAGAGTGCAGGCCCTGTGCTTGTCACCAACCCTTCTCTACCACAGATCAGGTTTGCAAACTGCAGCGGTGCAGGGCAAGTTCCTTTTCTGCCTTTCTTGGCCCACTACTTCTGGCAGAGGCATTTCTCAGTCAACTGTGGAAAAGCTCAGTTCTCAGGGCCCTTAACTCACTGATAATTATGACTATTCACTCATTGATTAAAAGCACCTACATATGCTTTAGATTTGGTAAAGCCTCCTATCTCCCCACCTTCCGTTCTGTGAGTCAAGTTGACTTTCTGGAGCACCCAACCTAAGCCAGACTTTCAGAGCAGATCAGCATGTGGGTATTGTTCTGCTTTTTCTTAAGAAGTAATATTCAGGTTCTGGTACCTAGTTCAAGGGCACACAAACAGCTTGTATCAAACAACCAAGACTTCCTGCATCTCTGACCAGTCATCCTACTGGATACCCCAGTGTCAGGGAATTCTTAAACCTGCATGAAAGGTGATGCATCAAGTCTTTTCCCTGCACTTTAACCAGTGTTTAGAAGATCAGTGCTGTTCACTTCTGTCACTACTGGGTTCCCTTAAGGAAGCCAGTTCATGTTTCTGTGCCCCAGTACCTCCATCACTTGGTAATTCTTCATCTAAAAGTAAGAGTCTGGAGACTAAACCTGTGAGAGCAGCAGGACAGGGCTGCACAACAAAGAGAGAGCCACATGGCCTGGATTGAAGGAAGGGCATGTAGAGTTCAGCCACACCTTTCACTATTTCTATTAATCCATAATTTTCATTAAGACTTCATATAAATTGATCTACCAGGTCTGTGTAGATAAGAAATACCTTGCAGTGTGGGGGAGAGTAGCAAGTAAACCAAACAAGGGAGTTCAATATTCCAGAAAGAAATGTTGCCTAGCTGGCCATGATCTTCCTGCTGCTGATAGCACATAGTACGGGGTTGCGACCTCATAGCAAATACTAAATTAAAAACATTGCATAGCAACAGGACAGGCAGCAGCCAACTTGTTCTCACTTGATTTTGGGAGCTCTAAGACCAGCCAACCACCCCTCCCCCATCAAGAATGCATACGGCATTCCTGAGGCAAGTGTTAATGCTGGATCGCAACCAAGAAAGAATTCCTATAGACCCAGGGGATGAGAGGAGGATGTTACACTGCTTGCTTCTTTCCACTCTTTCCCTTCATGCCCCTTTCCTCCTGTACTTGTGCTGCCCCTTTTAACCCGGTGGCAAGCGGCTCCCAGCAGGATGTGAGGCACAACAGCACACGCTGCCTGCGAGCCCTTGGCAGGAGATGTTCTGACTAATGGAAACAGCAGAAACTAGAGAGACAAGCATGGATAAGGTTGGAAAGTGCTGAAACTCCTGGTGGAATGCAAAAGGGTTAAAACAGCAAGGGCACAGCAGCATTCACCATGGGGAGTTACCTCCTGACTGCCCTTGCTGAGCATGGTCGGTCGGCGTATTCCCCCAGGTAACACTCAGATGCACTCCCAAGATACCTCACCGTTCAAAACAATAAATGACCAAGTAACTTGTAACTAATACACACTGGTCTCTGACTGGAAGCGGGGCTGCAGGGATAAGAAATTCCTCTCTTGGAATCTGAGTGCCACCATGTGCCGGGAATGGTAACAGTCAATGGATAAAACCCAGCTTGGCCAGAAAAGCAAAGGAGAGAAGTGAGACTAGAGGCCGTCCTTGGAATAACGCCACATTAGGTGTTTCGGCTTTCGGAGTTTTTTCCCCTGGTACCAACCAGCATCACTCCCAATATCCCGCTGCAGGGTAGAGTCTGTTTTGTGAAGGGACAGGTGGGTTATAGGGAGCAGCTCTTTGAAGGTATGACGTGACCCTGAACAGCAGCACCGAGTCAGACCTCAGCTGTGCACAAAGAGCTGCCCCTGGCAGGTGTCAGCTCTGTCCTTGCCAACTTCTGGAAGAAACTTGGTGTCACCTCAGACTGTGAAATTTTGCTGAGTGTCCTTGACATTCCCACTAAGAGCCTGGTTTGCAACAGGTAAACCCGTTAGTGGTGCAGGTGTGGATGAACCAGCAAAATGCAACAAGCATTTTACAGACCAATTTCCAAATGCAAAATACGGCTAACCTAAACCCAAGTGCAGGTGAGAGAAGGCAGCTGGCTTGCTTGGGAAAGATAAAAGCAGGTTTTGAGTTTCTTATTATTTTCTTTCAAAATTTATTTTGAGGCTTTTCTCTAAAGATGGGTTAAGTTCCATCTGGTCAAATTACATGCTGAAGATGAACTTCTGGAAATGTCTGCTTCTCTACATTGATTAGCATAGTCAGCCTCATGGAAATGTTTTATTTGTTAGTTTGTTCAAAAATAGGAGGTTGTTACTGTGTAAAAATATATTTCAAAGTCAGCCTAAAAGATTTGGCACTGCTGTGGTCAGTTTAGGTTTAATCTTTTTACAACTTGGAAGCTTTTTACAAGCTGGCTATAGGACTGGAGACAGTATTGCTTTGTGTTTTACTCATTTCAGGGTTTCTTCACAAACCTATGTGGGAAAAAACCCCAAGCAGCTTTTGGAAAACATTTCTGTAGCAAGGCAGGAATTTTCTTGCAAGCACCTTGGAAAGTAACAGGGTAGGAGTATCCTTTCATGAAAACTGCTCACAATAAGCATTCAGTAACATGAATTTTGAAGTCAAGACTACAGCTAGATAGGACTAAAATGCCACAAAGATAACTCTGTTTTCTCTTAGAAAAGGAATGATAAACCTAGGAAATTCAGAATTCAAGTTACTTTCAAAAGAAAACTGACTGTGCCACAGGAATGCAATGAGAGTGCACAGCTCTTATCCCAAAGGGTCTCACACAAAGAACAATTCCAAAGCTACACATCTAAGCAGTGCCTCTGTCAACAGCAAAACCATAGATGTAGATAAAGGCTGCCCTCTAGGCACATCCTCACAAGGCACAGTCAGACAGATCACAGTGATTAATCACCCCAAGTGCTCGTGGGCAGTGGATACATCTTGGCTGTCCCACAGAACAAAACACCGCATCCTACAGGGGAGGGAATACCATCACAGGAAACTTCGGAGTACTGAGGACAGAGAGACCACCACCAAGGCTGAACTTCCTCTTCTGCTTCCCTCTCCCAGATTCCTACCCCCTTTGGCATTTTCAGCACACAAGCTCTGATGTAACAGGGCAGAGGAATGTCATTAGTGATGTCACCCAGTTCAGCACCAAGGCAGCCAAGTGGGGCCAGTGTTGGTTCCCAGCAGCAGAGCTGCTCTTGGCTGCTTTGGTGCAGCTCCTGCTGGGAGCAGCACTCTGGGTCCTCACTGACTGTGAGCTCTACAGCTGCAGCATGAGCTGTGAAGTGGTTTTTTCCAGTCTCCAGACACCTCTCTCCTCCCTCTGTAGAAGCACCATTTCTGGGGCATCCGCTGCATCTGGTGTGCAGATCAGCTGCATGGGATGGAAGTGTGATATTGGAAAAGCCCTTTAAGGAAAGAGCCAAAGATGGGGGAAAACATTAAACTCCCAGACAGAAGGAGAGAGCAGGAAGCAGAAGGACTGTGTGACACAAATATTTCCCATCAGAGAAATGTACCATTTAACTGGATGTTTGATACATACATACTAATACTGATGCCACTGAAATGGTATTCCATGTGCTCTGCCTGACAGGGCTGTGAGAAGGGGTATATGCATATGAACTAATTACTGATTAGTCCAATAACACTATGCATAATGTTGTCCTGTAACGCTTTTACTGACAGCATAATTACTGCCCAGCATAACAGACAAGTGTTACACATGAGTAGGCATGAGAGAATGATCAGCTCATTCCCTATCTAACCTGTGTGTTCTCACTAGCCAACAACAGCACTTGCTCTTCAATCCTACCAAACACTCCCCATAGCTCTTCCCTCTTGGCGTTTCCTCCTCTTCAAGCCTCTAAAAGTCCCGTAGGTCCGGTTCATCCTGACAGACCTTGTCTTTAGAGCAAAGCTGTAATGGCTCATATCAAAACAGGTCCTGGCATCAGCAGGGTCAGACAGTAGAGTTTCGTTAACAATGCATACTTTGAGGGCACACCCACGGTTGGATCCCCAAGCTTGCTCTTACTTCTTAAACTGGAAGGTGTTGTCTGCTGAAGGATCGATCAGCAGTTTGGCATTATGCGAAGATAATTCCTCTGATACTGTTGCCTACTGTGACTAGATGGGCCATGGCTCATCTTGGCTCTAGGGCATTTTGCACTTGAGCTACAGGAGAGGACTTAAATCTCTGGATCAGGAAAGACTATTCAAGACTATTCAGTACTATTCAAGAGATTTTGGTAACCCTGAATTAGCAAGCAGTTCTGCCCAATGCTACACATGGTTTATGCAAATATGAGTACAATGATGTCCTATGCATCATATTTCTATGATTGTCATTCTTTACCTCAGATCATAGAATCAAAGAGTGGTTTTAGTTGGAAGGGACCTTGAAGATCACCTAATTTCAATCCCCCTGCCATGGGCAGGGGCACCTTCCACTAGACCAGGTTACTCAGAATCCCATTCAGCCTGGCCTTGGACATCTCCAGGGATGAGGCATGAACAGCTTCTCTGGGGAACCTGTTCCAGTGTTTCACCACCCTTAAAAAAAGAATCTCTTCCCAATATTTAATCTAAACCTACTCTCTTTCAGTTTGAAGCCATTCCCCTTTGTCCCATCCCCGCATGCCCTTGTGAAAAGTCCCTCTCCAGGCTTCCTGTAGGCCCCATTTCAGTGCTGGAAGGTGCTCCATGTCTCCCTGGCACCTTCTCTTCTCCAGGCTGAACAACTCCAGCTCACTCAGCCTGCCCTCATAGTCTCTCTCAGCCTCCAACACCATGGAGCACAGGGTGCTCCAGCCCTCTGATCATCTTTGTGCCCTCCTCTGGACCAGCTCAAGAGAGTTGTCTCTGTCTCAGCTCCATGTCCTTCCTGTGCTGAGCACTCCAGACCTGGACACAGCACTCCAGGTGGGGTCTCATGGGAGTGCAGTAGAGGGGGCAAATCACCTCCCTTGACCTGCTGACCACACTTCCTTTGATCTACCAGTTTACCACCAATTCTGTTGTAAAATGTTGCAGCCAAATACGGTAAGTACACAGAATCACAGAATATTCTGAGTTGGAAGGGACCCATAAGGATCATTGAATCCAACTCTTAAGTGAATGGGAATTGAAGCAAGAAAGAATCTAATCTAAACAAATCTAATTAGGAAATAGAACTGACATCTGATGAGCATCATAAAGTATCAGTGGAAAAATCTGCAGTTGGATCTATTGACAGTTCCACACTTGACTGAAACTCGCTACCACACCAGAAATCTTTGCTGGTTAAGCTAAAACGATTCCTGGGCAACACTGTTTATCTGATCCTGTACTTGTTTCACCACTGAGATACCTGTAGTACCTGTTAACAAGGAGTCCTCCAACACCTCAGCTTCTGTTTCTATGGCAGGAACTGTTCTGGTCCAATTTCATGCCAGGATGAATCCAAATAAAATTACAGTTAAATCAAATGGGAAGAAGTCATGTAATTCCTTTGTCTGTGGGGAGAAGGAAACAACCTGTATATCCTGCAATAATAAAAATATTTATAAATAAGGTATGTGAACTCAAGCAGGACTGTGACAGAAGTTCCTGTGCTGGGCAAAAAGTAGAAGTTGTAACAGGCAAAAAAGAGCAAACGTAGTCACTGTTGCTGTCATGAAGTGATGCTGAAGAAAAACATTCCACCAGAACCTCATTATCTGTTGAAATGTAGAGTTTAGGAAGGGGCATCTCAGATTATGCAAGGCCATAGGTTTACTTAAGACCCAGCCCAAACAAGAGAATACTCACTGGAGATGGGGATTTAAGAATTATACTAGCAGATAAACACAAACTTCAGTGATTTTGCTTTTAATTTTCAGTAAGTCTTACTCTACATAGCTCCCAAACCTTCAACCTTTCACTCTAAAAAGGGAAACCTACCATACAATGATGGGCAGCAAAGGAATTCTGCTTCTGAGCTGTTTTTAAAGAAGGTGCATTCGTACCACTGAACAAAATGGACAAAAAGAAACCAGAAAAACAGCCAAAAGCAGACATGAACACATACTTTGGATATGTGTAACACAGGGGGCAGCAGCATTACTGAATAACGGCAGTGGATTGTGAACAAGGTAACGCTCTGATCAACTGAGCTTCAGCCAAGGCAACACCGGAGCATTCTGAGTACACACAGCAACACCTAATGCCCAACAAACACATGGGAGAGAGGGGAGGAGAAAACAACAGAATCAAAACTGGGCATTTGAGATACAGGAGAAAAAGAAGACAGTCACAGGACATTCCCACTAATCTCACAGAGAATCCACAGCAGTTCTATCAGACACATTTTCCTCAGGTGTGAAACTCCCTCCTTGCACACTACAGCTGGAGTTACAGATGGGGCAGAGAAGACCTTGATTGGCGCAGAGTGGGGGGACACATTCATACAACATTGCAATAGCATCCAACAGTCACAAGCTTCTGCTGTTTGTAGAAACATTGCTGCTTCTTGGTACCAGCAATTCTCCAGAAATCCCCCAATGTCCAGGGAAACATCCCTGTACATATAAAGCAGGAAAGGCTTTATTCATATTCAGCTACATCCAATCAAATCACTCCTCCTCAGGTAAGTGTGAAATACCTTTCTGTATCACTCCAGAAACACAGGGAAAGGTTAGACTGCCTTATGCAATGCAGAGAGAGACATGGAGCAATCATTTTTTCTGTCACTCTGAGATCAACATTAGTCTCCACTAGGATCAAACTGCATGTAATGTATTTTGCAGCAATTTTACTATAGTGTGTCTATGCAAGGCTCTAGTTGAACAGAGCACTCAGGAGAGCTCCCTCTTCTCTTGTGCTCACTGCATGTTACACACACTCACAATTCTGTAATGCTGTTACATAATCAAACGGTATCTGTTTTTGTCTTACAAAGAATCAATCCCTTTGCCCCAGCCCTAAAACTCGCCACATGACAGTTTCAAGTCACCAGTTACACCTACTACCCAAAAAGCTCATGTTAAGTCTGCCCTCAATTTTGTTTCAGTTCAGTATGCCCTGCCAGGATACTCCCAAATCTGCAGCCAACATGCCATTTTCATGGTCGTTGTGATGTTTCCTTTATAGCCCAACAAACTGGTACACATAACACACAAGTTGCTGGCAAAGCCCATCTACAACATGCTTCCTCCAGTGCTTCAACTTGCTAAAAGGTGTGCTGTGGTCACCCCAAACTTACCCAGCTGTGGCATCTTGTCTTACCAGTATCTCGGGAAACGAGAGACAGGGTCCCTGAGAGTCAAATCACTACTAACTCCACAGTGCTTTGCAATCTGGACAGAAAGAAACATAGCCAGGTTTTCAGGTTTCATACAGGTGATGACACAAACATTCATGTTCCCCTACCACTAAGATTAGGGAAACATCAAGATCTACCAATTCACATACAGATGATGAAAGAAAAATGCTTACTTCCTGGGGCAAGGAAGGAGAAAAGAGACTGGGGTTGCGGAAGCCCTGCCTACTTGACCAACCTGTAGGAACACCTTCCATTGTTTTCAAGGCATCTGTAACACAAATATCTGTGTAGCAGAAGTTTTTGTTCCAGACTCTTCAAGACAAGAAAGTTGTTCAGTGAACAATACCAATCCAGAGCTCCTGATGCCCAAAGAGCTACTTGGACTTATTTTCACACGAAAGAAAAAGGAAAGCAGGTTGCATTAGGGGCTTGGCTGAACAATGAGTTAGGAATCCAGGGAAACAGCTTCTACATCTAAGGGCAGGATTCACTTGCAATTTGTTTCCCCACCAGTTTTCTGATCTGTGCTCATTGCTTGATGGTGGTTTATCAAGCCTTAAACTTGCTCTCAACCACTGGTCAGTAAATACCAACAATGGTGGGCAATGTTTAGTTGCTGTTATCAACCTCCTTTCTCTCATCCCCAGGTGAATTACGTTTCTGCAAACCTATCACCCCTCCACTGCAGCCACCAATGCCATCAGATGAATCTGAAAGCAGGAGCAGCAGGGAGACAGAAGGGCTGCAAGGAAAACTGGCTGTGGATCAAGCAGTGGAACTGCTATCCCAGAGCATGCTGCAGCAATACTATGAGGCAGCGAAGGGAAAATGTGCAGATGCTCTGTTCAGCTCCTCAGAGCTCTTGCTGATGCAGCCACAGGGTTGGAGGGCACAGCACCCAGCGAAAACATCTGGGCATTCTTGAGGAAAGAGCTGGACTACAGTCGTTTGTCATCAACTGTTTCTTGGTAAATCTCCTACTACAGAGTAAGCCCTTAATAACACAGCTATCTTTCCTTTAACCCAATATTTAATAACCCATTTTATATGATATAGGACAATTACAGATCCCACAAGACAATCCACCATAGCTGTCAGCATATTCACTTAAGTCTTTGTGATCTCTTTCTGGAACCAAAGGCCCAGGAGAGGCTGTGCATGGCAGACAGACTGACCCATCTATGTTTCACAACATACACACCCTGTGCATGAGACACAGCGGCCTTTAGAAGGGTTACAAAGTTACAAGCATTAGGTCTTAATTCGACACTCAATTCTCTCCACTAATGTTCCCCATTTCACCCCGGGTAATACAGTGGCCATGTAACTCAAGCTCTTGCTCTTTAGGGTAGAAAGGGCTGGACTTGACATGAAAATCCTCTGCAGCCAACAGCGGATTGAGCTGATCCAGCAGCACCTGTTTAAGGATAAAACTTCTGTTTCTACACCCCCACATACAAAATCTCTAAACCTTAATCCACGGCTGAGTAGAAAGATAACACAGACCAAAGCGATACACAGTTGTCAGCTATGATGATGTTCTTGACCTGTTTCAAAGAAACAGCACATGAATGAGTTGATTTATACATACAAACAAGTCCATTGTGCCCAGAGGTTTCCTAACATTCTTTTATTAAAAACCAAAGAGCCAAAGATCGCCCTGATGCTCTTCATTGTTATAAAGCAGACTCTGAAGTATTAAGTGAACTATGTATGAGCAAAGAACTCCAACTGATGCAGAGTTTAAAACTAGGTTTACAGTTTCCTATTTTATTGGCAAGGATGTATTTCTAAACTTAAAAACCCTTCTGGCAAGTTATCTCAATTTCTTATGACAAAATTTCTCACAACACACAAATATTTACAACATATACATATTTTTTCAGTCTTTTACAACTGGTTCTTAAAAGACAAACAATAGGTTACCACAGAACAAAAGCTGTGACTTAGTTGTTTTTAATTTGATAAAACTATCATAAGTTAAAGTGAATAGATTTTCTTTAAATTCCTTGTAGCATTTTACAAGTGCAACAGAAAAATATGAAGAACCAATTTAGGATAGCTGCAGTTCATTGGATAAATGTTGCCCGTCGTAATCACATTATTTCACAGCAAATTCTTGAAAAAATAAGCACCAATCATTCTTGCAAAGAACAATTTTATCTAAAAGTATTGAAAAGTGTTAAATACAAGGTGTTTAATTTACGTAACAAGCAATAAATACACCATATCCAAACTTTTATTCTGCATACTGCTACCCTTGTACATATAATGTACTAAAAAGTCAGCAAATTGTCAACACCTTTTCATATTTTTTTTCTCTTTTTTTAAAGAAATCAATTTGACTTCCAACCAACGGTTTGCTACTATAACAAAGGCCACAAACAGTACTTCTGGGACAGCATACAGTGTTAAAACTGACAAACTCCAGGGGGGGAAAAACCATCTAGCAAATAAATCAGAAAGCTGCAGATCATTGCTGGTGATATTAACATATACTAGAAAACCTTAATATGCTGCTACTATGATTTTGTAAATTGTTTAGTCAAATAGTGTAAGAGCAAACTAACGCTCTTACTGATCAAAAATAATTCTGTAGCCACACTGTATTCTCATTGTCCTGCATGGAAAGATCTGATGCAATTTTATAACTTTGCTTGAGCCTTTATTTTACAACAGAGCATTACCTCTAACTCGGAATTGCACATAAGAAGGCTATTAAAAAGTACAATAAAAATCTGCACAAATCAGACTTAAGAAGTCAGGATGCTGTACACTTTCTACAATATTATGTTGATAGGTGAATAAAGAAGTGCTGCCGCTAAGTTTTTCAGAAAGTTCTTTAGTTGAGGAATAATCAAATGGAATTTTTGTTGGTTTTTGTAATTTTTTTTTTTAAATTTTATTTTTTATATATTTTTTAAAAAATGACATCCAGGTCAGTTTAAGACCTATAAGCTTATGCATTGAGCCTTAAAGACTGATCTTCTCTCCTCCTGGAAGAAATATCAATATCTATTGAATCCTTGCCAACAATAAGCCTTAATCTCTTTGCTGGAGGAAGAGGAATAAAGTCATCAAATTCATCATCATAGTCATCTTCCTCTTCATCGTCCTCCTCTGATGAAGATTCATCTGCTGTTTCCTCTTCATAGTGACCATAATCATCTACTTCCATTCTCGACTCCAAAAGGGAGAGAGTTTCACTACAACACACACCATTTTCACGAAGGTCCTCAGGGTATGTCCCTCTGTTTTCTTCCTCTCGCTTTAGCTGTATTTTTAATTTTGTTGAACTATTGCCTGATCCTGAGTTAAACCCATTATTTAGCTTTGCTACATATAAGTTATTATCTTTTTCATGGTCTTTACTTAGTTTGATGCTTATTTTTGAAGAATTCATTCCATCACTTTCTTGATCATTTGCCTTGCTACTGCTATCATGGCGCCTACGAAGAGTCAGTTTAGGGATCCCAGAGCTATTTTCAAGGATAAGTTGTGCATCATACCTCGTAATTCGCCTTTTCTTTTTACTTTTTGCAGTTCTAAAGCTGTCTTTTGCTTTAAAATTGTCAGTTGTTACAGAGCAGCCACCAGACCCAGGGATGCAGTCTTTAAAGCCAACAGGTGTGTCCAGCACATTACTCCTCTCTTCAAGTTCTGAATGAGAACTAACCAAATCTGGTACTTTGTCTTTCACAGGTGTATTGTGCATAGTATCAGTTTCCTCTGTTTTTGAAGACGTTTTTACAAGCTTTCCTTGTCGAGATTTCTTTTTTGATGTGCCTGCATCACTTTTCTGGCACCGACCCTCCCCTTTATGTGATGGTCCATGAGCCACACCATTTTCGTTTCCCGCACGAGACTGCTGCTCTGCAATGTCCGGTTGTGTTCCAGTCAAATTATTCTTATAGCTATCCAACGTATTTGGTTCAAGCTTTGTGTCAGAGGTCTCCTTCAAACTCATCCTTGTTCTCATTGACCTCCTTGTTATGTATGTGCAGGGTGGGATATCACCATGCTCATGAGCACCTTTCACAGAATTCAGTTTATGTTCTCTCGCCGCATGCCTCGTTAGGCATCCACCAGAGACTGCAACTTTGACTGGTCCCTCCAATTCTTTATCCTTCTTAATGGGCAAGTTTTTGTACAAAACTACTTTAGGCTCTTTGAGAACTAAATTTCCCATTTCAAGCTTTCTAGAAGCATTCTTTTGCTCTGGCCTTTTGCACTGATTTCTCAACTTTATCTTTGAAAGTAAAGGCTTTGCAGGCTTTTTCAGTCTCTTTGGTACCCTGGAATTATTTATATGAGTTAGTTTAGATGAGGTAGAATTTGATGATGCTGGAATTCTTGATATAGACTGTCTGGTTAACGTTCTGTTCTTGCTGTTCTTTTTTACGCCAATTGAAGATTTTCTGTTAGCTGCAAAAGAAAAGTTTTGTTATGACAATGTTTTATTCTGAATTTCCTACTGCCAAATATTGTGCTTATTTCATTTATTTGAAACACTTAAACAAAATCCATGAAATAGGATTGACAGTATGCAATAAGGAATGAGACTGCTTAAGTTGCAACTCAAGACATGAAAGGAATTGCCAAACAAGCCAAAAGTGCAACTACATTCCAGGTCAACTTCCCCTCATTACCCCTGATATACCAAATTGTTTTTGTTTTTTTTAAATCTATTTGATATTATCCACAGTTTTTAGTAAGTATTATTCCAGCAAAACCTGAGGATCAGTATGCTCCAGTATTACCTCCAGGATTTTTTTGCTGGAGAGTGAGGAAAAAATTTAAACACCTTAACTAATGTAATGGTTTCAACTTCAGGTATCGCTTCTGCCTGCTCAACAGAGGTGCAACTCTAAATCCTGGTAATTAGAGACCATAAAATGCTTTGGGGAAATATTTTGGTTTTTGTTTGTTTTTTTTCTTGAGGGGTTCTTTGTTTGTTTGCTTGTTTCTGTTTTGTTTTCTACTATCACAGCAGCAAACAGGAAACAAATGGAACCATAGTATTTTATGTTGTTCCAAACTTTACTAGTTAAGTCAAAGTTTATTAAATTATTTATATTTTGCCCATACTGAGGTTGGTGAGGGTGGGGAAGGGGGAAAGCAAATGATACTCACTGTTGCATGAAGAGAAGTCTCGCAGGAACATTACAAACAAAAATCCCTTCCAATTTCTTCTGAAATTACTAACTGTGCACTTTCACTTTAGAATAGGTACCTGAACTATCAATTCTGAACGTGGGGAGGAAAAAGCTGCCCAACTCTACAGGGAATGACTATTTCTTCAATAATCTCTACTAAGAGTATGTGTTTAAAAATTGTTTTCCTACAGAATGTAGATAATTCAAACTGTAAGTTTTCTTTCCTAAACTGTATTATTGCCTGTGGTAGTTTACCTTATTCTGAAATACAGACATTGTTGACAGGACCCTTAAGTGGTTATAAATACCTGCTTTTGATATAAATAAAAAACCAAAATAATAACATTGTTCTTGAAGCACCTGCAGAAAATCATGAATTTGCTATTTAATCTGCTTTCAGATTCCCAAATAAATCAGTTTTAATGACCACTGTCTGAGAACATCTCAACACTAAGAAAGGAATTCCATCACAGTGAAAGTTTAAGAAAGTTTAAGGAGCTTTAATGGCTCCACTCCAAGCTTTTCCCCTTACTTACTTGCATTACCTTTTTCCTGAGTGGTATCTGCATCAGTGTTAGAGCTGACAGACTGGCTGTCTGAATTCTTGCTGCTGTCACCCAGCTTTTTAAGCCTGTTCAATCGTTTATCTGTTTCTCTCAGTCCATATTTACTATTAATCACAGGAGCAGGTGCTGGCAATCCCACTCTTGATTTAAAAGCACCAGTTCCACGTCTGCAAAGAAAAAGAGGACCCAAAGTATTAATAATTCTTAATGTAAACTTAGAGCTTTGTTTCATGTACAGTAGTTTGAACCCCAGGAACATCTGGACTGACTTGGTTAGCATTTTGTAGGTTGTTTTGTCTTTTGAATGCCATCTTTAGTGCTTACATGTCTCTGCTGGCCAGCATGAGCAGCAGGCTCACCTAGAAAGAGCTCACAGACATACGCAGAGATACGCAAATCTTCCTGGTGATGACTTTTGGAGGCTTGAAAAAAATTGTACAGCACCAAACTTCCCACTGCTCCAAACATACCCACAGTTTCCTGGAATTTTAGCATTTTAACATTACAGATTAACACTCTTTACAGCAGTCAAAATTAAGTCATTTTAATCTGATTTTTTTTGTGGAGTACAAACAAACAGTTACCTCATCAGTCTTGAACAAGAAAAAAACGTGTCCTTACGAACTTCTCTAAAATAAAATCATATTTGATTGCTGTAACACAGCCTTCTGACTGAAAAGCAAATCCCTAAAGCTAGAATCACCCAAACATTAGCTTCAAAAAATAACATTTTCGTGTACTTAAAATACAAAAACCACAAGTTAATGAAAATGTTCAGATATGTAAAACTAGTTTGCCCTCAAAAAGAAAGCATGTTTGCAATACAATGAAATCAACAAACAAAGGAACTTGAGCAAAAACCCCCACATCACTCCAGGTAGCAAGGAAAGACCAATCATGGTGCCCATTTAGTCAACACTGAACAGTTCCCAGGACTGAAGCACATTTTTACTAACAGCTCTTGAGATGAAGTCTGAGATTGTAAACTTCACTGGGAATGATATACCAACATCACATCAGCTTGGAGGTCCTTACCAGAAAGTTTTCCCTTGAATTGCGAGATTTGTTGGTGACCAAACTAGTCAGTAAAAATGAAAGTAGAATTATTAAACTATTTATATGTAGGTGCACTAAGCTATTCTCAATATGACCAATATTTTGTCCTTTATAGGGTTTTTCTTCCTACAGTTAGATCCAATGGTAACAGAACTGTTAAAGAGTTCTGTGCAGTTCCTCTTGGGACTGGGGGAAGCTCTGTCAAATGATGCTGAGAGCCCCTCTTGGGACTGGGGGAAGCTCTGTCAAATGATGCTGAGAGCCCGTCTGCTCACAGGGAAATTCTTTCAATGGATTTTATGAAGAAAGCAGATTGCAACAGCACAGGTGAAAACCAAATATAACAACTTCGCTGCTACTGTGTGATGGACAGACATAGGCAAATACTGTCCCCAACCAGCAGATCTTGACAAATACAGAAACTCCCAAGTTCTAAAAACAGTGGGTAAAAAACTACTTTTCCCATTCCCAGCAGAAGAGAACTTCAGGTCAACATTTAAAAGATTAGTGAAATTTGCTTTTTCTATTGCAAAATCAAGCACAAGTTGGGGATCAGTTGACACTGGTCTCACAGAAGCTGTAACTTTTTCCTTTGAATTCTACTTTATTCAGTACAAGTATGCCTAAGAATCTACATTTCTGTTTTGTTGTTTTGCCTCATTTTGGGCTATCTGCAGAACAGAGAATCAAAATAAAAACAGAACACTGAGTTCTCAGGAATCATGACCATTCTGTAACCACACAGAAAAATTATTACAGCAAATACCTAGGAAACAATTATTTTGTGTCCAAAAATGTGAGTACTCATAATCAAGGACTTCCAGTTTCACAACATGTATCATGAATATGCCCAACTCCATGTGAAGCCTATTTACATCAATACATACCTTTCACAGGTGTAACACTCGCAGTATTCATTATTTTCTCCAAAAAACCCATCTCCATAGTAACAAGAAATTTCTTCTCCAGGTTCAATATCTCTTAGAGCTTTCACACATGCTGTATCTCTGCCCGTTGATACAAACTGGGGAAGGAGATGACAGGAAGGGAACAGTATAAAATAAGGTTAATTATTAAGGCTGAATTGTATCTGAGAAAGAAATGAAAGTAAAAGTTGGGGAAGAAAGGTTGCAGGGACAAAGGAAAATAAAAAAAAAGGCAGGGGGCTTTACTTATTTAATTTCTTGCTTACCTTACAGTTAGGTCTGCAATCTGAAAAAAGGTCCAAAAGATAAAGTCAATTAACTGTGGATAAGACCTGAAACATGAATAGTTGTAGATATCTAAAGTAAGGATTCACTCTGACTTCAGTAACTGTAGAATCTCAACTAAATATTGGGAGTTAAGTTAGTGTTGCACAAAGCCATACATCAAAAGATACCTGTTTTGATATGGTTGTGTTTCTGAGCTCTCCCTACTCTACCACAAATGTTTAGTTTCCCTCCTCTTTAGGGTAAATAGACTTATCTTAAGTCCTACCTGCTCTTCCTTGAATCCGCTAAACTCCTGTGTGAAAGGTTAAAAAGGCATAAGAAGTTCACCTCAGAAAGATGTTACTGTTGGCTCAGTTCACAAAGAACTCAAGGTAACCCACAACAGGCTCCACTAATTTAGCTGCCAGTCCTAAAATCCATTTCAAGTAAGAAGGCATCACCTCCTAGAGCCTTCTATGAGCTTCCCAGTTCACAGCCAACCAGCTCTGGCTAGAAAATCCCAACAGGATTTTGCCCTACAGTTCCTGTGTTATTCAGCTCACATGTGGTAACACTTGGGAGCAGAATTGCTTATGCCCTTTAACGTGCTTCCTATACTCAGTACTCACCATGGTTGATAAACGCAGCAGGACCAAGCCAGAGCTGGGCACAGTTCTTTCGTGTGGAATACATGACACTGAAGTCGTTTTCCCCATGTCTCAGCAACATGTTTTCTTCCATTTCTGACAGTTCAGCAATACAGCCCACAAGTAGTTCTATTTTATCATTTCGTTTCCTTTAGTGTAAAGAGTAGCAGAAATTAGGATATATGTGTCAAAATTACAAAAAGAAAAGTTTTCAGTAACAAGAAGTGTTTTGCAAACCATTCCACAACCTCTATAAGCCTACGTTTTAATTCAATGAGAGACAGCATATTAAGCCAAGTAACATTTTTCTGGACACAAAGTAGATGTTTTTATGCTACTATATAGAATCAATTAATCAAATCTGACTCAGAAACAATTAACACCCTTGTTTCTACAATTTCCTGAGACTGCAGGCAAGAAATTGCAAGAGTTGACTACTGCAGCTTCTAGTTATTAAAACCAAAAGCAAGATCTTTTCATTTGTGTACACTCCCTCCCCCATCAGCATTTAAGATATTTTGACTTCCTCCAGCTGCTCTTGCTTGCATTTCCTATGCTTTTTCCCGTGGCCAGGAAAACCCAGCATAATGAAAATGCTCAGAACTGCAAGGCTGCTTAAATGAGGCCCGCTATTGACTCAAACAAAGGCCAGAATTCAAGTAAGATGCTTTCCTCTCTCATGAGTAGTTCTTCAGCATGAAGCTGGTCCTTCAAACAGACCAAGGAAGGGGAAGGACACACACCAACAAAAATCAACAACAGCAGGTGTGCAGACAGCCCATCTGCCGTTGTGAAGAGGTCAGAGCAGAGGCAGGGAGTGCTCAGCCTGGGAAGAAGCACGTCATGTCTGTTACCC
>JAOXXN010000065.1:18164602-18178605 GCA_026770055.1 Myrmophylax atrothorax
TTCCTCTTACCAAATGAAGTTGGTATTTGATGACATAAGTAAACAAGGGGAAATAAATTCTTGAAGTTGTTGGAAGGAAACTTCACCAACTTCCTCACTGATACAGTTTTTTAAATTACCACATGAACTGGCTTATTCTCATCTTAGAATGCTGAGTGTTGCAAGTAACTTCTTTTCAAGTAAGATTTGCTTTTTCCATGCAACTTGTGTGAAGAAAACAAAATACCTTAAGTGTTAACTCTCCATTTTATTTCACCTTGCAAGACACTAAGAGTCTAATCAGAAATAACTAACAACGATGAGTATTCCATCTCTTTCCTTAGAAGGAAAATTCTGTATTTATGCTCCCCATACAATAACGACAGACCTAACAGCAGCATTGCTTCCAGCACGTTATCAGTGCTCCATGTTACTGCTTTTATAAATCTTCTCTGCATTCTCCATTGAAACACATCCTTGTAATATAATGATTGACCACCCTTTGAGAGACTTTCGAACACAGCAAAATTTATCAGCATAAACGTGTGAGCTTTCAGAGAACATGGCACTGGGAAGGAGTTCTGAGCAAACATCAGATAAATTTTCCTATGGCTGGGATACAACATCTAACAAGATAGCAGGAGTCAGTCAAGAAACAGATGCCTGCTTAGAACTGTAGCACATACCATGTCAAGGAGTTTCCAATCAAGTTCTTTACTGAAGAATATACTCATTCCATCCCCCAAGAAAGCCAAGTGCCCAACAAGCTGCTGAGACCTTACCATGGAAGAAAACACTCTTCAGCCTACAGATGACATGATTATCATTATTTCTGTTCCACAGCACACCAAAGTCTCCCTCAGCTTGCCAGCCACACAGAGGAACTCTCTCTCTTCTCCCAATACCAAAACAACTTCTCCCAGATGACAGTCCTAACTCACAGAGCCTCCTCATATACGGAAGGCATTTAAAGTCTTACAGCCTGAACTGAACCTGACTAGTTTCAGAATAGGACCTGCTACCATTTCTAGTTTTCATGAGAAGCAGTTTTTCCAGCAAGGATCCAATTGCACTTAACACCAGGAGAAGTAGAAAGCACAGAAATATGCACAAACATGAGAGGTTAACATTCTGCTTACACCTTTATCTGTGAACATTACACGAGGAAAAAACCCCACAGGATTTACAGCTAATTTTGGTCTTCAGCTATGTCTGTTCCTGCTGGGCTACATGAATGACTGCCCTCTCCCTCACACTATGCATTACATGTTGGAATGCACCATTTTTGTAGCTAAGTGACCTGCAGGAGCAAAGATGGGTGGAAAAGCCACCACATTCACAATTGCATTAGCACCTGAGACAGGCAATGTATGTACTGATAGACATAATCATACTTGTTTATCATCAGAACCTTGGTCTAGGCTGGCTGAAGAAAAGAGTATCCCTACTCAATCACCAGTGGGAAAGAAAACTATTCCAACTGAACCACCACTGGGGGGCAAAAAAAAGGGCCAAAAACCAAAAGCCAAAAGAAAAGAGCAGGGCAGATGCCAAGCTTGACAGTGGGTCTCAAGACCTACAGAAAAAGAATCAAGACCCTACATTTTCTAGCAATTAGAAGCACCTCTTACAGCCCCAAAGTGATGTGCACATTTCAGGCTTCTCACAACCTACAGTTCTCAGAGGCTGATTCGATGTCTGCTTGACCAGCTGCCTTAGGGAGCTCGGAACGTGGCCTCAACCCTTGAGAGGTCACCTGCATATCTCCATAGATCACATTCAGATGTTCCCATGGGACACTGTTGGTGGCATTCCTTTAAATGATCAGCAGAAACTCAAGTAACACCATTCCTAAGAAAGAGAACACTTAGTGTATGGCCAAGTCCTGAAAAAGCCACAAAGAAGGCTGGAAACAAGAAGGGGGTGAGGAGATTGTCAAAACCCCCAAACATTGTAAGGTCAGATGAATGCTGAATGTCAGGCATTTCAAACAGGAACTGTTTTTCTCAAAGAACATGACTCTCTGCACCCAAGGGCTCAAAAATTATTACCAAAGACCTGCAGCATCTCTATCAAAATGTTGTACTTATATGGTGACAAGACAGAGATATTGAGAAAAGAAGCAGGAATCCAAACAAGCAAGAAGTGTCCACAAACACACAGGAAGATGCTGCAAAACAACATGATGTACAACATTTCACTGCAAGGCTCCAAAATCAGTGAAACAGAACGACACTGTGCACCCGGAGCCTGAGGCAGTGAGCTGGTCACATTCTCAACAGCACATGTAAACTGCACTGAGAGTATATAAAGGTTATGAGAAAATGCAGTCCATACTCCTCATGAAAACTTCAGTCTTTCACAGGTGTAACTCCGTATGTACTTTAAAAGGTACCTTCTGATTTGAGACACTGAAGAAACCAAGAAAGCCCACAAGTCCAGTGTTCCTTAAGAATTTGAGGGTCTGCCAATAGCTACTTCACTTCCCCCAGGAGCATCATTTTTTATCTATATTATATATAGACTATATAACTATATAATCATAGTTTATTCGTTAGCCCTTTGCAACCAAAAAGCCAGTTGGTTTTGAGAAGCAGCTTTACATACTACCATTTTTGGTGTTATGGGGCTTCCACATTTACACATGACAAAAAGCCCCAAAAACCTACAAAGCTGCTGGAAGAATCTACATGACTGTCTTCGAGCTCCACCATGACGAGAGCCTGAAAAGGCCCCACAGGAAAATGTACACAGACAAAATCAGCCACACAAACTGGCTTTTAAGTATCAGTCAAAGAGGAGGCTGGTTCAAAGAAGGGAAATGCAGAGATAGAAAGAGCACAAGCAGAAGAAACCAGCCAACCCAGTCTTTAAACAAAGAGACAATTAAAATCAGAATTGTTTATGGAGACTTCTGGTTTGCTCCTGTGAACAGTATCTTTATTAAATTCCACCATGGAAACTGAATAAGACACTTTGGTGTTTGAATCTGCTTCCAGGCACAGACTCCTTGAGCCACCCTATGAACAGCTGTTCAGTGACCAGGTCTCACGGAACATGAAATTTGCTGCAAAACAGTCTGTTGTCAAAAGTAAGCTAAGAATTAAAACCACAGATATGACAATATCTTTAAAGAAATAATAACAGCCCTTCTTCCTCACAAGCTGCAAACCAGAAACTTTTCACACTTCCCTAGAAAATACTTATTTTTCCCTAGTCAGCAAGATCCAACAAAACCATGGCTACTGCAATTTCAAAATCAGATAGAAGATGCTCTTATCCCAACTAAGGGCAAACTGATGTGATCTCAATAAGGACGATACAGGAAAATGGCTTGAGGAAGCACAGCTCTTTCTCTCTCAAGTTTCTCTTACCTCAGGAGTACTTAAAGACTCTTGAAACTCCAAGGTATAAAGCCAAAGGTCAGTGAGATGCTTGCCTATAAAGGAAGTTAAAGGAGAGTTTCTGGTAAGTTCAGAAGTACAGCACCTTGCTCAGTCTCAGTCACTGAGAGCGGTGAGTTTGAACAAAAAGGATAAACTGATCCTGCAGGAGATCCAGAATGGAGCTCCACATAGCACAGGACTGCATGATAAAGAGTTCTATGTCCAAACCTGTTTCCTAATTTCTGACTGGGGAACATCAAGAAGAGTGAATTTATCAAAACATATCATCCAATCAGCCTCTTAACAACAGGCACCTTGTCTGGATGATATTTCTTTAAAGGCCAAATTTCAAAACAGCATTCTTAATGAAGAAAGTTATCTATGTTACTTAAATTTCTTGAACTGACCCTAAACACACACCAGTCTGGTCAAAACTCCAATACAGCCTAGAGCAGAAGTAAAGGAAGTTCTTGACATAATTTCATTATCCTTAATATGGTTAACAAAGAGGTATTTTTTAAAAATAAATTTAGGGGACACAACCTCCCCCCTCTCCCAACACACTCTTCCATTCCTGTTCTGACACTCCCCATGGTAAATTTAAATCAGCAGTTACCAAGTCTACTGGATGAAAGCCACTCCATCTTTTGGAGATGTAGTAATTGTTATTGGAGAAAGAAGTACAACTAGAAAAACTGTAAAATTAAGGTGATGAGTGTTGGTTTGAAGGGCAGGGCATCATTCGGTTGTTCAGGGTGTTGGGCAAATGTTGGTTGCAACAAAACAGTTGGCTCCAACATAATCACTGTGTGAGCATACACAGTGAAGGAAGACATCCAAGAGCAAGGCAAAGGACTTTACTGAATTCAGTTACCAATAAAAATATTCTAAAAAAAATAAAAACAGAGCAAGCAGATTTTACACAAAAGCCTAACAAAGTAATTTTGGAAAGTACACAGACACTGAGGTCTGAAAAACGTGAAAGCTCCCGTGTGGAACAGGCTGTCTCTATGTAAGAGCTGTGTACCTCTAATCCAGCATCTCCACAGCACTACAACAGAGCTCCAACTACCCATACACTGAACTTTATTTAGCAGAAGTCACGGCACTTTTTCAACCTCCAAACCCCATTCAAGATGAATACTGAACGCTTTGACTGTTACATTGAAATGAGCTGAAGAGTGTAGAAGAGATTCAGCACAAACCCACAGATGCAAGTGATATGGAACTACTTTGTCTTTTTTGTCTTTGTTGTGCAATGATGACTCTAAGGGATGAGGAGTGGCCTACCCTGTCAAGTTCAGGAACGACTGTTTACAGCAAAGTCAGAGACTACACTCCTGATGCAGGGCTGAGAGACAGCTATTTCCTGTGCATCATCCCCAATCACTTCAGGTTTGCCATAGAAAACATGGAAATTCTTAAAACTTGGTCCTTTAGTCCCATGCTATCAGACAAAACCAACCACACCACATCCCAGTTTATAACTCTGCAAAAAGCAGCAATACAGAGGTAGAAAACACCCTTAGATTCTCCTGAAAGAGACCACAACATATTTGACTTCTTACATCACTTGCACACTTAGAAATACCTTGGAATTGCTCTTGGTATTCCCTATTGTGATGCTGGTGCTTTAGGGAACCAGCAAACAACACTGACTGGTAACAGCAGCAGAATGATCAGGAGTCTGAACACTAACACTTAAGTATTAAGTGAGAGACAGAAAAGAGCAGATTACCCGTTAGGGCACGGCAATTTCAAGACTCGGTGCTCAGCCCAGGGAAAAGCATCCGAAAATGAGATGGCAAAATAGGCAATTCACTGGGCTTTTTAATCTCTAGTATTTGACAAACTTCAACCCAGAAAGTACAGCTTGCAAAAGGATTTTTGTTTTTAACACAACAAAACCAACCAAACAAGGGCTGATTAACAGGATTTGGACAAGAAGGAACAAACCAGCTATACTTGAGAAGAATATACTTTCTAAGATATGGAGTTTATTGACTGCTAATCTGCTATTCTGTTGAGATAAGAACCACCAATTTGATGAATGAATGACAACTCAGCCTGTAAAGAGGATTGGAAGCACCGAAAACAACCCAATTCCTCTTAAAAATCCAAGACAATGAAAAAATTTTCTTTTGGGTAAAGCCACTGAAGACATTTCCAGAGCTACATGTTAGGCTGTCCATCAAATCCCTGGTGACAAAGAGACATTTCAGAGGAACACTGGACAAACACTTAGGGGGATTCAATTGTAATCTTTTGAGAACTAATCTTCAGCTCTTTCAGACACTCCTGACCTGACAGCTTACAGAGAGCTAAGAGCCCAATTCTCAGGATGGAGGGCATTCAAGAACTGCAGGACTTTATATTTATGCCCCCCAGAAGAAAACCCCACAAAACAAGTAATATAATAATCATGTTCTTATCACCATCCTACTAGGTCACTAATTCAGTATAAAGAAGATGAAGACCAGAGACATTTCAACAACAATCTAGATATTTTACTATGAGGGTTTTTCCCCCTCTACTCAATATACTCTGGACAAATCAAGTTCACAAACTCTTACACTAGAGGAATGAATGAAGCAGAAAAAGTGCTTATAGAGAAGACACTCATGCAGACAAAAATACAGACTTGGCTTGCAGAGGCAAGGGGAAGTACAACTTCAGTAACTGGACAACTTATGCCAGGCTGCCAGTTGCAAACATAACACCTCTTACGTGTTTCCAACAGCACAGCAGGACGGTGGCACAGGCACTTCCACAGTGCAGCTTCAAAGAAATCAGAGTGAGAGAACATGAAATAGTTGCTTGCCGCCATAAGTGGCTGTTTTATTTTAAGCACAGCTCAATACAAAAACTATGTCACTAATAAGACTTCATGCCCAAACATAAGTTGTAAATCTTTATTTCTACTATTCTGTAGTATTTGGGTACTGGCATCTGGCATTTTGGAAACAGTCGAGTGTTTTCACACTTGCTTTCTCCCCATCTTCTCTCAGAGCCGTAACAACAACAATAAATCTCAGCTGTAGAAAGACTACAGTTTATTATCTGGAAGGCAGATAATCTGAGCATCACAGCTACGGTAACAAGCAGATGTCATCACTGCACCAAAAAGATAAACAACAACTATGCTGATGCCCATATTTTAATTAATTACAACAGAAACTCTCTCAACAGGACAACAGGAAAGAGGCAAGTAGATGTGCTCTGCGTAGAAGTTCCAAGCCTCACCTAAGTACTTCCCAGAGTGCTCCAAGATTATTAACTACTGTCCTTGAAGTCTGCCTGTAACTGTTCTCCAAGTCTGAGAAAGGAAGAAACACATGAGGATGGCCTATGGACTTTGCTTGGCCCTTTTGTTCAAAATAGTAATTAAAGAATTATTTTAGGTAATGACAACACATCAACATAAAGCAACATTTATGAAAGAAACTTCTCCAACTATTTAACAATGAATACATAATTTCCTTACAAAAAAGCACATGAATTAACTACCTGTCCATAACCTGTAGACTATCATTCATGCAAAAACCAAAAAAGTCCTTTGAGCACACGTATTTAGCTTGATTAACTGATAAAAACACGAAGATATCTCAAACTAACTGTAGGAATATCTACCTGAATACTGGGCACAATGTGATACTGTGACCAATAGTATGGAGGGAATAGGAAGAACTCAAAAGTTCTTCTGAAAGTTGAATGTTGCACTCTCCAGTAGAAAAGAAAAATCTCTTTGGAGCAAATCTTTTCAGTTATTAGGACCACACTGCTGAAATTTCACGTGCAACTCACCATGTCAGTTATACCAGCAAGCACAAACGTAACACGCCAACACCAATTAACCTCCCAATCATTTCTGAAGCAATCAGTCTGTTGCACACATACATACAACACATCTGCTCAACTGGCACCGTGCTTATGGGACTGTGCTGTACAGGTGAACTGTCCTCCTTTAAACAGTCACAGCAACAGCCTGAAGAGCTGAGCAGTCTGTTTCCCACGATGTGCTGCCTCGAATGCCCAGCTCTTATTATTGCACAGTAATAGGCACACACTTCCTGTCCTGAGAAACTTGTAATTTATGTGTAGCTTCCCCATTAAGCTGTCAATGCAGATCTTGTACGTAAACAAAAGCTTAGTAGAGACCTACAGAATATACTTATAACCAGTAGTACATCTGTAAAAGAGACAAGCACAAACAACTAAACCCTGAGACCACCACGCTGAACTTACACCAGAAATGTTCGATGTGTAACAGTGCAAAAGTATGTGCAATTCAGGTAAGGAAGTTCCCAGCTGGCACAGTAATTTATCTTGTACACACAGACATGCCTGAGTAGCAACTCCTTGAGCAAGAACTTCGGACCGAGTGGTACCAACACTGAACTGTATCTTTCCTCTGATGTTGTAAGAGTAAGAAAGGGGGGGAAAAAAAGCATCCATGCATATGAAATAAAGAGAGAACTCACCAAACATTGGCTTCTGTCTTTGAAACACTTCAAATGACTACTGATTTAAACCTTATGATTAATTAACTGTTTAAGATAGGAAACAACCCAGTAACAACCTGTTCTACAGCCCAGATACACAAGGCTAGTGGAAGGACCTGTGATGGAGCACTGCCAGAGTGTGCATTTGTAGCACTGAGTTCCAGTCTCACATGTAACACCATTTTAAAGGCAGAAGCTACTCACAAATTCATGTTTTTTCACTGTCTTAAACATGCAAGAAATTCCACATTTTTGCTCTGATTTGCATCAGCTAAGAAGATGAATTCTTTTCTAGAAAAATAAAGTCAAGTTACCTAGTATTCATTTTGTGTGTCTGAAAACCTAAATAGGGATCAAGAACCAAACTAGTTGCTAGGTCATCATTTTCACAGAGTTCCTTGGCAGACATTCCAGAGGAAGGCACATAACGACTCTGACCCTCAAATCCTGAAGCACCGCTACCTGCAAATAAGAGAGCAGAAATTAGGTACCATTTAAGGGACATGAAAAAGTCCAGCTACATTGGGGGATAGACAGCCACAGGCTGGAGGCAAAAAATACAGAACCATTAAGGAAGATGATAAAATACCTGAAGAAGCAGAGGCATAGTTAATTTTTCCCTCTTGCTTTTGTTCATTTACATAGTAGTCAATGAAGAAAGTATTTTAGAAAGTTATTTTATGGCTTTGTTTAATGAACTTAAACATCTTTCCACATTGGACAGTTCAGTAATGACTGCTCTAAACTTTCTGACCTATAAACATGACAAAGCCATGAAACTTTAAACCTGATTTTCCCAAGACCTGAATAGAGGACTTAGGACTTTGAATTTGCACTTAGTCCTTTATGCCAGATCAACAGCAAGAATGAAATCCATATGCCTTATAACCATTTCATAATGCCTATCAAAGTATGTGATTTCATTAAAAAATGTGGTTTAATTGTACAAGTGCATTACCTAAAAGTTGGGCTAATACTTCAAATTACGTTATCCACTTCAAATCATACTTGTTTTCACTTAGTACCAATCATGGGATTTATAATTATAGAGTTCAAAATTAATTTACATCCAGTTATTCTTACTTAACTTTTAAACTCTTCTGAAGAGATTTGTATTCCTGAAGGGAGTTAACACATCCAAAACATACACACATAATTAGTACCTCTGATGTTAGCTCCGTGCTGACTGCAGACCTCCCCCATGAATTAAGATAAGACAGAAGCCTGACTTGCAAACTGATTAATTTATCCCACACAGCACTAAGCAGCACAAACATGGACATACATCTGCTCGATCTTCTCTCAACTCCGTTTTTGCCTGTCTTTGGGTTCTCCTTTCCTGCGTGCTGCAGTTTGCTCTGTGTGTGGTCATTAGATGACTTGCTTCCACTTCTCCGGCCATTCACCACCATGTTCTTGGATTCTCCCAGCCACTTCATAACCACAGACAGTCTGACTCAGTTGCATTTAGTCACTTTTCAAAAGGCTTGGAGAAGTGGATGAATAAATTCAGTTCCAATACCTACTGGAAGTAAAACATAAACATGATTAGAACTTACTACAAAACTGTTTCCTAGACACAGATTTGAACAAAAATAGCAATACTCCCCAAAGTAACAAAAAACAAACAACAAGTGGGGAAGGGAAGAGAAAAGATGGTGATCTGCAGTTGCATTATAAAGTAAAAAAAAGCAGTTCATTAGCATTAGAACATGGAACTGTGAACAGGTGAGGTATTCTCTGACAACTTACAATGACATGTGGCAGCAAAGACCGAATTCTAAAGCTGACAAATTACAAATTTTTAAAGAGCTGGACTCTACACACACATATACACCTGTACAAGCACAAATACGCAGGGATAAACACACACAGAACTATGTGACTCCAAATCCAGAGTATCTGCAGATACATATCCAATTAAGATCGTATCCCCTAATAAATAAAACCCAGAAGCTCTTAAGAGATCTACAGCAAAGAATGACATTTCCAAGTATCCTTCAAGAACTAAAGATAAGCACAGTTTAGAAAAACGAAGGGGGGGAAAAAAGGCAGGAAACAGACATTTTTGGAATGAGGTGGGGCAAAGATATTAAATCTTTATTTAAAAATGACCATTGAAAAAACCCTCAATGATGACCTCGAGGACCCAGGCTACTATTTTTACTGTTCCATGTAACAAAAAGTACAGTCACAACACACCTGGCTCAAGGTGACAGTACTAAGTAAGGTCACAGGGAGAGCTGAAGCTTTACAATACATAATTGTCCAGCAAAGCCTATGCCAGCTTTTGTGGGCAGTCTCAAGTGTCTTTTGGGTAAGTAACTATAAGAAGGCTAGTAATGTTTTTTTTACAGAGTTGTGTCTCACTGTACAAATTGCAGGAAAAAATCTGACACCGATTTACACAATTATTTTGCAATTGCATTTACACATTAGTAATTCATTCACTTGATTTTAATTCCCCCTCCCCCTCACTGCTTCCTCACAAAGAAATAAATTGTGCCTTTTGCTTTACTGTAATTATAAAAAGAGCATCAGTGCTCTGCTCGCAGCAGGGAACGGGCACATTGTTACAGGCATTTCGGTCTGGGGGGAGAAAGTCACAACAAACTAACAGATGTTTGAAATACTGTCATTGGTAGAAATTCTGCTTTTAATCAGGTAAGAGTAGTAAATTACGAGGTTTCTGTTAGACACCCACGTGATTCGGCTGCCGAGAGCTACAGAAACATTCATGGCCAGATAACTGTCAGTAACTGAGTTACAAAAATTTAGAAGATTGAGGTAATTGGAGAAAACCAGTAGAGATAAGTGCACCACACAGTAACAGATGCACTGGCTC
Source organism: Myrmophylax atrothorax (assembly GCA_026770055.1). Lineage (NCBI taxonomy): Eukaryota > Metazoa > Chordata > Aves > Passeriformes > Thamnophilidae > Myrmophylax > Myrmophylax atrothorax. The sequence continues at coordinate 18,175,315 of JAOXXN010000065.1, forward strand.
AAATATCCTATAGAACATATGACCCAGAAACCTACAGGTCTTAGAACCTCCTACAAACTGTCACAAAAAGCCAGTAAAGCCTCCCAACAAAGTGTAAGAGAATCAGACTGAGGAAAAGCTGCTCAACCACTGCCTCAGTATAAGAATCTAGTAGACAATTTTCTTGCTGCAAGTGCTAGAAAGGATTTGCTTTAACCTCAAGATTAAAAAAAAAAAAAAAGGACAGGGAGAAGGAGAGGGAGAGGGGAAAAGAGAGATGCTTAATGTCTGTGTTACTGGACTACCAATCTTTAACACAGCTCTTTAAGACAGCTGTAACTGAATAGCTGGACTACCAGAATGCAAAAGTTGCTCTGCACATTAACAAAATTCTTTAGGAAGTTATCAGATAAAGCCTAAAACAAACCAGGAACTTAAGACTTGCCAGGGAAAACTCTATTCACTGTATTCAGCTATATGCAGAACCAGACATTTTAACTATAGTACCTCCAAAAAAACCCTTGGATAGGCTTATTTTTTTCTTTTCTTCACAGAGCTTGTCTGATAACACACATCTAGAAAAACCACCAACAAAAACACAAGAACAACCAAACAACCCCACAAAACTTTCTTGTTAAGCATCCCACCTGAACTTCTCTGAGAAGACCAACCCTGTGAAGATCTGCCACTGACTGCCTGTCATGTGAACACTTGGTGAAAAACTCACTCACTCAATTTTCCTTTTCATACTTCTCAATCCATTTTACAGGTCTATATACTCCAATTACACCTCACTCCCTGTTTGTGTAATAGTGGTAATGAAAAGCAGGAAAACAGGAATTACATGGAAGACTTCCACTAAATTCAGTCTTGGTGTCTTTGTAAACCAGGACTGAACTCCACCTTGTGGTGCTGCAGCTCAAGAGCAGCACAGATGAATGAAGTCCCAGAGTCCTGTACTGTATCCAAGAGCCTGGGGGGAAAATGTTCCTGACAACAGACACAGCACCTACACCTGGGGCTGAAGGTGAGGCATTTCTGCACAGAGAAGGAACCCCATCTCTCACAAGTGCACTTGGAGAGCGTCAGTGCCATCTGTGGTAAGACACTTCTGCTTAACAAATAACAGAAATGACAAGGAAGGTACAACAGCAAAGGTGAGAAGCAATGTGGCCACAGAACAATAGCAAACTACACTACCAATAGCTCAGTCTGTACATTCCCCCCTTCTCTTGTGCCAGTTCTTTTGCAGCCACGTGATTTCTGTGTGTCAGTTTGGATACTCATCCAAGCACAACGCAGGCACAGAAGCAATCCAGTGCCAGCAGAAAGGAGTGGCAGAGAGGGTATTACACACACAGAAGCGCTTCAGACGCTCCTGCCCCTGCTCCTCTGCCCCTCCACTGGGTGCTCTCTCAGGGCAAAGCCGAGTAAGTGCCTGAGCACAGTTCCTGAAGCCTGTCAGGTGCCCCCAACTCACTGCAGCAACTCCAGAGCTCAGCAGACATTCACAGAGACAATCCAAAAGCTCCCTGCCTCCAGGAGAGGGAGAACCTCCTCCCTCCCCACTGTCCAGTAATACAAACATTGCCACCAATTCTGGAGCTCAGCCTTCACAGCCCAGTTTAACTGTGCGCGTAGCTCTGTCCCTCACGCACGTTCAGGGTCAGTTCAGGGCAGCCCCACCAGGGCTGGATCAAACAGTGCAATGGAGACTCCAAACCAGCACTAACAGCGAAAGCACCCTGCTGCCTCCTCGCCTCCTGTACCCACCTCCATGCCATCCTCCCTCTGTCCCAGCAAAACTAATACAGAGCCAAGTGACTTGAATGATTTGGTGACTGAATCAGGAGTCACCAGACAAGTCCGAACCTTGCTGGCTTGAACCGTAGGACAAGAAGATCCTACAGGGCAGGGAGAGCACCCAAGGCCAGGGAGGTGGTCAGGAGTACTTATGCTGGGACTTCTCCCAAATGCTCTGCATTTTCAAACCACAGCTCTGGATTCACTGTTTGGCACCGAACTATTCCACCTCACACTTACTGTGGTAACTCAACAGTCTGTCGCTTTAAAGCACGGCGCGCTTGGAAGGGCAGAGCATTCTGGGAATTGTAGTCCTGGAACAGGATAGCACCAACCGAGCATTCAAGTATTTAAAAGCCCTCTTACTGAGTATATCAGGATACATCATCCCACTCATGCATTTAATATGCAATGCATTTAGCAACTGCTTTAAATAAATCTGATTTTCCAGTTTGTGAGCTCCAATGAGTATAAAGCAGAGATGTCTGTGTCCATCCGGTCCAAATAACAAAACAGACTAATAAAAAAACCCAATAAAATCTCACTATTCAATCAAGTAAGCCTTGATTTCTTCACACATTGTTACTTGCAAGGAAGAAAGCTCTCAGAATTCAAGGGAAAAGTTCAGTTTTAATGCAAACTCGAGTAGATGCATCCATAGCTACAGTGACCAGGTTATGGAAACAAGGCATGACTCCGTGTGAACTTATCCTGTAATACATTTCAACCTCACTGATTAAACCCTCATACTTTGTGTTTATAGTTATGCTTCGATCAGATGACCATCTCACAACACAGAATCACAAAATCAAAAAGACCCGAGATCACTGAGTACAACCTATGACAAACACCACCTTGTCAACTAGACCATGGCACTAAGTGCCACATCCAGTCTTTCCTTAAACACCTCGGAGATGATTTCACCACCACCCTGAGCACTCTGTTCCAACATCTAATCACCCTTTCTGTGAAGAAATTCTTCCTGATATCCAATCTAAACCTCCCCGGTGCAGCTTAAGACCACGTCCTCTTGTCTTGAGACATGCGTTGCCTGAAGTCAATCCACTAGAAAACTCCACAAAGTTCTACACTTCAGGTTCTCACACCGCCTGTGACACACCTCAACAGACCACCACACTCTCTCCCCCTCACCCCCCGCTTTTAATGCTTCCCAGAGTAACGTCCTGAAGGTAACTTGACTTTAAAGTTTCAAATACAGATGTTGGACAAAGACATGCCTTACCCTCTTCTTGAAAGCATGTCTTTATTCCCCGAAGAAAAATGACACATACGAAAAAAAATTAAAAAAAACAAAGACAACCCAAGACGTCAGGCCGTTCTACCAAACTGAGGCAAGCTCGGGAGGGTCACTCCAAGCAGACCTGAAACTGCTGGAAGTAGCTGAAAGTGCCGGCCCGGCTGGCAGGGCCGGCCCCTCTTCCTCTGGCTGACAGTAGGATTCTCTGATCAGGTAGGGTTTCCTGTTATGTGAGCCCTACCAGTGGAGTG
>JAOXXN010000065.1:18182617-18197159 GCA_026770055.1 Myrmophylax atrothorax
GGCAGCGCCGCCACCGGGCCCCGAACAAAGGGGCGGCTGCGGGGCTGTCGCGCCATGTCGCGATAGCGCGGGGAGGGGCGGCTGCGATACCGCCCTGAGGCACCAACGGGCTGAGCTGAACGCGTTTGTCGCGAAAAAGGCTTTCAGTGCGGTAGCTGCTGAGCCTTTCTGCATTCGCAGGGGTTGGAAGACTGGGGAGTTTCTCTGCTGGAAGTTCGGGAATTTTACGGTGTGCTTGATATTTCATGTTACCCTTTTTGTATTTTGTTGTACGATGTGCTTATAACAGTACGGACTGTTCTCAAACACCAGCTTTGTAAGTTTCCTAAAGCTTTTAGATTGTTTGCACTCGTCCTAAGGTAACCAGAGATGCCTGTGGAAGAGGAAAGGACCTCTCCTGTCAACAGCTACTCACCAGGAATACCAAATGCTCAGTTTTGTTCATAGTAGGATGCTAAAGATTTTCAATAAAATATAATTTTGCACGTGACATTTAATTTTGGTTTAATAACACAAGTGAGATGATAACTGGAAAGGTCGTATGTCTCAAGCTAAATTGCCAGGTAAATTGATTTTACTATAATTTCATAACAGAAAATTGCCTCTGAAGCTGAGATTTTGCATGCCCAGTTGTTAAAGCAGATTAACAGAAACTTTTACAAATAAATGATAAGCCTCTGAAAGGTTTAATTCAAGCCAGAGTGGTCTGTCAGTAGCATCACAAGGAGTGACACTCTGACAATGTCAGTACCAACTTGTGTGTGTTGTTTTATAGTGCACCAAGTTGCTCTGTATATTTATGGGAGTGGTTACAGTCATCTTGGAAGGGTACATATTGCTCGATTGGATGATGCTGACTTCGGTCCTTACAGCAAGGAGAGTTTTCCATAGCTCCAACAATGGTTGGCAAGTCTTAATATGGTTGAAGCAGCATGCAGGAAAAACCCGCCTACATCCCTTCATAGACTCCAGCAGGTGATCTGGTGACAAAGCTCTGGCTACATCTGAGAGGATTTTTTCAGAATTCATTCATCTAAGACTTCCTCTGCTATGCTGGTAACAGTTATAAAGTTAAATTTAAAAAAAAAAAAAGGGCAGTATTTCTAGTCCAGTCACAGTTGGGTTTGTTTTTTCTTCTACATTATAGTGCTTTTCCAGGGTAGGTTTTTTATTAGATAAAACACATTTTTAGAAAGTTAGAAAGTTGGGTGGTCAAACCATTGTCAAATAGGATGCTTCAAGAATAAATTTACTGTCTTAAACATGTACCCAGTTATTTTTTTTCTGGAAACCAGCAGATATGTGGCAACTATCTCCATCTAAATGTAATTTTGGAAATGCATTGTATTTTTTATAGTGAAAGGCCCTTAGGTAGTTTCAACATTGGTTTCACTTTCTAAATTAATGCTATTGGATCAGCCTAACCCCTCACCATAATGTGAAAAATCTCTGATAATAAACCATTATTGTTTTCTATTTAGTTATCCAAGGATAGTGATGATGACATTATTTGTTAAAGTTGTAAAAATTCCAGTCGGTCACATGTGGCTCAAGATATCTATAGCAGTTTTGGGACTTCTGCTGGAGAACTTTTTTCTAGTACTATTGGACCAAAAGATTTTGAGCCCGCACCGAACAGTGAGTAAGTGCATTTCAGTGTGCATTGGCAAGAATCAGTAGTCATTATTCTCAAAGTAGTCTTCCTAAATCATTACAGTTATAAAAAATAGCTTTTTGCAGATTTTGGAGATGTTCCCACTTTGGGAATAGTTTTTACATTTTCTACACCCCATAAGTGCTATGACAGTACAGTCCTAATATCACAAACATTTTTGGTCATTCAGTTATTACTGAAAAGTTGTAGTTATTAAAATATTTATATCTTTTAAGAAGCAAAAGGTGTACTTTAGACTTGAGTTACACGTAGAACTTGCTGGTGCATTGCAGCCTCTGCAGCTTTGTGTTGGTCCAGACTCCTGCCCACAGCTGCAGGGCCAGAATCCAGCCTGAAGCCTCCCTATTCCAGACCACCCCTGCAACAAAACCTTTCCATTGATATGAAGCCAAATCCAGCTTAAGCTGAAAAAGATACAGCTCTAGTGGAGCAAATGATGTTTTGTGCCTGTGTGTCTACTCTTATTTCATTTGCAAATCTGAGCTAAATACTGTGGGTGATTTGGAGAACTACAAACATATAACTACAACTGAAAAGTCCATCACCCACCTGACAATTGTACTCAGCCATTTGGGGTTTTTTTCCTTGCTTTTATTCTGCAGTGCTTTTGCACAGACCCAGTGTAAGCAGCTCTAAACAGACATCTGGGAGTGTTTCTGTGCCAGTGTCAGAGCAGAGTGTCATGTATGTTCGGGCTCTTTAGCAGGCCTGCCAAGGGCACCTTCATGCCACAGAAGTTTTAAAACACACCATGACTTGTGCTGTAACTTATGTAGAACTTACGCTGGCATTTTAAACTGGAAATCTGTGCCCAAACCCTTATTGTCAGTTCTGCTGATTTTACGAGCCCAGCAATATCACAGAGCAAAGTGTGAGGAAATGGAAATACAAGGAAGGAGCCCAAGTAAATTGCCAGGTGTAATGAGCTTGATCTTGCATTTATGGTGATGTTTTATTTTCTGTGCACAGCAAGGAGATGCTCTGTAGCCCTTATTCTCACTATTGGGAAGAAATGATGATATGCAAATAAGTAACAGGTTTCACATTGTGAGTGACACTTTCCTGTTGGCATGACCACACTGAGAATTTGTTTGCTCTGTATGCTGGGTGAGAAAATTCCTTCCTGTGACACCTTTGAGAGGACTGTTCACTTCCCTCTGTGCAGCAGCAGGGCCTTAAGCTCTGGCCACTACGTCTCACTGAAGGTGCTGTGGGGTGGACTGTGGCCATTAAGGTGTAGTCACCTCTGGCTGATGTCACAAGTTGGCTTCAGTTACAAACCCAAAGTTGAACATCCCAAATTAATACATGTAGGAATAAAATTAAAGATGTTTCCCACCAAAATCTTAATAATTTATAAAAAATGTACATATCCTTTAGTAGCAGATGGTCAATAATATATGATAGATGGCCTGCTCTGTGTAAATTAATGGCTGTAATTCACTTGAGGGGATCTGCTGATGTCATAAGCTGCCAGAGTGCAGCTCAAGTGATTTATTAACAGCTGCAGAAATTCTAGACTGAATTACATCCTTGCATTCACTTACTGTTTGCAGAATTTTATTTATAAAATGTGTAGTTTTTTATTTCTTGATTATTGTAGGGATCTGTTCCATGACTCTAAGACAGGGGCACAGTGAAGAAATGCTGACTATAAAAGCTCAGCATCTTGCCTGCAATGAAGGCAGATTTTCTTCACTGATGCATATCAACAGCAACCCTTTCTGGTATTTTTGAAACAATCTAATCAATATCTGCAGAGGTTTGCTTAAGTCCTGTTTTATGTTTTGTTTCCCTCTCCCGTCAAATATGAATGTCAGTATCTTGGAATCCAGAAACCTCTGTCCCTCAGTGTTGTAGTCACTGCCTCTGTGCACGCGGGGCTGTGTCCAGCACAAAAAGATAGGAGAGGGTTGAGAGACAAACAGGAATAAGTGCTCTCTCTAGTAGAAACAACTGGATTTTTCTCTTTAGGAAGAAGGCAACAGATGCAGAAGGCTAGAAAAGGTGCCTGGAAACCAAAATTCTTTGTGTACAGGGAAGAAACTATTCCTAATCAGGGAGAAAACTCTTCCTTTCCTTCACAGAATTCCTGCATGGTGAAAACAAAAATTTTCTGAATATGGATCCCAGGTTTATCACACCCCACTAACATGTAAGCATATGCAAGGAAATGAAATAGTATTAATTTCCATTCCTTTTTTCTCCTCCCCCTAAATTAGGAGCTGATTAGGATGATATTAAATCCTGTTTCTCAAATAAAGGGTACGTTGTCAAAATGTAATGCAAGTTGTAGAGGAAGAGGAAAAAAGGAGATGAGAATAAATTACAAAGAATTGCATGGCAGGAAGGGAAGTCAAAATTAATTTGCAAATAAGTATGCACATTATGTTTGGTAAAGATGCAGAATTTCTTGACAGAACTCAGCAAATGTTTGGATGCCAGTTAGATCCCAGTGGAAACCCTTCCAGACTTCTCTCTTCTTTCTCTCTTCTCTGAGTTTATTTTTGTTTGTTGATAGATTTTACCAGTCCTTGGAAGAGTACTGCAATTATTGTCCTCAGCAAGGAATGCTGCTTTGCTACCAAACAAACACTGCTTTACTCCTGCTCTCCTTCACCAGTGTCTGGCTGGCCTGTCTCTGTGTAGAGGTACAAATAGCAGGAAGGCAGTATTTGTACAGAAAACAAAGGTTAGAATTTGAAGAAAAACAGGCTCCAGAAATTGTTCACTGCCTTGAGGCAACGCCCTTTCAATTCATTATGAGTTTACTAATTTCAGTAAGCCTGATACTGATCCTGCAGTGTCATGGACAAAGCCAAATCACATCAGGATTCCACTATGTTAGATATTATACAAATACAAAGAAAGGTATCTAAAGGGTATTTAAAAATGGCTGGGTTTTTTTACATTTTTCCCCCTCTCTGCTTTCAGGAATGAAATGCTCACCTCCGGATGCTTTTAAATTGCTTGAGATTTTGTAGCAGCATATATGCAAAGGCCTGACTGTCCTGGCTTACCTTTAGCTGTGTGGGAACTATACGTGTAGCTGGTGACCACCTGGATCACAGTTTGCCCATGATTTGCAACTTCCAGGTCTATTCTGAAACAGTCCTTCATTTCCTCTCAAATTATATCTGAATCCATCTCTTTCCTTTTCAAACTCAAGTTAGGTTGGTTGGGGTTTTTTTGACCTCGTCCCTGTATGCCTACTTGCTTGCTTTGGACCCAGCTTGTATGAAGGCAACTGGGCAAAACCACTGAGAACTTGGCAAGTATCTCCCTTAAATTGTATTGATCTTTGTGATTCTTGTGCTTTGGAGGGGGGAGTTGTTACTGTCTTCCCAAAGCTCCATTGTTCCTCAGAGTTTTGTTGGATTGGCAGGGTTTTTAACTTTCCTTTGCCATACCAGCAAGGAAAGCTGCTAGTTCTGTGTTTGTAGCCAGCCTCTTCCTCCCTGCACAGGCTGGCAAATCAGTGCAAGGCTATGGAGTCCAAAGGAGTTATGATGGAGAGTACTATTTCCCTGTTCCTGCATTATTTCTGCAAGTTCTGAGACAATTTGCTGCACAAACAACAGTGAGCTGCCTAATGCTCTCAGTCCCCCAAGTCTTCTGAAACAGAGGCAAAATAGAGGTAGTAGTCACAGCTGAGATAATCCTGAGTACTGGAAGAAACAATGTACTGTTTATTGTCTATTAGTCCATGGTAAATAGCAGTGGATCAGGTTGTACTCCTGTTGGGGTTGCCTAGACCACACCTGTTACAAGGGAGGAAGGAATTTCATTCATTCACCACAGATTTCTGTAGAATCCAAAGTGATGGTATTTGAAGCTCTGTTACTGAACCAAGCCCTAGCCATGTGAACAGCAGTGGGAGCCTGTGTTTCAAAGTGGTAGAGCAAAGCCATGATTTTTCATCTTGCAAACAAAAAGTTTGGTGGTTTTTTTTTTTTGGGGGGGGGGGAGGGAGGGGTGTAGCCAGGAGGGAATGTTTGGGGGTTTGATTTGTTTGTTTGGGGTTTTTAGTTGGGTGTTTTTGGTGGGTGTTTTTTGTTGGTTTTGTTATTTTTCTTTTTTTTTTTTATTTTTGGTTGGTTTGGTTTGACTTGTCTTTTAAAGTACAGGATCACAGAAAATTTCTGATGGGTACTGATCTGATTTGAGCTAAGCATGCTAATCAAAGTGTTGTTTGTCCCTCTACATTACTAGTTTTAATTATCACACAGCTGGAAAAAGTACTGTCTGTTTCTAAAATGGTCCAAAGAGCAGAAAAAGGGCAAAAAAGACACAGAAATATGCTTGTTTCATATTTTCCTTTGCAGATTTTCATGCACTGACATTGTTCTGCCATTATCTGATTATAGAACCTAGTAGTAATTTCTTCTCATCTATTCTTTTGGATTTGATGGAGAGTTATGTGAGTTATCTTCCTCCTTCTCTTACCAGAGCCTGCCAGGCCTTTGGTTTTCTCCTGATGGAGGGTGGATCTCAGATGTTATTTAGGTTGGGGGGTTTGCCTTTTTTTTTAATTCATGGGATGCTCAGTCCTTTTGTGCTCCATCAGCACTAAAGAGTTACTCACAGTGAGCACTGGATCCACATGCAAATCGTGTATCCCTTCTGACATAAACCACACAGGCACTTTGCCAAAAGTAAATCCCATGAGAAGGGCATTAAATCAAGCATGGTGCTCTGTTTTCCCTGTGGATACTTCAAGCCTCAGCTATTGTTTCCAGAGAGGCTGCCTTACCCAGAAATGGTGCAGTGACATGGATAATTTGTGCACTTGTAATTTTAACTTCTTGTCCCAGGGCTGGCAAAAGAATTTTTTCTCTCCTGGAAAAAAAAAAAAAAAGTTGAGTGCATCCCTGTAGGATTTTCATCAAGTAAAATGGAGTTTACTGTGTTCATTGCTGGCTCAGAAAGGGAAAAAATGTCTTCTAACATGTGATTACACATTTTGGAAGCATGCAAGAAGTTAATTTAGGGAAGGGAAGGATGCAGAATTAAAAGAATTCTGTCCTTTCTGCTTCTTTTTCTTTTGGGGAAGAATGAAAAGTATGAGCTGAAGTTTGGACTGGATGATACATCAACACCTGCAACAGTGGAAAATGTTTCAGGATTTAGCATATGCATCTTTTTTTCTTCTATCTCTGTTAAACTGGAAGCTTGTGTCTTATGGAGGTAGCTTTGAGACAGGTTGGAAGGAGGCCAGAAAAAATCTCTTTCAAAGGCAGTCAATTTTTGTTAGGCATTTAGATGCAGCACCAGCTATCAGTTATGTGGGCAAAACCACTTTGGTTTTATTTGAGGCTGAAAGACATACAAGAATCTTAGTGTTTCCCTGTTGCTACAACTCTACAGTGCAAAGCATCTGCTTTGCTGTAGCACCCTTACAATTCTGCAGATGGGAGTGTCACACCATTTTACAGGATGTTGTCCCTAAAAGTGTACTTGATCAGCATCAGGAGACGTTCATGAAGGTCTAAGGCAAATTCACTCTGTACAGGTGGAATTTTCTGTGACTTGGCTTTGGTTTTTCAGAATCACTATCTATTTAAGGTGCCAGACTTAGGCTGATTGAGAGAGGTTGTTGCTCTGCTCTTTTGGTAATCAGAGATCATGGCAAAATGTCTCAAAGTGGGCATCTGTCTCTGCTTTTCAAAAATTTGGTCATAATGCCCAGTTGGCTACTTTGTGCTATGATGAGTTCTGCTGAAGTCTCTGTGATAGATAATTTGTTTGCTCAGAGTGAAAGAAAAGTAGATAATTTGTCTGTGCTTACTTTAGAGGCTTTCACTCAGTGTGTCTGTGATAAATATGTATATCTCAGTGCAGCAGAATTACAGTTTTGATAACGTGTCTTCCTTAAATATAATAGAAAGTCTTGCTGGACTTCAAAGAGCTATGCAATAAATCTGCCTCAGTTATTATCACTCCAGGAACTGTGATAATTGACCTGCTTCCTTGTGACTGTACAACACATTGAAATATGTCACTGGAAAAGGCCTTTTCACTCTCCTTTCAGCTCTGTATAGAACTGAAGTTTGGAAAAAAAATATCTGGTTACTGTCATGGGTGTATACGGAGGTGGCTTGAGGCGTCTGTTCTTAAGCTATGGAAAGAGCATATTACTCATTGAGGCAGAATGGAAGGCAAGAGATGGAAATTTTTTCTCATTTTTCATACAGGCAAGTGTGACATTACCAACACATCTGGACTGGGCTTTGCCTTAGCAACAAGGGGTTTTACAACTTGAAAGAATTTGGTTTGTTGTTTGGTTGGGTTTTTTTTGTTCCCCCCCTGGTTTTTTTTCTGCTGCTTTATGGGCTCCATCCTGATGACTTTGGCAATTGTGTGAAACTGCAGAATGGTAAATGTAAAAGGCAGGATTGCAAGCTCTGAACTTGGTGAGTGGGCTAATACTTTTAAATGACAGAAGGATAGAATCAGACAAACTCAAAAAAGGGGATATAATGTGTTCTAGGTATACCTGCCCACTCTTCTGACTTTGTTTTTCTGCAGAAGGCACCTGTCTCTTGGTCAATCTCAAAAGCTGTCTGTCTGCTTTTCCACTTAGTTGTAATACTTTGCTAGCAGTTTACAGAGGAAGCATTATGAAAGCACGAAATCCTTCTGTTGAAAACGGTGCCATTAGAGGTTGGGGAAGGACTGGGATGACAGATGCCTCCATTCTGTTCCAGTTTTGCATGTGCAACATTGCACTAATCTCCTGTCTCCCTCTGTTACTTTATTGTCTTTCTAGTCTTCTTTGTTGTACCCTATCAGTAACTTAATAAGTCTACCCCAAAGGTTTGCTATGTGACTTCAGAGTGTTTAGAAAGTGCATTGCAGTGAAGTAAAAAGCCCTCCTGAATTTCAGCCTTTTACAATCTCCTTCTTTCCCTTTGGGGGAATAATGATCTTGCATCCAGCTTTCTAGATGAGCTGGGAAAAAAAAGTTCTTTAGTATTATTAGAAGACAAAAATTGTCATTCTTGTTCAGACCATCTAGAAGGAAAATTATCAAAGCTATAGTTTGGAGACTGTTGCTCCCCAGTTGCAAATGCAGATTGTACCCACATATGTTATCCAATTTGCTGTAACTTTCTGACATTCCTTCTTAGTCTCCTGACAGATGGAACCATGGTCATGGCAGTGCAGTGATAGGTCTTGCAAGATGAAGACTGATTTGGCAATTTTGGCTTTCTTTAAATTTCTATGTGCTTTGAAGACCTGGATCAGCATTATAGGAGGGTATAGTTTTACCAGCAGGAGAATCGAGGCCCTGTGTGCAGATATGGCATTCATGAAGTGTTGACAAAGCAGCAGCCTGTCCTCCAAGGCTGAGGGCAGGTCTGGCTGACGTGATTGAGGGCTCTGAGTCTGTAGCTGAAGGCCAGCCACTTAAATGCCAAACCCACTTTACTTCTTTGAAGAGCTCCAAGATGCCTCTGAGGGGAGGTGGAGAGGAACAGAGAAACTTGGTCAGTGATGCACCAGGATAAATAAGGAGTCTCCATGTTCAGGATTACTGAGAACATGGATGGAGTGATCAGAGTAGAGGCTTGCTCACATGTTCACATACAGAAAGCAAGGCAATTTTGCTTCTTCTGCTTTGCTGTCTTTCCTTATTCCCATTACCTGAATGCAAAAGAATACCTAATGATAGGGGAAATTTTTCTAGAATCTTCTGAATATTGATGAAAAGCCCCTTTTTCTTTTAAGGACCCCTGGCTTTTCTACTCAGTAGTTTTTCATGTGAAGAGGAACGTGAAGTGCACTGTACCATTGTTCAGAGAGCTCCTTTTCTAACAGATGTCTGACAACATGAAAGGTCATCTCTTCCTGACCTGCCACAAGCAGAAGAGAGACTGTTCTCTCTCAAGGAGTCAGAGCCCAGTCTATCAATGCAACCTTCTTCATATCCCAATTATCCTGGAAAAAACAACTACTTGCTGTCTGCCAGGCACCTGGTCAATGCTAAGTTCTAAGATAAGGCTACTAGGTTCAAATCTGCAGGTGACATGGTTGGCAACAGCCATCTAGGTGGGTGCAGAACACATACAGCTTGTGATTTAGGGAAAGCTGAAGGCACTGGGAAGGCCCTGGTTTTGCTGAGGACCTTGAGGGTAAGAGCAATATCTTATTACATGTCTAACTAGTCTGATAGATTCTGCCTTATATACCCACAACACAATTCCAGGCTTGAGATGGGGTGTTAAGGACTGCCTTGTGTTCCTGTGCATAAAGGGCACTGTGTGTGAGGCCCAGCTGCCTAAGATGTTCCTGCATGTGCAGTGTTGTGCTGAATGCAGAGAGATTAGTGCACCTTGACAGCAAACTCTGAAGGTTTTCCTCAGCTGCCTCGACAAATACAGCGAGTTTATTCTTTGCTTTGAAACAGCTTCTGTGCTGAAACTGAGAAACACAAAAGAATCACTTGGGGTTTTTTCCCCAGTCCAGTTTTGATTTTGGTAGTTCCCCTCCTCAAGAAAGTTATAGAGCTGGTATGTAAGAGCAACGCCTTTAAAGGACTGCACAACTGAAAACAGAACTTGTTCTTTATTATTGTATCTCCATGAAAAGTCTTGGCCTTCTTTCCACGATGCTTAAATAATATAAATTGGCTTTCATTTTGTAATAGTAACACCTAATATGTGATACAAGTATGCTCCTGGCTTCTGCCAAGACAGGGTTGGCCAGTCTCCTGCATCCTTAGCCCAAAGAGGCCACTTCACACTGATGCCCCCTCCCCCAGTCACTGTCTTGTCAGAGCTGCTCTGACCATCTGGTGATGCTCGGGTTGTGAGATAGATACTCCTTATAAGGCTGTTGCATCTTTGAACCCAAGCTCTGTTTGCGGATTTCATGCTACACCTTCTGCATTCACACAGAAACGCAGATACTTCTTTTGCACTCTTCTTCCAACTGGTTTATGTTGGAGATGAAACTTTGGTTACTGCCATATTTGACAAGAGAGCAGAAGTGGTCTAGTCGCAGTCCCTGTAAGCTCTTAAAAGCCAAAAGGCCCCTTCTAGTTGAGAATAAGTAAGTCTACAAGCAATCTGTTTGTTACTAAAACTAGACATAAAAAAGGGGGGAAAACTGCTAAATCAACAAACCTCACTTAGCTATTAAATTTTTCCTCATACATTTGTTTACTCAAGGCAGAAAAATGTGTTTGGTTAAAGTACAAATAGGTGCTATTTGCAGGACTAGCAGGAGTGGTTCTACTTTTAGTGTGTTTTTCAGCAGCATTTTGTAGGTAGTGCCCAAGTGCTGTACTGCTGAGTTTTCTGCTAGAGCATGTTCTAGCCCATATTCCTCTCTGCTATGTAAGGGAATGGAAACTCCACAGGTTATAAGCCAGTAATTTAGTGATTCGTGATATCAGACAGATACTATAGAGCAGGCACTTTGCAAAATCCTACTGCCTTAGTCTAGCTGTTCCTCTATCTGTTTCTTGCTGTGGAAAGTTTTGTCATGTCTTATGGGTAGGATGATCTGATTTTTATTGAAATCTGCAGTTTCTTTTTAAGTAAAAGGTTTTCTTAAGTGGAATTTTGCAGGGGGAATCTGTTAATGGACTGTGTCTCTGTAACACCTTGTAGTGAGACATTAGGTACACAGGATAGACTGACAGTGCCCTTTTCTGTGGGAGGGAGAGCAGCACACAGTCAAGCTTGCTTTCAAACAAGGGATTACTAGATCCTTGTTTGCTCTCCCGCTGTTTGCAATCTTATTTATGAGTCTACTCATAATCCTCCTATTTTAGGAGAGGATTGTGAAGAAAGGTGATTCATGCCTGACACCCACTGACTCTTTGGAGTGTGGATAGTTTGTGTACCCTATGCGAAGTTGGGTGATCACTTTAGTTTTGTGGCTGCCTTTGGTCAACATTTAATCCTTTTGGGTCCTTTTTCTCTGATTCTCTTGACCATGGAAATTCTGGCACACGTGTTCTTTGATGGCCTTACCCTTTGGCAAAAGACACTGGTAAGGTTTGCTTCCTTGTTTTGACTCCATCATCTTCCTCTATTATCTCAAAGTGAATTGAGAATTGTGAGTTTTTCTGTCAGTCCTTCAGTGCTAGAGCCATTTCAGGTTAATAGTGAGGCCGTGGAGGCCATGCCGTCTGCAAGGTGTTGAATTCCTTGTTTTGGTTTGTTCGGTCAGTTATGAATTGTGCTGCTGGCAGCAGAGCCTGGATGCAGATACAGTCACCAGCACTGTCAGGAATGAAGTTGGGTTAGGAATTTGGAGAAAACAGTAGTCCATGCTTGTGTCACCTGAAGGATGTCAAACGACCTCTGGTGTTCTTCATACTGCTGGTGCCTTAGGACTAGCCCTGAACTTCAATAGTTGATGGGCAGAGTTTTTTCCTCAGGAAACTTGTGCTGTGCAATGTTTTCTGGCTTCTGGATTGTCAGATGAAATGTGATGCATGATGCCCCAAATGGATTGATTCCTGGTTACCTGCAGAAGAGAGACTGATACTGCTGCTTACAAGACCATCTGAGGGGTCTGGGCCAATAGACCCTTCAGGCACAAGAGAGTTGCCAGAGAAGGATCTAGGACTTTTCTTTAAAATTAATTTTTGTTGAAAAGTGTTCCCCTTATCAGGTTGGTACCCTAATTTGTTAACTTTCAGCTCATATTTTGAGTTTATACTTATTTTCCTGAACCCTTAAAAATGCCTGTGTGCATGCTTTTGTCCAAAGTTTCTTAATGGCCTGAACTGGTGGGACTTGGACATACTGCCTTCTGTGGAAAGCTGGTCTTTGTACTATGTTCAAAAAAGTATTTTGTAACTGCTTATTATTCACCAATATTTAATAGGAACATCCTGTTATCCACCACAGGCTATGAACTGAGAAAACTGAGAACTAAATAGAGACCAGGGACTGTCCTGATAGTGACCTTCTGACTACCCATTTCTTGCTCAATGTCCCAAATTATCTCTTTTCTATAGCAGAGCAACATGACCATCCTACTTGCTCTCTGTGATTTTATAAATAAAAAAAAATCAGGATATTTTAAATTAGCTGTTAATAAAGCCTTTCTGATTTATTGCAGGCTCCTTTGGAAAGTTAAGGCTTCCATAAAGCCTTCTAGCAGTTATTTGGAAATTTAATTATGTTTTTGCTTCAGAGGTTATGAAAAAAATTTCTTTGTGATGGAGAAGATGGGAAACCGAACTTTTGAAATCAGTCTCCTGCACTGAGGAAGGCCAGCTAGAGCTAGTTTCATGAATAAAACTTGTTTTTAAGGAACAAAGTTTCAAAGCAAAGGAAAAGAAACTGTAAAGAAGTGCCAGCATTCAAGCAAGGTTCTGAGGCCAGCATCAGCAAAACTTTTAGTTTACTGTCACAGCTCAGGCACAGTTACACTGTTGTAAAACAACTGAGCCAAAAGAACATTACTGTTTACCTTGTTACAAATGTGGAGTGTTAGTGTACATAATTGCCCTCTCTGGGTACCTGTGAGGAGGATGATGCACAGGCAGAACATTGCCATTATCTGTCCAGACCCATGAAAATCCCTCACCATGGAGAATTAACATGGAGGAGTTGCTGATACTGCTTTCAGAAGGAAGGATAAGTGTTAGGCCTTTGGTCTGACAGCTTTAAGACCAGATCTTTGCCCTTTTCACTCTTTCTAGGCCATTCAGTGTCTTTTAAAAGCTTTATGCTAGCCTTATATATTTACTTACAACCACACATTGAAATCAATGCATTCTCTTTAAAATTCATTTGATGCATTTTAGTATTGGAGAGAATTTCCAGTGGGAACATTGGAAAATTGAAGCTTAGTTACCAAGTAAATATCTGAGGTCTGGTGCCAGAATGCTATTCTAGTTTCATAAGGACAATTTAATAATTTTTGCCTATATGTATGTCAAATTAATAACTGCATGGTTTTGCCCTATGAGTCTAAAGAAATTTGACTGGGATCCTTTTCTCTTTTTTCTTTCAGTGGCAGCTTCTGGACCGTTAACACAGTTGTGGAAAAACCTAGTCTAATCAGGCTACAGAAGACCAAATGCATCCTCCATCTTGGTCCCCTGGGTCATCAGAGCTCTTTTCTGAATTGTTCCTCCTGTGCAAAGGAGGCTGCTCTAATTGTATTTGCTCCCTACACAGATTTGCATGGTAAACAAAGACTTTGCCATATTTTTCATGATGCTAGAAATCTTAATGAAACACTTTCTCAGCAATGGCTTTTTCTCCCCAACTATTTGTGTGCAGCTGTTCATTTAACAAATAACGGTGTTGCTCTTTTCTTTTAGCACCCTCTAATAAACTAAGAGTAAATTACTGACTGACCTACTTACTGGGATTGCTTAAATAATCCTCAGTATGGCAGTATAATTTGATGCCTTAAAGTACAAGGCATACAAGTTGCAATTTAAAAGGAGAAATACTGAATGTTAACAAAAACACAAGTGGGTAACATACTAGCCTGAGGGATATTATGTTTCATATCTAACATTCCCCTCCCTTTTTATCCCCTCTTCAGCAGCAGCATTTTGTTCTCCCCTCTTGTAGATGAATCTCTAAATGAATATTTCTCCCATCTCTGAATGGGCGAAATACCAATGATCTGGAGCTGAAATAAGAGGTGTGTTTTCTTTCTTCAATAGGTAGTATGTTTTAAAGGGAGGGCAAAATGCATTCTTGCATTACAGCATTTCTTGCTTTGTGCATTCCTTGGGAGTTGCTGAGCCATTTGGGGCGGTCCTGTGGTGTAATGGAGAGCACTCCGGACTCCGAATTCCAAGGTTGTGAGTTCGAGTCTCAGTGGAACCGTCCCGGGCAGTTCAATGCCTCCCTGCCATCCCATCCCGTCAGATCTCGGATG
>JAOXXN010000065.1:18209706-18227121 GCA_026770055.1 Myrmophylax atrothorax
CTCCCTGCTCCACCCCACCCCTAAACACCCCCCCTTCCTTCTGCACAAATATTTACACATGCCTTGGCATTGGCGTTCTTTGGACCCTCAGTGTTACACACGAGTTTGTAGATGGGGAACTGAAATGTCAGAACAGGTGAAACAGCAGCAAGCAGAAGCCAACATCTAGAGTGGGACTCATCATATCCCAGAGACAGCCTTCTCCACTGGCAAGGGTGGCATGATATCTCCAGTAACCCCACTCATCCAGTTCAGCTCTGCTAAAAGATTGCTGTCAGTCTTATTTAACTTGGTGGCATTTAGGCTGAAACCAAATGGAGAGTGAAGTTCACATGGAATGGAAACACAGGCTTAGCCCAAAAATGACCAGTTGCCACAAAACTCCTTTGACCCCTCAGCAGCTGAATTTTGTGTAAGCCAGCACCCCAGCTGACCCTCCTGGGGATACAGGATTCTGTGTGATGAGGTCACAGCCAGTGGCAGAAGGAAGGCTAGTTCTTCAGGTCTGAGCTTTGTTGACACTGGCTTGTATTTTACCGTGATTGATGTTTGGATGCTAATATGCTAAAGGAGAGGCAGAGCTGGTTTGACAGATCCGTGCTTGTGTTACAATGAGATTCCTGAAGCAGTGAAAATTTTCAGCCATGTGGAAATCTTTTGATTTTCAAACTGTGTTCAGAATGGCAGCAATTCTTCCCAGAGCCTTTAGCCATAAGCATGTGGTTATTAACTCTAAACAGAGACAGGATGGCACTGGATGAAGGTTTTATTTGTGGGATACTGTGCCACATCAACCTATTTGGCACAACAAAGGTAGAGAAAAGTCCTGAAGATGAAATAATTTTTTCTTCTCTCTTATCTATAAGGATTACATAGTCAATGAATGTGTCACTAAGTGAAAGCAGATTTCTGTCAAGAAGATGAACTAGCCAAGTGCAATATTGCAAAGGCCTGTCCTGATAGTCGATCTGAAAAGGTAGAATTGCAGTAATTTAATGGTAACAGTTTCTTGCACCCATGACCTATCAATTCATTATCAAGTGCTGCTGAAAAATATGTGTTTATATTCGGTTATACAGCAATTTGGAGCTACATGAGGACTGCAGAACTGAGGTGGCCTATACATTATGAACTCTCAAACGTTACTTCATTACTGGAAATCTCAAATGTCAAGTGTTTGGACTACTGTGCTTTAACTTAAATCCTTTAAGATTCAGCTAAGAATTGAGCTTTTGGGGTCAGATTGGGGTGAATCCAAGGAAAAATTTCAAATTTTTCATTATTTCCACCTGAAGTCACTTCACTCTGGCCAAGCCTCATCCAGAAGCTTCAGAAAGTGATCAGGTTTCACATAATCTAGTGAAGCTCTGGGTTTGCACTGAAACCTGAAAATGAGATCCACACATTTGATGACAAGTTATGCAGAGATCCAGTAGTGGCATATAGGCAGGCTTCAACAAATGTGTATCTTGGCACACCAGGCTGCTGAATGTCAAATAAAAGAGCACAGGGACAGTGTATGGTGATAGTCTATGTCCAGGGAAGAGCAGATTTAAAAACCCCCAAATCTTATTCCATAGTTTTCATTTGTCATGAAGGATTTATCATGAAACCTGTCTTGCTCTTTAAGAAAACAGCAGTACAGAATGTGAGAGTCCTGGAAAGAGAGGTATATTTGAATGCCGCTCCATAGCTTAAGCAACTTTGAGAATCATGGGACACACTGAAGAAATGTGGAAGTGTCAAATGGAAATTAAACTTTACTGGGACAACGAAACCAGAGGAATAGAAAAGACTGCTCAACAGTGCAGACCATGCGTGTAAGGTAAGGCCATCACACCATCTGATGGAGTGGCAGAGCATTTTGTGTAAAGTCTGGAATTCCTAAGGTATTCTTGCAAAAGAAAAGGCCATTTACAGAGGAAGGGCTCAAAGCGACAGCAAAGGGAAAACAGTACAGAGATTTGTTCAGCACTAAGAGTTTATTTCTGTCAGTAAGGGATATTAAATGTTTACTGTCCAGATAAACGCTGGGTGGATAGTTGCTTCTTCAGCAGATGTCAGGGTAGTTAAAATCCCCCCCCAAAAAACCAGTGTCTGTGACTTTGAGGCTGCTTCAAGCTGCCTGTAGAAGGCCTCATCCACTTCCTCCTCCTAATCAGGTGGCCCATAGCAAACACCCACGATGGTGTCACTTTTACTAGTCTGCCCTTTTATCCTAACCCATAAGCTCTTGACTTGCCCATCATCCACCCCAAGACAGAGCTCCACGCACTCCATATGTTGCCTCATATAGAGGGCAGCTCCATCATTGTGTCTTCCTGGTCTGTCTTTCCTACAGATGAAGGTGCTGAAAAGATCACTCAGTGCTCATAGTTATGAAAAAATTAAGAGAATGAATTTTGGGGAAGGGCAGAAATAGGAAAAGCAGAAAACAGTATCAGTGGTGTGGCAATAAGCACAAATTATGCAAGAAACATGTAGAACAGACCAAGGTAACTGTCAAAACATTTGTAAAATGCAGGAAAATTGCATAGTGAGCAAGGAAAAGGATTCCTTGTGATAAGGAGGAGATGTTTTGAGGATTGTAACATAATGCATCAAAATGAAAAGGGTTTTTCAATTTAGAGCCACAAACCATCAGTCACTGGCAGTAGCATGGTCTGTGTAAGGTATGTGTCAAAATGGAAGGGTCAAAAACATCTGCAATGAACTGCTATTTGGAAGAACAGTGACTGAGCTGGCAGAGCACACCCTGACAAAGAGAAAAGGTTAGAAGGTGATGATGAGAGCCTCCTTGGGGGGAGGAAAATATATATGTCCATCAGTCTGATCAAGAGGCTACATGCCACTGTGGTTCAGAAGGACTGTCTAGAGCCACACACATGGGTCTTAAACAGACTACACGGAAAGTTCACCACAGCATCCAAGAGCACATCCAGTGTTTGCAGGGTGCTGCATGACAATTTCTGTAAGTTTTAGAAGAGCCTAGAAGGCAAGTTGCACAACACCATGAAGCATAAAAGAACCAATAGACTGGTTTGACTTCATAGTGATCAGGGAAGAGCACATAGAGGACTTTTTGTGAACTCAAAGGAGTTAAACAAAAAAAACCCCAAACCACAAATGAAAGGAAATGCTTTCACTTGTCCATAAGAAAAAAAATAAATTCTGAGATGGCATAAGGCAAACTCTTAATAAATTGAATGCAATAGCAGGATTCTAACAGAAATTTGAACACAACGTGCTCCAAGATCTCCACTTTGAGAGCAGCATTTGGCAGGTACTGCATTCTTAAATGGCTCTTTTGAATCCAGCACAGTTCTTCTGGCTGCAGTATAGTGGGCCCAAGTGCTATGTGTAGCAGAGAAGAAAATCTACATTGATGTCCCAACAGACTGGGCAGCAGGGACTCTTACCTCAAGAATAGCAGAGCACAGAACTGGAAATTGCAAGAGCTTAGTACACTTAAACCTAACAAGGCTGAACATCAATTTCAAAGAATGAAATCACTTCATTTGTAGGGCGAGACTGTTCTCAAAAGGAAATTTGGCTGAGAATGAAAAGACTCAAGCATTATTGAAGATACAATCTGAAACAATCTGAAAAAAATCTGAAACTGTTATTCATGTTCAGTTATGTCAGTAAATTCATGCACTGAGTATTAGACACAGGGCTGCTTCTTCACAATGTCAGCCAATGTGTACATCACACATGAAGGAACTGAAACATGTTGAGGATGTTCTGACAAGAACATCACTTCTGGAATTATTCTGACCCATAGAAAGACACAAAACTATTCAGGGAGGCTGTACATAGATACCAAAGGGAAAACAAAGAAGAATACAATTGTAGTGCCAGGGAACAGATCGTCACTCCCACAGGTGCAGTAGCCACAGACAAGATAAGCAAAAAAACTGAAAAAGAAATGCAAAGTCTGGTGTATGGATGCAATGTCTTCACAACTTTTCTGTATGGCCTTGTTTTCAAAACAGAGACATATGAAAGACAGGAAAACAAAACAGGGCACAAAAAAGGATCTGGAGAAGTATGGCCAAAGATAGATCCAAAACCAGTAAATACTTTGGATTCCAGCAATGCAATACAGATCTTCCTTGGTAATGATAACTATGCATGGCAGTACACGCTCCATCTGCCAATACATGACCTAATTGTCTGGATCAGATGTTTCACAGGCATGGAAAGGCCAATGTATCTCTCTTCCTCTGACCATATGAGCTTGGAGCGTGAATCAGGTAGGAAAAAAAGGCTGCAATCTTGCTACAGGTTAAAAAAGGAGACAAAGCTTCACTCCTTAATCTCCCATTTTTCTACTGTAAAAATGAGCTCTTACTGAAAGGCTTTTGACAGGTGCACAAACCCTTGAGGAAGGCCAAGGGGCACTGATCATGCTATCCCCATTCATGTCTATTCCTGTGGCTAATTTTTCGGATTGAGCACAACACTAAATTGGCAGGCAAAATATCCTGTGACAGCCCTGATTTGTTTGGTCATATGAAGAGAAATCACTGGACTGAACAGCAGAAGAGCAATGACTGTATTCAGAAGGAAGAGACAGAGAAGTTGAGTTTTGGACATAGGTCAGTGAAGGCACAACAGAAATGCAAGAGAAGCAGTCAAGCATGGACCAGCCAAGGAGAACAGAGATTGTCAGGAGGAAGGTCTGAAATTGATTTCTGAACAAGTGTCAACTTCATGGAGAAAGTCAGGATGTGGCAACCTGTGGCTGTATCATGTGAGAGGCCATTCAGTGGGACTGGGGTGGATGACACCAGGCTATATGAATACTTGACTGATGGAGGAGATGTGCCAGTAGAAGATATTGAGACAGATATCAACAGCTCAGCAAGGAGTAGGCTTGTAAGAACCTATCTTCCTGAGACAACCTGAGTTGCCTTATGTGCCCACCCTATCCCTACCAGTCACCTCCAATACTGAAAATGATAGATACTGTTGACAGACACATGGATATCAGCTGACTGGTGTGGCTCTTTGCACCTTGCTCACAGTCATAAAAACAGGTGAAAAAATGAACTCTCCACAATTCTGAGTGCATGCCTAGGACAAGGAAATTGAGAACAGATTCTGTGAAAATTCACAGAATATTTTGTTGTTAATTCCAAAGCTGAACAATGTGTTGCTAGTAGGGACTTACCTGAAAAAGTTGTGTAACAGCAGATTAATAAGATTGGCTGAAGTTCCTGAAAACTGACTGAGCCACACTTACCATGATTTTCAAGCAACCTGAAGGCTTATGGTATTTTGTCTGTTATGGGTTGCTATCTTTACAGGTTTTGAAATAACAAAGGAAATTTGAAGTGGGTTCTAAAAGTGGTATGGTTTGATAAAGAAAAGCAGTTCTTAATCTGTTGTCTATGAGACATCAGGAGGTAGGATGCAAAGCATTATCAATTTATTTTCTTTAAAACCCACGCACACATATTCCCCCGATTCAGACGGAGAAAATGACTTCAAATTTAGTAGCATCCTCAATGTATCTCAAGAACTCGTTTATTTAAAAAGAAAGTACTGTGCCTATAATAGCCCATTCAACTATTTTTGTAACTATTTCACCCACTGTACTTAAAATTACTTTGTTTCCATATGAGCTGGCACAATGACACATGAGCACAGTCACAAGTGCTTGTCCCAAGTACCTCCAGTATTGTGTTACACACTTAAGGGGTGGGTGGGGAATCTGATTCGAGGGGGAAAGTTTTGCATGCTGACAGGACAGTGTGGGAATGAAAATCTGGTAAAACCTGATTGCTGGCAAGTGAAGACTGGAGAAGTACAGAACATATCCCAGGTTTTAAATACAAAATAGGTGGAAGTTTCTGTTAGTTTATTTTGCACATAATTTCCGTTTTTAGTTAAAAGTTCATCTGGAGATCAGTCTTGTCTGTTAAACAAACATCATTCTTGACATTTCAGCACCTTGATGTCGGGGTCTGTGCAGTAGGAAATACAGTGCTAGTGGCTTAAAAAGAGCCTGGTAGGACTCACTTGGCTCTTTGTGGTGAAATTCTCTGTATTTATGCATTTATTTGTGCTCTGCCTGGTAAGCAGTCCCACTGAACATTTTCATAATGCCAGATTTTCTGTCTAGGACTTTACCTTTGTAAAGCTTTTTGTCCTTGTGGCTGTGACACAGAAAGCTGTAGAAGAAGAATGCTTCTCATCCGAGGAGCTGAATGAAGGGTCTTCTAACTTGTGAATCCTGAGTTGCTGAATGATTTTTGATTATATCCTGATAGCTTGTGAGCAGCAGAGTAGAATAACTGTAGGATGACATTAATATGCTTTCTGGTTCTCAGAGGAGCGAGGGTGTGAGGCTCACCGCTACTACTGGTAAAGCTTGCGAAGATTTTTGCGTGAAAAGAATTGTAGGAGCAGTAGCAACATGGCCATTACACACATATTTTGCATTGTTCAGAAAAAAACTAGGGGGCTTTTGTAGTAAATATGAGAACTTATTATGATGTATCAGTAGTAAAGACTTACAGATAAAGACTTGATGATTTAAATGGGGCAGGTTTGAATTTCTGTGCAGATGAGATTGCTGTAAGGAACTGATTGTAGGTGCCTAAATTAGGATCCTTTAGGCCTATCTCATCTTGGGTCAGTGAGCCCTAAGCCTACTCAATAGTGTGTCTTCCTCTGTCTGTTCTGTGCATCTGTTCTGTGCGCCTCTAAGACGAGAGCTTTGCCCTTCTTTGGCAAAAGCCTGGAGCTGTGTTCAAATAGCAGTACCAGATGTGGGTCACTTATCTGTCTAAAGGTGGGAGAAGCTACAAGGAGGAGTTGAGAGAGACTTGTGGAGCAGGAATCCACACTGGACACAAGAAGTGTCTTGTCTAGTGCTTTGTTACAGAATAAAACTCTGGCCTGAGAGATTTATGGGTGGAATTGCAAGCTGTTCCTCTGCTGGGAACAGCCTCTGGTTATATGTCCAACACACCTTTCCTCCTGGCCTGGTGCCTGACAGTGTGTAGACATGAGGGGCCTGCCACTGCAGGAGAGACCAGTCCTCTGTGTAGAGAATCTGCAGGGAGTTCCCCTTCAAAGGAAAGCCGAGCTTGGCTTTGATGGGTACTTAGGGATTTCTTTGTATGGACTCAGTAAACCTGACAGTGTGGTTTGGTTCTGCCAGGACAGGAAGAGCTGCTCAGGACTGCGTCAGGAAGATGAACTGTCTGCTGACAGCAGTCAGGGATTCCTGCAGCTTTCCCTGAACTCTCTCAGCCTGGCCTTGGTGGTGAGGAGACTAAGACCAGCCAGATCAGAGTAGGGGAGGTGTCATGTGCTTGGTTGAGTCGCTCTTGAGTTGACAATTCCTACCACTCCTGCTTAAACTGGCATCCTCTAGAAATTGCAGAGCTGTTATCTAGCTTGTGCATCACCTAAAAGGCAAGCAGACTTGACAGCAAATGGGACCAAGGAGTAAATGAACTTGTATTGTGTGACTTCATAGGTCAACAGGACAGGGAGAGGAGGAAAGATGGAGGAGAATAAACCCACAGCAACTTATAGCTTCATTTCAGACCTACTTCTCTCTCTGCTTCAGTGAAACAGGTTCCTGGTTAAATCAAGCCCCTCCATTTTTCATTCTGAATGAATCACTCTAATTCTGAAATAGAAACAATAAAGTAAGGTATGTCTATGCCACCCAAATCATTATGACAGCACATCTGTGACTAATGATTACCAGTGGCATTTGCCTTTTGCCCAGCTAGGAATCTTTATCTGCCTCTGTAGGAAGTGCTTTGAGTAATTTTCTTTTCAGATGGATACATCCCAGTCCCTAGCATAAGGTGAGGAGAATGATTCTTGATCCCTGAGTTATTTCTAAGGATGGAGGAAGGGAAGCACTACACACAGTTCTGTATTAGCCAAAACTTGGCAGTCAGCCATCAAACTGCCCTCCCAGACCAGCTGTTTCCCTAGGAAGGGAGAGATAGATACAAGTATCAAAGTGCCAATAATCACTCTCAACTTGTCTTGCACAACTGCAGACATACCCATTTCTGTCTGCAAAGTGGGTAACTGCTCAGAAGCCACAGCAAATGGGCACGATGAGTGTGTGTGATTGGTTATGGGATGTGAATACTCAAATCCGGTGACCAGTTCTGGACCCCTCACTACAAGAAAGACATTGAGGTGCTGGAGCATGTCCAGAGAAGGACAATGGAGCTGGTGAAGGATCTGGAGCAAAAAATTTCAGAGAAGTGGCTGAGGGAGCTATGGTTGTTTAGCCTGGAGAAAAGGAGCCTCAGGAGGTACCTTATCACTCTTCACAACTGCCTGAAAGGATGTTGGTCTCTTGGCTCCAGTTGTAAACAATAGAATGAGAAGAAATGGCCTCAAGTTGAACTAGGGGAGGTTTAGTTTAGATACTAGGAAAAATCTCTTCACTGGAAGGTGATCAGGCATTAGAACAGGCTGCCCAGGAAGTGGTGGAGACACTATCCCTGGAGGCATTTAAAAGTCACATAGGTGTAGGACTTAGGGACATGGCTTAGTGCTTGAACTTGGCAGCATTAGATTTATGGCTGGACTTGATAATCTTCAGGGTCTTTTTCAACCTAAATTATACTATGGTTCTCTAACTGTGAGACACCATGGTGTTAGGGTTTTGAGGGAATCCATCATGGACAACAGATGAAGGCAGAAGTAATGCCACTACATAAATACTGCTGAAATGGCATCAGCAATACTGTAGGCACCTCTCACTCCACTTCCATTTCCAAGAAGGACTAGTTCAAGCGGTAATGAGTATGCACAAGAAAAGTTTATTAAGATGATAAAGGAGTGAAGATCTTAAGTTCGGCTGGGTAATGTGGAATGGAGGAGGAGAGATGATTCTTGTCTGTAAATCCTGCATCTGTGTAAATATTGGCTGAGAGAAGAGAAAGTTAAAGCCATGACACATTGGTACAAAACCTAACAAGTTTACATGGGATATGTAGGGGTATATATAAATTTATGCAAGAAGTTAAAAGGCTTTTAGCTGTTCCAGGGATGCCTCAGCTGCTGCGCAGTGACTTTTACAATAAAAGCCTTTGCTGTTTCTTTCCAAAGTCTACAACAAAGGCTTATTTCTCTTTCCCAGAGAAAGGAGAGCACATGTCCCAGTACATTTCCAGCAAACCATGCACTGGAGCAATTCGTGTTCCCTTATTTGTATTTCTACAATGTTTCTTCTTAAACTGATGCAACAATTTCTTAAAGGAAGAAACTGGTTTTTAATCTAGTTTGTTTCCTTCTTGCTTTTATTATTTTTTACCCAGACTCTCTATTCATATACAAGTGCTAGAGGTCTTGTAGGGTTGGAGAGTAATTTCTGCCCTAAATTGCTGTGGCATCACACAAAGCAGAGGGAAGGAGACCAGATGAGCTTTTCTGCAGCTGAGGGAGCTGGGGATGTTAAGCTTGGTGAAAAGGAGGCTGTCGGCAGAGGGGAATTATCGCTGTCTACAGTTATGTGGAATGAGGTTGTAATGAGGTGAGTATTGGTCTCTCGACCCAAGTAACAAGTGATAACACAAGAGTAAAGCTAGCCTTGAATAGTGACAGAGGTGGGTTAGGCTGGATATTAGGAACAAACACTTTGCTGAAAGGGTTATCAAGCACTAGAGGAGGCTACCCAGGGAAGTTGTGGAGTTACCATCCCTGGAGGTATTTCAAATACATGTAGACGTGGCACTTAGGGACATAGTTTAGTATTGGCTTTGGCAGTGTTAGGTTTGAACTTGATATTAAGGATTTTTCCAACCTAAATCATTCTATGATTCTGTGTTAGCTGAGATTTAAAATTAAATAGGACACATCTCTTACAAGGTTGTTAAAGCCTATGACAACTTTCAGGAAACAGAGAAGTTCCAATTTTGGCATTTCCTCTTTCTATAATTTATTTTCTTTTATTTTGACCTTTATTCTTTATCACCAGGATGGTACTGGTTTAAGTACTCTACTTGCCTCCTGCTCCTAACTCTGCCCCCTCCCTCTGCACCTCAGCATCATGGCACTTTGCTGTATTGAAATGTCCCTTTATCCACTTCTGGTGTCACATTCTGTCACGTGAATGGGCTGCTGTGCCACTGCCAAAAATAAATGCTGTGCTGGCCTTTCCTAAACCTGTACAGACTCAGCTGGGTCTCCAGGACTTTTTATAGCCCTCCAGTACAGTCCTATCTTTGGTAGCATCAGCATTTCCATAGCAACCAACTGTGATGTCAAAGCAACATGTTTTTCTTGGTGAAAACAGGCAGGAAGCAATAAACTCTTCATAAGCAAAGATCCGATTTTAATGCAAATGTCTCTCATGATGTCTGCCACCACTGCTCTTTATGGTTCTAATCCTAATTATCTCACTGTTACCTTGTGGTCCCCCATCTGTCATGCCCTGTTGCATGATCTTTAGTTAGGCTCTGCAGTGCGCCCTCACAGGAGTATGTGTGCATTGTTGAGGAGAAAGGTGTGCTCTGTGCAAAGCAAGGAGAAGCACTAACAGGAACAGGAGAGATACAGCAGTAGCATTTATATACAAACATTTTTTTTCTAAACTAATGTAATTGGTCAACACCAGTCTTCTCCAACTCTTTCCGGTGTATATATTTCCAGTGATGTGAATGGACCCTCCTGACTATACTTTCCAGGACCTCTTCCAGGCAAGATCTCCAGGGGAAAGAATCATGAATTGATGTATTACACTGACAGCTCATAAGGGAACAAAGGTAACAAATGAGCTTGTAAATCCCAAAGGCTGCTTACTAACCCTATCTTAAATAAACCCTCAAGACCACAGATTCTGCCTCAGCCTTGCCCACTTGCAGTACTGCCTGTATGCACGCCCTCTAACCCAGAGGACAGCAATGAACAGTGGGGGATTTAACTTTTAATAGGATCTATCTGTCTTTATCTGCAGTACTGCATATTCCTTGGACCAAAACACTCACGTGATGGGGACTGCCTCGTGGTATTAAGGATTAAGCCTGCAAGAATTTTGATTTGTAGGGCAGACTTCCCCCCCTGCTGAGGGTGGGAGAAACAACACATTGTGACTTAATGCTTCAAAGAGTAGAATTTATCTACTCAGGCTCTCCCAGGTGTCATCTGTTTTGTTGGATGGATTGTGTTTTTACAGTTTAAGTGAAGACATAAGGGTGATTTCTCTTTCCACAACAGTGAATGGAGTTTACCCAATTCTAATTTGGGCAATGAAGAGTCAATGTACTCCTCCCTGCCCAACCTGAATCAACAAACAAATGAATTTACCTCCTCTTTAATTACAGGTACGTCACTGGCTCATTGGCAGCAGAAAATGCTCTGTGGTTTCTCCTGCTTTTAATTCTCTAATATTATAAAATAAATACATCCATATAAAACAGAGCTGAGAGAATAAAATGAATGACTTACTGCTTGACCCTGCAGAGGAAACAAGTTCACACAAAACCTTGTCTGCATTAACTAGTGGGAAGAAACAGGCAGGTGTCTTACTCGTTGATCAATTGCCTTGCAGACTTGCCTCTCTGCCATCTCAGGAGCCGTGGCTGGTCCCCTGCATTCTCTGGCGATGTGGTGGGACCATGAGAGCGCTGCATGTAAGGCTCCCTTGTCCAGATGAGGCACATTGCAGCCCTGCACAGAGACAGGGACATCTCAGCATCCCAAGGGCAGAAGTGTCTCAAACCCTCTGTACCAATCACAGAGTGACAAGAACACTCCCATCTCACCCCTGTCTGAAATGCAGCCGAGCTGTTTGCTGTGCTGAGCTGGCTGCTGACTCAAGCAACATGCAAGACACTTCTGCACACAGCAGGGGATCCTGCACAGCCTAACCTAACCTGGCAATTATTCAATTAATAATTTAAAAATAAGCACATATAAACTCTGTGTCATGATAGTTCCTCCCATAATATATCCATGACTGTGTTTATGATTTGTAAAATGCTGCTGTTACAGTTGCTTGTTACAGACATACTACAATTTACTTCAGTTTTGTCATCATTTTGCAACAATTCTATCTGTTGGAAATTTTTTTCCACTAGTATGGTGACAATAATAATTACTTTGGGACAAATCAAGCAAGTCAAAACAACAAATATATACTGAAACATGTTTTATGACAAAAAATTCTAATAGAATATATAGAGCTAGATAGAAGATAACAATACAGATAATATTGAATAACAAACCTTGCAAGCTAGTTCTTAAATTTTATGGTAAATTGATTGTTATACCAAGAAACTTTGTAAGGGTTCTACTTCCTAGCTGTCACATGCATGATCTTTCATTTTTATGGACAAAACTTTTTAAAATCTGTTGAGAAAATATATGTTTCTGTGAGCTGAGCTCTCACACACATATTGCTTCATGCTTCTGATCAGTGTTTAACACCTGAAGTACACATGCAGTCTAAAGAAACCATTTCAAGCTGTACACAGATGTGAGGGACATCATGGTACCACAACGAGATGTATCTCTTCATTATTGTGAGGGAGGCCAAAACAATGCTCCATACTAAATAGTTTGTGTTACTGAATTTCTTAATTACTAATCTTGGAGTGCGTAGCCCAAACTGACAGCTAAGCTGTTGGTGATGGGTTCACACAACAGTGTTGAGCCTTGCTGGTCAGCTGCCACCTGGGACTACAGCTTTCAAAACTGCACTGATGAGGTCTTGAGACTCTGCTGCCCACCCACTTCCATGCTGAGAGGGCTGAACAAGTGTTCACTGTTTCTCAACACCCAAACGCACTCGTCCTAGGGCATATCTTTTGTTTTTCTTCTTTTCTTTTTCATGCCTGTAATGCTTCATAGAAGCTAAACCACAAAGGTCAGTTAGCTCAGACAACCAGTATTTTCTCAAGGAAGATAGCCAGGTAGCCCCACAACGAGATTTAGAAAAGGAAACACCTGTCAGCACTCAAGAAGCCGTTACCAAACTCCATCCACCTTGGTCTCATCCACTAGGCAAGTCCTCTTCCCCTGCAACACCATCAACAAGGTGACCCAGACGAGGGCCCAAGAAACCCTGCTTTCTGCCTCTCTCTAGGTTTGGCATTTCAGTGCTAGCAAGAATATTAAAAGTTTTGTTGCTGGGTTGGTTTTTTTTCCCCTATCATCACAGTGTTATTTCATGCACGTTCACCAACACACATGTTTATGAACTATGTGCTGGTCTTTAGCAGCCCCTCCACATTTTGCCCTTTCAGTTAAAACCTTTGACTTAAATATTAACAGTGTTCTGTGTCTGTATCAAGCAGTGAGGAAAAGTTAAAAGCTACAAAAGTAACCAAGACCTAAGCAAAATATCCCGCTCCTGCTTTTTGGGTCACACTGTAACTTTTGGAACTGCTCTGTGGTGTCATTTTCTGCATGGATTTTCCTTAGCAACAGTGTTAACAATTGGCCCACGGCTAGATCTTAACATTAACTCAGGTTTTGATTCACATGCAGTGCCAAAAAAGAGGGCAAATAATCTGCTTATTTGTAATCCAAGATAAAAGAGTGTTGAGATTTAAAATGACTAAACTTCATAGCAGATCCTCTACAAGAATCAGATGTACTTGACCAGCACTACCTAGTGAACAACCTCCTGTTTGTATCATGCCATGAGTATATTATGGATTGTAGCATAACCTTCATCTGGCTGATCAGAAGCTGGTTTCTGGTTGTTTCATGACAGGCAACAAATAATCCTGACCTCATGTATTTGTAAAGAGACCAGAATTCAATGAATTTACTCAGCAAAATTTTATTCACTTACTCTGTTAGCAAAACCAATTACAGTCATAGGATTTGATGGTTGTACCAGGTAAAGGCTCAAAGCTCAGTTTTAGCCCTGAATCTTTGGAAGTCTGGAGAGAAAAGAGGGGAAAACATAAAACTGAAAAATGATACTACCTCTGAGACCATCTCCATGTAAAAAGAAAAGTTGTGTTTGCTTCTACTGGCAGCAGGAAGGCAAGCTGCAAAGGTATTACAGATAAAAGAAGAAACCTGACAGTGCCCAGGAGGCTACTAGCTACCAGTGATCTGAACTGTTAACATTCAGAACCTGGTCCTGATCTCCCTGCAAGCTCTTTGTTCATGTCCTGTGGGAAGGACTTGCCCTGCTCCCTTCCAGCTTTATAATCCCCTGGGTTTGTTAATAAAAAGAAGCCACAGGACAGGGCAGGCATCTATTGTGGTGAGACACTGCAAAAAACTTCCCCAAAAGACAATGTTTATCCCAGGCAATAAGGAGGAGCAATGTCTTTTCCCAGAGCCATCAGTTCTGTACCTCCCCACCTTTTATACTTATTTCCAAGCTGTAAAAGCCAGTGTGACCTGTCACTGTTTGCTTAGAGGGATCGTTTTTCTTTCCAGCAGAAAGACCAGATATTGCTAATTCTCTTTTACTGCTAAACAGATTACTCTGCTTGAGGGAAGCCTGATACTGAAGGCCCTGAGAGTCTTCTGTATGTCTGATGAGCTTCCTCTACACACCCGTATGGACACACCATCCTCCTCCTTCCCTTGTTCCCTTCTGCACCCAGAGTCTGTTTTACATGCCAAAGAAAAATGGGATGTCACCAATAAATAGGACACAACCTTAAAGATGGGGTATCCTCATAAACCCCTTCCAGACCAGTCTTAGTTCAGGTTGCCCTGCTAAGCTGATCATGGTCTTGCCCTGACCTCTGTATGAGTAGCACTGGAGCTAACAGGTTTTGGGGTGGGTTTTTTTACATCCTTCCTGAAATAATCATGATTATGAAGAAAGGCAGCAGAATGGCAGCAATGGCAAGACTGATCACAGTGGGCTAGATTCAAATGCAAACTGGCAGTCCAGCCACAGGTTTGGGACTGGAAGACATGATGGCTGTGAATTCAAGCACCGTCTTCATGTTATCCATCTTTATTATGGTAATGCCTGCAGGATTCAACCATTTTTCTGGGAGCGGAGCCAAGTAAGGAACCCCATTGGGCCCTTCTGGAGCAGTTTAGAGAGGTTTCTCCTCTGCAATACATCCTTGGCCAATGGCTACTCTATGAAAACTGGAACAAGTCTGGCTTTCATCTCTTGTTTGTGCCAGGGCTCCCTTAGGATAAAGACAGTTGCTCATTTCCTTACCTCCTAAAGGCATTTCTCTGTATGGGGGAACAAGGGAGGAATCTACCAGTCTGTATCCACATGGCTGGGTGAAGGGAGGCATGAGACCTTTTCTTGTGGGGAAGGAAAAACACAGGGAAAATATATTTCAGCTGCTGTTGCTCACTTGTTGCTTTTAAGCAAGACATTTTTCTCCTTAGGGCACCAGGGAGGTTGGATATGTTCTCGTATGTCCAACCTCACAGCAAGCACAAGGAAGGTATTCCCGATACTGTCTCCCTCTTCACAGCTGAATGAAAGGGCTGGCCCAGTGCTTCCCTTCAGCCTCTGAGGAAGTGGCAGGCTGCCTGCCCAGTGAGACACATAGTCTCAGGCTGGCTGTCCCTGCTCCAAGCCCTGCAGAGCTGCTAACATCCCTGCCTTTCAGATTTTGTATTGAATTTCTCCAATCCACAGATTGTGAATGAGTCAAATGTTCTTCATCAGCAGTTGTTGAATCTTCCCCTTTCACTTTCCAGGAAGGGGGAAGAGACTGATTTATTCACTCTGCTGGGGTGGCAGAAGACAGAAGCAAACTGTAAAAAGGAACAGCATATTCTAACATTATTCAAATCCCGAGGCTTAATCCATGCAATCTGCCCTTTCAGGATTTCAGCCCTCTAGTGAGTGATATCTTAATTTGTATCCAATTACAAATAAAGTGTGCACCATTTAACTTTCTAAAGGAACTGTGACAAGCTGGCATGTGAGGTGCTTCTCATAGATTAATGATATATTGGTTACAGAAAGCAACTCTGTGTGTGTGTGGTTGTATCATTGCTTTTCAGAGAGCTCTGACTGCTCATCTTTGTCATATGTTGCATATTTCAAACTTCCTGGGGAGATTTTTGTTTTGCTGAAGAGTCACAGAAGGGGAAAGGAGAAAGAGAGAAGTCCATTTTTTGAAAGGAACATCATGCAAATCTCCCTTCCTGTGGTGCTGAAGTCCTGAGCAAAGGATTAGTTTTATTACTGGTATTTCCTTTTACTACAATGATGATTAGAGGTATCAACAATTTTACTAGTCATGGTGCAAACATAATAAATTGCCTCTCCCTGCTTCTCAAATCACCAATAATCTAACAGTCTGATGTCAGCAAATCTGAAACCATCAAGTGGCTGGCATTTTATTACCCTAGACAGAAAGACGCAGATCAGTGGTCACCTCCCCCTCCACATGCTCAAGCCTTTAACTCAGTCCCCTATGCAGTGACATCATTTTCCTTTAAAAAAGCAGAGCAAAGCAAAGGTCTGTGCCACTGACACAGGACTCTGTAGATTCCTGGGACTCTTGGTAGGGAGCATAGCCTGATCTGTGGAAGACCTGCAGTAAGTGGCATTTTGCAGCGAGGCAGCCTTCATTCCTGGGTGGGTTCATCTCCCTGTCCAGAGCTGTGTGTCCTGCCAGCCCAGCCCTTTCAAAGCCTTTACTAAAGAAATTCCAAAGGGATACTGCCAGGACACCACATTCAGCACTGTTAAGATTTTTATTGTTTTAAGGGTATTTTCTATTTCTGCTATCATTTTTGCTGAGAAGTGGTGACAACCATGGAATGATGCATTTATAAACATGCATAATTTGCTCTTGGCTAATGCTTTCCTTACCTCAGACAGCTGTTGAATTAATGGTGATTTCAGTCAATGGACTCTTGACTTTCTTGATTCTTCTCCAGCTCAGTCAACAGCCCCCAAGTAGGATATGGTGTTCACGTTGGTCATATGGCCAAAAGCTTTTCCAAAATTTTAGTGTGTTATGCTGATATGACTCATTTGCATAAGCAGCCAGTTTTCCAATCCTCCAGTAAAACCCCCCACAAGTCTCAGTTCTTTCCTGGCCTTAAATAGTCCAAAGTTTAGCCTCTAGGGAGCTGGTAGCCCCAAAGTCTGGGGTACATGCTAATTAAGTAGCTGTATTTCAGCCACCCGTAGTGGTGGACTAGTAACAAAAGGCAACATCTGTGTGAGAATTTTTCCCATTTCAGTGCTGAAGGTGGTGAGCTGAGCAAAACTCTGTGCAACTCCATTCCCTCCCTCATGCAGGTGGTTTGCACAGTGCAGAGCATCACACGGGCCTCGAGGTTTGACCCTGTTGGAGCATAACAAGCAAGGGGGACTGCAGCTGCCTTTCTGACAAGCCAGAAAAGGAACATCATCCTCAGGTGACTCTATCCCCTTCCTGAGAGGTCACCCCCCACCCCACCCACCGCCCCCCCCAAAAAAAGAGACATGACAAATCTGATGGTGCATTTCCAGAG
>JAOXXN010000065.1:18228322-18243659 GCA_026770055.1 Myrmophylax atrothorax
TGGTGCATTTCCAGAGCCTTCTGGAGATCCTTTGCCCTCCCCCTTTACTAAAGGGAATGTGCTCTCTTGGGTGGTGAGGAAAGCTTAAAACTGTTGAGAAAAGGAGGTCCGATTTTTTTTTAAACGAGAAATTAACTAATTTTTCCTCAGCTTGTTTTTTTCATTACAGATAAATGAGAAATGGATGAGGGTGGTCAGACATTGTAACAGGCTGGCAGGGAAGCATTGGAATCACCATCCCTGGAAGTCTTCAAAAGGTCTGTGAATGCGGCAAGTGGGGATATGGTTTAGTGGAGAACATGGCAGGTGCTGCGTTAATGGTTGGACTTTACAATCTTAGAACCATTCTCCAACCTTAATGATTCTCTGTCCTTCAGGCCTTGACATAGACCTGCAAATGAGCAGCTGAAAAAGTTGAGAATGTCTTGGGTACAGTGAGATTCTCGAAGTCATCCTGTTTCCTCTTCTGTGTCTGGCAGTGAACAACTGCAGACACAGGAAGAGCCTAAGAATGGAGCAAACCCAAAGTCAGACTTGTGAGGGTTTTCATAGATGACTAAAACCAGCAGTTACCTCAACTAATTTCTTCCATGCCATCTGAACTACTGATTTCATGTCAATGGGCACAGAGTGGCTGAAGGTTGCAAACCCTGCGTGCTGCAACAGGTCATGCAGAGGATTGGTAGCAGACTTGGTGTCTTCTCTCTGCCTCTGAATGACCTGATTTTAGTAACTTGATGGCATAGAGGGAAAAAGATGGAGGTACCCATGCAGATGCTTCTCTCTAGTTTTGCAACTGCTAGACTCTTTCAGACACAAGAAATCTACCAGAACTGTGAAAAATCATGGCCTCTCTTGCCTTATCCTGATCTGGTTGGTTTCAAGGCCAGCTAGGCAGATGAAATCTCGTCGCATCTCATTGCTTGCTGTGACCTAATGGTGAAAAATGTACTTCTTCTGTCCATGTTTTTATCTGGCACCCATCTCCTGAGCCATCCAGTAAAATTTCAGTTTGAAACAGGGAGTGACATTCAGCTGTGCTCTTATGTCCCCATAAAGTGGAGTATTTCTTTATACACTTGGTTTTTTTTGTTTTTTTTTAAGTCAGGGCCTCAGGAAAACAATTCCACCTCTCCCTAACATACTGGGAGATACAAGCACTGAGACCTTGGCCTCAATGTTACATGTCACTGGAAGAGGCTGCACCTCTCTGCTTTCTCTCCAATAGCTTCTTCAATTCTATC
Organism: Myrmophylax atrothorax; assembly: GCA_026770055.1. Classification (NCBI taxonomy): domain Eukaryota; kingdom Metazoa; phylum Chordata; class Aves; order Passeriformes; family Thamnophilidae; genus Myrmophylax; species Myrmophylax atrothorax. The sequence continues at coordinate 18,229,567 of JAOXXN010000065.1, forward strand.
CTTCAACTCTGAATGTGTCCCTGGAAAATATTCCTTTGGACATTCAGTCCCCAGCAGCTTAGAGGATACTACTGCTTGCAGAAGAGCACCTGGATCTCTTCTGCATGCCTGCAAGGCTAAAACACTCTGATAATTTCATGGGACAGGATGGAAGGGGAGAGACCTAGATAGCCGGAGCAGAATGGCTTAACCCCTACACTGCTGGATCTCCTCCCCGCCCAGCAGAATGTGTGTAGGTTGGGACACACTGAGGTGCTGCCTGGATGTTCTCACTTTTGGAAGAACGGTTGCTAGGAGGAAAAGAGGTGAGGTGGTATCAAGCAGCAGGGAAATAAATGCAGCATCACAGTAATAGAGCACCTGCAAGTTTCAAGGAGAGACAGCAGAGAGGATCTGGGAGATGCTGGTACATTTCTTGCTGAGGGGAAGCAACACCATGGCTGGGTATCCCTTCTGAAACAGTCATATTGTGCTCACACTGGGTTTTTTTCTCACCTGAAGTCATCTTCTGCTTTCAGAGGCAGCAACACCATTGCTCCTAAAGGGTCAGGCTGGTATTGATGCCACCAAAGAAACCGTCCTTTGAGGATGGCCCCTTGGTGTCGTGCAGATGGTGAGGACCACCAGTAGCCTGCAGTGGGTGAGAAGTGGGAAGGTGGGGGCAGAGTTCCTTAGAAGAAAGCACCTCTGTTCTCTCCCAAAAGCCTCCTCCAGTAGCTAGAACCTTCAGTCCTCTCCAGAGCTCTGCCTGATCCCAAAGCCTTTGCCTTGTTTGGTAAGCTGAGAAGGAAAACTCCTCAGGAGAATTTGTTCTTTTACTGCTTCAGCTTGTCTGTCTGCTGGGCTTTATTCCATCCTCTGCCCTAGGCCTTAGGCATAGCTCCGAGTTGGACCCCATCCTTTCCTTCCCCACACCCCACCCCTTGCAGCACTACCCTCCAGCTGTGCATGTGCAAGAGTGTGAATGCAGGCTCTCAAAAACTGGCTATGGTGCTTCGCAAGGAGATTCCAGGATTACTTACAATGCACTCCCCTTCCAGATCACTCTAGTTCTTGCTCCCAAATATTCCTGTTTGCTTTTGTTCACCAGCGCTTGAGCAGAGACAGAGTGTTGTGAAACGTGAGGTCTTTGGTGCATCCCAAGTAAGAAAAAGCAGTCGTACATCCTGTTGGCAAATGACAGCTTTCCACCCCTGCGCTTCTCTCTGTTCCCAGTGGCAGCCTCGGCTACTCCTCCCATACACGGAGTGAAGGCTGCTTTGCTGGGCACAGCCACGTCCCTGCAGGGCAGGAGAGGATGAACTGCAGATCCGTCATCAGTGTTCCCTCCTCCTCCCCTGCCCATAATGCTGGGGAGCTGCATCAACCTGACAGAGCTTTGAGCTGAGCTGTCACACGAGTGGGAAGTGGCAGCACAAAGGGACTCGCAGCCCGTATGTATCTGCTCGCCATCCTGCCTCCTCGCTCCTTTCACACCCAGGCTGTGGCTTGTTTCCTGCACTGACTGGTAGGAGTAAGGCGGAGAGAGAGGGATGCAGAGGGGACAGTGCTCCACAGTGTGTGACCCAGCATCAATCAGACTGGTGTGATCCACACACCAGGAGACTCACAGAGCCACAACTGCTTCATGCTGCATGGGCCATGAGCATGTTTTGTGCAATGGCTGTGGGTTGAAGCCAGCTTGGTTTTGGGGTGCGCATCGGGAGAAATGTGTTCTTGTGATAACATACTACAAGGGATGTCACAACCCCGCCTGCCTCTCCTAGAAGGGATGTTTCAGAATGTCCCGCTCAAATCTCTCTGCTGTCCACTTTGTCCAGAGTCTGGTGCACTTGGTGGAAACAGTTCACTCAGCTTTGAATTGGATCTGTGTCAGAAAGGAACAGCAAAATCTGGCAGATGAGGCAGGAGCTGCCAGCAAGCCAGTGGCGCCCTCTCCTGTCGTATCCTTCCTTTCGGTTTGCGGCGAAGTCATCGCTGTCTTTAAGGGGGTTTTCTTGAGTAGGAATACCCCGACTCGGCCCCACCCCGGGAAAGCACAACTTAGCTCATCCTCCTGGAGAACTCTTTTCTAACAGCAGTTTGCAGGCCACCACTCTTACGTACGGTTTGGCATTTTTTTCCTCCTTCTGCCTCTCATTTCTAACAGTCTCTAGAATTATTTCCTTTGTCGTGCACTCCTGACAGAGATTTTCCCGTTCCTAGTTTGGCTGAGGTCTGAGCGGATCCTGCACTCACCTATCCTGCCTCAGCACTCCTGATGGTGGCAGCTGGACTCCTTCTACCTGCAGCATACCCCAGGCTTTGTTTGCAGCTGCCTGGTATTTTGAGCTGTGCAAATCCACACCCAGCGTGCAGTGGAAAGGGCAAGGTCTGATTCATTTGGTGCAAGGCTTGCAATTCCACCAGCGAGGTCCTGCAGCAATGAATCAATTCAGAATGACAGAAATGGATACCTGGCCTTCAGACTCAAGCGTAAGAAGTGAATTTTCTAGGTAATTTTTAATCTATATAAACACCATTTAGGATATTTTTGTTACTTCACAGCATGTGATCACATTTAAAGGGGAGAGAATACATTTTGCTATTGCCTGCAGTAGCTATAAAATGAGACTATGACGCAGGTTTGTAGGTCCAGGTTGTTTTATAGGGGTCAGAGAGTGAACTTTCCACCTAGATCTCATGTGTGAATACAGAACACTCTGCAGTGAAAAAACCTGCATGTTGCTCTGTATATGATTGCCCCATGAGGTCCCTCTCTGTTTAGGCAGTGTTCTCCAGCAGTCAGTTGTCCTTCATAACCTGAGCAGCTAATGCTGCAGCCCAAGCTGCCCAGAAGGTTGTCTATTATTGTGGCTATTGCCATTAATAATGAAAACTTCCGGTTTAGAGGGGGTGTCATTACCTGTAACATGGTACTAAGCGCAATGTTTCCATAGCGTATGATGAAATCTAATAAAACTCTGCAGGCTTGAGATCATGGGAAATATAGGAATTTTTCACCTTGTATAGTCTGCACATTTTTTCCAGCTAAATCTCCATTAGTGGACCGCAAAGAGGGAAGAAAGAGGTTGGCTGGCAAAGGGCGAAGTCAGGATGCCCACTGGTCTGCCTTTGTCCTTGCTCTTAAGTTTGACAGTGTTGCTGAAGACCTTCAAGACCTTCTGTTTTCTTTTGGCAGCCACTGCAGTCCAGCCCTGAGGGAGAGATCTTGCTAGCTGATCTGGAATGTGGTTTTGTTGCACTGATGCTGACTCAGATGGTTTGCAAGGGTGAATTCTGAGCTTCATCTACCTGCTAATGTTTACTTAGATGTCTGGGGAGTCAGAGCATGGGGGCAGACCCTCTGTCATCCCCAAATCAAAAGAAATACTTGAAAAGTTCACTTGGAAACAGAAGTGTTCATAGGCTAGGGGTCAAATCTGGGACTCTCTTACACTTGAATAACCCCATATGGAATGGTATTGGCAGGAGCCAGCAACCTCTAGGGCATACAGACATGCTGCATTATGCATCTGAAATGCATGGCCATGCATGAAGATTGCCAGAGTGAGGAAGAAACAGCTGCAAAAGAAGCACCAGATTTTGATGAAATATGTACTGCCTTCCATTGGATCAGAAACAAAACCTGTGAGGAGGAGGGAGGGCTGTCTGTTCAGGCGACCCAGCCCTCTGTGTGGCAAAAGGGTCACTTTGCCTGCCAGCCTTCAGCAAAACAATGCCACATAACCTACACCCCAGGGGCGACCCATGGGGTGAAGCAATCCCAGGGACCATCAGAGGCATAAGGACACAAGCTGCAAGGACAGGAAAATCTGTACATCACTTTTGAATTTGGGGCTTTTAGCCCTGTTACGCCACTGTGAGCCCAGGAATTGCCCAAGGAGTGGGGTGGCTACCAGTGTTTTCTAATATAGTTAATTACAGATCAAATCGCTCTACTCTGCTCAACCTTCAAAAGTTACTGGATACAAACAGAGAAATAAAAGGCTTAGCTCAGCTGTCACTCATTGTTGACAGAGTTGACAATGTTGCAGATAAGGCAGGCCCAAAGCACCCGAGTTCATTTCTAAATGTTCCCCTCCTGCAATTCCTCTCCCTAAAGGCTCCTGGCTGCACTGATGAGGGTGATCTTGATTAATAATGTTGAGATGTGTGAGAAGGCAAAATCAGCATTAATCCCTAGAGACAGTTCAATAAAGCAACAAATGGTTTTCCCCTGAGGTGTGTATTTATCCTGACCGTGCTTTGATGAGACAGATGAAAAGCTAGGTGGGAGGGCTGGTTCTGCTGCCTCCTGGAGCAACATCATCTTGTATGCTTCCCTTCTGCCTCATGATGGGTACAGAGTTTGTATCTCCTCTTCCTCAGCTGAGGTGCTGCTGAGATCCTGTCTCCTTATAGTCTCAGCTCATCAGAACTCAGCAACAGAGAACACAAGCTTTCTGTCCCACAACCCCCAGCTATTCTGGAGAGTAGGACTATAAACTCACTTCATGGGGAAGCCAGAGCAGTAAATATGTAGCTGAGGATTAAAAAGTGCTTGGAATGGGAACATCTTCTGTGCCAGCTCTGTGGTTTCTTTACCCCAGTGGTTCAAGATGCATGGAGAGGCCTGTGATTAGTAGACATGGTCTAAATGCTCTTGCTATGGTAATTTATTTAAGATCCATGATATCCTATGGGATGAAATGATGCCCTGATTACCTCACTCTCCTGTTTTCTATTCAGATTGTTCAGATGGGTTTCAGTGCTGGTCGGGGTGTAGTAATACAGATTCTCAGTGTGATTAAAATGGCAGTGCTCCATTCCCTTCAGAAGATCAGCCCATCTTCTCACCTACAGGTCTGGGCTACAATTCTCTTCCCTCACGTCCTGAACAAACCCTTGGACCACCACTAATGTAACTATGGTCTGTCTTTCTGCATCTCACTGGTAGGAGCTGGTCCAACCAGCCACAGCTCCATTAACACCTTCCTGACACACTTGTGCATACAGTGCTGCTGCTCCTTCAGCTCCTCAAAACTGTGCTGGGGAGATCATGACTCCAAGGCCTTCTTGAATCTGGGCTCTACCACCGGCTTAAAGATTGCAGCCCACTTCCTGGGCTGGGAATAAATGGTATGTGTATGTGTATGTGCTTGTTAGTACTGGGTATGTGGCCTGCAGAAATGCATGCAGGCAAAATGGAAATATGTGAGAAGCAGCATTATCAGAATGTCCAGAGGAACAAACTGTGGTGGCATATATGCACCTCCCTACTCAGACAAGTACCCTCAGTGCATGAGTGACAACCAGCTCAAATGAAACTTAACATAAATCCAAATGAAAAAAAGCAGCTTGACAACACAAACCCTTGGAAAATGAAGAAAATTTGAAAGCCCATCTGAAAGAATTATGGCCCAGTAACAACCTTACTCACTACCAAATTCTCATGTGATGAGTAATATTTCCTGGCACCTAGCAAGCAGTCAACATGAAGCTAGCAGAAGTCAGGAAGGATGTTGAATAATCCTGTGTTTTGCAGAGACATCATCAGGAGATCTGTCTGGAGGTATGTGTCTTCCCTGGCTCTTTTAGAGGCTCTAGCCCTTTCAAAGGGAAGGCAGCAAGCCATAGTTGCAATACATGAATATGATCTCTGAAATGTAGTTATTTCTCTAAAGGGTGCTGGCCCCTCTCTACCACAAACTGCAGTTTTTCACTTCCCCTCTGCTCTCTAGTCTATTAAACTGTATGTTACTCTGGGCAATTTTAAAAACTACTAAAAATGGTTTGTGATCTCCTAAAAATCCAGGGAGTTTTTTGTGGCATTTTGGATAACCGTGAACTCTGAAGTTCAGCCTAACTTGCTTGGATTGCTGAAAGTTTGACATGGCTTGAGCATTGTAGTGAAAAACAGTGGCTGCCTGTAGGCATTAATGAATGGAGGGCCATATATCTCCCTCATTCAGCTCAGAGGCCAGCAATGGCAGATTTTTCCAGTGTGATATGTTGTTGCCAATGAGTTGTGCAACCACTTTAGGGTTTAGAAGGACTACACCCAGTACCTTATTAACTCAAATAGCAGCCTTATAAAAAGGGGAACTAAGGACCTCAGGCAGTGTCAGGGGATTGTTTGCATTGTTTTCTATGCCAACAACTGTGAACACTTTCCTTGGACTGGAGTGTTGAAACTTCCTCTAGCTGGGTTCTTTCTGATGACCAAATGAGCAAAGGAGTGGCCACATTGCTTCATAGTGATATAAAAAAAATCCTGCAAATATATTTGTTTGCTTAAGAGTTTTTGTTTCCTGATGTGATTACACTTTTTAATTTTTTTTTTGCAATATCAGGGATGTAGAATCCTTTCTTATTTCTCATTTTCAATGTAATACCTGTAAGCTACCAAAGAGGTGCCTAACACAGATACATGACTCATGACTCTAAATCCGAGTGCCAGTTGCCAGCCCTGAATAATTCCAGGTTCCTTTTTCTGTGCTCCTCCCATAAACAGCTCTTTAGAGTACACAGATCTTTGATATGAGCTCCCAAGCCACCTGTTCCCTCCTCACCTGCTGTTCTTTCTCTCTTGGCCTGAAATGTCTGGCTAAGGTTTCTGTCCCTAAGGATCTAACAGCTGCTGAACTAGGTTATTATCCACAAAGAAAGGAGATAGGGAAACAGAGAGACCAGTAACTTAGCTGTAACTTTTTCTCCTCCAAGCAAGGAACATTCATGAGAGTACAAGTCAAGAAAACAAGTTTTGTTTGTATTGTCACTTTGTGTCCCGTCTCCTCTTCCCTCAAGAGTGATCAATCTACATGGCCTCTGCTAGCCCAAAGCTAATTCTCAGTACTCATCAAAATAGAGATTTTCCCTCTGTACCAATAGAGAGCTCCTGTTAACTCACCCCAAAGCTGGTTTTGCTAAGTCTTTTGCAAGCCTCCATATGTCTGTGTTCAGCTTGTATTTTACCACATTCATCATGTCCATGTCCAAGACACGGACAGCTTTTCTCTCCTCTACATCAACTCTCATCAGGTTGGGACAAAACCCTTACTTCTTGGAGTTTGTCTTTCCACATAGTTGTATTAAAAAGTACTTGGACTGAAAGGGCCTATGGCCAAGTAATCTAGCTCATGCCATATGACTGATGGTGGTAGATACTTCTCTGTAAGGAGTTTTGCAGGAGCTAAAACACCTCGAAGTATTGTGCTGCCCTTAGGCACAGCTGTCAGATGGTAGAGTAGTGTTGTTATCATCATCATCATCATCATCATCATCATCATTCTGCTTTTCTTTCCTCTATCCTCTTTCTTCTTATAAAAACCAATATTAATCTGAGTACCACAGTGTACCCATAAGACCTGCTGGAATTTGGTGTAAGAGTATTTCTCAGGGACAGCTTTCAACAGCTCCTGCTTAAACTCTTTGTCCCTCCCCTTTCATGATAGAACTCTCTTCCCTTATATCAAAGACATTAATTTTGGCTGACAGGATAGCAATAGGTTAATCAAGCAGAAAAGGCAGTGAGCAGAAGATGCTTTAACCCTTCTCTGCTTCCTCACAGGCTCTGGAAAGGGGAATCAGTCCTTAAGCCACCCTTAGATATGTGCATGCACCTCCTCATCTAGCCTGCTTTCCAGCCAGTCCAGTTCCCCACTGGTGTTCAAGCAATCTCCTTCCACCACCCTGTTCTTTGAGGTTTTTGGCAGTCCTGAGGTTTCCTGGGCCGAGGCTGGGAAAGCCCCAGGGTCCTGGGCAGGCTGGAGAGGAAACTCACATGGCACCAAGAGTGCTCAGCTCTCAGCTCAGTAAACATTACTATTTAGGAAAACTAAGCACCATAAGGTATGCTAATAGTTAACTGCCCTCTCCTTTCCTGTTTGCACCTGATCTCAGGAGGAGATTGGCACAGCATTGCTGTCCTTCAGTTTCTGTGGACATTGCATGGACCCCTGTTTAAAAAGATGTAGGTCTTCATGCACATGCTGCATCATTAGAGCAGCTACTCTGCTTTTCCATCAGTGCTTTCACTATTGAGTCTGTTGTGTGATTTGTTTGGGTTGATTTTTCTTTTCTTTAAAAAAATCTACAAGTACAGACTGTGATGGTGTGGTAATAATACAGTGCCTCTTTGTAAGCAGGGATGCCCCGGAACTTGTCTGAATCCAGGCAAAAGGCTTTATTTTAAAATAACTAGTTTTTATTTTTTGTAGCACAACAAACCAAACCCACATCAGCTCTGCACTGAGCTCATTTGTGCAGGCTCCTATCCATGATATGTTTTAATATCAAAGCGATAAACTCTGGAGTGGAAAGGTAAGAGTCAGAAGAGTGTCCTGCAGAAATGCCACCAGACACAAGGCTGACAGGAACACTGCCAGGCACTGTTTTACAGATCATTGTTCCTTTGAGCTGTGCAAGTAGCTACAGCCTCTTCCTACTATGCCTGTCTAAGGTCAGAAGGCTGGTGGCTCAATGGATGCTGCTGTTAGGATGGCAGATAGAGTGAAAATAATGGAAAATTCATTTGCAAATCCATTGCTTGCACACACATAGCCTGAAAAAAAAAGAAAAAAGTCAACAGCAACATTTGCAGAGCATTCAGCCAGCTCCAGCTTCAGCTGTATGTAATCTTCAGGTGTTCTTGGCAAAGGATCAATGTCCTGGTTTGTGGTGTGAGGAGGGAGGAGCACTGAAGCAGGAAGTCCTGTATTTGACTTGAATACGTTGCACTCAAAATCAGGTGTGGTGCAGTCTGCCATCTATTTAATTGGGAAAGTAGCATTTGAGCTTGATTCCTTGTTCTGGCTGATCTTTTCAGGCAAGAAAATCCCTGCTTTCAGCATAAAGGATATAGGTTCAAGTTCTAGGTTATTATATTTAAACACTTCTAATCCCTCAAATTAAAAATGCTCCTGGCATAGCTCTAGGCAAAAATGGGATTTGATGACTTCTGTCATTACTTTTTTTTGTTTGTTTTCTGAATTGGTTCCCTGTTCTCTGACCCCCATTCAAAACCCCACTGTATAAATTCTTGCTTATTGTTGCTTTTCCAGAACTACTGTCTGAAGGGGTTGCCTCTTGTTCCCAAATACATCCTTTGCATCAGCTTGGGTTGCTCTTCAAAAAAAAGGAAGCAGCCAGTGCAAAACATTCTGGCAGGAGTCAGAAATCCTTATGGATGAGCTAAACACAGCAGAGCTGAAACCAGGTCAACAGTGGCTCTCATGAGAATTTTTAGCTATATCCCTGGAGTGGCATTTCTGATCTGTCTCTCTCCTAACCCTTTTACTTCCCTGTATGGTCACACCTATGACAGGGATCTTTGTGTGGACGAGGCAGGTTATATTGACTAGCCATAGCATGTTTCACTTTTCCTTAGGAAAAATTAATCAGTTAATGCACTGAAGTGTTTTCCATCCCCATTAGTAAAGACAAAGCCTATCTGCTCTTCTTCTGGATAGTATTTTGCATGTGAGGATTGGATCTTGTGTGTGTCCCTACAGTAAGCATTAGACAACTTCCACATCTGTTCAACAAGAACGTTACAAACCAGAAGCAGAAAACAGCATATCCTCCCCCTTGTGGTGATGTTAGAGTCTCTGCATCATGAGAAATCCAAGTGCTAGAACAGACAACAAGCTTGAATTTGGACCTTTGGGAATTGGAATGAATTCATGTTGTAAGCTCCAGTTCTGGTTTATTATATAACCCTGTAGTATACGATGGCACCACTGCCACACCAGTGGGGTGGAGCTGCCAGCTGCAGCACAGAGACAAACTACAACAGCACTCACACCCAGATTTCACAGGGCACAATATCTGCCATGGATGAAGCGTGCATTTGTACTTGGCGGAGAGATTTTCCTGGTTGTAGTGCGTTGGCAGGGTAACATGATGATGAGGCTGTGGTTAGAAACTTCTCAAGATCTGCTTTCTGCCTTGTGTCATGGCCCCAAAACAATATTAACAGTTTTCTGACAGCCCCTTTCTGCCCTACCTCTCGCACAGTTTGTAGCTCTCTTTGATCCCAGATTCCCTCCTCTTTCAGCCCCCAGTTTCTCTTCCACTCCACCAAGGATGATGAGCCTGGCAAGGAGCTCCACCAGGAGGCAATGCCAGCCAGCCAGGAGAAAGACAGTTAAGTACAGGACAGTGCAACATATTTTGCCACGATGCCAGGTATGATACATGTCTGATAATGGACTGCTAGAAATATCTTTCATGCTGCTTCTGTGAGGAATCAATGTATGTTTAACTTGTGCTTCAGAGATTCCCATGGCTTCAGAGAGGGAAGTTTTCTGGCACAGTATGATATGCATTTTTCGTGACAAAGCTGCAGTAACATGATGCCAGTGGCACAGCTTTAGGAGTCTGAACATAGCAGGAACATCCTCATGGGTCCTGAGTAATGTTATAGCCGTGGTTGTAATGTTCTGCAGATGCACAGAGAAGATAATTTTTAGCTGTTTGCATATATGTAATGCATTACATTTGATTGTCTCTTCTGTGAGCAATTCTTTAATTTGGTGTATATTGTTAAAATTAAATTACATGAGAATCTTGGCTTTAAAATCAGTTTAAAAAGAGCATTGAAATTTTCATTATGAAATTTGACTTTTAAGTGACTACTGGCAGTGGATCGAAACCCCTCTGCCCAAATATGAGGAGTTAATATCACTGAAGTTGAGATAAGCTTATCCATGTTATCAGTTTTAGAGGCACTTGTTTCACATTTCCAGATGTTTGCTCATATACACCAAAACCATCTTACAATGATAGTCAAGATTTGTAGGCAGTATCTTGATTGAGGAAGCTAGAATGCGCTGAAAAGACTCAAAAATTACAGAAGCTGGCCAGACTTGAGCTTTGGTGGAGCTAAATTCAGACTGGGAAAGATGCAGGATCAGAAAGGAACCATGGCTAAGTCCCTTCCAGACTGCCATACCAAAGCAAGCCATTGTACAGTTGGCTGCAGGACCAGGACTCTCCTTCCCCAACTAATATGCCCCTTGTGTCAACCTAGAGTTCCTTGCTAGGAAAACCTGCACTTCTGCAGTGAGTGCTGCCTCAGTTCCACAGAGCAATAGTACCTATTCCAGCACTGACATTTTACACAGAATGTAATTACCAAGGAATGTATTTCATGATCACACTATTGGTTTTTTTTTTTAAAAAAAAGCTCCAAAGAATCAGCACAGATTTTTTTTCCACAATATGATTTTCATTAGTAATTTATTCAGTCTAGCAGATGCCATTGTGAAAACTATGCAAAGAGCAAATCTCTTCCTCCAACTGTAAACATTTACAGATCATATTAAATGGTATTTAGTACTCTGCAAACATATTGTCAACATTTCTATTGAGGTTCTTTCCTAATTGCAGTCTGAGAGTTGGCACAGACACGTCCACCATGAAAAGATGGCTATCAGAAAAAAATAATAGCAGGCTAAATAGGTTCCTGGCTTAATTAAGACTGGTGTTTATACCAGAGGTGAATCTGGCCTACATGAAGGTAAAACTGTTATAGCAGCTTGTGTGTACCACACACAGAGTTGGAAAGATGATGCTTCCCCAGGGGCACAGCTTTCCAAGCAGGCTGGGAAGCTTTCTTGGCACTGGATGGAAAGGGCCATTACAATGTCAGGCAGAGAGTTTCAAACTTTCACGCATTTAAAAGGATGTAGTTGCACCTTTTCTTAGACATAACAGGAGATGTACGACTATTCTTTAATTTGCATCAACTGGTTAAGTTTGTTCAAGTAGTCCAGAAGAGCAAATATTCCCCATCCAAATCACCATCCATTCTTAAAACAGGAACGTGTTAATTCTTAAACACAGACCTGCCTTTTAGTCTCCAGCTCAGACAGTGCAAAATCCCTGAATGGGTTAATTTCTTGGACATAGCTTGATCATATTGAATTCATTTCTGTTTAAACTAGTATCCTAAAATCTCCTTTCCTGTACTTCCAGCCCAACCCTCTTTGATAGCATTTCTTTATACCCCCTGGAATAAAACCAAATCAAATGAATGATCAGTGGAGACTTAGCCCTCATTTATATTCTGTAAAAACCTGCTATTGCAAGCATGCCTTAGCACCCCAGCTTTTCACACAAAGCATGTAAAGCTGCAAAGATTTCTAAACACCTCAAAATTATGTCTCCTGGGTGTCTGAAATGAAAGAGCCGGACTGACTGACATTCTCCATGCATGAAAGGGAGACAGGTGGGCAAGGACACATTCATGATATCCTATTCTCTTTCATTATATGATCACAGCTTTTTTCAGTTCCTGTACTTTCCCATTTCACATCTGGATTTCTCCATGTGCATTTTTTTTCCTGAGACTGTTTTTCTAAGAAATATGCCTCTTTTCCACTACACTGACCCTCAGGGCCATGCGCCCTCCTGTTTGCTTAACAGCTTCACATTATTTCCTCCATCCTTGTGCTTGGTCCTGCCAGATAATCTGTTCTGCAGCCGAGAGTCCCCCTCCCACCTTCAACTGTCTCTTCTAATTCTCCTAAATGGCAGAGCTTCCCTCTCTCTTCCTCCTCCTCTGGAAAAGAGGGGAGGGAAGATTTCGGTAGGTGTCACTATCCTACACAAATGATGGAATGATAGATGTGTACAACGTATACAGACAGACACGCTTTAAATGGGAGTACCCAATGTGGAGTGCTGGCCAGCTCTGCATTTTGTCTATTTTTAATTAACTGATGAACCGGGGTTTCAACTCCTCCGCCTCCTCCTTCTCATTGCTCATTTTGAAGAGCAAGTTTGTGTGTTCCAAAATTAGGTTGAGATGTGTGAATGATTTCAGCATTGCTTTCATCCATGGCCAGATTAGCAGTTGCAGGCAAATCCATACCAGATTTGAAGTAACAAGGGTTCTTTCCTCACCTGTTCAATGCCACAGTCACTATGTGAAGCATCTCACAATCTGGACTGTGGCTGTGTGTGCACAAGGCTGGTTTCTGCACCTTTTTTTGTGACCCTTCTTTCATAGAATTAGAGAATGGTTTGGGTTGGCAAGGACTATAATGATCATTTAGTTTAATCCCTCTGCCATGGACAGGGACACCTTGCACTAGACCACGTTGCTCAGAGCCCCATCCAGCTTGGGTGAACACTTCCAGAGATAGGGCATCCACAGCTTCCCTGGGCAACCTGTTCCAATGCTTACTATCCCCGCAGGAAAGAATTTCTTCCTAATGTCTAATCTAAACCTCTCTCTTCTTTGGACTATCTGGAAACAACCCAAAGGAGCTGAATTTAGGAGACAGTATGCTTGCTCTAAAATGGGCAGTCATGGTTTATTGGAAGTCCTGCACCTGCTGCCATTTTAATGAGCCAGCTTCACACTTCAGAGTGCAGCTCAGACACATATATATTATGTATTTGTCTGTATATACATGAACATTACATGGTATGTAAAAGATTCGAAGCTGCACTGCTGCTAGGGTATGTCCCAAGCAGCTGTGGGCTGCTGGTGTGGAAACTTTTGGTATAGGCAGCAACACTAAAACCAGCAGAACAAGGAGCTAATTTCTGGTATTTGATTCAATATTTAATTCTGAACATTCTCTACTTAAACAATGCTGTGGCCACTTGTATTGGGTTTCTGTGGCCAGTGAGGGGGCTACAGGGACGGCTTCTGTGAGAAGGTGCCAGAAGCTTCCTCCGTATTCAGTAGGGCCAATGCCAGAGGGCTCCAGAATGAAGTCCCTGCTAGCCAAGGCTGAGCCCATCAAGAATGATAGCAATGCCTCTGTGATAACCTATTTAAGAAGGAAAAAATCCAGTTGTTGTGCAGATGAAAATTGCAGCCAGAGAAGAGCAGCGAGAATGCGTGAACAATGCCAGGCACCAAGGTCAGTGCCGAGGGAGGGGCAGGAGGTGCTCCAGTCGCTGGAGCGGAGGGTCCCTTCTCCCTGCGCTGCTCACCAGCATTCCCTGCTCCCTGCGCTGCTCACCAGCATTCCCTGCTCCCTGCGCTGCTCACCAGCATTCCCTGTTCCCTGCACTGCTCACCAGCATTCCCTGCTCCCTGCGCTGCTCACCAGCATTCCCTGCTCCCTGCACTGCTGCGGGGAAGAGGAGAG
>JAOXXN010000065.1:18255132-18282148 GCA_026770055.1 Myrmophylax atrothorax
ACCCACCCTGCCCTGTGATTTCCACGCTTTTCAAGCTGTTAAAATCACAAAGCAGGGAGGCATGTGCCAAAAAACTTGATTTGGTATCACTATAAATGTATTCCTGGCTTGAAGACTTTAGGAAGAATCTGTTGATTTGTGTTGTGTATTTGTGATTCATGTATGGTGAGAAGCTCCCCAGTATCATATTGTATTGTGATAAGCTGTAGTGTCTTTTTGCTGCATCTTACCTGGGTGATGTTCCTTATGAAGCTACCTTTGTTTTCTAACCTGAATTGTTCACTTAAAAAGAAACTTCTGTAATCTAGGAGCCTTCAGGTTGCTTTGCTTGTGAGGATAAGGGGAGGTGGAGGCACATATCTTTTGATTTTTATTTTCTTTTAATTTGTATTTGTTCTCCATATTCCAGGATATGCACAAAAATCTTAATTCCTTGCAGAGAGAAAAAATAGCCAAAAATGCTTTCCTTTCTTCCAGTTCTTTTAGTGCTGAGCAGGAGTTCCCTTTCAGTCATTGCACTGGGACCATGTTTTGGCTGTTTCCAGACTGTCTGAACTTTCTTTTCAGTTTCTGAGCTCCCCACACTATTGCCTGATGCTTTTGTAACATAAGGTACCTGCTGAAAGCCATGCACAGGCTTAAATTCCTGAGCAAAGTTGCAGAACCTTGTGTTCTGGATGGAGATGTGTCCTCTGTTTCTATGGGCCTACATTAGTGTTACACCTACATGAACCTGCAGCGGAACATAATGATTTCTCAGAAATATCTGGAGTGAAGGATGGTATTTCAGTGAAATTTAACTTGATCTGTCTTGCCAGGAATTTGCTGACTGTGGTAAAATTCTGCAGGGCAGGAGGTGGATGGCTGGCTGGCCGAACTTCAACACATTAGCAGTTTTACTTGCTCCCAAAGTAATACTTGGTTACTTGTACCTTCAGGCTGAAGTTGCTGCTTGTTTAAGTGTCTGTTAGCTGCAGACTTGACAATTTGAATTTAATAGCACCTCAGGCACAATCTATTCCTGTGCATGTGCACTGTGCTGGTTCCAGCTTCTAATGCCATCTGTCAGCAAGCATGAGCCACTCTTGCTGCAGAGTGCCTGATTCTGCAGGCACTTAAACCAAAATCATGATTTTGCCTTTTACCCTTATTGATCAGCTTTGGTCTGTATTAGCTCAATGGCTGCAGAGTTCATGTGTGAACCACTGGATGGTTCCTTTGAGGGTCTTGTTGAAAGCTGCTTAATTTGAAACACATGGTATGAAATGCTCTGCATTTGATCTCCAGTTCCCATGAGACAACACCATGTCTGAAAATTTGCTATCAGCTTTGAGTTCAGATCAGACTGGGGAGGGTTACAGTTGAGCCGTAGTACACGTTTTTATTGCTTGGAGGTATTTTTGTTGACAGATTTATTGCTCACTCACAGCTTTATGCAGTTAGTCTTTGGCAGTTCACTTTTCTCTATACTAAAACTAGATTGTTTCAGATATTTCAAATCAAGGCAGAGTTTCATAGATCAAATAGTTGTCTGATTATTTTTCACAGGAAAAGTGTCCTGCTGAGTGGTATTTCTCAGCACTGGAGTGGCAGCATGTGGCACTAATATGGATAAGAAAAGATTGATGGATGGTTGATGATGATTTTGGAGTTTTAGGCTCTAACATTTATTTCCTCGGAGGCCAAGTGTGGTGGCCATGAAGCCTCAACAGCGACACTGTGGACTGTCCTCAGCTGTATAATCTGTCTGCCTTGTATCCTGACAGAGGAATACAGGTGGGGAACTGAGGCAAAGAAAGATGGAAATGAGTGAAGATGGTAATACTTGAAACAAAACTAACAAAGAAAAAGCACCCATAAATCCCAGAGCAGATAAATGTGCCTGTTGTGGTTTAACTCCAGCTGGCAACTCAGCCCCACAGAACTACTTGCTCAATCCCACATGGTGGAATGGGGGACAAATTTGGAAGGGTAAAAGTGAGAAAACTCTTGGACTTAGAGTTTAGTAGGAAAAGCAAAAGCTGAGTGTGCAAGCAGAGCAAACCAAGGAATTCATTCAACACTTTCTGTGGGCAGGTAGGTGTTCAGCATCCCCAGGAAAGCAGGGCTACATCATGTGTAGCTATGACTTGGGAAGACAGACATCCCTCCCTTCCTTCTTTCCCCAGCTTTATACGCTGAGCATGATGCCACATGGTATGGAATATCCCTTTGGTCAGTTGGCATCGGCTGTCCTGTGTGTATCCCCTCTGACTTCCTGTGCACCCCCAGCCTCCTTGCTGTGGGCTGGGGTGAGAGGCAGGCTCATTCCATGAAACTTGTAGATACTGCTGTAGGTGTTGCAGTGACCTTTCCTGTGGGGTGTGTGTCATGCAGATTTATGGGAGATTCAACCATAGGTGGAGACTACACTACAAACTGAAGGAAGTGGTTTATATTTAGGGGAGGAGAAGATGTATAACTTTATTGCTGCCTAATTAAAGTGATTTTGCTTATTGGGCTGTTGTTCTTAATGCAGTATAGTGTGATGCAATTTGTGTAGCCTTATTGGCTTTGTAGGATTTTTTAAATCTTTTTTTATGGACTTCTGTTGGGAGAAAAGGCAGCAGCAGTGCCAGCTCTTCTGTAATACATGGCCAGCTTTGCTGTGTTACACTCTGAAGAACAGTGTAGGAGAAGGAATAGAAATGATGTACTTCTGGACCTGAGCTGGCAATGTTTTTTCTCTGAATTGCATTTCTGAGCATGTGTAACTTGTGTCCTGCTGTTGCAGCAGGTCAGCCTGTAATGCTCTGCTGCACTTGTGTCAGCCCCAGGTGTTTATTAGCTCCAATTGGTTGTTGAACATTCTAGCCTGGCCAATGTATCCATGAGATAAGATTCAGGATTTCCAGGCACATTTTCCCTCAAAACTGGAAATGGTAGGGGCATGGAGAACCAGTATTGGGGCAAAAAATGGACCTTTGACTGTTGTATCCTGGTTTTCTGAGTAAATGGAAATGCTTTACGCTGTGTGGATACCTTGGGAAGTCAAAGGAACTGTATCCAGACCACGGACCTAGCAATGCATTTCCTCCCCTGTAATCTGTAATGCTTCTTCACAATCTGTTCATTCTTCATTGTTGATAGCAAGTGACATGTTGCAGAAACAGCTTTTCAATAACTTTCTTGGGGAGCCAAAGAAACTTAATGGCTCTAAAGTTGCTATTCAGAGAATCAAGTAACTTTCTCTGGTTGTGCTCAGTTGATGTTGGGTCAGCCTCATGTGCCTTGGTGCTGCCCCTTCTGTCTCCAGGCCTATCTACGTGTGCAGTCTTGGAGAGAGGCTTGGTAAGTGAAATGCTTCTTGAGATTACAGTGCAGATTCCCTATCTCCCATCTTCTTGCCTTGATTTACAAAATGAGATGTACTTGTCTTCCCTTAGCAAAATCTTGTTGAATTTTGTTTTTCTAAAGAGAGAAACAGAGCACTTGTTTAGAGGGCTGACAACACATAAGTGTTCAGCAGCAAATGCAAGTGGGAAACAGGCCTTGTGTCTTCTCAGTTTAATGGGAAAGGACCATTGTTGTCTGCCAAAGGTGTTCCACCCTTGTTTTCCCAGCTCTGTTATTATACTGAAGCTAAACATTTCTTTGCTACTCTTTGCCTTATTTCATGCCTCATTCATGCACACTTATAGGAATGAATTTTGAGGCAGTGTCTACTGGCTCTTTGATGACAGCACAGAAGAGCATGTGTTGTCCTAAATGATTTGCTTTGCACACTGTACCTGTGATCTCTAACACCCACACTCCTTCTTGACTTTTTTGTGGTCTAGTTCTACATCTCTCTTTTCACCCTGGTGCAGTCCATGCATGGACCTTGCAGCTGCTTAACCAGGAACAACTGAGTCTGGCTGGGAGGGCATGGAGGCAAGGGGTTTATCTTCCAAAGGCTTCTCTCTGCTCTTGCAACATCACCAATCATTGTTCTTTGAAATAATACTCTGATTTTTTTATTTGTACAAAGTCCTTGGCTTGAGCACTGTGAGATCAGCAAGAAGGGAGGAACTCTTCTGAAACCCAGCAGGCAGTGCCCTCTGGATATGTGTGTACATTGCAAAGTCATCAGTCATTCAGTTGTTAACTCAAAGTTATTCTGTTTGTTCTCTGCTAAATTATAGCCACAGATGACAAAAGTGACCTTTGCATTTTTCAGTGTAGTCTTTTCCCACATTTTATTTGTTGTTGTCTTTTGTGGTTTGGTTTGACTTCTAATTTCCTTGGGGATGCTCTACAGGTGAAGAAGGCAGTCCTCAAAGCATGAATTTTGCCCCAATTTCTCAAAATTACTTCTGATAGGAATGGTAGCATCCATCTCTTCCTTCATATTGTCCAGACAGAGGGTGATTTCTTGTGGGGATCAACACAATTTGGAGAAGGTTTAGTTATTGCTGTTCTGGGGTGTAGGTGTGTGGGGTGGGTGTTCAGTGGGATATCTGACTACAGTTGGAGCCATATGGGACTGGCTAGAAAGTATGATGGGAAGGCAGAAATACAGCTTCTTGCTTGTAATAATAAAAGGCAGTTGTTAAGTCATGAAAAGTGATCTGCATAATTGTAACTCTTGTTCTGGATATATGGGATTAGCTAATGTGGAAAAGGCCAAAAAACGCCCCACATTCTAATATTTAATAATATAATATATTAATATATTAATAAATATGTTAAATGTTTATTAATACCTTTATTGATATATTACTATACAGTGTTAAATATTATCTATAATATAATATTTAATATTAGGTTGTAATATTTAATTCAGCGTCATCTGTAGTGTATTAAGGTATGACTGCATCTGGTTATCCCGTTGCTGGGCTTGGAAATGAGCTGTTTGCTTGTCTGACATACTTACAGTCTTTGCATTGTGTTTTTTAATTCACACCCTCACTCTGCAATCTGTAAGGAGATTTTTATAATTGGCTAAAGAGCACTGAAAAGTGTTTTACATTACATTTCAATGTAATTTTCTATTGACTGCCGTAGGGGAGATATTATCAGTTGGCCCCTAAGGAGACCATGGTTAGTGAGAGGGGAAGGAGAGACAAATCTCTTGCGTGTACAAGCTTGGCTAAACCAGTGCTGTCCTAATCCAGAAAAGCTGCCAGGTACTTAGGAAGAGATGAGTCTTTTACTGGGGTTTTCCTTTCCTCTGGAGTTGTTGCAGTCAAGTGGAACCACAGTCAGCCATGATGGAAAGGACTTCTAGTGAATTAAGGTGATTGAGGATACAAAACATCTCTTTGCATAGGGGACAGATAGCTATGTTAGTGCTACAGCTTCTAGACACTGAGTGTGATCAACATTTGATCTTACAAATATATGTAATTCTTGGGTTGGTTCAGATTTATTTGTCCTAAAATACTGAGATTTTAATTATTATAATAATTATAGTGCTTATTCAGAGATATAATGCTATATCTGCAGTGTCAAAATGCAATGGAAGGTGTTTATTCTTTGAGGGTGGTTAATAATAACTGCAGAATTATTAGTAAAGGTAGGAAAGAAATCCTTTAATAAGTGTTTAGTGTTTGTTCTCATTGCTGTTATTCTTTACTAGTTTATTTAAAACAGTATATGCATGCAATATTCACAGGCAATTCATTCTCAGGGTCACTTCTTAGGCTATAAAATAATGTTTCTTACAAACCCTTTACTCTGAAAAGGGACAGCCAATATAAGCTGCACTCTTTAAAATGTAAAATTTACTATTAATGATGTATATTTTTTCTTCTTTTTCTGTGGGTCAAATATTGCTTTCTGAATCTCTGCCTGTGACTGGTGAAGTCTGCAAAAACTGCACTTATTTTGGCAGGATGTGGTGGGAGTGGGAGTGCAAGTTGACAAACAGTGCTTTGAGGCAAGGTACCTACAGTGTCTGTGAGGGAACCCAATTCACTTCCTTTAACTTGAAGGATTTGGAGCTTAAAGGAAATTTTTACTTTCTGTGAGCAGTAAGGATCTGCGTGTTCTAGGAAAATCTCTTGTGGGCAGAGTATTTCATGTCTTCCCTTGCTTTCCCCCTGCTACTAGTCTTGTCAACTGCAGTTTTCAATTGTTAATCTACAATATGTGCTAAGAGTGACAGCAAGAGCATGCTACAGGCTAAGGCAAACTTGCAGAAGTGCCTTGTAATTTGGAACAGTGGGAAAAGTATTGGCATTAGCTTGGCTGAATAACACAAATTAATATTCCCAATTCCCTGACAAAAACGTAGGGCTGCTTTCCTGAGCAGCCAATGCCAGTTGCAAAGGCTGTGTTTGTGTATTGCACAGGTCATCTCCTCTCCTGTGCTGATTCTTTCAACTCCTGCTGAGGTGCACTTGGAAGAGCAAGTGATAAGGAATGAGCAGTCAGTCTGTGCTGTGCATGTATAATATGAAATGGAGAGAGACTGGTGAAGCTGATGCTGGCTGGACATCAGGCATAGTCTCTGGTACACAGGGCTAGATGGGGCTGCTGAGCTGCCTTTCCCTGCCAAGACTTCTGTTGTCAGGTAAAACTTGGAAATATTTCCAGCTGCCAGGTGGGATCACACAGGCGTGAACCTTTGGCTGCACTGAGAAACCTGCCTGCACAAAGTGAGTGTGGTGGGCACGCTTGCTCTGGGGAGAAGGCTGAACAAGGGTGCATGAACTAAGATCAGCAGTGCAAGTACCCTACAGGCTAGTCAGTTTGGAGTTCCCTGCTTTCTGGGAAAGCAGAAGATATAAAAATGCTCCATCTATTTTCAACAGGTAAAATAACTCTTTTTACTGGAATAAATAGGCAAGAAGGAGACTCTTGAGTTCCTTATGGAATTTGCAGGGTGACTAGGGAAGCTGAATTTGAGGCACTGCATTTTAGTATTGAGTTTTGTCACCATCTTTGTCTCTTTGACAGTCCAATGTGGACCTGTATATTGTGTGTCCTCTGCGAAGCTTAGGGCAGCTGTTGATATTTCACCCCTTTTCACACAGGGTTATTTTGAACCTAAAACTGTTGCCCTTTTGGGGGCTTCAGTATAAAGAAGAAGGAAAAATTCTAAACAAAAGTTTCATGGTATGAGGCATCAAAACGTTGCATTCTGTGACTCAAAGCTAATAAACATTGCCTTAGGCTTTGTTGGAGGAGAAAAAGCTCTTAGTTGGATTCTTAAATTCGTAAGTGTAGTTGGGACTGGAGTTGGGAGCTCAGGCTGCATGGATGGCTAAATCAGGGTCTTGTGTGCTACTGATGACTGTTAGATGTTCTTCACTATATTTATATCATTCACACATGCTGCTCATTCTGTGTTGAGAGCTGCCTTAGCAGTCATCACATACATCTTGGAGATGTCATGCAAAGTTGAATCTCAACACCCTTTGAAAGCTGTGACATTTCATAACTTCAGGATGAGGACTAAAGCTTGCTTCAGTTATGAGCAAGAGAGTTGCCCTTAAAAATTACTTAGGGCATAGACTTAAAATTGGTCTGGTTCAGGCTGAACTGTTTGGAGGCTCATATAAAGCTTTAAAAAGCCTCAGAAATAAGGGGGTAAATCAGATAGAAGCCTATGATCTGCTCTGATATCAGTGTGAGTTGCTTCAGTGACTTCAAGGATGAAAGCCCCTCAATTGGGACAGAGACTCGTGTACATTGATAATGAAGGAAAGACATTGTCTACTGTTTTATGTGGGGAAATGAAGGCTTACTGTGGGCTATGGGTGTGAATCTTCATAACCACTGATGTGTCTGTGTAATGGAAGACCTGAGATAGTGGGATTTGGTTGTTTTCAACCAAAGCTTCCTTTAGCTTTTTGCAATGAGCAGGAAAAAACAGAAATCAACCTCAGTTGCTTGGTTTTGACTGACTTGGTATAAAGGCAGGGCCAGAACTACAGGTCCCCATATTATCATTCTACTCAAGCCAGTGAAAGACCTTCTGCTGAGCCTGGGAATAGCATTAAGGGTCCCAGAATGAGTCAAAAGGCATCATGTCAGTGCTGTCATATGCTTGTGGGTTTTAAGATTGACTTTGTACACATGGCCTTTGACTTAAGCTGTTCTCCATTGGTGCCTGAGGGAAGAAGAGCAGAGTACCTTTTCCAAAGAAAGAGCCTCTCTGTGAATTTGGGAATGGTCTTTACTCTTCCTGCCTCTGCACCTGTGCTTGTTTGTAGCGTGTAATGGTACTTGCCTGCCTTTTGTACATTTTTTTTCTGTTTCTGCCGATCGGAATATAAAATGTCCTTTTTTTGTTTGTTTGTTTTAATAGGTATATTGCAGTGGATCTGAAGTTGACATAAGAAAGAATTGCTTGTGGGAAGAGAAGCCTCCCTGTAAAAGCCAATCCTGAAGATGTGGACTGCCATTGTGTTCTTTCTATTGATTTCCTTCTGTATATGTGAACACAGTTTTTCTGTCCTGAATGGGAGAGGAGTCCATATAGTGCAAATAAACAGGCTTACAACTGAAAAATACTGCAGACAGGCTTGTCAAGGCCCAGGTGCTTCAGGTGAGGTTCTTGTCCCTTAGATGGAATTCCACCTGTGTTTTCTGTTCCTTGAAGGTTTCACCTGCTCCCTTGTCAACTTTGTTGATTCCAGTTGCTTACAGCCTTTTGCAGTCATGGCTTCTCTGTGCAGCGCTGTAGTGCTAAGTAACTTTTGATAGCTTTGGTTAAATTGAATCCAGAACAACTGTTTCCCAGGGCCCTTCTAGCTTCTATAAGAAACAGCATGCATGTGCTCTTGGTGTGCACTGATAGCGTGCAAACAGTGTTAGGTCACTTGAATTGTAGGATGATCATTCCGTGCTGCCAGATGTTTGCAAGTAAACAGTGCTGGTGTAGACAGCTGCACTGGAACGAGCTGTCTGCTCCCTGGTATTTATGTGTGTGTTTTCTGCCTTAGAAGAAGCCATGTGCATCCTGCAACCAAGCACAGGGTTAAATAAATCTGGCGAGATGAAAGCCTTCTGCTCAATACCTCTGAGATGTCTTTATAAAGCATTAAACTTCTAAATGAGTTTGAATTGTCCTTATAAAGGTCCCAATCCTACCTAGCCACATGTGCAAGCTTGTAGCACCTAAAGAAGCTGGTGATGTTGTGATGAAGATGAGACCTTGGCTCGGGTGGGTGAATATCCGACATCCAGTTGTTAGGAACATGGTAAAGATGCCACTTCTAATGCCCAGTGGTTTCAAACCCTTAGTTTAAACATGAGACATTCCTTCATAGTGGAAAGAAGTACCTTTATAAAGTGTTTTATTTAGGAAATAAAATAAGAGTGAGTTTGTCTCCCAAGGCACCAGAGCTGTGAAAACTCCAGGTTCTGTTTGTTAAGGTGGTAAACTCTTGGCAGATGACACATTCACGCTGACTGTGCTGACACTTAGGGCCTGTAGTGCAGCATGTTTGTTGCAGTGAGAATCTCTAAACACTGTGGACGTGTAATCTTAACCTTCTGATATCTTGATAAGGGTAGAAAAGGTGTCATCAGCTGCCTTTCCAGAAGATAAAGATACAGAATTTAGTTAGTCTGCAATCAGGGCTGCAGCGTGATTTGACTGTTGCTGACTTTAACCACTTTGTTGTCTCTTGATATGTTTATACAAAACAGTTGAGTATTAGCTTTGCTGAGCAGAGGGGGTTGAGCCTCTAGAATTCCCATTCTAGTGACCCATTCCATCTCAGGAAACCATGCAAAACTGAACCCCAAACTATAAACTTTTCCAGGCTTTAAATTCTATATTAAACCTAGTGAAGCAATTTAATTCCTATTTGTTACTTGATGACTGGTCTGTTACACTACCTGGTGTCAAGGGATGTGGAGAAGATAGAAACTCTTGACATAAATTTATGTGCAGAGAAACCATCTGGAAAGAAATACTTGAAATGTCTTTTTAGTTTTTATCTTTAGGTTTTAAGGTCAACTTTACTGTTCTCATTCTTCATTCCCATCTTTCCCAAAAATATTTATTTTTGTGCTTTCTGTCATTACAGACCTGAGGCTTAGTTGTCAGAATAGTCACACATATGTAACTTTCAGTGAAAAGGAAATAGATGTCATTTTTTAAGGTATTATAGTGTTAAGTTGTAGGCCAAGGTTGCACAGAGAGATGTCTTCATAGCTACATTGCTTGGAGAAGTGGAAAAATAATATTCCTAGCTGGTTAGGCACTCTCCTGTAGATGTACTTTTTACTTTTGCTGACATAACATTAGTTACTTAGAGAAGTAGTGCAGCTACCACAGCGGGAAGGGACCTTTTGAAATTCTCTAGTCCAAATCCAACAGATTTCTCTGTTTAAGACCTGTTGGAGAGACCTCTCTGGCCCTCAGACCAGTGTTTGACTGCCCTTGTGGTGGAAATTAACTTTTTGCCTTGATGTTGAGTTGGGATTTACTGTAAATCACCTGCTTCAGCCCCACAGACATCTAGTAGTCTCCCTTGGACTCACTGCAGTATTTCAATACCACTCTTGTAACCTAGAGAGCCCAAAAACTGGGCAGTGTTTAAAATGTCTCTTCAACATTTCTTGGAGGAGATTTGTTCCTTCCCTCAAAGCTTAGTTATGTGTATGTAGACATGTAGAAAGAAGTTGGTGAGTTCAAAGGGATGCCAGGAAAGAGAGTTGTTGCTGTGATGAGTTTATTTACCTTGTATTGGGATTTGACTTTCTAAAAGACAGTTTCTGTGATGGCTCCTGTGGCTAATGGTATCATTGTTCAATGAATGAAGAGTAAATTTCCATGTAACTCCAAGCACTGAGATGAGAGCTGTCTCCTGTGAGTGATGAGATTGATGTCTTCTAAGTTTTGGCTTATTTATTATTTCTTTGCCTCATTAAGACATCTAGAGGAATGCTAGTATTTACATGGGAACAAACTGTAGTGCACTTTCTTTTTCCTTGCCTGGGTGAGTGAGTTTCTGTTTTTAGGAGATGTTGGTACCAGAAGAAAAGCAGGTAGGTAGGCTGCAGCTGCTTTCCAGTTATTTTCACTAAGGTTGAGTCAGGTTCCTTTAAGGTCAGACCTTCTAGATATTGGGTGGTTTGGAGTGGTTTTTTTCCTGTTGTTTTTTGTTTGTTTGTTTTGTTGTTGTTGGTTTTTTTGGAGTTTTTTTGGTTTAGTTTGGTGTTTTGGTTTTCTATTTAATTTTTTAATTAAAGCTATGAAGCAGCATGTTCAGTGTATTGTGTGTAGCAATGCATTTTCTCTGCTGTTTTCAGGAAACGGTCACTGTAACTGGTCTGTGCCCTACCAGAACCATTGCATCCTCCTGCAGTGTCACCAGCTGAGCGTGTGCCAGAATGCTGGAGAACAAGACATCAAAGACCTGCTTGAGGGTAAAGCCACGTTTCAGGATCCTGGTGAACCCAGGATCCCGGTTCTTTTGTTTTAAATACCTATTTAGACCTTGATAGGCTTTCAGCTGAGGGAGATGGGTTGTGAAATGCCCGCAGGATAGTCTGTAGGTGCAGTTCACTGGAATAACTATAACCTAAGGACTCCGGCACCTGCATGTGCAGGATGTATCTTTGAATAACTTGTGCAACTGTTACTGACTGACAGTTTATCTCCATGTTGAAGACATCATTCATTCAAACCATTTGCATGCCACACACTGTCTTTGTGAAAATAAAGTCATAACAGATGTGTTTATATTTTTTTCAGAGAAAGGAAAATGTATTGGTGTTGTTTTTTCTGAGATTGCCAGGATTTTGTTCCAGAGTCAAGAGGCTGCTTCTATAATTAGAGCAGCAATTGCTCATGGTGACTTTCCAGTGCCAGGGCATTGAGTTTCAATTAAGTGACACAATAACAAAAATGGAGCTTATTCGTAATTGGGGAATCAACCTTCTAAAGTATGTTTCAACACATCATTGTACCCAAGTTTAAAAAAGAGTTTGTTCATGGTTCCTTTGGATTGGCAAAGTTTGCAACATACCCAGCAGCCCTGTGATAAGCAGATGGGGTTTGTGTCAGTATGAATCTAGGTCACTAGTTATGAAGAAATTATCCTGATGTAGGAAGGTGTAAGTGGAAATTTCTGCTCAGTTTTGAGAGAATCCAAGCACAAAGACTTTGTCGATGATGTGTAACTTTGAAAGCATGAGTTGTCTTCTCAGGAGCTGGCAGTTGTAACGCTGCTCCTGTGGATAATGTGCTTCTGCAGTGTAGCTCTCTGCTTGGTTACCCCCCTTTTGTAAAATTAATTCCCTGGTTGGGCAGATACTAGAGGTCTGTGGTAAAAAACCCGAACCAAACCCAAATCAAAAAACCCTCAAAGAGATTATGTGCAATAAAGTTGGGGGGGGGGGAGTCTGAGTTTTCATGTTCTTGCTGACTTCAGGAGTGATTTTTTTCCAGTTGTACTATGTCTGCTGCAGAATACATGTTCTGGTTTGCATGTTGGGGGGTTGAGTTTAGATTTGAGCTTGAGAGTTTTATTCTTACAAAACTCATTGGTTTTGTCTTTTTGAAGAAATTGTCAGCGAGAAATGGAAAACAGTCCTGTTTCCCCACCAAAGCTATCCACAGAAAAAGGAGAGGATGCTGAATGCAGAGGCTGACCGATACAATGTGGAAAACCTGTTTTCCTCAACTGCTCAGACTCGCAAGATTCATTTGAGGCATTTGCTTGAGGTTAAGAATGGAAATAGCACAATAAATACAGAAAAATCAATTGCAAGCAGTGATGCCACCCCCACTGCCGGAGCTGTAACGACAAACATCACAAATGCAACTGTCTTCACTACCACTTTAGAAACTGCCAAAGCCTTAAAGGCCCCTGGAAGTTCTAATACAGTTACTAAAGCCATGCCATCCACTGCCTTTTCTCCCACTTCTGGTAACATCTCTGCTTCCACTTCCAGCCATGTTGCTCAGAACGTGACCACCAGCCAAAAATCAGGGAATAGTAGCTCTGTCTCAGTATTGCCCCCTGCTTCTACTTCTGCTCCCCTCGCTGTTACTTCTAAAGCAGGTACTCAAACAGAGCAATCTAACCCAGCTACCACCACCACCACCACCAATGCTCCTCACTCTAATGGCCCCACCACTGCTGAAGCTGACCTGAAGACAATGACCACCCTCATCCTGCAGGATGCAAGAACACCTTCCACTGCTTCCACTCATGCCATGGCACTCATCCCCTTGGAGAATTCTCCCTCTGCAAATCCACTGCCTGTCAGCACGTTGCCAGACCTAAAGACAGAAGCAGGTACAGCCACAACATCCTTGAGAGAATCAACTTCTCTTCTGGGCTCTACAAGAGGTGCCATACTTTCAACTACAGCTTCTACAGTAGCAACTACAATAGGGCATGGGATAAAGTCAACATCTGACATTTCAACAGCCATGGCTCCTACAGATGCACCCAAAACAACTGCTTCGGGCCTCACAGAAACTCAGGACAAAGACAATGAGTATCTTCTCATTGCTGCTGAGCCCCTGACTCAGTACTTAGTGGATAGAAGTTCACTTCTTGCAGTGCTTTTAGTTGGTACGTTTTTTTTCATAACTGTTATAGTTCTTTTCCTCATGCAGGCTTATGAGAGCTACAAGAAGAAAGATTACACACAAGTGGATTACCTGATCAATGGA
Organism: Myrmophylax atrothorax; assembly: GCA_026770055.1. Taxonomy (NCBI): domain Eukaryota; kingdom Metazoa; phylum Chordata; class Aves; order Passeriformes; family Thamnophilidae; genus Myrmophylax; species Myrmophylax atrothorax. The sequence continues at coordinate 18,268,742 of JAOXXN010000065.1, forward strand.
ATGTATGTGGACTCAGAGATGTGAAGGGGTGGGGATCATACAGTGGGCAGAGAGATGGAAAGGAGATGCAGTCTGCCTGACTTGTTTTTCTTTCCTCTTTGCCTGTAACACAAACTGAAAGTGCTTCCAAATTTACTTCTAGTGCAATTGAGGAGAAATGCCATGTACTGTATTAAGGAAAAAAATATTTTTTATTCAACTGTGCATAAGGTTGCTGTAGAAACATAAAAGAGGAATAATTTTTAACACTTTCATAATGCACAATAGCTTTGGCCATTATTTTTCATTGCAAAACAGATCTGACAAGGGGTAAGCTACCATGCTCTGAAAATGCTGTAGTGCTTCTTCAGTGTTTACAGTGCAAGTTCCTTGTGTTTCATTTGTTTCACATGTGCTCTTCAGAAAACAGAGCAAAGGATGCTGTCACCTTTTTTGTGAAGTGCTCCCATACAGCCAGATAAGAAATGTGGAGTACTGTTGCAACAGGAAACTTTTAATCCAGTGTATGTCATATTTCAGTATGCTTCTTGCTTGTAAAGAGGTCTGTTTACAAGGTATTGTAAACCCTTTTTACTGCTAACCTAAGATATCTTTTCACCACAGAGTGGATTACTGTGCCTCTGCACTTAAATGATCTTATTTTTGTATTCAGTTAATAAATGGGGCCCTGGAAGGGCATATCTTCTTGTGTTTCTGTTCTCACTCCTGTTCCTGCCAGTTCAGAAGCAAGCAAATGGGCGTTTCGGGCTTAAGCAAATTACCTCCACTTGAGTATTACAATTATGGGAGCTTTGAAGGCTTCACTGAAAGCATGGACATGTCTGAGAAGATACTGATCATCTTCAGAGTACTGCTTCTGTAATTTAAGAGCAGTATGCTGCCAGTCTCCCAGGTATGCAGACCCACTTATTGCTTATTATCTGTCATGCTTAGAGCATCAGGCTCTGTTTTGGTTTTTCTTTTGCATTGCAGATGAGCACAGAGTTCATAGAATTTGGAAACTTTGTTGCACATGCAGTTGCAACTTTACTCCCAAGATCTGCCGCTGAAACAATGAGTAGAAAACACTTGACTTTCAGGCAGGTATTCTTCTGTGATTAATATGTCTCATTTGAGTGACACATACATACCAGTAGCAACATGCTGGATCAAGGTGTGTTCTTGGTTTTGGGTTTTCTTTTAACCATATTGATAGCTTCTTTCTACTTTGAATTAATTGGCTCTTCTTTAATCCTGCTTGCATGTAATCTTGAGTGAGGGTGATAAGTAAACATCTGAATCTGAGCAGCCAAGATTTGGTTTGATTATTTATCCAAATTCTTTGGCTGTTTAGAATTTGGAGGGAGCCTTTACCCTGGAGGATCTTACTTTGTAAATGACTTCATCATCAGCTGGAAGTGCTATGAAAGGAGCTGCGAATAGCACAAGCAGCAGCAGAGCCAAGGAATTATTTGAACAAAATAGGCTGCAGAGAGTTTCTTGAATCTTACCCAACACACATTTTGAGGGCAAAACTTCAGCAAGTAGAGTATGGTGAGGAAAGAGTTTGCTCTGGAAGCAAGATGACTTGGTTGCAGCATCACTTTGCATTTTGCGGTACTTTCATGTAGACTGCATCTGCATGGCAGTAGATTAGAGCATCTCTCAGGGTAAAAGGATAGTGGGGGTTTGGGAGTCTCCCTCCTTGGAAAGCTTGAAGTGTAAGCCACAAAATTCACACCATGTTTCCTGGAGGAGGAAAAAAATGTTTGCGGGTCTCAATTGTGTTATATTTTAAGGTTTAGTTGGTTTGCCCTGAGCAGAAGGGAACTGAACCCTGATCACTGCCATCTTTTGGGAGCCATCCGTGTACAGCATGCATGCATCAGGGTGCTGGGAACAGCTGGGGAGTTGCACCCTGTTGAGATGCTTGGGATTGTTCACCTCTCAGTGCAACTGTTTTGAGATGGTAGCAGATGTCTGGCAGATGCTGCTCTGCAGCCACAAAGTCTAGAGATTTTTCTTCGAGTAGGGATCTCGGGTTTCACCTTAATTGCAGGTGAGTCACTAACCACAGACCTAAGCATGTGGTCTTTGAGCTCTGCTTCAGATAACTGAAATAAGAGCTGTCTCCTCAGCTCCCAGCCATCTCCCAAGTAAGGAGGTGAGTGTTACTTCAGATTCAGCTCACTTCTTTTCCTCCTTGTTTAGGCATCTTGGTTAAATATGTGCATTTTGATAGGGTAAATCCAGGCAATAGCGCTTTTCCTTCTAATTTATCCCTGTGAATTCCTGTTTTTAGGTAGTGACTTCCTGCCTAAGGGGTCAGTGTTGCAGTTTTTCTGCTAGTGCTCTGCAGTATTCATTTTTTTCTAAGTTGTCTGAGCCATTTCCACAAACACAAACTATGATCATCACAGCTGCAATTGCTTATCCTGGAAATGGGGAAATTTCTGAATTAATTTTGCACTCACTGTGGCCTCCTTTCTTTTGGTCTCTGTGGATCTGTTCATAGACCCAAAGCTGGGCACCAGATTCTGTGGAGTGGAAGTTTGCTAAGTTGCATTGATTTTTATTCTCTTCTTTGAAGAAGGGTTAGACTCCTGTACTGATTTCTTGGAGAGAGTAGGAAGGGAAGGGAGACGAAAGTGACGTTACTTTAAAAAAACTCTTGGGTTTTCTTTCCTGAAAACACATACTTTTCTAGAATATTGGTTTATTAAAAACAAATAAAACCCTTCAGGGATAATTTAAGTGGGTATGATATAATTACAAGAGTTGGAATTGGGTTACAACTCTGTTTACAAGAGTCTTAGGGATTTTCTCATGGACACAGTGAAACTATTACAACTACCTCATGGCTAAATGAAACTACCTCTATAAAATCTTTGTGGCTTCTTAGCAGGTTCTTACAGGAAGGAGAGTACTCATCAGAATCCTGATGCAGTTCCCACAGCCCTGGTATGTTTACATCCAGGTCTCCTCATCGGATACTGGTACAGCCTGTCTTTTTTGTTCTTATTTGAGTTACTGCACTTCCAGGTATGAATTACTTTCTCAGCAGAAATTGAGCTTTTTACGGTGAATCTGAGCACCAGAATGAGTCTTAGCTCAGTGCATTTCCACACACAGAGTGGAGACCTTTCATTGCTATAGAATCAGAATGATTTGGGTTTGAAGGGATCTTTAAAAGTTTAGTCTAAGCACTCTGCAATAAGCAGGAACATCTTCAACTGGGTCAGGTTGCCCAGAGCCCTATCTAACCTGACCTTGAATGTTTTCAGTGATGGGACATTTGCCACCTCCCTGGGCATCCTGTTCAAGTGTTTCCCCACACTCATCATAAAAAACTTCTTCCGTATTTTCAGTCTGGATCTACCATCTGTTAGTTTAAATCTATTATTCCTTGTCCTATCTCAGTGGTACTCAAAGTACAGTGCCAGCTAGAGAAACGTGAAGTAGATTTTTCTTTGCATCCCAATGGTTTTGTCTCATACTAGCTCAGCTGAGGTATCAAAAACCCCAAAACCTGGTGTTTTGGCTTGAATACTTTGGCAAAATGCCAAGTATAAACCAAAGGATAAAGCTCCCTTCTTCCTCCCCCCTGCCCTGAGTAAACGGAGAAGGAAAAAAAACCTGGAAACTTGAACTTAACTAGTTATATGTTTACACAAAAAAGGGAAAATCAAAAGTAGACTACAATATAGCACACACCTACACAAGTTAGAAATAACAAACAATAACTCCCCACTCCCCATTGAACACAAATCCCACCATCACCCAGGGGTACTCAATCCCCCGAGGGACAGACCCAATCAGGGAGAAAACTGAGAACAAACGTTTTGTTCTCCTAAGACACCATAGCAGCAAGTGGTGGTGGAGCCTGGTCCAGGAGAACAACACAATACGTCTTTCCCAGATAAGCAGCCATGAGGAACTGAGAGAACTCCTCCTACTCTACTCTATTTATATTTGAAATGATGTCAGAATATGGTATGGAATACCATTGGCCATTAGAAGTCAACTGTCAGCTGCCTAACCCAGCTTGAGTCAGCTGATAATCTGAGGCTTACTCTAAAGCCTAAATCTAGGCCTGGCTAAACCCATCACACCTGGGCTGGAGCCTGGCCTCTGAAAGTCAAGGTGCATTTTTTGGCTTGTACATTGAACCCCACTTGTAAAGATTTGGCAGCTTTGATGGTTCTGTTTTGTATCTAGCCACCTGTAAGCATTGAAGAATGAGAGCAGTGGGACTGTGGGAGGTGGGTTGCGTATGCAGTTTTCTAAAGGTCTCTTCTGTAGTGATGACTTGATTCACAAGTTTCAAGCAATTATGGTTTCTTCTCTACTGGCTCTTTGAGCTGGAGGTCACCAGCAGCAAACATACACTTGGTTGTTTCTTCTCCCAACTCATTGTTTTTGTCTGGGCTAAAATCAGCCTCCTGGAATGGCTTCACTTGTTTTGCTTTTGAGGCCTCAAATGGTGGCACATCATCTGCACTTCATGGTAGAGTATTGCAGTAGCTAATAGTATGTCAGGAGAGAAGATGCAACACCTTTGGAATTTTGCTTGCAGAATTTTGCTAACAGTATAACAATAGATAGGGTCCTACCAAGTTCTCTAGAAGACATCTGCCAGGGACCTGCCAAGAACGACATTCTGCTGCTGTGAAGCATAGCATATCTGATGCATATTGTGTTTCAACCTGTTGCACGGCCTCTTTCTCAATAAAACAGAACATCCTGGAATTAAATTTAGATTAGATTATTTCTAGATGCCACCACCCTCTTATTTAATTATCTGTATTGGAAGTATGTTACTGCACTTCTAGAAGTGTTACTGCTCTAGACAAAAGAGAAGAAAGGAAATAATGGAATGTTAAAACATTTAAAGGAATAATAGGAATTAAGAACTTTTCAACTGCAAATATGAGTTTTCAATATGACATGTAGTGTCCAGAGAATTCAAGAGCATATGCAGAGCTCTTAAGTATGGTCTTTAAAACAGCTAATGCATGTAGTTGGAAAATGCCCAGGAAAGTCTGGAAATGGAGGTATCATGGAGGTTGTTTCTCTGGATTTGTCATTTTTGGCATCACAAAAGGAAACCTGAGCCTGGCTCTACTGAAACATTTCTAAGGGCTTTTTCCACTGTGGGTTCTCCTGGCATGCAGGAAAGGCAAGTGTCTTTGTCTCAGCTGGGGAAAAGTTAACTTCTTTAGTAGCTGCTACAGTGCAGTGTTTGGACTTCATATGGGAACAGTGCTGGTAACACTGATACTTTAGTTGTTGTGAGCCAGGGGCTGCTTTGGTACTTTGTTGCCATTTGAGGTTAAACTGTGACAGCAAATTCATACTGCAACACCTCCACACCAGGGGCAACTCCAAGTTTCTCCTTTCCATGGCCTCTAAGTCTCATGAAACTTAATTTCCTTTGTTGTGCTTGGCTGAAGTTGGATGTGGGTTCAAAAGCAAATGCTTTCATCTTACACAAAGTATTGGCTTGTAAGATTGTGCTTTTCTAGAAGAAACCAGGCTAAAGAACAGCAAAACCTGGAGTTGTACTGACTCCTGCCTGCAAGGAGGCCTAAGTAGCTTAGGGTTAGGGATTGCTTTGACGTTTTGGTCTTGCTGGATAGCTGGTTACTGTGGGGAAAGCTGGTCTTTGCGTTTTGGTTTGATGTCCTTGTAGTTTCATGTCCTCAGATCTTGTCTTTTGTGCTGCTTCACAGAGTGATGTATTCAGAGCAGTCCTGCCTTGGCTGAGAAATGCCAGCAGGTTGTGCTGCGGGGCTCCAGAAGAGCTTGGCTGCTCAGCATCCCTCTAGCAAGGAAACCCCAAAGGATCTGGGAAAAATGTCCTCTGCCTGATCTGGGGCTTCTTGGTTAGTCCTGGGTGATGTTCAGTTTGTGCTTTGCCTGAAGTTATGTTTGAATTATGTTTGAAGGAGACGTCCTTTGTGAGCATGCAGAACTTCTCCAACCTCCTGCTGGTCCCAATTAAAAAGACTAAAGCTGTTTGGACTGGATTGTACAATTGGTTTGAAAAAGCAAACAAATAACTTATCCTAATGAAAAGTGGCTAAATATTTTAACCTTTTGACGCTCAGACAGGTGAAATCAATCATACTGGTTTGAGGGTCACGGATTTATGCAAGTTGTTCCTGTTCTTTACTGCGTGCAGATGACATAGCCAAAGCTTGTGAGTGTAAATACTGTTACGTCTTCCACATAAGTTTTGTATGAGTAAGGAAGGGAGAAGAAAGGAGGAGGGATTTATTCAGCCAGAAAATGATCACGTTCAGAAGTGACTATTCATGGCCAGTTAAAAAAAACCAAACAAACAATCACGATTTAACCAAATTCTAGAGTGAAATTAATCATAAATTCTGCTCGCAGGTCTTGAGATTACAGCAACTGTTACAGAGTAGAAAGTGAGAATTTTCAGGAGTACCTAAAATCCCAGTGTTATGTTGTGATTTCTCTAAGTGCCACACTCACTATAGGTGTTTTTCTGAACAACATTGCTCGTCTTAGGTCAGTGCAGTTAACCTGAAGTCAGCAGCTGAATAATGATTAAGGTAAGCTGTCCCATGGGGCAGGAGTTCCCATGCTCTTGGGAAACTGAGACACCTGCAGGAGGCGAATGGGGACAGCTGGTCCTGCACCCTTGTGGCATCAGGCAATTACAAGAATATCCTTAGTATGGTGTGGCACCTTCTGTGATCCAGGTGATGCCAGTGAGCAGATGAGCCTGTAAAGTGCCAGAAAAGAGAGTTCGCTCAGGGAGGAAGCTTTGATGATAGTGGTGCACAGGGCAGTACTGTTAGAGAGCAGCTGACACCTTGCTGGTGACTTTTTTCAGAACTAGGTAAAGCCTCTCATGTAGGTATGTGCTAATATGGCCATTCAAAGTGCTCAGGGTAAATGGCAGAGGCATCTCATCTGGGTGAATGTGCTGTGTACTTCTGACCAGCTCAGATACAGGTACCTTTTGCTGGTAGAATATGGCTCTAAACTGATTCCTCCTGAGTGCATCCTGATGAATATTCCCAATACTGAGAGATCAGCAGAAGTGCTGTGTGCTACAAGCCAATGTCTACAAGTTCTGATCTGTAGGATAAAAGCCAACTGTCCTATCTCATTCTCTTGATTGCTGGGTCAAGGTGTATTGCAGAGATGTTGTAAGAGCTGAATGCCAGCTGTGTTTGGCTTTTCTTCCGATTTATTGATTTTTACATATATCTATATATCTTCAGTATTTACACTGAAGTAGTATGGGACTAAAGACCTTCAGAAAACCATGAGCATCCCTGGTAGTGGCACTCTGGAGTGGGTCAATTTTCCCTGGTATTTTACCCAGGACCTGCTCCCTAGCAGGTATTGAAGTCCCCAGCATCTCACAGAGGGTCAAGCAGGTTCCTGTGGTCCAGAACTGCCTTGGGAATTTCTCTGGAAAGTTTTACACTTTTCATCCTACTTCAGTCTGCAAAGAGAAGTAGAGACACATTTCTGCAGGAAGGAACAATCTCATAGCCCAGCAGTTTGTGACATGCAGTGAGCATCCCATTTTGAAGGAAATGGTGAGCCTCATGAACATGGTCTCCATGCCTCTCCTGAATCACACACAGTCTTGGGGTCTGTTTGTAGCCAAACATAAAACTTTTTCAAAAGATGATCTCACCCATTGAAAATCACATCCATGTGAACCGAAGCAGGAAGGGGAGCAGTGACTGAAAGGGATGGAAGGCTCCACATGGGCAGCAGATGCACATGGCTTGCACTGGGACAACCCATGTGGTTTGTTCCAGCTGTGAACCTTGGTTCTGCCATCAGCATATGTGAGGCTTGGTAGAGTGTACTTTTTGTTGACTGTTTGCAGTTTTGTTAAGACAGCGGGAAATTCTGGAAAATGTTAGTGAGAGCTGTCAAACTGTGTAATAATCTCCCAAGGGAAGGAGTAGCAGCCCTACAGGAGTTCAAATCCTTGCAGGCTAATGTAGTGCAGGAAAAATCCAGGGGATGAACAGGATGACCTGAGAACTCTGCTGTGAAGAAGTAATGAAAGATTTCTGAGTGTACAGGATTGCTGGCCAGATGAAGGAGAAATATACATTTGCATACATTTGTACAGAACTGTCTGCAGAGGGAATTAAAAGCCAGAATAGAAACATTCTTTGAGATAGGTGGTGTTTGTGCTGAAGAGATGTTGTTACTCCATTGACTCAAGTTGCTAGCAGAAAATATTTGGTTTAGCAGATCCATGTAGCAGGGTCATGGAACCAGTTCCTGGTCACAGGGCTGTGTAAAGGTTTGCTACAGTATCACGTTCTTTTCCTAACTTGGCTTTAAAGCTCTTCTGATGCCTCTTACTAAGGAGAGAGCCCTGCAGCAGCAAGGTGAGATGGCCTCATGTCCCCAGTGCAGTGTGTGGATGCCCACTGTGGCTGCTCCTCCCAACCCACAACATGTGTGTGTTCATGTGGGCATGTGGTCTAGGAACTGTTGTCCCACAACAGCTTTGAAGTGTATATACTTCACCCATTGCCCATGCAGATGTCACTGCTCTTTTCAAAGGAAAATGCAAGACCTCTCCTGTAAAAAAAGAAAAAGGCCATGTGTGAGATGTCTCTTCAACATTTCTGAATCTGACTCCAGCCTGAACTCTGAGGTTTAGTATTCCTTCATGTCTTGCTATTTCCTGCCAAAAGTGGCCAGCAAGGTGCCACAGGGAGACTAATTTTTATTCTGAGATTTATTACACCACAAATACCCCTTTAGCATTGCTAATTAAATCTAAGCTCCACTTACCAAATGACCATATACCTTTTGCAGGGCTGCCCTGTGGTATCTGTTTGTTCGGTCTCCATGGGTTTCCTGGTCATTCCAGTGAGATGAGGAGGTCATAATGTAGATGAGACTAACAATAAACCTGCACTAAAAGCAGCTGCATTGTGGAGGAAGTTTAAACTCCTAAGAAAAGCAGGCTGGGACGGTTTTAATCACAATGTGCTCTTTAATTGAAACCTGGGCTGGAGCTGACCTGCCTACCTTGTGATACCGTGTGGGTTGGGTGGGGATGCAGCCTGCATTGTTAACCTACTACTATTACATTTACATAGATAATGTTGGTCTCTGACAATGAGAATGATTTTTCTGTGGAATATTTTGGCTTGGGCCACCTATGTACTCTGAGAGAGAGGAGATCACATGAGTCCTGGCACGGGTCCTTCTGGAAGTTTCTCACGCTCCTGACATGTATCTGTATCTGAGATTCACTGGGTAGGAGACAAGAATACCTCTGGGGAAAGTGGATTTTAAATCATCTCACCTTGTTCTTTTCTTTACTCCCTAGCCTTGTTGAAGGTGATTTTCAATGCAGATCCCTCTCATATTGTGCTTAGGTAGGCTTCACAAGAGAGCCTTGTCTTTAACAGCTGGCTTTGAATTGCACTACTGGAGCTGGGCAAGGATATGGGACAGAGGGAGCAACCTGGGCTGCAAGTTGAGGTGAGGCTGAGGTGCCAAGGCAGGTCACTGGAAGGCTGAGACGGCCTCTTTATTACTCCAAGGTTCCCAATATGCCTGGCCAATACATTTTAGCTACAGCTGCCACTTATTGGGGATATGCTGCAGCATCACCTATTTGAGCCAGCAGAACCTGGAGAGAAAGGAGTGTCTTCAGAGAAAAGCCGTGCTAGTAAAGTCTCTGAGCTGATACGCTGAAACAGCTTGGGCAAATGAAGATTTGGGTGCTGATTCCATTGGGACCTCCTGAAGTGCCTCCTCATTCATTGCATCTGGACCACAAGCTAAAGCAGAAGGTTTCCTGAGCACAGCTGCTGCTCAGCCCCAAGGAGGGGTGAGCAGGGGCTGCCCTAGTCAAGAAGCAGCTGTTTTGTGTTACTAGAGCCTGATAACAACTTCCTCTTTGCTGTGTGTGTGCTGGTGGCCTGGCACTTGTGGGGCCATAGCTACTGCCTGTTCTTGGCATTGCTCTCTGGGAGATCTGTATGTGCAGGCAGCAGAAGGGAGGTCACTGATTTTCTAGCTTTAGTATTGGGGCAGGCTTTCTCCTGTTGGCTCAGAAGAGAAGGGGCTAGAACTGAAAATGAAATGAGGAGCTGCTGCTGCTTGCATTTGGGTGAGGTGTTCTTGCTCTGTGGCTCTCACAGCTGCATTTACCAGAGTCACGGAGAGCAGAAAAAAGAAGTGTGCAGCAAGATACAGCAGAAGTAGAGAGCAGGAGAAAGAGGAGACGTGTCCCTGAACTTTCATATTGAGCACCCTGTCTGTTGAACTTTGGCTGCCTGCTCAGGAAGAGTGGTCCTTGCATGGACAGGCTGATGAAGAACACCAGGTTCTCACACTTGTGAGGGTGGCTGGAGGCATGAGCCTAGACAGCTGGCAAAGCAGCAGCTGTGGGATAGGTGAGAGCATGGAGGGGCAAGTACCTGCACCTTGTTCATCCCAGATACAGCACAGAATGACCAAATGCACTAGTGAATCTCCCTTCCTGATGGCACATTTGCCAGGATGTGGTGCTTGACGTTGTTGCCAGTCTAGGAGATTTAGGTGTGCCTGAAATTGTGACTGGTAAGCTTTGTCATGACACAAAGAATGTAGACTACTTAAAGCCAGAAGAGATGACCCTGCTTGCTGGCTTGGTGGGTTGGAGCCAGAGCCTTAGAGTCACTTAGGCTCTCCAGTCTTTCAGCATGTTGTGTTAGTGGCACTGACAGTTTCCTTTAGTGCAGGTGCCTGAAAATGGGTGACAAGTGAGTTCAAATGACAAGAGGCAGCCTTGCTGTTCATGCCCTGAAACATCTTATGGTGGGGTTTCATTCTGCCTCCCTCTGTGGCTGTCACACAAAGGCCAGAGGTATTTTACCTCTGGGGACTGAAGAGTAAGAGATGCTTCCTTAATGTTGCATTTTCCAGATTAGCTGATACAGGAATGTGCTACAAAGCATTTAGCCTTCAAGCCCATAAAAAGAAGAGAAGCTGATCCGCCCTCCTGTACAATATGAGGTTTATTATTTGATATTTAGTTATTTAAAATATTTTAGTCATGCTCCTCATTGCATTTCGCTGGAAGCATACATATTTTGAGAGACTGCTCATGGCTCTAAGAGCTTGTGACCTGTAAATAGATGTCTTTGTGGTACAAAAGAGTGAATATAGAGAAGTGGCAACTAACTTAAGGAGGTAGAGGTGAAGAGTGGTGAACTCAAGACAAGTGGCTGGACTTCTGGTTTCCAGTTTCCTGCTTCCCACCCCAACCCTGACAACACAGCCTCTGTGGTAAGGGGGGGTGGAAAGAGAAGCTGTTCTGCTCTAAAAGTAGTGTTGGTTCTGCTTTTAAGCTTTCCTTCTTTCCTTGAGGCATCGGCTTACTGTCAGAGATGTCAACTCCAAACAAAGCTATTCAGGACACTTCCTCAGTCACTGCAGCAGTCCACATGGGCTGTAAAGCTGAGCAGACCACTCAGGGTGGTTTGGAAAAGAAACAAACTGCCTGCCAGGAAACATGCCTTCACTTACTGAGAGGCCAGGAGAAAATGTTTACAGTGTTGCTGTTGTTTTGCATGGGTATTTCAAATTGCAGGAGAGAAAACAAGGTACCAAGGCTCAGCATGCCTTGAAAGGACCACACATGATCTGCTGAGTACAAGGTCCTGAAACCCATGGATTTTCATAAAGATCTATTTCTAGCCTTCTCTGGAACGTGGGTAGCCATGGCAAAATAAGGGGACTTTTCATTGTCTGATATCCCTGTCCTTCTGCCTTGTGTTCAACCTGTGGCTTCATGCTGCTGCTGCTCTGTCAGCTACAGACCCTGCTTGAGATGTCACTTCACCAGGTGTTTGTTCCCCAGGGGTTGCTGCATCATCTATATTGACTCAGCTATTTCTACTTCTCTCCTCTGTACTGAATTAAGAGTAGGACTTGTTAGGAGTGAGTCTTGCTTGCATTTTTAATTTTTCAAACAAATATCAGGAACAGATTTTTCTCCGGCAGCATCTTCCTCTCTTCAGACGTTCAGCGCAACATTTCCTTTAAATCACATTCATTTGACCTGAAGAACAGGCTCTGAAAAATGTCTTTTGTAGCATTCAAGGGCCACGTAATTTTGAAAAACTAACAAGTGCATGTCTGAGCCAGCTTTAAGGTTCTCTTTTCTTGGTGAAGTGCTGGATTGCTCAAGACAAGGTGACAGAATATTTATTTTAACTCTTAAATCATGGCAACAATTGTATTTTCCCCCGCCTACTCACTGGCTTAAAACTAAAAACCAGCTGAACCAAACTTTCCAAAAGGTTTTCTGGCAGAAAGCAGAAGAGCAAAATTCCACCTGAAAAGGTTGAAGTTGCTTACAACTGAAAAAAGCCCTATGAGAATAGAGATGAGAGATGTCCACATGTGCTTCTCTTCTAATATGAATAGTAATAAGAGGTGGCCAACGAGCATTTTATAGGTACTTCACGTACCTAAGAAGATGCCAAAAATCTGTCATGTTGACAGGTCTTAACAGTATATGGCAGCATTGCACAACAGCTCTTCAGAAGTGGAGAAAATTGGTTCCTGGTGGAAATTGAATTAAGTGAAGAAAACTGTAATTAGTCCAGCTGGAGCATGGCCTGGCCAGTAAGAGTTTTAAAACTTTGCTTGCTGTGAGCTGTGTCAAAAGTGGTCTATTCTCCACTTTGCATCTCATGTTAAAAAGGAACCTCTGAGAGCAAAGATTAGCTGGCACTACGTGAAGGTACAGAGTTCAGCCTTGGAAGGGAATCATCTAGTAAAATTCAAATGCCACCTCTGGCAGCACAAGGTATTTTCTTGAAGGCTGTTTATTCAAGTGTTGACTCAGCCTAGCTTTTGAGATCTAACAAAACTGAGAGCCCTAAGGGTTTATGGCCATGGGCATTAATAAAGCAATCTAATTAAGAGATAATTAAGTCACATTTATTAAATTCCTAATTAAGCAGCCAACTGTAAGATTGTTAAGTAAGAAATGTTCAGTTGGGATTATTCACTTTCCACACCCTAGCAAAATGATAAAATGGGTGGGGAAAAAATCCACCACCACCAAAAAATCCATGCCCCCCCATCCCCCACTTTTGAAATTTGATTTATATTTTAGGTAGGGTGCTTGTGGAGGAAGCAAAGACTAGAGCCTCTGCCCTGCTGAGATGGAGAGGAGAGTATTTCCAGAAAGGTACCTTCCTCCTGGGGGTGATTTCACAGTGGGAAGGGATGTATCTGCATAGGTGCCGCTCCTTGAGAATAAAAGAAATGCAAATCTGAACATGGGAAGACATCTCTGTTTTTCTTCCTGGTGTCTTAAGGAGCTTGAATGAAACTCAGCTCTACTGTGAACTCATGGTCTCCAGACTTAACTAAGACCATGTCCAGACCTGAACTGCA
>JAOXXN010000065.1:18284816-18296501 GCA_026770055.1 Myrmophylax atrothorax
CAAACACATACTACTAATGCATCTCTTCCCCCACCCCTACCCCCCCACCGCCCGCCTCCCTTTTCTTTTCCTTTTTGTTAGCTTTGCTTTTTCCATATGAATTCTGATTTATAATGATGCTCTTTCTGGTTATTAAGACTCCTTTTCTCTACACCCTTCTTCATGCCTCTTTCATAGCCTAAGACAAAAATATTTGTCTGCCACAAGTGATCAATGCCAGATTTGTTGTGTGGGCAGGACTAACAGTGAGGGATAACAAAACAGAGAAAAACTGATGCTTCACTAAAAATAGACCTGCTGCAGAAGGTAGAAACTGTTTCCTTATGTCTAAGCTAGAGGATAATTAATTGAGCAATTGGGATGAATTTGGAAAATTATTCTTGGTGAACCACATCCTTCCTGTGCTCAGTAAGGAGGCACAATATGATAGAGATTTGAAGTAAGCACAGCAGTGGTGAGAGGATCGGTGTTTGTGGCTGTTAATGACTAAAGTTGCCTGTCCTTTGGCTTTGTCGTAAGCAGCTAGAGCATCATCATCCAGGGTGATGCTGACAATTCTTGAGATCTTCCTTTCTGAATGAGCACGAATCTGTGTCAGTCTCAAGTGAAGCAGGCAGATTTTGCAGAGAGAGGGGACTCCACAAGGTTTGGTTTTTCTTGTCTGTTTTCCCCCTGTACTTTGCCCATCATACCCACAGTTTGGGGGTCTGTCACTTATCATGGCATTAGTCAGTGCCAAACACTGATTTTAGTGTTGAACATAGCAAACACTACCGATCTGGCCCAGTGCTGCTGAAAGTAATTTAGATTTAATTCAGGGTTTTGCAGTCTGAATCAAGCCCTGAGACTTAATCCAGCTATTTTATTTCACATAATTTAATCTATTGTCCTGTAAACCATGCTCTCTGCCACATCTGACAGAAATTATTTTCATAATATTAATACATCAGATTATTGCAGCCAATTCCCAAGGCAGCACCTGCTGTTTCATTATAGCTAATAGTTTGTTACCTACAAGCACCATGGTTGCCAACACAGGGAAGAAACCCGTGTCAGAAATGAGCCGTTCCTGCTGCTGGGAAGCTGGAAGTGGCTGGAGGACAGGGAGAATGCCCAGCTGAGTCTGGCGCACTCTTCTTTGAAGGCAATTTGCAGTGAGAGCAAGGGGGAAATGATGTAAAAAGTTCTAGGATAAAGTTAAAAATGTGTACTCCTTTTCTAGTCAGGACACTGCATCAGGATATTGTATCCAGCTCTGGGGCCTCCAATATAGGAAGGACCTGCTGGAATGGGTCCATAGGAGGACCACAAAGATTATCAGAGGATTGGAGTACCTCTCCTATGAGGAAAGGCAGAGAGAGTTGGGGTTGTTCAGCCTGAGGAAGAGAAGGCTCCAGGGAGACCTCATTTTAGCCTTTCAATATTTAAAGGGGGCTTACAAGAGAGATGGGGATAGACCATTTAGTAGGGCCTGGTGCAATAGGACAAGGGACAGTAGTTTTTAAGACAAAAGAGGGTAGGTTTAGGTGAGATATTAGGCAAAAATTCTTTAATCTAGGGGTGGTGAGACAGTGGAAGGAGTTGCCAAGAGATTCTCTGTCCTTGGGAGCATTCAAAGCCGGGCTGGATGGGGCTTTGAGGAACCTGATCTAGTTGAAGTTGTCCCTGCACATGACAGGGGTTGGAACTAGATGATCTTTAAGGTCCTTTCCAACACAAACCATTCTATGATTTCAGTATGTGATCACTTGTGTACATTATATCTTTGTCAGTGGTAATGGCAGGCCCTCTAGTTTGAAAAGTATGTGCACCTAAACTCATGTCAAATCACCCCTTAATCTTCCATTCAATAGCTTAGAGGGAAACCATGTCCCACTGAAACCAGTAGGTAATCCAGTCACTATTTCAATAGTTTATTTTCGACGATGGTTCCAGTTATGTCCACTGAAGACAAATTAGGCAGAGGACTTGTAATGAGGGCAGTACCTAAGTATCTATAAATTCAATGAAACCTCTGGGTAGGCAGAAGTGAGAAGCACAGATCTGTGCCCTAACCAGGGAGGAGGCCTGCACAACTCAGCAGTGACACTGTCCCAGTATCTGCTGTGCCAAACCACCGTGATGTGGGCTGGCCAGCTGGTACATGTGCTAGACAGATGGTCAGCCTACGCACCATTCTCAACTAGCAGCAAATCATTATTTTTTGCTTGGTGGGTAAGAAACAGGGGAGCTCAGGATTATTTCTAACTGTGGAGATGTCACAGTGAACACTGGACATATATCACTGGAAAGAGAGTTGTATCAAGCCTGCTTTTACCAGAGCAACTTATCATAATCCATGCAGATTTCCCTCCTCTCCTACTGATAAATCTTTATCAAATGGGCTATAACAATTGTTTTGAATATTCTTACAAAGTTGTAGAAATATTAACTTGGTAAAATGTATAATTTTCTAGGGGCAACTTGGACTCCCCTTGTCTATTGCCTGGCCTACACTTTGTGCTCTTTAGTCTTCACTAACTTTGTGCTTGACATCTTGAATCCATGGGAGTCCTAGACATGTAGGTTAGAAAAGACTTGATAAAATCATGCAATTCTCCCCGTGAACAGAGGTAACATTAACATACCTGGGCCATCCTGTAGGCTGTGTCTATAGATCTTGACAATGATCTGTTTATACCTGTTCCTGAAGATCCTACATGAAGAGGATTATGTATCAGTTGTCTACTATTAATCTTGAACTAACTTCATAATTATGAAATTTTACTGCAATGACTAACTGAAATCTTGCTTATTATAAATGTAGCCTTTTAGATTATTTTCCAGGCAGAGAACAGTTTTAAAAGTTTGTATCTAAGGTGTTTTGCCATATAGTCCTCATTTTTTTCCCTGTGAGGCAAAAAACAAAGTGTGTTCTTTCTAAATTTTCTCTTTATCATAATTCCTAAATTATCAATATTGTTCATTTTCCTTTAATTGGATCACATTTTGGGTGAGAGAGATTTGAAAGAGGTTAAAATTCTGCTAAGATAGAGTTCTATAATTGTAGAAAACCACTTTAATACCCCTTCAGATGAAACAGCGTCAGGTGCCTCATATGTCCAGTAGTGGATAGGGAAAATATAAAGATTGGAGTATGCTCTGCTTCATAAAGCACACTCATCTTTCAGCAATCAGTGGTTTAAAAACTTCCTGAACTGGAGATTACATCTCTAGCATCACATTTAATGGACCCTGATGGACTAATTCTATTGACTGAAAAACAGATTAGACAAATTTTATGATTATTCTTCAAAGCAAGTGGTGACACTGAGTTCCTCAATTTATGTGCTATCCACATGAAAAACATGTTTCCCACAGCTTGTCTCAGACATGTTTGCCTGGCAGTTTAACCACTGTTCCCATCCCCTTTATCCCCCATTAGCTTTTGCATTCTGAGAAATAGCAAGTGTTGTCCATATCATTCATGTATGCACAGACCAGTGGCAGCATGTCTGATTTTTTTTTAAGAACCCAGTGTTTATACTCCTGAAGCCCTAGAACAAATTTGCCCTTCTCTAGAAAAATTATGACAATTGGTCAGCACTCCAGGCTCTTGTTCAGCTTGTGGTTTAGTCCAAATCCTGACCCCTTCAGTGCCTTGCCTAGTCAGTTGTTCCCCTTTTTGAATAGTTGTGCTTGATTTATTATTTCTCCTCTGTCTTTTTAGGGTAGCCTCTCACACTTCTTTTTTCTGAACTTTGCTTTCCACGATGCAGGTATTTGTCCTGCTGGTGAAGACCACTGGAAGCAGTACTGTGAGTCTTCATCAAGGGCAGAGCCCTGTGCCCCAGCACTAAACTCTGTCTCACAAGATATGTACCCAACAGTTTGCTCTGGAGTTGTCTACTTCTGCTTGGAGTTGTCCTATGTCTTTCTTTGCTGGAACAGAAGCAGCAGTCTGTCTTCACAAAGAATCTAAACTGACTCATTTCATCTGTGCCAGGGAATAAGAGCATGAATAGTTACTGCAGATCAGGTGTCACATGGGCCATGAACTTTGAGAAGTTGTTATTGGCCCTAGTAGGCCAAAAACGTCTTTCATCCACTTTGATTGGTGGTTCTGAAAGAGAAAGGAAGTACTAAATGCTGGTCCCTGGCCAAATTATTCTGTCAATTGTTACCTCATATGTGGTATTTCACCTTAACAGTTCCATCCAGCCAAACAAATAAGATGATCACTTAAGGATCAAAGCTTTAATCTGAAAATTTAAGGATGTGTAAATGTGCTGGGAAATGTGACCCTTAAAAAAATAAAAAAACAATTGGAAATTTGTGTTTTCTTGAAAGCCTAGGGAGGAGTTAATGCAGCAATTTGAGTATTGCATTATAAACCACTTAAATCCTTCTTTGCAAGGACTCACTACCAGGAGCCAGTGACTGCTACCTTGGCAGTTGGGCTGTTGGGTTCCAGCAGTTGGCTGTGAGTTTGTTAATCTGTCTCCTGGTACCATCCTCAGCCTTGGTGTCCCTGTGCTGTGCTGTGCCACCAGAGGAAGATGGAGGGCAAACATCTCGATGGACCTTGTTTGGGCTCTTCCGACTTCTCTGCAAGCTTTTCAGGACACTGCTGTATGCCGAGGGCTGCTCCCGTGTGCTGCCCCAAGAATGGACAGGTTCTGATGCAGGTGTTGCATGTGTGTGTGTCTCTACATGCTAAGTTATAAAGTTAGATGACCTAAGATTATTAGAGCTCCAAAAGGCCCACAACACAGGTTATCATAATCTCTTTTCTCTCTGCCAAGCATGACCTGAATTAATGGCTTTGGTAGTGACCGTATAATCTCTAGCATAATCTCCCCCTGTAGAGGGAGTTCCTGCATCTGAACAAAGTAGCATGGCAGTCATTTAGAGAAATATAACGACCTCTTCTTTTCCCCCTTTCCTTTCTGAAAATGGTAGGCCTTTCCTGTTCTTTCTGTGTGTTTTATTGTTCACTCTGACTTGCATTTAATATATGCATTTTTCAAAAAAATCAAAATGTCAAGATGTGGTCCAAATGTTAGCAGGGATGGCTCTGCAGGGTTGTGGCTGGACTCAAGTGCTACAGCATTCTGTACCAGGACAAGCCCTGCTTCATAGACTGTTGTTGGAAGAACATGTTAATATATTTTATGGGATTTTGAGGTTTTAGAAAAGGGGTTGCACATTTTTTAATTTTTATAAGGGTAATGAAAGATCAAGAAGCATATTATGATTGCAGTTTGAAGTCACCAAACCTGTCTTTTATTTTTTGCCTTGACTACTCCTTGGCCCATTCCAAAACTTCCTGCAGAGAAGTGTCCCACATACTTTCCTCCCAAAACAGAGCACCAGTCACTCTGCTCTTGCCTTTCTGCAACCTCACAAGTATCCTGCCAAAATAGGAGGTGAGATGCAGCAGTTACCTGCACAAGTTAATGGCAGATTTTTCAGCAGCTGAAGTAATTGCCTGTGAGGGGCAACAGCAATCTGAGAAAGGGATTTTGCTTCCCCTACCAAGTGTAGTGGAACCCTGCTTGGCACATATGCCCCGTGCAGGGGACTCATGAGGGCTGGGAATTACGGCTTCACCTGCACTCTGTAACTTCTGTGGGTTCAAGTCATCCTTACACAGGCCTGCTTTCTCATGACTTCTTTCACTGCAGTTGTGTTACTGAGGATGCTGTACTAAACCTTTATTCTGAGCTGTTTACAATCCCCAATTGTTCTGTTGCATTAATGTTATAGGTCTGATTCAGTAAAAAAAAGAGTTGCTGTACAGATGTCTCTATAAATATCATGAAATGTTTTGTTCCCCTTCCTACTTATACTATAAACATACATAGAGTAGTCCTGCATCTATACTAAAGGGTAATAAAGTTGTGTGTAACACAGGAAATCATAGGCCAAATATTGGCAACCACATCCTATACAGATTTTGCAAAGATTGGCTTTGATTGCCAACTGGCAGCCAGAAACTGTCTCTGGTTCAGTTATTCCCAAAGGCCACCCACCAGGTGACTCAGAGGCATTGCAGTAGGCAGATTGGTTGTGGCCACAGCAATGCTCTAGCCAGAGGTCAAGTGAGCATCTCCTGCCAACACAGAGTGAGCAGTCCTGATCCTTTCTTATTGGCAAATCTGTATTCAGGAATGTTCTGTGTGCTATGCTACTATGATCTTGTCAATATTGATATATCTCCTTCTACTAGAAGAATGCAGGTATTGGGGATTGACAGTAGTTTGTGAAAACTTGTTGTGAGGGTAGGTAGGAGGAAGTGTTTCCAAACCAACCCTCTGGGGACTTCTGCTAAGAGACTCATCAACTCATTGCAGTAAATTGGCCGAGGACCTTGTTGGGAGGTGAAATTTGAGATGCTTGTGGATGTGGCTGGGATTGCTCTACTTAACAAAGGTATAGCTGCAGGTACAAGCTCTAGCAAGTCCCGTGAAGGCTGGTGTTTGCTTCTTACAATCTCTAAGTACTCCAGTGAGACTGAGCTTCCTGGGATATCTAAGTGATTGTCTGATTGTCTGGAGCAAGGAGGATGCGTGAGGGGAATGATCTCTCAGATATATGAACTATTTTGCCTGTGTAGCAAAGCAGATGGACTGAGAAGGAGAACCAAGTAGGAGTTGGAAGGCAGGAGAGCTTGTTCTTTGGCTGTCAGGCTGACAGAAGACTTGCCTTTCTAAGCCTCAAGAATTCCAGTGTTATGAAAATTATTACCTGATGATAGCTTGAAGGAGGGCAAGCCTTGAGCCTTAATACAGCCTGCCTATTCAAGAAACAATGTCCTTAATAAAGGTCTGGTGGGAGAAGAGGTTGCTTTTTTACCTTCCTTTGCTTGGCTTTGATTTCAGACTCTCCCTCACTCTTTTGTATAATGTTGGATTATACTTTGATAACTTAAATTACTAGCCTGGACCTCATACAGTTGGCAAAAATTGGTCAGCAAAGAAAGTACAATGCTACTGTTTTCCCCTTGCTGGTGACCACTCCTTCCCACTATCACTGAGGCTCTTGGTAGCTCAGGTTGCCCTTGTTTGCAGGATAGGAGGAGAACTGAGCAGCAAAAAGGCAGACAAGACCTCAGCTTCACAGGAGCATGTTTTAAAGTTCAGTCCAGTCTGAGTGAGCTCAGCCTATGTAAGAAACCTTCTCTGGAAAAGGCTGCACAAATCTTGCTAAATAAACAGCCCTTTGCCCCCATTTCCAGACTGAAGCCTGTGGCTGATGAAGATGAATCGTGCTTACAAGAGGTTTCTGCTAAGCTCCATCACTGCTGCTAAGTCCTTGGCAGTGACTGAGAAGAGCTGGAGGTAAGGAAGAGGAACAGAGTGGTAGTGTGGGTACCAGTTATCATCTATGAAAATAGAGGTGCAAAGCACCCCATGGGTATCCTAGAACCTGTCTAGAAACCCTGTATGGCAGCTGAGGGCAGTGTGGGACTCAAGCTGGTTCATTCAGAGATCATTCTAGTTCTTAGAGCCACTTCATTACAACAGCATACATTGATATGTACTGCTGATGCCTAAACTCATCCTGTATGTCTTGGCTATGTCAATGGCTTGCACATGGCTATTTTTTCCTCTTGTGAGTAGCAACAATTACAGGTGATCACTCACTGGGGTTCTTAGAGTGGTTCAGATCAATGCATGTTGCCCCCACGTTTCTCAGAGTGCAATCTACAAAAATAAATTTAATTGCTTTTGTGCCAGCTCAGGCCAAGGTCATGATGTGACTTTCACAGTCAAACTGAAGGGGTCAAATGTTCATTGGTTCACAGTGGGGACTAATCGCTTTTCTTTGTATGGAAACCTAAACTGAATTATCCAGACTTCTTCAATTTGCAGAACTGGATCTGAAATATCCAAAGCCCAGACTTTCCCCTCTGAATTTTGCCATACTAGTTTTTCAGCAAAACTACCAGAAAATAGAATATAAAGTAAAACATGAGCGAGGAGTGGTGTTCACCCTCTGCCGGTTTTTAAATAGTGGTCCACCTGGTGAGATGGTCTAGTACAGTTCAGACAGATTCTTGTGCCACAGTGATTTTCCTATCTCTACTTCAAACCACCCTCTGCAGTCTTTTTCAGAGAAGGAAGAATGTGCTACTTTGCTGCACAGAAGCTACTTATAGCAATGTTCATGGTGCTGGAGGGCTGTCAGCTTTGCTAAGTGATGGGGCAGGGGAGAAGCAGGGACTTGAGATAAGAATAGTAAGTGAAATCTTAAATTTGATGGGCCTGTCAAGGAGGAAATTACAGCTTGGAGGAGGAAAAGTGGTTGTGTTTTGAATTTTCTGTAGTAAATATAAAGTCTGGGGGTTTTGGCGGTAAGGAGGCAGTTCCACCAGGAATGTGTAAGGCTTTGTTTTGGACATGCCTGTCACAGCTGTTTTTCATTATAAGAGAGCAAGAGGAGGACTTGGTGACAAGGAAATCTTGTATACTATGGTAGAACTGGTGTAGAAGATGCAGGAACACAGACAGAGATGAGTGTGGAGAGGATAGAGCCTGGAGGACACTGGAAATCACTTGAACAGCCCAGGTAGTACCTGAATGACTGACATAAGGTTACCCTTTCTTCCTCATCTCCACTGAAACAACAAATTGCTGACCTCACCTGGCAGTAACTGCAGTGCAGTTCCCAACTGTGCCAGGGGCCGGGTGCTTCTCTTTTCATGTCTGTGTTTAAGAATATGATGCTGGCTTTTTAAATTATGTTTTAAGTTCTACTCTCAGGCCAGCTTGAACTTGTACTGTGGAAGAAGTGCTACTATTTATGGCTACTCTGATGGGTTTGTAAAGATTTCTGCCAGAGGAAGTGGAGGGTAAAAGGGGAAGTGAGGGATGTGCAGACAAGCTCTGTGAGTCCAATCTACAAATGTGCCAGCACACAGCTATGTACCATTATCTGCTATTTACAGGAGGCAGAAGGGTGAAGTAAGGTGTCCAGGGCCAGACAACAGGCTGCAGTCAAAGCTCAGGCAGTGCAGCTATGTCTCAGTCCTTCCTGTTGGACTCTGTACTTCTCTGGATAAGCTGTCCTAGTCATCCACTGGTCTTCCATGTAGCACATCAGCTTCTTGTTCTGCTGGACGTGTTCATGTAAACTGAATGCAATATGGAATTAAAATAGAAGACAGATACAGCTCAGTCCTTTTCTTCCCAACCAGGCTACTGATAAGGTTTGGTACTGTAACAGTAATACCACCAGTGATGTGTTGGCAAAGGGAGGGGCTGGTGCACCACAAATGACAGTACTGCAGTCAGGGTCTCACCTTTGAGGCAAACTCTTGGTGCATTATCCTAATATTGGAACAAAGTTGTCCAGCAAGGCTGACACTGAGACATTTGATAACAGTGTACTGTACTGTACAGTTTCCCCTGGATGGGACCCCTGTTTGCCAGATTCTGTGCAGCTGCTTCACTGGATTCCAGATGTGAGCCATCCTCACCTCATCAGGCTTGGACTGCTTAGGCTGTTGGAAGGACCTTCCCCAGGGGGAAAGGGGCCATTTCCAGACAGCGCATGTGTTAGTGGAGTGGGGTCAACTACCCTAATGTTATGAATGCAAAGCAGCTGGGCTTGCATTTCTCAAACACGTCCCCCAGGACCAGCCTGTCCATACTTAGCACACTGAGGTCCTTTATTCTGATGCTTATCTGACTGCCAGTTTAATTCAAATACATGGTCTCAAGAAGTGAATGCTGAAGCGCTTCTCAAAGTTGCTCGTTCAACAAGCTACTCTTGGATTACTCTTTTAGTGTGGCTTTCAGCCTGTGGTTTGTAAAAGATCTATATGCAGCTGCCTGGGCAGATGAGAAAATGAAGCTGTTCTCTTTTGGATCTTTTACAATTGGAGACTTCAGTGCCTGTAAGAGGGAAGCTCTGTTTTGAAACATTACCTAGATATGGCACTCCTGTAATGGATCCTGTATGGATTCTCTGGTGCCTAAGATGAGTTCAGGTCCTGCCTCTCCCTTCCTCTTTATGGGAATACTAATAAGGTTTCTCTCCTCAATGAGCCATCTAAGTCTATAAAACTTGTGCAAATTTGGTATCATTGAGCTCTCTATTCTTCTGTCAAGACTGACAAAGGTTTTAAAAAGATTTCAGGAGGAAAAAGAAAATTATGACATAGGTAATTCAGACATACAGTTTTGTTTCTTACCACTTACGGCTATTTAAGAGGGCCATGATGTTCCTTGGATTGTTTGTATAAAATATCAGGATGTTTCACTTTCCTCTTCCTAACTGCCCTCCTGTTTTAGACAGAAGTGATGAATGATTTTTACTTCTTCTTAAAGTAAGACTCTTAGAAGTGATATTGATTAGCTTGGTCTTTGAATACAAAGCTGTTTGTTCCAATCTCTTTCAGAGTGGATTGTAACCACAATTTTTAAGCTCTGCCAAAGTCCTTTTGGATGCTTCTTACAGTTACAAAGTAAATACAGGAGATTTCCTAGTGCAGACAGCAGGGAAATAAGGTCAGAGCCAAAAGCAGCTCTGCTCCCTGTGGACACATTGGTGTGATAATGGGAAGCAGGACAGCCAAGGACTAACCCAGGGCAATGCCAGAAAGCCAGCCTGATGGTCACCTCTCCTACCAGGGGTTTGGTGTTGGATTCTTATGATGCAATCATGGTGCCAAGAGCCTGGGTCAGGGAAGTCATGGAGCCAAAGCAAATATTTAAGCAAAGGCTGATGAGCTCAGACTGCCTATCTAACATCATGGCTTCTCGGAAATCTGAGTGCTCAGACCTTGAACTTTTTTAACTTCTGCCATAACAAATAAGTCAACTGCTCAGATGACCTCCTTCTTTCCTCTCTCTTTTTCCCCAACCCACCTATTCCAACTTTTTTTTTCCATAGGTCTCGAATCACCTTTATTAATAATTTACAAGGGCTAAAAATAAAGGTGGGAGATGAGGACATTCAGTTTGGGCTGGAGCACAAGGTAAGCAGTGGGCTTTGTGTCCTAGCTCTTGGCAAAGACAGTACAGAGAAGATGTACCAGCCATGATGTCAAAGAAGAAGGTGGTAATAAGGCATTGCTGAATTTCAGGAGGACATCTTGAGAGCCTGGTTGTTGCTTCTCTAGGTCTCTCTTCCTTTGGGCTCCTCAAACAGTTTGCAATACTCAAGAACAAAAGTAGGTCTGGCTTCTGCTTCCCAATCAGCTAAAATGCCACAGGATGTGGCTTCTCTGTTTTAGCTCTCTAGTCCTCCCGGAAAAAACCCTTCATGTTCCAAATACACACACACGTCAGAGAGAAGGCATGGGCAGATTTCCCCATACTCATCTCTCTAAGCCAAGTGGCTTGTGTTGTCTCCCTTTGACCAAGCAGCACTACACTGAGTCCTTTTCACAGTTTCTTGCTTAACTCCCATAGATTTACCAATCACTTGCCTTCTTTTAACTTCAAATTATTCACAGACTAAGACCTACTATTTGGTTTAAAAAACAGGAGTTCTGGTAGTTTATAGTGAGTAGACTCATGGTCAAATTTCAGCCTACAGTTTTTAGAGGTCTGCAAGTAAACATTTAGTTTTTCTCCAGGTCAAGAGGCCTTACAACCTCTTACAACCTACACCTAGTAATGTGTTTGGACAAAGAGCTATTTCTCCTTTATAGTTGCTTTTTTCCCTGACATGCCTTCTTGAGGTTGATTCTGC
>JAOXXN010000065.1:18314425-18326050 GCA_026770055.1 Myrmophylax atrothorax
GGTTCTGGGCCTTCTGTCTTGTTTTGACTACAGTATGTCTTGTTATTCCAGTCCAGGTGCATGTGTCCCAAACAAGGCGTCCTTGCTGCAGTCTTGTCCATTGAGAAGACAGCTAAATGGAAATTCAGGAATGTGGCACAAACTGTGAGACTGTTAGAAAATACTAGCTGCTACCTAAAGTGTGACAGACAGTTATATACAAATCTACAAATTTTCAAAAATCCTGAGGCATCAGTGGCACAGGCCAGCAATGATTCAGCTCTACTATGCACAATGGAGAACATTTTGTTTAGCGATTTTGAGGCATGTGGATTATTTTCTTTTTCGCAATTCTGCTTTCCAACAGGACATGTCCAACAACACTGCAAGTTCATTTAGGGCAGGAGCAAATAAGATATTGGCTAGGGATGCTGGCTGGCCAAATCCATGTGCTGTTTGGACATTGGGACTTGGTGAAGAAGGCAAAGATGTGCCATCTCCTCACAGCTCACAGCTGAGACTTCTGAACTAAAAAAGTACCTCTGGAGAGTCCTACCCCTGTTGAGTTTGGCTATGGGAAAAATCATGATAGAGTCAAAAGATATTTTTAGCAATTCTTGAGATTTTGTGTGATGAAACAGTTGTGTTGAAGGGAGAAAAGAAAATGGGAACTATGTCCCACAAAGTATTGTTCAGTACAGTTGTTTGTTAAGAGTTTATAGGCCAACAATTCTTTTGGTTTCTTCTCTCTTGAAAAAACCCAAATGTGGAACTCACCAGTATCTCATCTTTGTGGTTCGTGTTTACTAAAGATTGAAAATATCTGTTAAGCCACACAATTCTACTGAGAAGCTCTAAAGAGTGTAGGAAATGGGTGGTTGGTTGGTAAGAATGTTAAGTATCAGGATTTTTAATTTAGCTGTTCTTTCCTTTATTCTCACTTGACTCACACTTTGCCTGCCAGCATAGGCAGATGTAAGGTGTCATTTTGTATTGATGTTGAATCCATGGGCAACTTTTGCAAGCATGCCAGTAACTTGACAGAGGCTTGATTTCAATTGGTGGGTTTGCTCTGGATGATAAAAGGGTTAAAGTAGTTGAAACTGCTTTTCAACCAATGAAGAAATTGTATGAGTATGGGATGTTAGATTAACTTAATGGAACAGCCTACTGGGAGAAGGAATTTCTTGACTGTGAATCAGCTGCAGAATTGTCTTCATTTCACAGTATGAAAACTTACTGCTACTGCAGTAAACAAGTGACAGCAGATGCAATAGCAAGTTCTTGGTGTGATTGTCAGTGGTCTGAAGAGCTTAAATGTTGGCATGTGTAGTCAAAATGTTCCTGCTTAATAATGTAACAGTTGTTGAATACTGCTTGGCACTTTGGCTTTCTGAAGTGCTGTGCAAATTTTAGCTACTTCTGAATAATATTGCATGGATAGCAGCATCCCTTATTTAACTTTTATACATAAGAAAATTGAGTTTCCCCAGTTAAAGCTCACTTACTTTAAACAGTAACAAAAGTTGTCTTTGTAGCAGGCAGGATTTTTGAACTCTGGTCTTCCGGTAGAGACAATAAAGATAAACCAGAGAATTGTTCAGTAAATCAAGTGTGCTGTTGCTGAGCTATGGTGAAAGGTGATGCGACTGGAGACATGAAGTTGCAAGTGTGTTAGGGTGTAACTGTACCCTCTACTGTGAAAAGTAGAAAGATGGAAATTATACTTCTGGTTTTTATTTGCTTACACAAAGGTCTCTTGATTTTCATTTTTTTCTCATGGATTCTTGTTAAAGGGTATGTGGTGTTCTGTGTAGTGTAGTGTTCTTAATTTGGTGGTTCTGTCCTTCTTACAGGACCCCAGTTGGCTTGAGTTTTGTCTGAGAGGGAGATAAAGCATTGAGTTACTTACCTTGACACCTCCTCATTTGGTTTAGAATTTGATAGTATTTTATGATGGTGATTCCAGAGGTTCTCTGTTGCCCTTTCTTTAAGTTGCCTTGACTGTATATTTACTTTATTTCACTATCTAGTTGGATTAAATGTGACTCATTCAACATTTATTAATACTGCTTTTTGGAAGTGGCTTGTTACATGTGGTTGTAAAGGTGATAAATTAGCCCTGGGGGACTCTTAATCCTCAATATGCAAAAATCAGATCAAAGGTAGGAAGAGGCAATCAGTAGGGACAGAAGCTTGATTCTAGGTTTTGAATGAGGCACAGATTATAGCTGTCAGCAGTAATTTAATGAAATCCTTGTCAATAACTTACTTGCCTTCTGTGGAAATTGTAGTTTTACTATGATTCCAGTTTTGTGGATGCTTTAATTAGTCCTTGTCCTATTTTTCATTAATTTTGAACAAACACATTACTTTCTGTTCTTCCAAAATGAAACTGTTCTAGCTGAACTTAAGAACGGGAAAAGAATCTTTAGGAGACTAAAAATGTAATGAAATGGTGTGGTTTGGAGGTTTTTTTGCTTCCTTTTTTTTTTTCGTTATTGCAAAACTTCACACTATAGAGTATGGTTATCAAGAAAGTGAAGTTGCTTCATTGTATACTTCTGTAAACTGAGAGGGAGATGTACCCCCCTGCCTGCTTGGTGTACTGGTCTATGTATGGATTAAAACACCACAGAATGCCTAAGTGAAAATATATCTTGTGGATCAACCAAAACAAAATGCTTTCCTGAGATGTACTGCTGGGAGCTAACCAGCATATAGAATGTCCTCGCCTACAGCTGCCCTTTGTTATGGCACAATTCTGCCATTCTCAGTTTCTCTAGGTAATTCTTAAATACCTTGTTCTTAAATACCTGGTTTTGGCCTTGCTTAAAGAGATGAAGTGCTTTCTTAGTGAACTCTCTATGGTTTTCAGAAGTACCTTGTTTTTGTTTAGTATGTGCTCCTGAAGTAAACAGCTGGGTTGTGCATGGTAGAGGTGAGCATTTTGCAAGCTTCCCACCAAGTCACATCTCCAGGAGCTTTCTGGGTTATGCCACTTGAAGCTTTATTTCTTTGTAGTGTGGATTTTTTTCTTCTTGTTTCTCTGATTTCCTAAATAACATACTTTTTATGTCTGTATTTTCAGGTAAGACTGAGGGATGTTTTTTGTGACCTTGAGTGAATGGTCTGCCAGCTACTTTATTGTTACGAGGTTTTGCTCTGTCTTATGCCCTGTGGTGGGCTTGGGCACTTTGAGATGTTTTGCATCAGCCTATGTAAGCTGTGGCATATTGCTGTGTAACCAGACTTTGTCTGAAGAAGCTATCAAGGGTTAAAATCTCAGTGTGTTGAATTTTAGAAAGTCTTCTAACCTGATTTCTCTAGTTTTAGTTTTCGAAGTGAAACATACTTAACATTTGAGACAAGATGAGAGTTTATGTCTTTACTATTATTATTATTATTATTATTATTATTATTATTATTATTATTATTATTATTATTGTTCAAGGATTATTTCAAAATAATTAGTAAGGGACAGTTTCTACACATTTTTGTACAGATATAAAAGTAAAATTTTTGGGGCAAATAATAATTGCTTTAAAAGGACCATCCCAAAGCTGTGCCACTTGGAGGAATTTAGGAAATGTTGTTGCTGCTGCATATCTGTCTTCAAACTGCTGGTTTTAGTTCTATGGTGGTTTGACCTGGCTGTTTGCCAGGTGTTCACCAAAACTCCTCTGTCATTCCCCTTCTCAACTGGACAGGGGAGAGAAAATATAACAAAAGGCTTGTGAGTCAAGATAAGCACAGGCAGAGACCACTCACCAGTTACTGTCACTGGCAAAAGAAACAACTTGAGGAAATTAGTTGAATTTTTTACCAATCAAATTGGAGTAGGAACATGAGAACTAAAACAAAATTTTAAAAATACCTTTCCCTCACTCCTCTTTTCCTCCTGGGATTAACTTTGTTTCCAGTTCTCTCCCTTCTGCCCTCCAATGGCACAGTGGGACATGGAAGGGAGTCTCAGTCACTTCATCACATATTGTCTCTGCTGCTCCTTCCTCAAAAGGAGGACTCCTCACACTGCTCTCCTGCTCCGCTGTGGGTTCCATCCCATGTGAGACAGCGCTCCATGAACTTCTCCAATATGAGTTCTTTCCATAGGCTGCAGGTCTTAAAGAATTGTTCCAATGTGGGTCCCTTCCACAGGGTGCAGTCCTTGAGGAAAAGACTGCTCCAGTGTAGGTCTCCTGTAGTGTCACAGGTCCTGCCAGCAAACCTGCTCCGGTGTGGGCTTTCTCCCCATGGGTCCACAGGTCCTACAAGGGGCCTGCTCCTGCATGGGCTTCCCACAGGGCCACAACCTTCTTTGGGCATCCACCTGCTCTGGCACGATGTCCTCCTCAGACAGCAGGGAAATCTCTGCTTAAGGGAGCAACTGCTCTCCCTCCTTCTGTACTGACCTTGGTGCATAGCTGTTTCTCTCACACATTCTCACTTCTTTCTTCTCTGCCCATGATTTGCTTCTACACAATAACTTTTTTTCCTTCTTCAATATGTTATGCCTGGAACACTTCCAGCACCGTTGAGGGCTTGGCCTTGGCCAGTGGAGGGCTGGCATTTGCTCTGTAGGACATAAGGCAAGCTTCCAGCAGCTTCTCAGAGGAACCACCACTATAGCCTCCTCAGTTACCAAAACACTACCACACCAATGCATCACAAGTTCAGTCACTTAGACCAGTGTCTTGGTGGTGCCAGGAAAATACATTCTGAAATAGAGCTATCTTTTTATCTGTTTTATATTTCATCACAGAAGAAGAGAAAAAGCAAGAGTTTGCCTCTTGGATAACAAACTGTCTCTGCTGTTGACAGTGAATAATTCAAGGAAGAGAAGGAATGGAAGGTTATGAGCTTTATTCTCGGCTGTGTAACTACAGGGGATGTCTATATAACATACTTAGTGTTTGTTCTTAGCACTTGTAGCTTAATACAAAAGCCAGTGTGCTGTTTCTTGAACTTCCCAAAGCAGCAGAATTTAAAAACCAAAAACCTAATTGTTTGTTTTATAGAAGGTGTGACCTTTGACCACTGAATCATAAATTACCCAGTGTTAGATGTGTATCAGTCACTACTTACATCATGCATATTATTCAAAGAGCTTTGGAGGCTTTGTGTAACTCATTATTTCAAATGATGTGTCACTTATAAATTCTGTCCCATTTAAATAAGGTTACTCGTGGCCACCAAATTTCCTATTTACTCTGTCACATTTTGCATTCATTTCAGTCATTGAAAATTTTCTGGTTCTAAAACTAGAAAAAGCTCAGAATAGAGTTGCCTGCCCTATAGGAATGAATGTTGACATAAAATATGATATAAACGATAAAAATAGTTTTTATCTTTCTTTACATTTTTCTCTGATTTCTTCCCCTGCTTGAGATTCAGCAGCTTGAAGCATAATGTGTTTAAACATCAGTGGGTTTTTTTCCAGAGGGAAAATGTTTTAGCCTCAGAAATCTGTATTGCTGACTTACCTGGCTGTGTCTTTCCCAAAACATATGAGAGCAAATTTGACTGCTGAGTTATTCATGTTCCCAAGTGAGAGCTAAGAGGATGAAAATGCACATGGGTAGCATTTTCCACTTAGAAGATCTGTACAGCTGTGGATGATTTAAAAAAATAAATCTGTGCATTATCTGCATCTTCAATAGCTGAGTAAAAGAAGTACATAGGCGAAATTTTTGTCTGTCTGTGTTTGAACAGTAGGTTTTTTACTGTCTGGGTAAAGTTGACTGTTACTTGTTCTAAATCGCAAGTTTGCAGGTGTTCAGTGGCAGAAAGTGTATACTCAGAGATACACATCTGGACTTACTTAAGCAAGCTGCACAGTGAGAGTAAGTAGGTAGGGTGTGGCTAATGCAAGCAAATTTATAGTGAAGCCTCAATAAATTAGAATGGAATTGTTTGCATCTTTCCCTGCCCCTAAAACCTGTATGAACTTTGATTTGCATCTCATCTGGTCTATCTTGAACAAACCCCACTGACATTCAGTGTCAGCTGCGACTTTAGAATCTGCCCAGGTCTTAAGCGAGCTGAAAACTAGTTTCTCTGAACATTGTAATTAGTGGAAGTAGAGTCCTGGTCCATGGCAGGTTGAATACGAGTCAGCAGTGTCCTGGCAGCCAGGAGGGACAACCGTGTCCTGGGGGGCATCAGGAAAAGTGTCACCAGCTGGTTGAGGGAGGGGACTGTCCCGCTCTTCTCTGCACTGGGGCAGCCTCACCTTGAATATTGTGTGCAGTTTTGGGTGCCACAATATAAGAAAGATATGAAGCCCTTAGAGAGTGTCCAAAGGAGGGCAGTGAGGATGGTGAAGGGCCTTGAGGGGAAGCTGCATGAGGAGCAGCTGAGGTCACTTGGTCTGTTCAGCCTGGAGAAGGGGAGACTGAGGGGAGACCTCATAGTTGTTACAACTTCCTTGTGAGGGGAAGAGAAGGGGCAGGCACTGATCTCTTCTCTGTGGTGACCAGTAGCAGTACCTGAGGGAATGACCTGAAGTTGTGTCAGGAGAGATTTAGGTTGGATATTAGAAAAAGATTCTTTACCCAGAAGGTGGTTGGGCACTGGAACAAGCTCCGCAGGGAAGTGGTCACAGCACCAAGCCTGACAGAGTTCACGAATCTTTTGGATGAGACTCAGTCACATGGTGTGAGTCTTGGGGAGTGTCCTGTGAAGGGCCAGGAGCTGGACTTGGTGGTCCTTGTGGGTCCCTTCCAACTTGGCAAATTCTGATTCTGTAATAAAATTTGGATAAATGCACACACACCAGCAAAAATGTAAGTGAGCAGTGGATGATGTTTAGCATCATCTGCAGGTGTTCTGCAAGAATCGCAGACAACTGCAGTGAGCTCTGTCGCTTGTGTGTAGCTACCAGACCACTCAGTTTCCTGGAGCCAGGGGCAGATTTGCTCATAGTTTAGAGAAGTGCTGTCCTAGATAGAAGTAATTTCTTCAAAGGTCCTGGCTAGTTTATGGTAAAGTGTGCACACGTGGAGGACTGTGAGATTTTGGTGGGCATGGTGGGGAAGTTTCCCACATATGTGTATATGTGAGCATGTCTCTATGTTCTTACATGCTTACACACTTGGTTAACCTGTTTCTCTTGCTGTGTTTTTTTCCTTTCATTCCATTGGTTGTGTCATTGAATAACCTCCCATTTCTGAAAAAGAGCAAAAACCCAAAACCACAACCATGCTCTTTATGTAGACTTTAACTTCTTATATGTCAATACGTAACTTTAAGGGGGAAAGTTTCACAGTTGCTAGGTAGGGGACTGGAATTCAGTATACCTGGAATTGTTTTTAGTGTTGTTACCAAAACATGCCTTTAAGTCTGTGAACTCCCAGCATTTCATCTGAGAAAAGTGACAGTGATATGTAAATGGTCTCTCTGAATGCATCTTGGAGTGTTTGACACAAGGAGCACCTCAGAGTAATATTTTCCTGTACATATGCTTTTAAAATAACTATCTAGTAGCAAACCTGCTTTGTTTGACTCCACTGTATTAACTTTCTCAATGACTAGTGTTTCAGAGAGAAATGAAACCTGAAACTAACAGAATGATAGATAGAGTATTCATGAAGAGGCAGGGCAATATGCGTTTTATTAATCAAAATTGCATGCCTGATCAGTTTTGTACACCTAAATATTTGGCCTTGAATAACCACTTTCCATACCTTTTGCAATCATTATTTTATAATTTCTGCATGTTGTATCACTCTCCTGTGTTGGTAGCATTTCTTCTTCTCTTGAAAGCTCTTCTAGGCAGGGATTTTGTGTATTGTTTTTAAAACTTTTACCTGCCTGCTTTGTGTTATGTTCCTCCCCGCACCACTCTCTCATGAACTAAGATTGCTAAAGGCTGAAATGTCTGTAGGTGGGTAATTAAAAACAGTGGTCAAGAGGGCTCTAGGAAACTTGTTGGGTTACTTCCCTAAGTAGGATGATGAGGCAGCATCACTGAATGAAAGACAGAAAACCAAACCCTAAACTAAACCAAAAAAAAATCCAACCCCAAAGCACTCTCCTATTTCTGGCAGTTTGGAAAGGCTGCCTGCTATCCCTCTAGCATGTGGCTCTACCAACATTGCCCATGACAGAATTGGTACAACTGAAGAAGCTGGAGCTTAGTGTTTGAGGAATGCTCCTTTGTACTCAGCCTGGTGCACAGTGGAGAGAAGGTGAGCAGGTAGAAGTACTTTACCCTTGTGGCCTCTTTGATATTATCTATCAATTTACATGATCCAAATTAAGGTCTTCATTGTTACCTGCAAAAGATTTAAGTAATCTGGACTAATTTACATGGGATATTACCACCTTAACACATCTGGCCTTTTTGCATTCTGCAACAGTAATTGGAATTCATGGAAAATAACTCTGGTTGCTGATCCCCAGGTTGTGGAACTCCTGGCATCTGGATATAGAGCACATCTGGTGCTGGTCCTCAGAGGCAGGATACAGCCAGCCCAGTGCTTATTGCATGTGGGGAATGATGCAAGTGACTTGTTTTCTCTGAACAATGGCTATGGGATCTTTGTAAGCATTGGCCTTTTGCCTGTTTTTTTTTTAAATTTTTTTTCCTGAGGAAGTCTGTGTGCAGTGAGGGAGGATGTGGACTACTGTAAGTTCTTGATACAGCTGACTCAGTCCTCCAAGCAATCCTTGCTTCTTGACAGTGCTGCTCTTATGTATGCAAAATGCATGTTTAAAAGCAACTATAAAGGGCTCTTGGTAGATACAGGTAAAGATTCTGGTGTCCTTTTTTTTTGTGCTTTTCTTACTTCTAGAATTCTGTGGAGTCAATGTTGCAAGGAGATAGAGGAAAGTTTTCCTTTTAAAGAGATTGCACCACACTGCTCAACTTTGTGGAACTTTCTTGAAGCTTGTTGCAATCATCTTCCTTGTGCAGTTTATAAGACTTTTGTGGGGTAACAAAACTTGATTTGTTTGAGGTAGAATATGAATTCAAAACCTAACAGCTATTCCACAGTTACTTCCCTGGTGTGCTTGTATTTTGGAATGGTTTCCCCACAAAGATTAGTTCTGGAATACTTTAGTATAGTCCTTTCTCCATCTTGGCCTTGGAACCAATTTCACACTGTGGGTATTGAGAGTGAGTTACAAGCTCATGTTACTGAATCAGAGCATCTGCTGGTCACATCTTGATGTAAACTGATTCATTGTTGTGGTTGTTTATTGTAGGACACCTCTCCCCATCTGCTTGTTGATAGCCTGTTAGGATCCTTTTGTCCACAGATACTGGTTTCTGAGGAAGAACATCTTCCAAGAGTCCATGAGAACATTTCAGGTCATGTGGCAACACTGTCCTTCACACGTGTTTCTGGCCCTTGATTGGCAGTAAGGTGGAGGTAGGTGGGAGGACTTGTCCGAATAGACAACAGGAAAAGTATCGATTTGCTTGGGAGGCCACAGTGCAGGACAGGTGCACTCAACTAGTGTACTAGTATGGGGTTGGAATCTATTCTCTTACTTTTAAATGCTGCTGTTAAATTCTCCTCCAGGTGTTTAGGTCCCTGACAATTAACTGGGAGGAAGCTGCTTTGCACATTTTTATCCTATGCTCTATGTGAAACTCCAGCAGTGTCTCTTCCTGCTGCACAATGGTCATTGCTGTCGCAAACCACTGTGTTGACAGGATCTCATCACTGGGTCACTAAAACTTTGTAGCAGTTGAGAGACCGTGTACCAGTGCTAATGAGAAGCCTTTGCATGGCTTCTGAGGCTTGGGCATCAACAAAGAGGTTGATGAGACAAAAATGTAACTTGTCAGCTGCTGTGCTCTGAAATACAGCTGCATGCAGTGCTTTCTCCTATGTGGCTTGTCTTCCACTTTATTGTGAGGCAGAAGCAGTACACCAAATTCTACAAAAGCCTCCCCATTTTCTCCAGGAACTAGAGTTTTGATAACTCTTTTTTAGGAACTGCAATGTTTGTATGCAGGAGTACAGCATCAAACACAGTGGGAGATATTTAAGCATTATGTGCACACACTTAAAACTGCAAAAGGAAACTTTAGCACCAGTTTGTTATTATAAAGTCTGAACTAATGTTGGCTGTTTATAAAAGGGAATGGACTTCACAGGGTTATTTTCGTATTTAAACTTCAGCAGGACACTGGGAACAGATTACTGTGAGTATTTGAGTAAGTTGTGTTTGCTTAGTCTGCTTGGCAACATTTCTTTTGACTAAACTTGAACTTTCAAGCTATTCAAGTTCAGTTTCAAAACTTTGGCCTTCACCAGGGAGGTAAGATGACTTGGGGAAAAAAAAGGATATTTTTTTAAAATGCAGTTATTGATATGTATGATGTCAGTTGACAGATCACTGTTGTGTATGTGGCCAGAAATGACTGTGTTTTATTATCTTTATTCAGAAAGACTTTGAAACATGGAATGTTAATTTATTCAAAGTCCTGCCATAAATATTGCTTAATCTCAAGAGGAAAATTTTTGCTGGGATGATCTCAAAACATTAACAAATAAATCAGGCTACAGCAGATAGCATTCTATGCCTGTCTTTCTCTTGGCTGAGCATGTGCCAAATATGTATGATCAGACTCTTCGCTCAATACTATGGGTCTCCCAGCTTCAACTCCACCTGTTGCACTGGCTTCAGCAGTGCACTGGCAAAGCAGTAATGGTTTCAAAATTCTTCCCAGTGTCTGAAATGGCGTGAAACTTTCTAGTTCTGACAGCTGCAAGTTTATGTTAAAAAACAAGAATTCCTGCAACTCATCTATTAGCTACCTCAGAGCACATTTTTCTAAATAGTTATAAAATCTGCACTAACAGAAAAAGCTCTGAATTTCATTTAGCTGCAGTTTGTTGTTTAGATTTGCACTCTTCCCCAGAGACTGATTTGACACTTAAATGGAACTCATCAACTGGTTCTCTTGTTGCTTCCTAAATTCTGGAGAAGTGTTTTTGTTGTTTCATGGTTTTTTTATTGTAGTTTTAGTTTTGTTTTGTTGGCTTTTTTTTGTACAGTATTTAGGCACAGATCATGCACATGAAGTTGCAACGGTGTCATGCCATTCAGTGAATTTACTGATTTTTTTATATTCTAGAGTCTATTGGGAACTTCTCATGACTAATTGTGTTGCATTAAGCCCGAACAAAAAGGAGCTTGTTTGCAACACCTGGCATAGATTAGGAAGAGCCTGTGTTTCAAATGGAGTGTTTTGTCCAGTGGTTTTAGTTGAAGCAGCATCCAGATTCATACCACGCTCCATCCAGTGACAGCACAAAAATGTGTGGCCATGTAGTACATTAGGGCTGGAAGTAGCCTCCGTAGTTACCTTGTATATTGTGGGATGTCTTATCCATGCTCAATTATTTTTTTTAACTTCTCTCTTGCCTCCTTTTGCCATTCTCCCCCCCCCCCCCCATCAAACGTATTATTAATAAATACCTGTATTGGAGAGGAGAAAGAAAGAAGCTGCTCTATGATACAGTGTAAAATGTAATTTAAATCGGTTTTTCTCTAGCCTAATAAAACTATGATACTAAAAGTTCAAGGATTTAATGGGTCTAACATATTTGACTTTGAAGGAAGGGTAATGCCACATGTTTCTATGCAATTCACATGTTGCACAGCCTGTGATGTGATGATTCTCTG
>JAOXXN010000065.1:18326150-18340107 GCA_026770055.1 Myrmophylax atrothorax
TCTCTGTGTTGTTTGTTTGGGTTTTTTTAATAAAAAAAATCTAAACTCAATGTGTTATTTTTGCTAGTCTTTAATTGTTTGTGCTGCACCCTGTTAGTGACAAGAATAGCATCTTGGAGAATCTTCTGAGCAATACAGAAATGGAGCATCTGTTCGCATTTATAGTGTGATGTGATGTGAAAGAGGGTTAATTGTAGGGATTAACTGTTCTCTAGAGCAGATAGATGTTTTCTTCTTTGATGTTGTAGTGTCCTTGGACAATTACTGCATGAGCTGAAGTTTTTGGTTTGAAAGTTTCAGCTTAAGTAGCCTTTAGAAATGTTGGGTGTCATTTGATGTCATCTTGTTACCTCATTAAGTGTGTCTGTGTATGTGCGTGTGCGTGTATGCATGTATATATATATACATACATACATATATAAACATGCTCTGCATTCTAAGGTTTTATAGAGGAAACAACTTGATGCTATAATCAGTGAAGCACATGCTTGAGAGGTTTTAGATGCCCTAACTTCCTCCAAGTTAAACTTAAGAAAGTTGATGTTTCTCACATGTTGATAACATAGGGGAAATAAAGCACAGCTGCTCACTTCAGAGCTTCTTGATGCAAAGCAGTGGATGGATGATAGTGATTTTGAGTTACTGGTCCCTCAGTTGATGGTTTTGAATCTCGTTGCTGCGAGATGATAACTTGTATTGCACAGTACTGCTCTACATTGCAGGTATTGGTTACAGCAAAAGAGAAAAGAATCCTGGAGTTGTCCTCAAAAATTAACTACTTCCTGTCACCCAAGTAAAGTTTGTTGGTATCAAGGTTGACCTGTATTGCTCGCAGTAATTAATAGAAGACTCACATGAGCAGGGAGTTTTGGATTTTAGGTCCCCTTTTTAAAGAAGGAGAAGTTTTCATTTTTATTTGAATCTTTTTTAGTTCATTTTTGCACCAGATGAGCTTGATGAAGGACTTACCTTTTCCACTTTGTACTACTTTTATTGTAATACTGCAGTCCTCTCTGTAAGGAGAACTTGAAGGTTGTCCTAACTGAGCAATTATTAGTTACAGGTGCCGCCTAAGTTTAGTGTAGCAGTGAAGGCTGTTGCCATCAAGTTAGTGCTTGTTTGGTGTGGGTTTGGGTGTTTTTGTTGTTGGTTTTGTTGGTAGACATTTTTTGGTTGTTTTTGAGGAGAAAGTTTTTATTTGTAAAAAGCAAGTGCTTTTGTGGTCTAGTTTACATACAGTTTTTTGAGAAGTCAGGTTTTTCCCTAGTTTTAACAGTACTCTGGTTGTTCAGCCTTCTCTTTCAGACAGCGCTTCAAAGGTTAGGTGGATGCAGGCAACATGTTCAATTTTCTTGTGTTTCACAAATGAAATTTAAGGTGTCTGCTGTTTCTTTTTGAAATTATTCACATAAGGCTTGCATTTGGGGCATAATATATTTTCAAGCAAGTCTTCCATCTTTAGTATATAGGAAAAACAGCCCTCCTTTGCATGTAAATCTTTGGGTATTGGGTTCATAAAACTCCTCTACTGTATTATAAGGGAGTAGATGTCTACTTTTGTATTTAGTCATTGTCATTCATACCTGCAGGCAGTTATTTAAATGCATGTGGTTATTTCTTGCATGTATTTCGTATTTATTAACAGTCTGCTGCAAGGTCTTGATTATAAAATGTTGAAATACAGTTGTTACTTTGCTGACAGTGTGCTAGTGTCTGGCATATTGAGTATGCTGTGTTTGTCACATTTCTGCATTGGAAATGTGATTTTAGACGTGGGTCGTAGCTTTTTGTATTAACGGTTGTATTTTGCAGTGCTTTAATAAGTAAAAAAATATGCACATGTTTCATAGGGAGGGCAGGATCCAGGTCATGTAAACTACAAAACAATCTGCAACAACTGGAAATAAAAGAGGTATAAAACCTGGTTGTAATAAGCTTATTATGCTTAAAAAGCTTTCACCAGAGAGTGGACACATGGCACTGATACTTAGTTAAGCTACGAATGTGTTAAATGCTGGGCAGTGCATTGCATTGGAGAGTGTATTAAGTGTATTCGGTTTCTGTCAAACTCCTGGTCTGACTTCTGAAGGATGTCAGTATTTATTAATTTTTCTCAGCTATTGCATATGGTTCAAATAGTTGTTTGGAATATTATTCGTCTGAAATGCCCTGGATGTTTTCCAGACATCAAGAGAGAAAGGTTCCCTGCTGTGAAAGTCCTGGGTCATGTCTTCATTGCTGAAACAGGTGTAATTATGGCATTGATACTTCAATCTTGGTATAAAATTCCTGATAGAGTCAGTACAACTCTGTGCAGCTGATGAAATCTCAGGTGAGGAGTGAAATGACACTGGCTTTTTACTGGATGTAAAAGTTTACAATTCTCTTCTGAATTAGCTATCTTGATGTAATAATTACACCTTTCTTTTAGCAATGAA
The DNA here is from genome assembly GCA_026770055.1 of Myrmophylax atrothorax. NCBI lineage: Eukaryota > Metazoa > Chordata > Aves > Passeriformes > Thamnophilidae > Myrmophylax > Myrmophylax atrothorax. The sequence continues at coordinate 18,328,589 of JAOXXN010000065.1, forward strand.
AGCACAGCCAAATGGTGCAAATGAAAGGTGGAGCAAGGGGATATGATGCATTAAACAGGATGATCAAATCACTCATGGCCACACATTGCTTGAGTTAGTTTTGTTTTAGTATAAACAAGTGCACTTTGTTCTGCCTTCCATGATACTGCTTCCTTGTGTACTAATAGGCTTGTGCACTTTCTTCTACAGAAATAATGAATAGTGTTTGGATAAAAAAGCATTTAGTGACACTTCTCTAGATGTGTTGTTTTGCAGTACACCTTGTCTGGGCTGCCAAAGGAATGGGGAGATTTGGAGTGGCTGGGACTGCTCCTAAACCGTCCATCATAGTAAAACCTATGCCTTTTTTAAAAAAAAGAAAGAATGGTAAGGTAGTTTGGTGGTATGAAAAAGATGTAAGTTACTCTGTCGGTGAAGAAATCCTGGTTATAGTTTTGCTATGGTTCTACTTAGCATATTGGGCTCTTCTTGTCTTGGCTGTCCTATGGACTGCATGACCCTTAGTTCTTTGAGGGCTTACTTTCATTCTTTGCCTTGTGTTTCTAGACAGCAAGTTTTTCAGCTGTTACAATCCTTCACAATGTGTCCATATTGAGTCTTTCAGGGTGCAAATCTCAGTTCTGGCTTGTAGGTGTTTCTATAATATGATTGACAACAGTTTGGGGTGTGTAAAGTTTGTGGTCTTTGGTTCCCCCCCCGTAGTTCCTTTACAGGGAGGTTCTGATTTTGCCCCCCTTTTATAATGGATGTAAGGTTTTTTAGACATTAATTTCCATTCTTGTTTGGGAAAGGGAGATATGTGTTGGGTTAAAACAGTAATTAGATTGGCTGTTTATACAGGTGGGGAAACCATGTGTAGAAGAAAAAGGAGCAATAGAGTCTAGGAGTGAGCTGGAAAGAAAAGAATAATTGTTTTTATTCTTCAGCTTGCTATTGAAGTTGAGGTGCACTGTAATTTTCTAGTACCTCTCCTACTTTGTATTTCTGTAATATGAGGGTATTTGACAACATTATGACAGCTTCTCTTGTGTATGCAGTGCAGACAGTTAATTTCATATGCCAATGGGATGTTACTGGGATTCACACGAAAATTTAAAGAGGTAAATAAGCTTAACTTGAAAAATAAAAGATAATTTGTTGTAGCTCTACGTGGAAATGTTTCAAAATCTTAAGTTTGGGAATTTGTGCATGGCTAGGTTTATGCTTAAAGCATACGAGTAAAGGAAACCTGTGCATGCCACCACTGTATTATTTTTTTCAAGCACAAAAGCACTTCTGAAGTTTCTTCCCCTGAGCACTGTGTGTACAAGACACAGCAGTACAGAGACAGTGCTCTGCAGGTCTGCGAGTAGACAATACACTGTCTGCAGCTCAGCTGGGCAAAGACGTTGCCACAGTGCTTTTTTTAAGTCTGTGTGCCTTTTTTAAACCAAGATCCTTGTGTCAGGGTCAGCTGAAGGAAAGCAACTGTACGTGCAGTCAAACTGGCAGATTTCAGGAAACGAAAGTATCTGTGATGTTGTATGGGGCAGGGGAATGGGGAATAATATGCCACTGGGGCTGGGCAGCAATGGACGCCAGTGCAACCACAGAGCAGAACAAAATGCATCTGGCCCAGCCTGATATGAAGGGGATACGTAAATCCAGATCCCTCCTAACACGGTGTAGCTGGATTTTGATTCACACGGAGTTTATGGTTTGCTCTGGTATACTGGTTTTGTCAGGAGTGTATGTATTCCACCCTGCACTGCCCTGGGAGCTTGGGGATCCCCTCCAGCTGCTCCCCATTTTGCAGTTTTACAACCTTCCCTCAGTGCAGAGCACCACCACTTCTTTGATATTGTTTTTAGTCTCCTTTTTGGGATCTCTATCATTGATTACGTGTCACACTATCACATACATAGACCTCACACAATTCTGCAAACACCAGAAATCAGCAGATACTGAGGAGAGTGACCAGTTAATAATCTTGAGGTGACACAGGGCAGTAATTACCCACAAAAACAACAGAAAAAGAAATGTTAAATAGCTCTTATGTAACTTACCTTTTAAGGCCCCAACTTTCCACCATCTCTCAGATTTTTTTCATTTTCAAATAATTATTTGGACTCCAAACCTTTTCCAAAGAGCAAATGAGGCATTCTGGGGCTGAATTCCAAAACTTCTTACACACACAGACACACACTACCAGCCTATAAATTCAGGTACACAAGACTGATACAATCTGCTTTCTTTTGAATATTATCAACATAGCTCCAAACGTGGAGACTCTTTTATTCTGGAGGATTTATGATGACAACTGTGTTTTCTGGAAAAGGCTTTAAATTCCACGTTTTAGAGGGACAAATAACAGATGATTATTTTATATTTCTTAATCTAAGCTGGCATTTGTACTTTGTTGTTCCTTGCTAGGGACCATTTGCACTTGAGTAAGGGAAGGAACATTTTCTGCCAGTGTATAACTAATTTGCAATACAGTAGAATTATGAGCAAGCCCCATGCATCTCAATTTAAAGGGAAAATAATTGCGTGGAGAAAACATCCCTCATGCTCTTCTGTCCAACAATTACATACTACCAAGTCTTAGATTGGTAGTAAGGGTCCTTGGACCTCGGTGTTGAAGTAAATACGGTCTCCCTAAGACCTTACCAAGGATATTTGGACTCAGGGAGAAAAATGTGTCACCGCTGTAGATGATGGCTGCCAGATAAATGCTAATAGAATGTGACCTACCCTGTAAAGCAAGAATATCATCAGTTAATGAGCAATACTACTTACATTACTCAGATCAATTTGAGCTAACCATGCACTTTACAAGTATGTGAACAGCAATCCCATTGAAGATAATGCTGGCATTAATTTGCATTAACAGCAGAGTTCAGACATGCCCCAAAGAGCATAGCATCCTATTCCGTTACACTGATCACCAAAGGCACATTAAATGAGTTTATCAAAACAGCTGTATTAAATGACATTGTGACACCTCTTTAATTAGCAGTTCCCTCCAAACCTTGGAAGAGTTGATTCTTCAACTCAGTTTGCAATATACCATGATCATTTTAACTTAAAAATAAAGCAAGTCAGATTTTTTTTTCTGACCCATATCAACTTTTGACAAAAATGGAAGTAAAATTGGTGGAATCCTGAACATGCTCTCTTTTCTAACAAATCAGCTATTTTCTTAATAGCTATTTGGGATAAGGCTAATTTATGAGAAGTGCCATGTTTTTGCCCTCACAACTTTGAAAAACAGATAATAATAATAAAGATTAGAGCATAAAATCTTCCTTTTTGTAGTTCCTGCAGGACAAATGCTCCAGATAACTTGCAGGATAAACACTGACCTTAAAAAGACAAATGGAGCCGTAAGGAATTGATTTAGTTCAATCAATGTGCTGGGCTAAAGCAGAGTCATCTCCAGCAAGCAATGATTTGAAAAGCTTGGAGCAGGTTACTCTGTTTATTTGCTGCATTAGAGGAGGTAAATTAAATATTGTCAGTGATATAAATACAAGCACAACATTCCAGATGTCATTGTCTTAAATAATCCTTTTCACCTTGTCTTCTTTTTGTCCTCCTTCCTAACAAGCTCTCACAAAATCTCAATCTTGAGTATTTGACTGAAACATAGTCATGAGACTTGCACAAAAAACAGAAGCCCTGTCTGTAACTTCACACCCTTTAAACCTCGTATCGTGTGGCAGGTTCCATTTAACAATGTTGTTTAGTTTGGGAATTTTCTTAAATGTTAGAAGAAAACCATGCTAATCGTCTAACCAACATTCGAGTCTTCCACATCTGATACACTTCTGTTCCAATGAACAATGTTTGCCAGCAGCTGAAGCCAGCACATGCTATTTCTGAGTCTTTTTCTGCAGTTTACAAATATACTATACAAATATATTACATTTTCAAGTTCATATGTTTAGTGGAGATAGCTGAAGAAAGATTTTTTACTTCTTTCTTAAGATTTGTGTCTTTTGAAGTTAACATAACATCTGGAACTGGAAATAAAAATTGGAAACAATTCAGATCAGAAACAAGCATACCTTTGTCAAGCCTGTATTTGTTCAAGTCTTGGAGAAAATCTGCAAGCCAAATTTTCCAAATTATGTAGAACCACTATTTTATCCATTAAAAATTTGGAACTCTCAACGCTATGTAATTTACTATTACTGGCCAGACAACTGTTTGCCAAACCAAGGAGGAATAAAACAAACTGAAAAAGGAAAAAAATAAAACAAAAAAACCAGAAAAAACCCTTGCTCCCATTGACATCCAGATTCTAAATATGGGACACTGCAAACTTTTTTTCCGTTCATGGCTTGACCTGAACTGTGATTCACAGCAAACGTCATGTTTAGATGTTCAAGTAAGTCACTCTTTTGTCTGCATTCTTCTAAACCAGTTTATGCAGAAGTAGGACAAATCTTCAGTTTCCTCTGCAGTTTTAAAACTCTTCTGAGCATATCATGGGAGTGAGGAGGAATCCATGCCTATTGCATTTGGAATAACAGCAAAATGTTTGTCATGTACTCTGCATCACAGAATGTGAAATATCCAAGTATATTTTTTTCCTGTCACATCCCCCAACCCTATTTTTAAGCACTGCCTCGGCACTTACCCATTTTGGCAAAGCTCAACAGCAATACCATGTAAGAGACTACTTCAGTGCCACTTCTGCTTATTCTAAAATCAGAAAATACCAAAAATCCCAATGGACAGGCTGTTTCCAATTTTTGCAGGCACAAGCAGAGTGCCATTTTAATTCTCGCAAAGAAAACTGGCATGAGTCAGCTGAGAGCTTCAGTGTGGGTTGGATATGGTAAACTCTTTAGGGAATTGAAGCTAGTGTCCTACGGTATTAGACAAAACACAGGTGTGTACTTTAAAGAATCCTTAATGAAAATGTAAAACCTTCTCACTGGCAAAGCAATACAAGTTTGGTTTTGCAGAATCAATGCAAAGAGAAGCAGTATTTGAACAGGGTGGTCTGGTAGAATGAGAATTGAGTCCACATCTTGAAAGTGCAGTTGGCAGGTGACTGCCTTCCTTGTATCACACTGTTGTTGATTTAACATAGGGGAGGTTTGGAGGCTGGCTGTGATGCAGCCCAGTGGATCACCTATGCATATGCAGTGGGTCTCTGCTATCTAATTCCTCTGTTTTGTCACTGTGTTGGACTCAGACATCCCAGAGCAGACCTGTGAAGTATCACAGAATCACTAAATCAGCTAGGTTGGAAAAGACCTCTGAGATGATTGAGTCAAACTTAGGACCGAACACCACCATGTCACTGAGTGCCACATCCAGTCTTTTCTTAAAAACCTCCAGGGATGGTGACTCCACCACCAGCAGCCCATTCCAATGCCCTATCACTCTCTCTGTAAAGAATTTTTTCCTAATGTCCAACCTAAACCTCCCCTGATGCATCTTAAGACTGTGCCCTCTTGTCCTATTGGTGGTTGCCTGGGAGAAGAGGCTGACCCCCACCCGGCTACAACCTCCTTTCGGGTGGTTGTAGAGAGCAATAACATCTCCTCTGAGCCTCCTCCTCTCCAGGCTAAACAACCCCAGCTCCCTTTGCCACTCCTCGTGGGACTTGTGCTCCAGTCCCTTCACCAGCCTTGTTGCCCTTCTCTGGACAGGCTTCAGGACCTCAACATCCTTTCTAAATTGAGAGGCCCAGAACTGGACCCAGTATTCAAAGTGTGGCCTCACCAGTGTTGAGTACAGGGGCACTGCCCTGGTCCTGCTGGCCACACTATTCCTGATACAGTATTGCAGCCTAGTTGTTCTTAGAGAGCAGAAGTTTTCACTGTCTTTGTGGGGTTTACTGTCTACATTTAGACTGGGATTTGCACTGTACCTTGTGAGGTTCGGCCATCATCACTGAAGTTTAATGGAAGTTGTCAGTTTACCCTCCCTTGGAGTTCAGTGCAGGTTCTAATCTGCAACCAGCACCAAACTCAAAAGTTGACTTGTAAGATTGGAGAATGCTCAGCTTAGCAGCCATTTACAAAGTACTAGTTTTCAAAGGTTGTTGTTGATGTCTGTCTGAAGCCAAAATGCCCTAATCCCCAATAGATGGTATATTTGTATTTAAACTGTCACATGCATTGTGGTTCTTGAATAGCTAATTGCGGCAGAATCCTCAGAGAACAAGCAAGTTGTTTGAACAGTATTCTGCTTTTGGAAAAAGCCCGTGTATATTTTAACCTCTGTAAAATGCTCAGGTGAGAACCTGGAAGTCAGGAAGAGGTGGGAGTTCAGACTGAAGAGATATTATCTGTTCAGCATTAGCTGGTCAGGATTGCATGAGGCTGCAGACTGTTTCTCTGAACAGAGAGAGATTGCCAAGAATCAGTTTTGCAATAATGTCTAGAAATTTCCCCTATCAAAACAGACCAAATGAAGATTGCTCTGTGCTCTAGTGAATCATGTTCTTCTCCAAATAAAATGTTTAAAGTGATTGCAAGTGTTATCTGATGAGTATCTCTTCATAAGTTGATGCGTCTCCAAATCATGACTGATACTCTGGATTTTGCTTAGTTTTTCAGCAGATCTCTAAATACATTCTGTATGTTGCTTGGTGGTCCCTGTAGTGTTGGCGACTCACATGGACTTGGCCATCCTCCTTCCAGCAGCTGAAGCTGTTAAAGAAAGATGTAATTTGTTGTTCTGTGTAACTGGTTTTAGTATTTGCCACAGCTGTATTAAGGGCAATCTGAGAGAGCCATTGCCTTGTGCTCCAGGAGGGGCATTTGTGTGGTGTCCTTAATGGGTGGTCTGTGGGAAAAGCCAGAGAAGTTTGAGGAGCCCTCCTCTAAAATAATGTGTCCACAGAAGAGTGATCTTGAACACATGTAGCTAACTTCAGGGATCTGCAGAGATGGAAGTGCACTGAATTGTGCATACTGAATCCAATAATTTTGCTTTTTTGTTATGTGAAATTTCTTTAAGTAATATAATTAGAAACAGGACAGGACAATAATGAATAAGTTCAGATCGTGTTACTGGTGATTTTAAAAATATTTATTTGCCATCCAGATAAATTGAACAAATCCTAAATTTCATAATTTGTGTAAAGCACCTTTGCTGGACTCTTTCATAGCATTCTCTTCAGAGAAATACTTTGTCATCTCTTGACTGAGAGAAATGAACTAATTTGGGCCAGTGGAGATGAAATGGTATATAATCAGAGCTATATTTTGTTGTCACTGCTAACATGATTATTTAAAAACTAGGCAGCCAAACAAAATCAGTGGTCTGAAGTAAATCTCTTGTCTTTCTAAAAACCCTGTCATTATTGAGGCGGGGAACCTTAAGCAATCGAAAAATGTAAAAAGATCCTCAAGAGACTTGCTGCTTGTTTATTTAAAGAATAAAAGACAGCTAGCAGTTTATTTAACAATATTTTAATATTGCTATTGGATAAAGCTACTGAATTCATCTGCTTCAACAGGGGAGCAGAAACAGTGCTGTAAGTTACTGGGAGAGTTTAAAACTATTTTGTGTGAAACTTGGCATAAATACAAGCAGCTCCAGACCCCCTTAATGATTTTCAGTGAAATGGTGTGGGAAGTTCAGTCCACTGAGCTCTTTTTTTCTTTTTTTTTTTCTTTTCGGTCTTTGATTTCAAGACACACAAATGAAACTCTTTTGTTTAGGCAGGAATTAAATGTACAAAAGCTGTGCCTGGGGAATGGCTATCCAACTGCTATTAAAAATCAACTGTTGGAAGCAATTCTGTAACTTCTGTAGTGTGCTGCAGTATCTTCAGAGTATGTTTTTCTCTGCATCATGTCTGCATTCTCTTCCCCATTGATGGAAGCCACAAAGCCTAACCTGATACAGTTTTTTTACTGTGTCTTTTCTCCACTGGCCAAGAAGAAATGAACTTCAGCTTCTCATAAAAGCATTTGCTGATTGGTCTGTTGTTTTACTATTTTTTTTAATCTCACATCCCAGCTCCTCTCCTAGATGAGAAGAAGCTTCATATGTTTTCTAAACCCACTTGAAACTTTTAAAATATACTTTATATGGACCCTTTCCAGCTTGCTTCTGCTAAACCAGATGTCCTGATAAATATATAATAGTTACATTATAAGAGTAAAATAAACTTAAGTGTGTCTGTGGGATTTGTACATTCCATATTCCCTTCTTGCCTAGGAAGTTGTCAAACTGGGTTTTTTGGTTGTGCTTGAGTTTAGCAGACAGGTTTGGCTAAACTCTTGATTACCTTCGTCTCTCTTCTATGCCTGATTTTCTCCCTTTTTACATTCTTTCCTGCATCTTTATGGCTCCAGTAGCGTGTGTGTCTTCACGTGCGAGTTTCTGGCTGCCGTCAGCTGCTGTCTCTTTCTCCTTGAGCTAAGCCATTAAAGATAACACTCAAAAGGGTGACAGCATATGTAAAACTTCCTTTCCTAAATGTTTGGAAGAAGCCGTATGCTGACTGTTGTGGTTGCCACACCTGGATGATGGAATGCTGTCCAGAGGGATGTGGACAAGTTTGGGAATTGGACCCATGGGAATCTTGTGAGGTTGAACAAGTGCAAGGTGCAGCACCTGGGTGGGGGCAAACCCTGGTATCAGTATAGGCTGAGGGATGATAAACAGATTGAGAGCAGCTCCACTGAGAAGGACTTGAGGGTCCTGGTGGATGAAAAACTGGACATGAGCCAGGAATGTGCACTTGCAACCCAGAAAGCCAAGCGCATCCTGGGCTGCATCCCAAGTAGCATGGCCAACAGGTTGAGGGAGGGCATTCTGCCCCTGTACTATGTTCTGGTGAGACCCCACCTGTAATGGTGTGTCCAGCTCTGGGGTCCCCAGCACAGGAAGGGGAGTCCACAAGAGGCCACCAAGTTGGTCATATGGATGGAGCACCTCTCCTATGAGGAAAGGCTAAGAAAATAGGGATTGTTCAGCCTGGAGAAAAGAAAGCATTGAGTTGACCTAATTGTACCTGAATGAAACCTACAAGCAAGGTGGAAAGAGGCTTTTTACAAGAGCATGTAGTGACAGGACAAGGGAGAATGGCTTTAAACTGAAAGAGTAGGTTTAGATTGGCTATTAACATGAAATTCTTTACTGTGAGGGTGGTGAGACCTGTAACAGGTTACCCAGAGGAGTTTTGGATGCCCCATCCCTGAATTGTTCAATGCCAGGTTGGGATGAGGCTTTGAGTAATCTATTGAAAGGGGTCCCTGCCCATGGTAGGTGGGTTAGAACTAGATGCTCTTTAAGGTCCCTTGCAACCCAAACCATTCTTGATTCTATGACATCCAAGATCTAAGCCTCCTTATCCTCCAGAAAGTTAGAGCTGCACAAGAGGGATGATTTTGTCTTGTAGAACTGGTTTCTCCAATTAATTTATAGCTGCTAGTCTTGTTTCTGCATAGGAGCTGTTTTTAAGTGCAGAAAACTGATGCATGCTTACTGCATGTACTGTCATAGAGTTTCTGTAAGATGGTACACCCTTGGGTGCAAAAGTTTTGACACATTTGGTTTTCACCATCTTGTGTGCCTGTGACAGGGGCGTGGGGAGGTTTTTGGTCTTTGGTAATAACTGTTTTTGTGGGAACATTGACTGCTGCAAGAATTGTGTTATTTTCTCTGTCCAGCAGTACAGATGGCTTAACCACAGAGGTCCCCATTGCAACTGTCCTGTTAGAAATTGAAATAGTATTTAAAATATAAGCTGATGCACATACTGTAATTTTGCATGGCTATTTTCACTTATATGCTTATTAAAATGAGATCTTCATTTTAAGTTTTGTACCAGGCTCCCGAGATCCTGTCACTTTTCTTAAACCTTTCCATGACCTTTAGCCTAGTTAACTGGTTTAAGAAATGTTAAGTAAGGCTTTTCTCCTGCGCTATACATAGGATTTGTGTTTGTTCTGTGCTTCTGGTGCTTTCAAGAGTAGAAATCATGCACGTGCCTCAGTGTTCTCATATTTTGGCTTTCAGGGGAAGGAGACAAAATGTAGGCATGTCAAATATGAAGCTGTAGTATAAATATATGACTTTTTAAAACTCTTGCTCAATTTGTCTTAGAACTGTTGCAGCTTTGCAGCAAACCAACAACTGATGACAAATGCACTGTTGATTATCATTTCTGATCATCTCAGTCTTAATATGTATGTTGAGCCCTGTCAAACTGGTTTTTAGAAAACTATTACTGAAACTAATAGCAAAGATCATATAGTGCATTTTTGAGTTGTTTGTTCCATGTTGCTTTGCTGGTGCTAGTGGGTATCCCTGAAGCAGTTAATAAAATTTAAGTTCTCTAGATTGGATTGCTATAATTAAAACAATGAAAGTTAATGACTGAATTCAGCAGCAATGTGCTGGCTTGTTCTTTTGGAAGGCAGTTAAAGGTGGGCAGTTGTCAGTAGACTTGCCATACTTCTTTCAGTTCGTTTTTAACGGAGGTGGATGTAAGGCAGAGGAAAAGAAAGGTGACTACTGCCTTCTTATGTATGAAGTGCAGAGCAGTCTTAAGCCTCAGCGCATTAAAAATGCTCTTTGTATCACTTAGGAGCGTGATAGAGATGGTGGTAAGGGAGATAGGGTAGTTGTACTAAAACTGATTCTGTTTATAGTGCTCAACCAAATGAATTGTATGAAAGTGTACAAATCCTTCAGTCTTATATTGTGTCTGCACAAGACAGTTTTCCCAATTCAGGTAAAACAATTAAAATTTAGTAATTGACCACAGACAAGGAAGAGAAGATTTACTTATGAGCATTCAAGAGATGAAGAGCAAAGCTGAAAATTGAACCCTTGCTTAATTCCTACTCAGCTTGATCAGGAATGTTTCCTTTTCTTCAGTTAACAGACTGATGAGAAGCTCTGTTCTCACACTGTTGCACAGTAAGCCTCTATGTAGCTAGCCCACTCCATTGTCAGGTCAAGGATGTGTTTTCCAGTTAGCTGAAAACCACTGGAAGATTGGTGGGTTTTTGAATAAAAAGAATATGCCTTTCTGAATGAAGTGGTTTTGGTCAAGTACTGCACGATCCAAACAGAATTGTAGAATTGCTTCAAGAGAAAGGTCTTTAACTTCCTATAGTTAGTGCTATCATCTGTTTAGAGTTTATTTCATAATTTGTGGGATTTCAAGTTCTTTTTTTGCTTTGTCTCCAAGGATTGTGAACTCTGGGTGTGTACAGAGGTTTTGAATATTGCCTGTTATGGACAAATATGAACTGTTCTAATTTTTTAATTTTACTGAAAAAGTTTTTTTGTTTGTTTTTTTCATACCAACATTAAAATATTTAAATTGGGTGGTAATAGGCTGGATATAAACAGTTTTTCCTCCACATTCAGCATTCGTCCTTTTACTGTTGGTTTTTTTTTTTTTCAAAATCGAAGTTGCTGTTTCCCTTTTCAAGCACTTTGCAGTTGTCAGGAGTACTGCAGATCCAAATAGAGCATAACTCTGAGTGTTCCCTTTGAGTTTCCTAACTTTCTTACCATGGAATAACTTTTCAGACAAGAGATATTTC
>JAOXXN010000065.1:18354712-18365427 GCA_026770055.1 Myrmophylax atrothorax
AGCCACTTGGAGCTTTTGGCCAAGTGTTCTCTCCCTGTCCATAAAGGTCCAGTCAAAAGTAGGAACTGTGTAAGAATTGATCTGTTTGGGTGAGAATTGATCCTGTGTCCTGGGAACTTTTGGAAGATGCAAGGCATAATGGTTTCTGCTGAACATTAGTAAAATCCTTAATTGTTGTTTCTATATGGCTCTTTCTCTGATGAACCTGGCTAGTGCAAGCAGATTTCAGTATTCTTGATAACTAATCACATCAAGAAATTGCCCTCAGAATTTTCACTTGTTACTGTTAAGTAAGTTAAGTTTGCAGTGCTGCTTTAGCTTACCATGTGTCCTTCTTTCCATGATAACCATGGATTTTTTTTCTCTAGGATTTATAACTTGTGCAAAAAAAATGTCTGTCTTCAGCTGACTCTGAGTTTAGGGTGTCTCAGCCAGGACACTGTACTTAATTTGGTTTGAATTAACTTTGTCACTCAAAATAGAGGAGGGCAAAAAAAGGAGAACATGACACTTTGTGGAGTCTTAAATCCCTCATAGGCATGCAGTTACAACATGACATTTTATGGCCTATTAGAGTCTGATGTTCAGTGTTGTGTTGTGCCTTGTGTTGACCAAAGAGTGTCAGAACAGCCTAGATGTTACTGTGGGAGAAAAGGGGTGAAGAGGACTGCTCTAGCTAACTGTAGAGTCCAAGGTGAGCAACTTACCTAGGGGGAGTTGATGAGAAATGCCTCTTTCTCTGGGGAAGCTTCATAGGTGGCTTCAGCTGGGTGGTTGCTGCCTCGGTTTGCTCCTTCTCTTTAAGCAACACTGCTGGGGGACTGTTGATCAGACTGATCATTTGGTAAGGTAGCTGAAAGGTTTTGGGTGGTTTATTTTTGTTTCCTTGTAGGATGCTAATGTCAGCACCAGCGCTAGGAACCATGGAAGGAAGTGCTCCATTTGGCAGTGACAGGGTTTTAAATAGGCTTACATAGAGCCAGAGATGCCCTCTCCTGCTGCAGGGACAGTTGGTCAGCTGATCTCTTCTTACAGATATCCAAACTCCCAGTTCAGGGTCTTGATCTGTTAAGAGATCCCTAAACTAGAGCAAATTTCATTTAATTCATGGCAGTTCAGCACCTGCTGCCTGATGAAACCTGTTTGAAAAGGGAAGGCGGTTAAATGGAGACAACAATTGTATTTGCCATTCCGTGGCTTAGCATGCTTTCCTGTGATGGACCATAGGGATTCTGTGTAGCACACAGAGGGAAGGAAACTATTGCCTCATTAGGTGCCTTATTACTGCTGAGACTCAATATACTCTGGGAAGTTCACCGGGAGGATCAGCTTTGGGGATCGCAGAGACACCCTGCAGTCAGGACAAGGTGATGACAGACTATGTTGCTTTAAAAATGTCCAACTGAGAAAAGTGCTTTGAGAGAATGCTGCCTACATTAGATTGTTCTGCATGTTGTCTAAATGCATATTAAGGCTGCTAACCTTCTTTTGTGGTGCAGTTACTTTGCGGATCCCATGCAGTTTTAAACCTTTGAATGGCACAGGCATTGAGCTTTGTACCTCTGAATGAGGTGAAACGTAGAGATGTAATTTTCCTGTGACAAATTTGTGTATGAATTTTAAAGTACTACTTTTATACAGCAGTCTCTGTGTGGCTATGGGTAAATGTACATCACCTATGAAATTAGGCAACAGAGTATTGTTGAGGGAGAGATTCTGGAGCTGGAGCTCCTTTAATATCATAGAAAAGCCATGAGGACCCTTTAGCATATAGACTTCTTTTCCTCTCTTCTTCATCTGAATGTGCTGAGCTTCAGGACAGGCTGCAATTTTAATGGAGGCTTGAGGAGAGGAATTTTGTGCAATGGTAGTTTTGAGGATGTTTTGTCATCTTTTTTTTCAGCCTGCTGTAAAGGTTTAATAGGCCTTAGCTGCTTTTATCTCATTTGTTTTTTTGCATTTAAGTAACTGCCATGGGATTTTTTTATTTTGATCTAACCTCCTTTTTAGCCTGCATTTATACATTTCAATAAGTATATATTAATAAGTGTGGGGTTGTCATAGCCACATGATATGGCACAAAGTCACCTTTAATAAGCAGACTTTTCTTAATTCAACAGTTCATCTTTTGTCTGTCTTTATTCTTGTAGATTTGAATGAACATGGTGCAAGCTAGTGCAGATGGAGCTGGATCAGAGGACTGATTTGCTCTGACCAAAAAGTATTTGGCCACATCAGTTTCACAGTCTGATTAACCAGTTGGTTGCGTAGACAGTTTTTTTTCATGTCTACTTTTCTCTGTCTTCTGCTGTTTGTCAATAGCTGCTTCCCCACACAGTTTGAGTTGCCACAAATTACAGACTGACTTGTTAAGGAAAACCAAAATGAGCGGCAATTTACATTCATAGGTTGTCCTGGGAACTGGGGTAGCTCAGTTACTGCTGCTGCTTCTTCAGGAGCAGTCAGTCTGTCCTGGCTGCCTGAGCTGAGAAACTTTGGGGAAGTTATCTGGGAACATGATTCTGCCTCAGCAGCTGTAAAGTGAGCTGTCTCAAAAACCTGAGGACTCATCTGTATAAAAACTTTACTATTTCAACTAGAAAACTTGTTTTACTCTCACACGCTCAGCTGTATGTGTATTGTGAATCCAAGTGAGCCATTTCCATCTGTCTGTCTATCTATGTTGTTACCTATATTCCCTCCTTTAGTGGGATAAACATGCTAGTGATGATACACGCTGCTATGATCAGAATGGTGTAAGTAGGTGCTGTGACGGCCCTGAACTGGGGGTGTGCCTGAATGAGTGTGTACTGTGCCCACAGGGATCAGAACGTTTTAAGCTTCAGTGAGTTGTGGGGGGCGTGTGCTGTGGGTAACTGCAGCTGCCTGTCCCTCCTGGGCTGAAATGATGGCCCCAGCTGCGTGGAAAGCAGCTACAGAGCTACTGCAGTTTACAAAGGGGGATCTTCTGTTGTGAAGGGGAGGCAATCCTGCCGAGGAACATGACAGGCAGCATTTACAAATGTAGTCCCCCCTTCATCCCCAAAGTGGACAGCATTCTCTTTCATAAAAAAAAGCATGAAGCTTTTTGTGTCTATGTACGTTTTCACTATCCACATTTGTTTACTTCCTTTTCAGTTCCTACTGTGGTTGATGAGCCAGTGCTGCCTTCTTCAGGGGTTCTGAGTGTCTGGGGTAATCTAGGTTGTGAACAATCTGGCTAAGCATGGGTTCTGCAAGGCTGAATAGATGCCTCTCTACCATGGTTTTCTGGTGCTCTGATGTTAGGAGGACTTAGCTTGGACACAGCTCAGTGCTCTTACTCAGGTGGTGCCAATCTGGCACTCCTGTTGATCTAATACAGCTCGAGGAACCTGGTCCAGTCCAGTGCACAGACGCCTAATTTTGTTTGAGGGCTTGCTCAGGTCAAAGGCTTCCTGACATAGACCTGTGCCCCAAATGGGGGCACAGGTTGGCATTGGGAAAGCAGTATTGTTTCTCTAACTGGCCTGAGGTAGCTGTGCTGGGAGTTGGCTTTGTTGTGTTTGCACCACTGGCATGTTGAATTTTCAAGCTGGATATATGGTGCTGGGTAATGTTTACCAGCTGTGAACTGACTGTCCTCTTCTGACCAGACAGTTTCTCTCTTAACTATACAGTCTTGGCCATTCATGCAAATGTTGTGTGATTTGCCACACTTTTATCTGGTCCTTTGTGTTAATGTCTATTCAGGCTACTTAAATTGCTCATAGGAGGGAAACTGGGACATGGATAGAAGCGGGAAAAAAATATCAAAAAAATTAATGTATTTCTCTGCATAGATTAATTTATTTGTTGACAGAAACAAATTTCAGGGCACTTGATTTTATTATTTTTTCTCTATAGACTTGCAGAAGGAAGTTAAGCTGTGGCCTTTGCCTTCTTGTGTAGGTAATTAGTTGCTTCAGAATGTGATTTAGGATATTAACTGGCCACACAAATATGATAGTTTTAAATCGGGTACTGCCCAACATTGAATACATTATACAGGGGCAAAGCTTGTGAGAGATAATCTCTTGATGGACTTCTTATGCACCCTCTGGAACTGGATTTTGTTAAAGCTTTGGGGCCAAACATTGGTGTCTGTACACCGCTCTGTGTATATACCATTACAGGCTTTGCAAAGAGCTGCTATCTCCTCTGTTCCTAAAGCTAACCAGCATGTATTGTGACTTAATATGTCTATGTCTTTTTCAGGTACATGTATTGGACTGACTGGGGTGAAACACCCAGGATAGAACGGGCAGGAATGGACAGCAGCATGCGAAAAATAATTGTTGATTCAGATATTTATTGGCCAAATGGACTCACGATAGATCTTGATGAGCAGAAACTTTACTGGGCTGATGCAAAACTGAGTTTCATTCATAGAGCAAATCTGGATGGTTCCTTTAGGTAAGTTTTCTTTAGTCAATAATATGGTCTAAGTTATTTCTCATTTCCTGCATTCATGTTGAACTGAGACTTGTTTTTCAATGGTCTAGAATAATACCAATACCTTATTTTTCTTTTAAAATGCAATTCTTAATAACCTTGCAAAAAATAGCCTCACATATTATAAAAGTGGTTTTAAAAGCAGAACTATTTGTATCAGTATTTCACTATAGAGTGATCATAGCTTTCTTATACAGCAGGTTCTTCATTTCTAGGCTCTTATTTGTCTTGAAAATAGTTGGAGATGTTACCCTTGACCCTAGGCAATAGAACATTTAATTAGTGATTGAGATTTTACAGTATTGTTAATGGGGTTTTTTTCCCAACAAAATACAGACTGAGACATGCTTGTCCTTGGCTCCATCCAAAGATGTCCTTTATGCCATGTCTATTAATTAATCAAATTCAAATTGATTCAGACAGCAAGCGCTTAGGAAGCAGATTTTTCTAAAGGTTGATGGAAAGCACAGTATGGGAGTTGTGTTTGGTGGCTCCTGTCCAAGTGTGCTGTTGAGTTTTGGCTTTTGTAGACACAAAGAAGTGACACTTCAGATGGGGCAGACTTAGACATTTGAGATTACTTCTTCAGTGCTGTGCAGTGTTCAATGGGCAAGTTGTGTTGGTCCTGAAGGATGAATGTCATGTGCCAGTAAGATGTCCTGCCAAAGCAATCTTTGCATTGTGGTCTGGTTTTGGTCTTTAGACAGTTTAAAATGACATTTTCATTTTCATGATTTCATAACATTTTATGTGTTGGTAAAATCATTTTGCCATGGTGAAAATGCTGGAGGATTATTTTATACAGTTCTGTGTAATAAAATAATATGCCTTCCCCCAGAAAACACTGCATTTTCCATGGTTTTTTTCTGTTTTTTTTAACTGAGATGCATTCTGTGCCTGATTTTCACAGTCATAAAAGAGGAATAGCAATATTGACATCCTTTATAAAATGCTCTGAAGTTCCTTTGAGAGCACTATGTAAGAGCTGGATAATGGTGGCATTGTAAGTGACAAGTACTGACTGACAGTCAGAAGTACAGACAAGGGAAAAGGCCTTTACAGAAGGCAGTGGTAGCTCAAAGGCTGGCTGCATGTTCATAGACAGAGATTTTCATATAGCGACATGAATGTGCTTGTCTGATTTGGGAGTGAGTAGCAGAGTGTAAGGTTTCCAGGCTGTTTCTGCAGTTATCGTGCACATACAAATTGTATAAAATTTACTTACACATGTGTGTAAACCTTAAAGTTGTAATTGGCAAGTAAAATCTATTTCTGCTCATTTTAAGGCAGAGAAAGGCCACCTGAAAGGGAGCAAGCCTTTAAATACATTGATTTCAGCATCTGTCCAAATTAATTTGTGATAGATCAGTGCATGTGCACCATCTTCCAAGCAACTTTTTTCTGTTGAACCACAATTCAAATAGTATTTTATGAAAAAATAATGTATTTTGCATTAAAAAGAAAATTGGCTCACTCTTGCATATTTTGCTCAACTGCTAGAGTAAATGCACGTTTGAGGTCAGGATATTCCTCTACGGGGTGTACTCTGAAAGCTCCTGTCTAACTGCATGTGAACATTCAGACATTTTCGAATATAGTATCTTGATGTCATGTAGATGTGTATGTTTTGTTTTGTTGCCGTGTGATAAAACCTTCCTCTTAAAGTGTTATGCATGTTAATAAAATGCTATAAGATTGATCTTAATTATAACTACTTTTAAATGAAATTTTTATTTATTCCCTTTTCCCTTCCACTAATCCATGTTTGAAACAGAAGTCTGTGATGTTGGAACTCTTGGTGTCAAGGTAGACTTCTGTAATTGTTCAGACTAGATGATAAATTTGGAAGTTGCTTCTGTTCCTTAAACATGGAGTAAAATAAGTTTCACTCATATATGTCAATAAAGAACTATGTGATGTTTCAAGTGCTTCCACCCCTCCCAAACCAGAATCAGTTCAGGATTCAAATAAAAAGGAAATTTGCATTCTGTGTGGTGGATTAATATTACTGTAGCAGTCTGTGCCTTGTATCTTAGCAAGCTTCAGTTTGCAAGCACATTGGCTGGAACTGTTTCAAGGGATGTAATTACAGGAGAAGGGGAGACTTGATATCTAAGAATGATGAAAATAGGGTAATACATAGTGGAAAACAGCTGTTATGATATTAGAATACAGCCACTGCTGTTATTAGTTAAGAAGCAGCAGCACAGGTGAGAGTGGGAAGAGAAAGGGAAATTACTATTTGTATTTATTCTATTGTATTTTAGTGATATTTGAAAGACAGAAATTTTAGGAGAGTTTCAATTTTATCTCTAGAAGAGAAGGTTTATTAAGAATTTTGTTTTCTTTTTTTTGTGTTACCAGCTTTGTACATGTATACGTCAGTACTTGCTTGCAGGTGTCAGGCTGCTTTAAACTTGTCCGTGTCTGAGTATATGTATCAAGAATTTTGGGGATACTTTTTTATTCCCCTACACCCTGGAAAATACAAATAAGTGCCTATGCTGTTCAAAGTGAAACAAAATCCTTCTTCTGTCAAATGTTAGCTGGTTTTTCCTTAAATCTCTTCAATTGAAAAATTTGAATGCAGCTCTGAATATAGGTATAAGAAAAATAAGTTCGTCACTTTCCTTCAGGATGACACAGAGACTTCAGCTTTCTCAAAGTTGTGTGATGAATAGCTTTGAATACTGGATTGTTGTGTCATAACACTGAAAGGTGTGAGCATGCTTTGTGTATACATAAAATGGATGATTTTTGTGAAAACTGAGTACGTCGGGTTTTGACTAAGGAATTGCCAAGTAACTTTTCTCTGACTTAATAAATGTCTCCAAAACTGGTGAATTTAAATTTGACAAATTTATTGCAATAGGTATAAGTTTGGGGATCCTGTGAAAACGTGTTGGAAATGTCATGTGTTTTTTGGCTTTCAGTTTAGCTAATAACCACTGTGAAAGTATATGTGTTCTGAGAAGTATGGCTGAATGAGGTCATTGAAGAAATATCTGAAATGTTTCTGATTTGTATTAATTATAAACATCTAGTCTTAGAAAAAGTATGTGTGACCTGACCCTTGCTCTACATTAAAGAATAATCTGAAAAATATTTGTTTCTGCTGCTGACCAAGTTAAAAAGGGCTAATTTAATGGCACTGTAATTTCTTTTTCTGCTACAAGAGAGGACTCAGTGCAACTGAAATTCTGGGCAAAGATGTCCTATAATGCTCTAATGGGAGGACTACTCTTCTCACTTAGACTTCTTTGAGGAGTCAGTTGTGTTTGTGTATTTGCACAGCAGCTGAAGTTAAAGAACTTGAGAGGTCACTGTAGAACTGAATCAGATACTTTGATGCTTTGAAACCCAGTGTATTTGTGTCCTTATTGCTATGAAGGTATAAAGCCCTATTTCACATTTTTCAGTTTGCCGCCACTTTTAATTGCCAGGTGAATCTCTTTGTCCAGTGAATTTGTTAAAAGATGGCAGTTCCTATACGAGTTTTTACAAAGCCAGGTTTTACTCCATGTGGTAGCAAGTGGAAGCAATCCATTTTTAATCCCTTCTCTTTCTTTCACCTAGGCAAAAGGTTGTTGAAGGTAGTCTTACTCATCCGTTTGCTCTGACGCTGTCTGGGGACACTTTGTATTGGACAGACTGGCAAACACGCTCCATCCACGCCTGTAACAAAAGGACGGGAGAGAAAAGGAGGGAAATACTGTCTGCCCTGTATTCGCCGATGGACATCCAGGTCCTCAGCCCAGACCGGCAGCCATACTGTATGTTTCACTTCTCCCTGAAACTTTTTGCCTGATTGGTACTTGTCTGTCAGGAAACACTTTAATCATAAAAATGGTTAGTGTGAAGTTTTAAAGTTGTGCACACTTGTCAGGGGATTGGTTGCTAAAGATACTGTACCTTTCCTTGAAAATTCCAGCCCGAATTGATATGAGCTCACTCATCATCCCAATTGGTTACAAAATACAAAATCCAGTGCAGTACTTCAGTGACTTCTTTTGATTTGGAAAATCTGAATGAAATGATACTGACACACCTGGCATCTTTTCCATGCCGTTATTTTAGACAACTGCAAAAAGTGCCTAATGTGACTTTTTTTTTTTTCAAGCAAGTAGAGCTATCACAAAACATGTAATGTTCATATCGTGCTTGCAGTCCAGACTTGTTCATGTTTATCTTCAATATGTACCAAATAGAGTGTGAATGTTTTAGTATGGAAGGAACTTAGTTTCGACCTTTTATATGAACATATATGTGCTTCTATTTTTTCTTTATATTGTATGATGCTACTTCAAAGGAAGTCCCATGTAGAGTGTTCAAGTAAGGCTGCATGTATTTTGTATGTGCATGTGATTCCATGTGGCAGTTGGTCTGGGTTGTTTTTTTAAGATTGTGAGAATGGAACTTAAAAGCAATGGTGTAGAAACATATAAAATTGAATAGCTCTGGGAAGAATCAGGTCTTATCGAGGGGAGATACTGTTGCCATTTGGATTGGCTTCTTTATTTACGCCAGCTGTAAATTCTGCTTCCCTAAAGGTAACATTTGTTATTCCAATAATAGGATGTGAGTGTTCCAATATAGGATGTGAGTGAGCAGGTTTGAAAGTAAGCAAAAGGAGTTTGGAGATTATCTTGGTGATGGAACGTGTGCAAGTTTTCATTGAGGTTACTGGGTATGCTCAGCACCCTGGTTTATCTCACAGCTCCAGATAAGAGTTTGTCTATGCTGAATTCTTGTCATTGCTTTTAGCTCCAGGAATGTCCCAGCCTTGGGCCCTAGTATTTCTGAGTCAGTCACAAAGAAAATATGGCACATAGGGAAATAGCATATGCTGAGAATAGCTCAGATGCCACTGACTACATTAAGATCAGTCTTGGATTCCTTCCTCACCCTTTTTTTTCCTCTGTGACTGTCAGTGGAAGTAACAAAAGTCAAATGAGCCGTAAATTTTGTGCTTTTATATTAAAGTAGTTTGGATGATTACTCAAACTGTGATTTTGTAGAGATCTTGCACAACTTGCAAATACTATTTGTAATAAGGGACAGTATTATGCATAATTATTTATATTACAGTTTCATGTCTTGCTGCTATTTTTTTCCCCATCTAAAGAGATATGAACATTCAGTTGTCATGTGTTCATGCCTGTCCTGTACACACACACTTTTTTTTTGTTTATGTATTCGAAATTGCTGACTTTACATGTTTCTCCTCTGGATTTCCTGGTGACTCAGGGATACATCTTGCTGTAAAAACCTTGCTGTGAAAAAAGGTATTTCCAGCATACAACAGTACTGTAATGTAGGAATTTTAAAAATTGTTGCATTTTCCTTTCTTTCATTGAACTGATCACCCTACCAGTTGCTTACATCTCAATTCTGGTGCCCCAAGAAGTAGGATGCTGGGCAGGGGGTGGGAAATCAAGCAGTGTGTATTGTGATTCCTCTGTCTTTTAGCACTAAAGCTTGTGCTAGTTATTTGGGATCTATAGTTCCTTCCTCATGGAGAAAAGAGAGCTTTAGGCCTTCCAGAAAAATGACTAATTCTTTTTGGTATTTTGAAGTTCACACTCCCTGTGAAGAAAACAACGGTGGTTGCTCCCATCTGTGCCTGCTGTCTCCAAGAGACCCGTTCTACAGCTGTGCCTGTCCCACTGGTGTGCAGCTAGAAGATGATGGCAGGACGTGCAAAGCAGGTAGGAGCTTGGCTTTTCTACAGTCATGGTGTTGGCTTGGTTTGGGTTCACTGCTTCAAAGCTGAGCCTTGAGGAAGTGAGCCAAGAGGAGCTGCCTGATGCACTGAAATGTCACTGAAATGCATCCAAACCTCCCACCAAGCTATGAAAGATGGTAATTTTTATGAACTAAAGTAATCCTTTGTAGAAATCAGAGAATTTTGATTGTGTCTAGTGTTGCCAGTTCTCTGTAGGACTGAAGTAATACATGGAACCCATTGCTGACAAATTTTTTAGAAGTAAGTTAGTGTAGGATATCTTTCCATTCAGACAGTGGACAAACTTCTGCTCTCTCCCACTCACTGTCTGGTAGAATCACTGATGCAGAAGTGGTGGCTGAGTTGTTGAGATAACTGAGCTAGAGTAAGTTATGTTCTAGGTGGCTGTTCTGTGTCCCTGAGACGTAGGGGAGGCTTATATATTACCAGTAGAAAGCTGTTCAGCCAAAATAGCCAGAGTTATGTGCTTTAATTGAAAAGAATAACATACCCCTAG
>JAOXXN010000065.1:18365482-18382904 GCA_026770055.1 Myrmophylax atrothorax
CTGATCAGGAAGCCTCTTTTGAAAGTGCATCTTACGAAAGCAGGCAATTAACAGTAATACGGTGGTAGGACAGTGGAAGGCAAGGTTTTAGACTGTTCTGCCAACTCTGCTGCCTGTCTCCAGTGCAATTTCAGATGTAGTCAAATACTATAATCATTTTCTGATGTGACTTGATTCCTCTGTGTACTAGAGCAAGCATAAAAGATGCCTTTTATTGGTGAATTTGAAGCACAGTTTAAACACTGAACCTCCAGAGTTTAAGGGCCAGCTTTATTAGCTCATCCTGCTGTAATTGGAAGGCGTATATTGCAGCTGCTGAAAGACCTTTCTCTTTTCTCCTTTCAGTGTTGGAAAGTTTGCCTTTCAAACTTTTTAAAAAAAACTTACTGAATGCTCAGGACAACCTTTTTAGACGTTCATACTGACCTCGTGTTTCTGGCAGCAGGAATGAAGGTCACCCTGCTTTTGGCATTTTGTTGGATAGCACAAGCAGGACCAACTGCTTATACTGCGCTTTCACCTTTCCATTGTCAGGCCAGACAATCTGCCAAAGGGTGTTCTGTTAAAGAGGGCAAAAAAGTGGGATGAGAACAGGAAATCTGGTTTTGCATAAGAATGTGGCCTTTTGATTCAGTTTGATGGATTATTTCTTTCCCAAGCTTCACATTTTGTTGTTCTGTCTGCCTTATGCCAGCATCCATGTGCTTCTCTTTCCCATCTTACTAATTAACTCTTTGCTTGCAAGGAACTGACTTTTTGTTCTCCACACAAACCTTTTGTAGTAAAGCTCTAGCAGGAGCTGTGGATGCAAGGGTGTTGACCACCTCTTCATTTTGTTCCCTGTTGGCTTGGGCAGAAGTGCAAAAGTACAGAGTCACTTGGGCATTTGAACTTCCTTGATTTTAGGCTTTTAATTGAATTACACAAATGCTACTGAGGGTTTGTCTGCAGGAAAGAAAAACATTCTGTTCTCAAAGTCTCTGTCCACATGATGAGTTTAATGTGCAAATATAACTATATAATGTTACTGGATATATCTTTCTGAAAAAATTCTTGTGCAGAAAAGCCACGAGGCTTTAAGGTGGTTTCATCTCTCTTGAGTATTGAAGAATGTGTATATTGGTAACGTTCAGGTGAGAGAGTTCTGTAGCTCTTTACAAAGGGTATTGAATGGTAAAGGGCCTATATAATTAACAAACCCCATGAGTTCAAGGGCAGGCTGTGCCAGTATTTGTCTTGATGAGAGTTATGTCTGTATGTATTGAATCTCTTTTTATAGTTTTACTGAACATGTAACTGTTGATATGCAGTAATCTTGTGCCTGGTATGTCAGAATGTAAGTGGCCATGTGAGACATGGCACATTGACCTCAGCTCACCAGAGATGAATTTCTCCAGTCGAAGGCGACAGTTGTTTGCTTGAGAATGTAAGAGCTTTGGCTGTTAAGTCAATCTCATGTGGTGGTAGAAGCTGAAGGGTTTCTGCCAGGAAGGTGTGACAGCTGGAGTTTCTCAAATAAAAGTAAAAAACTGAAAAAGTCCTGCAATTTCATAATTGGAGAAAAATGTGCTAGTTTCAGTGTTTGAAGAGTCAACTTCCCTTATCTATCCTTGATGCTGTTGTTGAGGCAGTTGATTGGAGTTGGCTAATATTTCCAGTGTCTTACTTCTCCTTTCCATTCTGCACATTGCAAAATAGGAAACTGTTTTTGGAACCTCCTGGCAAATACTGCAGGGGGATTATACTGGGGATTTTTATGCAGGAAATAGTATAGTATTGAAGGAAGAAATGTTAAGGTGCTTCCTTCACATCTCCTGAGTGTTTCTTGGTGCATACGTTTTAAAAGTTTTGTCTGCGGTTCCTTGGCTAAGCAATCTTGAGCTTACTACAGTAACTAATCCTCCAAGCCAGACAAGCAGGCAGGCAAATAATTTCATTGTGAAGTGTTTATCTCATGCGAATTAACCACCAGAGAACAACTCTTTACTAGCATGTTTTCCTGATTTATAAAGAGGAAAAGTATGGACTAATCCAGACTTTCTGATTAAGTAGATGAACTGCTAATTGGAGATGAACAGCATTTTTGCAGAAGGGAAGGGTTAGGGAGACATCTGTTATCTAGTATAATTGCTGTAGAATCAACTCTTTCAAGTACCTCAAAAAGCTTCTGGCATTGTGTGAATAATCTAAAATAACTGTCTGGAGTCTTCCAGCACTTGGGGGATGCTGGAAGAGAAACTCCACATCAGTAATTAAACCGATTATATTCTGGCATTGATTTGCGGCTGTATTGGAAAACAGTACTTACGTCCTAATCTGTTTGTCACGAAATAAATAGACCAAAAAAAGTATTTTACCTTATTTCTTAGAAGCTTGACAGCTAACTGAGTATCTCTGTCTCCCCTTTGCTAGCTCTGTGATTGAAATGCAACTGTGGGAAAACATGGGTTTTGGTTGCAAGATTTTTTTACTTAGGTGTCTTCTGTCCCATGTGTGATGTCTGACTGCCATAGGGAGATGTTACCAGAAGCTGGAGGACTTTTTCTTCACTCCCTCTCTCCCTATTGCACTTTCAAAAGTGTGTTGTACTTGCCTTGCTTATGAAGGAATTGTCAGAACTGTAAGTTTGTAAGTAAAAACTGGTACTTGAAGAGTCTAGGAAATCTGGAGACTACCTCTTCTGTTTCTACTCCATTTCATAAAAATTTTATGAGTGTTTTTTTCCTCTTTCATTTATCTGTAAATGTTGTTTGTTTTGAGCCCATTTTCCCCTTGTTTTTTTTAGGGTATTATGTTGTTGATTTTATTTGATTTATACCAAAAATTTACATTGCTTTCTATTCATAACAACTTCTATGCTTCTAAATGGAGCATATGTTGTGTAGCGACAAAAGGAAATTTCCTCATATGGAAATGTCCGTATTAATAATTTCATTGGATAAAAGCCAACATGCTGTAAAAGAAGAAAGAAGAGGAGCATTCTTGAAGGTCTGCCATATCATCTTCTAGTTCTGTTGTCAATGGTTTTCCTGGGCTAGAAAATGAAACTTTATTTTCAAGCTTTGTTGGTGCGTGTTTCAAATAGATGACTGCTTTCCAGGACTGAAACACTGTCTAGTTAGAGTTTATTTTATGTGTGCTTAGGGTTTGGGGTTTTTTGGTTTTTTTTTGTGCGTGTGTCTAAAGGAAAAAGGGACACTCTCCCTTTCTCAGCACTGTTAAGTGTCTGGATTGAATCTGGTTTTATGCTGCAGAAGAACCACGCCTTGGATCTGCACTGAACAGGATTATGTGTAAGTTTGTTATCTTGCATTCAGTATGTGCTAGCTACATACACAGATAAAGTTACCTAAGACCCAGTGATAACTTGTTAAGCTGCTGTAGTTTGATTGTGTCTTCAAACATTGGGTGGCCAAGCTGTATTTTACTGCATCAATGTAGCAACAGTAAGACTGAGGTGCTCCCTAGATTTGCAAACCCTAATTTGAGGTTGTTTGTATCTTTTTTGTTTGCTTGGTTTGGTGTTTGTTTTTTTTTTTTTAATTATGTCAGCTCAGGATTGAATTTTCTGTGGCTCTGTCATATTTGGAACATAAATAACACTTAAATTTCAAAGCATTTTACAGTTAGGAGCCTCAGAGAGGGCCCCGGGGTGTAAAGTATTTATTTCTCTTTATATAAAGGACAGCAGTGCGGAGAAACTTAATATTTTCAAGGTTTCTTGGTGAGTGGGAGCTGTCTGCAGTTAGAAGTCAACAGAAATGGGATTGTAAAAAAACTGCTGTATTTGTGCTCAGGTTTGGTGGTTTTTTGTTTTGTTTGTTTGGGTTTTTTGGGTTTTTTTGGTTTTTTTTTAAATATTAACTGTGTATCCTGTTGAGTTGTAATGATTTTTTGATCATTGTCTGTATGTATTTTAAAGTGTTACTGCCAAAACTCTGTTTAGGACAAAGTAGGCGGTAAAATGGGTGTCACTTCTAAAGCTGGTGATTCCTTACTCTGAGCCAGCAGAGTTGTGTATCTCCAGCAGAGAATAGGTGCATGTAACCTTAAAAACCCATGCTTTACAAAAAAACCCCACCATCCAAAGCCTACCCTTTTTCTAGCAGTGGGGATTTCTGACAGACTTTTTCTTGACCCATCCTTTTCCTATGGCTTGCTCTGAACTGTTAAGAATTCTGTGCAAAGGAATGTTCATGTTTTTGTTAATAAAGAGTAGAAGTTGGGACTATGATATCCATAGGCTGAGGGGCAGTGCACAGTAAGACTTAGTTGTTCAGGTGCTTTCAGATCTTTAGATGAAAACTGTGTATAAGGGCAGATTCTTTGCTTGGTACAGCGATAACCAGATGATTGTGCTGATCTTTTATTCTGGTACTACCAATGCAGTTATACTAATGCTATTTTGAGTAAGTCTTCCTAAGAGCTATCTGATCCTCTGTCAGTAGTAACTTTACACAGCTTTGTGCTCACAAGGCATGTACAAACTCCCAGAAGCTCTGTCCTAAACTAGAATAGGGTAACTGATTTCTGTGTTGCAACAGTTTTTTCTGGAAGAAACATTATTTTTTGTCTTAGTCAGCTGCTTTGTGCTAATGATCTTATCAGCTGTGCAGTTTAACTAACATTCCGTTTGTGGGATCTCATTATGGTGGCTGTATGAATGTGTCAAAACTCTGATTTGTAGATATTTTTTCTGGTTCAAGCAAAGTAACTGTTGGGAGTCTGCTACTGAGATAATGGAAGAAACAGTAGGCAATAGGTTTTCACTGTAACATGCAGGCAGATATGATGTAATTTATGAGTTATGTAAGTGCTCTGGTATTTCCTTTCTTTGTCACAAGCGTTAGTTTTCCTTATGCCTACTTACCTTTCAATGAAGTCAAGTCCTGTCTGAATGTGGCCACTCAAAACATTCTTTCAAAGAAACCTTTCCTGTTTCTGTTTGTTGGTTGCATATTCCCACTGCCCTCAGTCCTTGGTTTTGAACTGCTAAACCTGATGTGCATTGCATGCTCGGTGTCAAGTTGGAGAGTACATCAGCAGCCTTTCGCAGCCCACCACTATCACAGAGGAAGAAGCAGTGCTGTCTTCCTCTCAGACTGAGAGAGAAATAAAGGCCTGAACTCGGATGCATAGTGCTGTTCGTGTTGCAGCTGACTCTATGAAGGTATCCAAGGAGAATATAAAAAAAGAATTTTCATTTATTTCTAGGTATTGCCAAAGTTTGTTTCAACTCCTTAATGGTTTCTGAGGAAGTTGAAGGGCAGGAATGGGGTTTGACACAGTGTTGCTGATTTAAACCTCTCACAGTCAGTCTCATAATGTTATTATGCTTGCGGTGTGAAGAGCAGGTGATACTAAACCCTTGTGCAAGATGCCACAGTTGTGGAAAGCTTGTTAAATAGGCACTGTTGCCAGTTTTCATATGCTCCATACAGAATAATGAAGTTTTAGCCCGGTTCCCTTTTTACCATACACTGAAACTTTGCTGGGTAATTCACTGTATTACAGCAACCAAAAAAATCCCTTGCTTTTCTGTTAAATCTTTTTAGTTTGTCAAGAGTGCTGTGATACTGCTGTACTCAATCAGCTTGTAAAAGAGTTGCCTGCAGTCAAAGTACTTTTAACACACTCTTTTTAAAAAGTGCTTACCATTTTGTTCTTCGGAGAAGAGCTAAAAGCTTTCCCATTTTTTAGTTTATCTGATTTTCTCCCCATAAATGTAGAGATTTCTGAAGTTGCTTATGCTAAGGCTGAGTCTGTACGTGCAGGTGCATGCACATGCATATACATAAATCTGGGGGATGAGTCCCACAGTAGATCATTGTTCTAGCCTAACTAGCAGACAGACAAATGGGAAAGGAATAGCATGGCATTTTCTGGCAAAGATTAGCAGAGGCAGCCACTGCAGTCTACATGTTTAGATTGCGTGAATAGATTAGAGCATTTGTTACTGTATTATGGATGTCTTGTTACTTGTCAAATGTGAAGGGGGCTAAGGGAAGAATAAAAAAAGCCCTTGTCAGGCTGGTGAGATGGCCTGTTTTGCTGCTGTCAGCTCTGCAGTTAATTTTACAAATAGAATGCAGTCACTTTTTCTAGAACTGAAGGATGAATTTTTAGTAAGAGCACAAACCAACCAAATCAAAGCGAAGACAGTATCCTAGCACAGATATTAAAAATAGTGATTACTGGGTGGAGGAGGAAAGCATCACATGTAAGAGTGATAAGAAAGTCTCTTAATCTGTTTCTGTAGGATCTATTGATTGCAAATAGAACATACAGTCTTAAAGGAGCAAGAATAATTATCTTGAACAAGAATAATTATCTTATTGTTTCCTGTTCTGTTTGGGGGTTTTGGTTTTTTGTTTGTTTGTTTGTTTTTTTAAATTCAGATATTGCTCTGATGCCCCATATCCCTCGAAGTGTTCAAGGCTAGGCTGGATGAGATCCTGAGCAAACTGACCTAGTGGGTGGCATCCCTGCCTGTGGCAGAGGGAATGGAAGTAGATGGTCTTTAAGGTCCCTTCCAACCCAAACTATTCTATGATTCTATATTAACCAAAAGAGTTTATCAGCTTTTATGGATATTAGACCTGCTGAAAATGTCTTTTGAAGATCTGCAGAAATCTTGTGCTGAATTAAAAAAAGAGTAGAGAAAAATAAATCATTCAAAGTTTAAACTGGTCAAAAAATGAAAACAATTTGAATTTATGTCTTTTAAAATGCTTTCTAAATTGAAACTTTAGAGGGACCTAGTTCCTTCTGGGTGTCTGTTCTGCGATTTGCATAGAAAACTTTGCGTATGCTTTTTGCTGAAGTTTTTGGTTGCTGCAGTTGTGATGTTGGAATAGCTTGCATTCCTGCTCCCCCCAGAAAAGGCTTTTGTTCATTGTGTGGTGTTCTATATGACCATGTTGTAACAGTTAGCAGTTCTGTTGAGAATCTCTTAATCATGTGGTTAGAAAAGTGACTGCAGTGAGAGAGGTTTTTGAAGATGAGTTAATTAAATATATGCCATAGCACTTTAGCAGTAGGTAAACAGCTCACTGTAATGTATTAGGCAGGTTCTAGGGTATCTAGGATAGCACTAGGCAAGTCACAGCATAACACTTCTGCAGCCTTGAAAACATTCCTACCAACATTAATAATCAAAATACCTTCATGATACAGATAAAACTAATGAGCCAGACAAGCGTGTTTGTCCAGGTTTTTAGAGGGAACTAATGTCAAGTTCTCATCTCTTTATGATGTGCTCAGAGCCTGCTGCCAACTCTTTCTCTCTAGCAGAAATTTGTTAATGGAGTCAAATACAGTTATAACCAACACTTCAATTTTAAACTACATTGTAATAAAAGACAGAGGGGTTTGCACCTATCAAATTACCCACTATAATTATCTTTTACCAGCTTTTAAGCAGGGGGTGTAATGTAGTGATATATGCCATGGTAGCATTTTCTCTGCTCATGTGTTTTTTAATGTTCAAGGATGCATGTCTGTCAAGAGCCTTGTGTAACATTTATGTAATGTTAAGTATCTCTACACTGGAAATTGCCAGGAAGCTAGAACTTTAAATTGGCCAGGTAGCTAATTTCCTTTACTATTTCTTTTTCCTGTAAGTCTCAGTTAGATGTATGTTAGAAAATAGAAGAAATTACCAAGAGGCATCCAGTTCAACTACTAATAAAATGTTGTCAACTGAAGTGAAGATTTAGGTTTTTGTTTGCTTACTTGCTTGCATTTGTTTATTTGTTTTGTTTGCTAGGTCAGCAGACAGAAGTTTTCTTCTTGTTTATTTTTAGCCATGTATGTCCATGGGGCAGAACAGAGGTTGGGAATATTTCTACAATAGTGTTTGCCTACAGAAAAAGTCAGAACAGCTGAATGTGTCAGAAACAGATTGTTTTTGTGTGTTTGCAGGAAGTTTGTAGTCATGGTATAGTTGATTTGTAGTGTCTGGTCTGTCATGTTCCTGGTCAAAATACTATTTTATATACAAATGAATGTGTGGTCTTATGCACATCTGAACATAGGACTGAGCTGGATGAAATAAAGTTGAGTCTCATTGTTGCTGTGAGGAAGTGAAGACTGTTTTAGTATTACTTACAAATTTTAGGGGGTTTTAACAATGTCTTTTAGTCTGTTGTCTAGTCAGCATCTCTAGACATAATCTGGGCCTTAGACTGGGTTCCTTCCTCTGTCTCTGACCTTTTTCACAGTGAACCAAGGTGAAGCTGCAATCCCTTGTGTGAAGAGGCAAAACATATGCAGTTGATTCTTATCTGTTTGTTCCCATGCAATGAGGCTTGTAATGTTGATTGTCCTAGAAATACATGTAATACGGGTAATTGCTGTGTTATCAGTTGCTAGGCATGTTTTTGATGGCCCTCTGCTTCATACTACTTACACTTCAATATTAAGATTGTAATTGCAGACACAAATATAGTAGAAACGCAGAAGTTAAGGTGGATATGAACTTGGGTGCTGCTGTGGGTATCTGAACAGCTGCTGTGCCATTTCTTGAATATTAACCAGCTCTATTGGACCCCTCTTCCCTCTAGGGTGTGTTCCCATGGGATTCTTTCAAGAAGGTCCCCAAAGAGGCCAAAGTTAACTCTTATGAGGCAGGACCTTATTCATGGCCCTGCTTCTTTATTGCAGGATCTTGTACCGCACCATCTTGTCACTGCAGCCAAGACTGACCCCCACATTCCCATCCCCAAACAGTCCTTCCTTGTTAGTTAGTACAAGGTCCAGTAGCCCACCCCTACTTGATGGCCTCTGCATATTGTCTAGGTTTTGACCTGTTTTCCATTCCAGAGATGTCATCATAGCCCCGAACTACTGTTCCTGGGGTGATCCTTGATGGAGAGAATGAAAACAGCAGCACAAAGTATGGGCTGCTTTTGTTCCCAAATGGTGTTTTAAAATAGCTGCCTGGGAACTGTCTCACATGTGCTGTACTCTTAAGTGGTTACAGTGAAGTGGTTAACAGTGTCACCTTTTCTTCATGCTGTTTGCTGTGATAGATAGTTAATCTTTCAAAGATGATTTGTTGGAATCTGCATCTAGTAAAGAAGCATGGTAGAAGAGGAGGTACAAGCTTTATATTAAACTTGTGTCCACCATGGTGTTTAAGAAAATGATTGATTGATTGATTGATTGATTGATTTTTCCCTGGTCAGGAATTAAACCAACATAATTTTAAAATATCAAAATCTGGTTCAAGTATCCCATTGTTTTTATTTAGTAAAAGTGCTAAAATCCAGGACATTCATAAAGCTTTTGAAAATGAATACTTTTGCTTGTAGTGCCTTCTATGGATTGCTGAGGCCTGTTGTTCCACAATAGAAAGGTTACTAGTTTTGCTGTGTCTGGAAGAGAGCAGAAGTTTCAAGCATAAGAAACACTCTTCCTGAAAACCTGGTTTTATTTTGAAATCTTTGAAGTTAGAAAATCTGTATTATGGATGTGTGGTAGATGTCTCTCTTGCTTTGATGTCATGAATGTATGGGCTTCCACTCCTCCTTTTTCTCCACAGGGTTTGTGAGTTGCGAGTTATTGTTTCTCTCCTTCAAGCCTTCCTTCAAAGTTTATTGGTGCAAGTGATGCTGTAGTTATCAAACCTTGTCTGCTGACACTGTAACCAGAAGGATCATTCTTGCTGTAGTCCCTCCCTGTGCCAGAGCAGGTGTTTCTGGAGCTCTGCAGGTCTGGTTGTTAACCTAGACTGATGACTTTATCTCTCCTGAATTAGTTTTTGTTTTTTGTTACTGTGGTGTGTAACACACAGCCATGCTGTGCTCGCATGTGGGAAATGGCAATACAGGAGTGAGAATAAGCAGCCCGTGGCAAGGAGAAGAGCAGCACTACTTCATTTCAGGAGCTGCAATAACTTGAGGTAGTTTAAAGTGTTCAGGTGATGTTACAACAGTGCTTTTCTAGATCCTTTCTTTTATTACACACTTTCAGCCTGGGCTCTATTTCTTTTCAGGGCTTCTGAGATATTATCTGGAGATTAAGCCCCGATTTCCAAACCCAAAAGCAAAGTCAGCACCCATAATTAACAAGAATTTGGTTTTGATGTGCAATACGTTCAACTTCGGAGTCTCCAGAACTCCATAAGCACATCTAGGTGTGAAATATTTGTAGAAGAATATTCTCATGGGGCTTTGAATTTCTGTTATTCATAGTGGGCTCAAAAGGTAGGTCTCATGTTGGCCATTCTCGTTCAATCTGGGCTGTTGGTTGGAACTGGAAGTTGCCGCCTCCTACTGGTGTTTGCTGATATGGATGAAATGCAACAAAGGACTTCTATTCAGATTCCCAGTTTTGGAGTGTTGCTGAACAATAAAAACTTCTTGTCAGTTCTCAAGCTACAGGACATCAATTTAATAACAGAGTAGGAAAAAAATACATATTGCTTTTTTTGTATTGAAGCATGCATGGGTGAGTGTGAGGAACTGGATATTTAGTGTGTGTCCTTTTGTACTTATAAAGAAGCTGCCACTTCAGTGTCAGACAACACTGAAGATTCCATTTGTCCTTGAAATGTACTCCAGGTTGTTGTTTGGCACCCTTTCCAAAGCAGTGAAACTTAGCAGAGGGGAGGAAGAAAAGAGGAGAGAAAAGAGCAACAATCCTATTGCCTTAGAATTAGTTTTGCATCAGCTTTGGCCAGATGATAAATGCTTGTTGTGGTTGTGACTTGCTTTCTTGTTGGGCTGTCTGGAGTAAATCATTAATGTAATTTGTTTACAAAACATTCTAGTCTTCTGATAGCCCTTTTCGTTTATTATGTAGGGTGTGTGTGTGAAAACTGTCTAATGCACTGATACAGCTAGTGGGGAATTTGGCTGAGCAATTCTGTATAATGTGATGAAATGTTTGGACCTGCACCCACTCAACTTGTTTATTGATTAGATTATAGATAGAGATTGATATGATCCATATTAGATTAGCTGGCTGGGAGAAAGATGCTGTCATCTAAAATACAGACAATTCTATCTTTTAATGAAAAAGTTTGATGTCTTTATGTAAGGAAATCTCCTTTTCTAGTGACACTAGCTGTTCACAGCCTGCTGTGCTCTATTGAAATTTTCACATCAGTAGCAATGGAAATGATACCGTGAATGGTTTTCTCCCCAGGTGCTGAAGAAGTCTTGCTGCTCGCTAGAAGAACTGACTTGAGGAGGATTTCCCTGGACACACCAGATTTCACAGACATTATTCTACAGATAGACAATATCAAACATGCAATTGCCATAGACTATGATCCTGTGGAAGGCTATATCTACTGGACTGATGATGATGTCCGGGCAATCCGTCGAGCCTATCTTGATGGTGCTGGAGCGCAGACTCTGGTAACCACAGAAATCAACCATCCAGATGGTATTGCTGTGGATTGGGTGGCGAGGAACCTGTACTGGACTGATACTGGAACGGATCGCATTGAAGTGACCAGGTTGAATGGGACATCGAGAAAGATACTTATCTCAGAAAACCTAGATGAACCTCGAGCCATAGTGCTCAATCCTGTAATGGGGTAAGTTTTGTATTTTTTGCTAGCCCTGTGGGAGGTCTTGGGGTCCATGGTATGGTCTCCTGAAGCTGAAAACCTACAAATTGTGGGATGATGTGTGTACTGTTTGTCAAATATTCTGGAAATAACTGGTTTTCACTTGCTTCATCTCTTTAATACTGTGCATGTAAAAGATGACTTCTAAATATAGTGTTCCTCTATGAACCTATACATTGGGTGTTTGGTTGAATTTTCTTTTCTCTGCATCTTCAGTGTTACCATAACTAAGAAAGAATTGGGCCACTGCACATTTTTCAATAGTTCAATTTATTTAGTGCTCAAACTTTATATTGTCATTGCTGATTACAGTTCAAGTTGGCTTGTTTTCTGCTGCTAGGGAAACAGAAAATAAGTTCTTCGAAAAGCGGGACAAATCTTGACAAATTTTTGTCTTACATGTTGTGTGCATTAGCTGTTTCTCCTTTTTTTTTCACAGCTACATGTATTGGACAGACTGGGGTGAAAGTCCAAAGATAGAATGTGCGTATTTGGATGGCTCAGAAAGGCGAGTTCTGGTGAATACGTCCCTTGGTTGGCCTAATGGCTTGGCACTAGATCTGGAAAAAAACAAGCTTTACTGGGGAGATGCAAAAACAGATAAAATTGAGGTAAGTAACAGAGCGTTTTTTGGGTGCATTTACAAAAACCAAGTCCTATTCTCACATGTGGCTTTATGTCTTGGATGCATTTATCCATTTTGGAGGAGTCTTTTGTTTCATTAATATTATCATGATAATTAGCATAACAGGGCATATTTGAGAAGAAAGGAAGTACATTGCTGTGGTTCAGAAAACTGCAAGAAATTTTATGTTTGTTATGTCTACATTGCTTTAAGTGTAATTTAGAAGTCTCTGGTTTTACCTGAGGCTTTTGCAACAAATTGGGACACTTGGGTAAAATCTGTTTAAAAGATGTTTTGACTTGTCTGTGGTGCTTGGAACTACTATCTAAAGTTGCTGCATGCAAAAGACTTGATGGAAGGCTCACATACAGGAACAGGTGGATGAAGGAGCCCTAGAGAGACATATTTCAGAATGTTAATGATTGTGTGGTGTCCAGATTTATGGACAGAAAGTAATTTTTAATGTAGTGCCTGCTATGAAAATGTAAGCATTCTGTGCCTGAATTGAAGAAGGAAATTTTTACTTTGGTCATGGCATGTGAAATTGATTGAGTTTTAATGTTATTTGGGGCAGTAGCATATACAGCGTTTTTAGATAAATATTTTAGATAAATATGTTTTGAGGAATGACTGCTTTCCAAAGGTTGTGCCTCCGGGAAGAGGGGAAACAAGACTGTCTGCTAGCTCCAGAAATTCAGCTTCTGTGTTTGGCAGTAGCTAATACTGGGCTTGATGACTATCAGAGTGGTCCTGTGTCCTCTTACCTTTCAGCCTGCAGGACATTCCAGATGCCACCTTTTATAGCCTGGACCAAAGCTGTGCCATATGTTTCATGGGGTTAAGCAATCTGCTCAGTCTGTCTCGCTTCATTGTAAGGCAGCAAAGCCAGTGATACTATTTGATTTGACATCGAGTTTAGGAAAACCAGAGAAACCAAAGTAAGGGCTTTTTATTAACTCAGTTTTTCTTTTCCTTGTTATACTTCCTTTTTTGCTTCTCTTCTATTTGCAAAAACATAGAGAAGAAGGTGGTTCACTTGGTCTCGCAAACAGAAGATACACTTTAGATAAAGTGGATTGTGACATCTGTAGATAATGTTGATTTCTACATATTGTGCAACAGTGTTTTTAATTGCTAGCACAAAGAGTGACATCTCCATGCTTCTAGCAATGGATTCCACTTTTTCTTAGATTAAAACAGGTGTAAATATTCTCATTTTAAGAATTCCCCCCTCTTTTTTTCCTTTTGTGCACTTCTTCTCCTTATGCTTGGAGTTTACTTTTGTTGGCTATCACACACTCCTTCTGAGGCTGTAGTTAAAAATAACTCAGTAGGCCCATTTAGGATCAAAAATAATGGGGAAAAAAAAGGTGTGTCTGCCCAGTGTTACGAAGTGTGCTGTGAAGAGTCTGTTATGATCTGTTCTGGAGTGGCATGAGTTAAAATGGCACTGGCATGTTATCAGTAGAAATGGTTCTTAGGTGTGTATTGCAGAACTTTCATTAGAGAACAAATTCTCATTTTCGATTTTGGAATATGTGCCAGTCACATTTGTGTATTCTGCTCACTTGGGAAGGAGCTGTGTGACTTGAACAGTCACTGACACAGCTCAGGTACTGCCCAGTTTGAGGCTTGTTTCTGGTAGAGTTTCCTTTCATTAATACTCCTGTACAAGATGAAAAAAGTGTGCTAAGAAAATATTTTAGAATAGAAGCATTCTAATGGATTGTATTTTGCATTTATTACCCATCTTGCTATATTTATAATCTAGCAGTCCTTTTCTTCAGGATTTGTGTTTGATAGGGTCTATCAATACTCTAGATTTTCCCAGTAAACCATAGTTTGGTGGCCCCAGTACACACAAAACCTCACTGCATGGTGTGTGAGGTGGGGCATTTCCACTTTCACTTGCTGCTGAAGTTATTCAGCATAAACTCATTTTCTCATGCTTGTGTTCTGTTGCCAAGAACATGCCATTTAAATGGCTTGCCAATGCTGTTGGTGTCTCAGTGATTTGTTCTGTGTGGGTATGTGTGTATGTTGCATCCACAGCTTGTCAGAAACAAAAACCAGCTGACTGCAAGTCGAGGATACACATTTATATTGTATACTATAGTTGACCAGGCTGGATACTGGGGTTTTTCTTTTTCCTGGTGAGTGCCTAAAACTACCTTGAAGCATGTTACTGGATAGATTTAGTTTACGTTGACACCTAAAACCAGCATAAGTGGGATAGTAGGTAGTAAGCTGCAACTCTTATTTCGTAATGCATTCGGTAGCAATAAAAAAAAAACTGCTGATGTTTTGGGTGGTTTACTCTCTTGCTACACTGCAAGGAGAGAGTTCTTGCATCATCTAAAGTGACATTCAGATTTATGCTGAGTGCTCCTGAAGAAAGAAGTCTTCAGCTGTCTGGCCCCTGCACAGTTCAGAAAATTTCACTCTGCAGCTGCACTGTCCAACAGAAGGCGAAGACGGTTCTGCCTTGTCTGTGCTGAAGATGGGACCCCAAAGAGCTGTTAGATGGTAGTGAGAGGGACAGTGGCTGGGCCAGGATACTGCTCTGCATTGAAGCAGTTGGCTGTGAAGGTACTTTACTCCCATTGCCTTTTTTTTCAAAGCAGTTAGTTTCTCTTGGGCTTTTGCAGAGCCGTCACTTGGCAGTTTTCTCAACTGCACAGCCCCAGGTTTTCTGAAGCAACTGGAAATTTTCTAGAGACCAAAGGTCTGCAAAACGTGTAAATGAGAAAATTCCCGTCTTCACTGTTTTCCTCTGTCTCATCTACTTTGACCTGCTTCAAAGTGTCACAGCTCACTGTGTAGATACTGCAAACCAGAATAAACTGAAACCATCATCTCTACTACTGTACAGAGCACGGTTGGTCCTAAAGCCCGTCAGGAAAGAAGTAAAATTAAGAGTGATGCCTGATGACGTAAAAAGTGCACTCTGTAGGCTTTTCTGTAGCTTTCTGACAAACTGCTTTTAGGTGAGAATTGGTTTCATCACATGGCATGCCTCCAGCTGCTTTCCATCTAGAAAAAGAATGAATGTAGCTTGTGCATATTTGTATGTATCTCTGCTTGGTGTTCTGCTCTGGTTTCTGGTATTTTAGTTCTGCGGGGAGTCATCTTACTCTCACTGGAAAGGCCAGTTCATGTATAAAGTTCTTAAACAGTGACTGAACTTTATACAACTTGGAAATTTGATAAGTTAAAACATCTCTCCTATTCTTCCTGGATCTCAGGTTTGAAATGTAAATATCTCTGGTTTGGTTGGTCAGTTTGTTTCGGGGATGGTTTGGTTTTGTTTTGGTAACACATTTTGACCCTACTTTTGGGTGCACTCTTCTACAGTTAGAAAGTCGCTTGCAGAGCTGTTCAGGGTACACCAGGCATCATCCTGGATGGACCAGGAGGTTGTATTTTATGTGTGTGTGGAGAGCTTCACGGATTGAAAACAGCAGTTACCCTTTCCTGTCAAAACCCCTTTTCTAACCTTCCCATCTGCAGCATTCAGCTGCAACACAAAGGGCCCAGTCACTTTGCAAGCAGTTTGCATCCTGAAGAAACCACTTGGCAAGGCATGTCAAAATTTTGTGTGACAGGAGCCTAAGGGGCTTTCACTGCAAATTTGGCACCCTGTGGTAACATTGTTCCCAGGTTTTAAATTTATATTTTTAATTAGTTCAACAAAGTATATGGTAATGAAAAATAGATGGGAAATTTTGAGTTGTGTCTGTCAAAATCATGTGTCTGTCCACACAGTTTCAGCTACAAGTAAAGGGCATGGATTAATCCAACTGAACTTTGGGTTTTACTGACAGAGAAAAGTTACTTTCCAGGAACAAACAGCAGATTAATAAGGATTACAGGGTTCCAGCAGAGAGAGAAGCAAAGACCCACGTGTATAGTTTCCTAATTCTCCCTAAAAAAATTTTTGTGGTAACCCAGGTTTTCTTATGTATTATTTCTTCAGTATTTGCTAAAAGTGCCTAAGGTATAATTGCATAATGAGCAACTATGAAATTTTCAGATGGCTGTTATTATGTGTGCATTCTACTTAAGCTTGTGCAATATTCTTGGAATAAATGTTCTGCAGACTATCCCTTCTGGCAGCTTCCCCTCCTCCCTCTCCTCCCCTTCCCCTCTGTTGACAAATGTCCTTCATTTGTTTTTTGTGGAAGTTTCATAATCACATACAGTACTTCTTTGCAAGTTTATGGGGTGTAAGTCAGCACCAGATGACAATCTTGGAGTTCACTGAAATTTTTTTCCAAGTTGCAGTTACAAGGGCTGTCCTTGAAATTTAAGGAAACAAACTTTATTATTAGCTTGTTGTTGATTACATTATGCATAAATGGTCTAAAAGGACATTTGGAACAGTTTACAACTTAAATAGGAGTAGGATTTGTAGAAGTCAGTTGTACTGGGGAGAAAACAATTAAACTAATTTAGGGCTGCTCATTCTAAACTAGTCCAAGTATACTTCACATATTACACTTTATTTTCCAGTTGTTTGACCTAAAAAATGCAATGTTTAGTTTATACATGAGTCATTTTCTCATAGCTGACACATTTTTGTGTGTGTGTGTATATCTTTGCATTGGCATTTTTCACCAAAGAATTTTAAAAACTATGTAGTGTATTAAACTACTTGGAAGATATTCTGGACTGATTTATTGAAACAGGCAAATCTCATAGGGAGAACAACTAATTTAAACTTATTGCTGCATGCTAATTAGATACAAAAATCTCAAAGCATTATTTTCTGTAAGTGTATTTCAGAAGACCTAGTTTATACATATATTAATGTCAGTAATCCCCACACTGCGTGTTTGTATTACTATACAAGAACAGAAAAGTTAAATGGATATAGAAATAAGAAATACAGGATCCCCTTGATCAAAGGAATGGATCTAAGATCTCAGATCGATCTAAGTAGGCAGGTGCATTAATAGATCACTTCAACTGATGATAGTGAA
Organism: Myrmophylax atrothorax; assembly: GCA_026770055.1. Lineage (NCBI taxonomy): Eukaryota > Metazoa > Chordata > Aves > Passeriformes > Thamnophilidae > Myrmophylax > Myrmophylax atrothorax. Next base: position 18,382,671 of record JAOXXN010000065.1, read on the forward strand.
GGAGACTTAAATTCAGTGATTTTTTTTTTAAACTTCTCAGTGATGTTTGATTTGATTTGATTTAGAACTGTGGCAAAGAAATGCCAGCTACAGTAACTCTTATAAATATTATTAATTGAGGTTTATACTGTGATCCTTAGATGAATTGTCTGTCTGTCTGTCTATCTATCTATCTATCTATCTATCTATCTATCTATCTATCTATCTATCTACCTATCTACCTACCTACCTACC
>JAOXXN010000065.1:18403840-18421396 GCA_026770055.1 Myrmophylax atrothorax
TAGATAGATAGATAGATAGATAGATAGATAGATAGATAGATAGATAGATAGATAGATAGATAGATAGATAGATAATAGACCCTTGGATCTATTACATTGCTGAAGATGCTGTTACACAAGTTCTTTGTATCAGTGCCTGAAGGCAGTCCAGGCCCTCAAGAGGGTGTTCCTGCTCTAGCATAGCAATCTGTTCAGCCATGTGGAAAAACATAGCAGGGAAATGATCCAGCTGAAAAATAACCAACCAAGAAGGTGTATATTTTTCAGTCTGATATGTTTTCTGCCACACAAGTAGTTGTGCTGACAAGGCAAGAAGGTGTCAGTGTGAACAGGAAAATGAGGGGCCAGAGGCAAAGTGGCATCTGCTTGAACTGGACTGAGGAGCACTGCTTGTCAGGTTTTAATCTGTGCTCTGAAAAATATAGTAGCTTGGCTCCTTTCTTCAGTATTGAGGAGCAGTTTGAATGGACAAGGCAGGGTTCAGAAAAGAGGAAGACATTTTATTCATCTTGTTACGCATGTGGACAGATAGTGTTTGGAGAAGTACGGTGACCTACATGAGGGTATATGCTGAGATTCATCTTTGAGCTGTAAAACCAAACCATCTTCTTGATATCTGAGCTAGCTGCTCAACTTCAAATAGAAGGGACTCTTAGGTACTTTTCTTTTGGAGGAGAGCTCTTAGTTGTGATTGTAGACCAGCCTGATAAAGGCAGAGAAGCAGCGTGCGAGTTGCAGTTGACTGTAGCTAGCTGCCTGAAGATGTTGTGTATGTCTGCTCTTCTCTTAGCAGTAGATGCTAAATATACTTCTTTTATTTACTGATGTGGGGGTGCAGGGAATCATGCCCTAAGAATCTGTCTTGTAAGCTAAAAGGTCATCCTAAATTTCAACAACTCCTCTGTTTAATATTGGTTTGACCTAAGAAGCTCTTCATGAGCAACCTTACTTGGATTTACTCTCAGGAGCCTTTAGCATTTCTCACTGTGCTGATTAGGCCCAGGGCCAAGAAAATAAGCTGCATGATGTATACTGAATAATCTCTATTCTCTTGAGTGAAATCAGCCCTGCATATGAACTGTGGGGAAGTTATTTATCTATTTATTTGTTTTTCTTCCAGTAAGTGGAACATATTGCAGATTAGCCTCATGTGAAGGGTTATTCCACCTGGCAAGTGCTCTCACTGACCTGAGCATGGGAAGAGAGGCACTGTCATGTGGTGAATGCAGTGTTAGGTTGGCCCTAGAATCTCTGAGCACTTAGTGTTGCTTGGTGATTCAAGGCAGCTTCTTTCCTATGCCTCTCTTGTCCAGGATGGCGTTACTTTCCTTTTTCTTAAAGTACACTGAACTCATGTGGTAAAAAAGGTTTCTAAGAACTGGGGTGGGACAGTTAGATCAATTGTGAGATTTAGATAAAAAATGTGGTATTCTGGGCAATTCAACTGATGGTCTGACCTCCAGAGAGGACTGATGAAGAGAGAGCAGTGTACTGGACCATCTTCCTGTGTTATGTTTATCCCACAAGAGACTTTGAATTTTGGCTGCAGAAGTGGTGGCACCCTCCCAGTGTGACACCACAAAGCACATTCTGTACCACAGTAAAAGGAGACAGGGCCTTCAGGTGTGCGGGACTTGGTTTCCCGTGGCAAACCTAATGGGCTGAACTTCAGAATGCCTTCCGATGGTCTGTTGGTCTTGCCAGGCTTTGGCCTGAGAAGGAAGGGTAGCTATTTTTTAAAACAGATCAAGATTGTGCTGGACAAAAGTTAACTGTTTTGTCTTTTTAGCCATTTGCAGAGACTGGAGACCATCTGGTAACTACATTTTTTCAACAAACTCTCTGAATGCTCCCTTGCATGACTTAACCAATATTAATAGTATATCAAATAAATGACTGATAGTGTTGCTTATCCCAACACTGTGACAGTGGAGTGCAGGCAACTTATCAAGGCAGGAGGTCTTGTTGTTATCTGTTCTTTCTGGAGACACATTTCAGTTGTGAGAGGGTTTGCATGTGTCAGCACTACCTGGCTTAGTTCTGCAGGAACTAGCAATGGAGTGGTGTTAGCACAGTATCTTAGCCTGCCCTCTGTACAGCTCTTGATACTCAGCTAACTGGGCAACCTAGTCTGGGTTTCTGTGCATTGTTTTGTTGATGTGCACACTACATGGTAGTATGTAAGACTGGATTGATTGGATTAGAGTGTAGTGTAGTGTTTCTGTAAACAGTCCAAATAGAAGGGAATCATGATCACCAATTGGCCAAGAGGTTTTATGAGATGAGGAACAAAATGAATATTTGTAAAGACTCCTTAGACTTTCACTGCCTCCTTCCAAGGAGGCATTGTATGCCCAGTGCTTTTTGTTGTGTATTAGTATTTCATCTTTTAATGACAGAACTTTGATTCGATTTCCAAGGAATAACTAAGGCAGGTACATGAGACTTGGCTAATCCATTATTAAATGAGGATAAAAGCATCACCTTCTTCAAGGTGTAGTGCTGTGAATAGATGGACATGTCAGCTAATCTAGGGTCTATTCTTTTAACCTTTGACTTCTGATGGAATTTCCATGTGTGACACTTCTGGTGACTTAGAGCATAAGAAATTCATCACTGCACTCTTTAAAGCACTTTATGTGCCTGGCACAGTGTTAAGAGAGTGTGAAGGGCTACAAGTGACTTTGGATAATTGCCACCATGGCGAGGTTAAGAAAATAAATATGTTATGATTCTTCAAGGCAAGACTAAGAAGCTGAGTTCTGAGCAAGAGGTCCCACTGTGCTGGACAAAACACTAGCAGCTTAATCTCAGTTTACTGTGGACAGAGGCTGAGTGCATGAGACCCAGCATTGTCTGGCCATGAGAGGGGGTCATGACTCGATCAATTGTTCAGGGACCTCTCATTGTCTGTACCATAAAAGATTATTTAAAAATAAAATCTAAGATCCATGTGGTTTTGGGTAAGCAGGCAAGAAGGATAGAAATAGGAGTAGTACATACTGCATTTAGCTTAATTGTTATTTCATTAGAAGTTAATGTTAGCACGGTAATATTGGACAGGATGCAAGTTTTTTCTTTGGAAAGATTGACCAGTACTGGTGCCACTTTCTGCTTCATGATTCAGTGTAGCTGTTATTTTTGGCATCCTTTTGACTTTTTAAGAAATTCCAGTTGGGTACTGAAATTGCTGATTTGTTTTTTGGACTCAAAAGTTTACCACAAATTTTTTCTCATATAAAGTTCATTCTGGTTTTTTTTTCCTTTCCTCCATGTTGTATATATACCTTATAAATGTGCTTTCAGTCTCAGTATCATCATCAGGAGTATAACATAGTAAATATTTATATGATGTGCTGTTTCCACAGACTTTTAGCTGTCTGCAAAGTTGGGAAGATACTTGGATTTGGAAAGGAGAAGGTAAAGATCTTACAGGATTATTCTAATCCATTTGAAGAAATGGGAAATCAGGAGCAAAGTTAGAAAGATTAAGATACATGAGTTTTAAAAATACGACAGTAACAAGTTTAAATTCTTCTTCAGCTTTCCTGGACTAGTTACCTAGAAGTTGGAAAGGCGTATTGTTTTCATAATGGGTGTTAGCTAAACTTCAGAGTTGTTGCATACCCTTTAAACTTGTGATGGTCAACATTTGAGAAGAAAAACTATTTATAGAAGGTAAAATTTCCCTTAAGTGCATTAAATAAGCAACCTCTACCTAAAAATAAAACTGGAATACCAATTTTTCCATGCTTTATAGTCTAGCCACCAGTTACCATAAATGATTTTTGTATTTAACTTTTTCTATTACTTTTTAAGTAGTTTTGAAGTATGTGACCATATTCCCGGTTATGAAAGATAAGTTACAGAATTGACCACCTGCACCCTTAATCCTCTGATATTCTGTAAGCAGAAAAAGGTTCTGGAAATGTCAGGCTGATGTAACTCATGGAGAACATTTATGTTTACAAAACATATAAGGTTCAAAATCACAATCATGTTAACACAGCTTTTCTAACAAGAACAAATTTATCAACTCTTTCATTTTAAAAAGTCTGCCTGAAAATGCAGTGTTCTCTCTGGGACTAAAATAATTTTGGGAATTCCTAAGAGAACAGTAGGTGTAATGGTGATTGATACGGAAAAATTAATAGATCAACATTGCAAATAAATAACCTCTTCAAATGGTGGTGATCTGAGCGCAAGGATAAGAATATATTTTGTTTATACTATTCCCAGAGAAAATGGGAGATTACTATAAACTACTATTTTTTATCATATAGATTTATACTCTGTTGCATTTGTCATCTTCCTAGGTGGTTGGGTTGTTTGGGGTTTTTTTTAGCAAGTTATTACTTAACTGTCTTCCCTTCATCTGTAAGTGTAGATTTTAATTTGTGTGAAACAGACCAAAGTATTTAAGAAAGTGTGCTGGAGTGACTGCATTGGGAACCAAGTTTTAGTGTCCCATCAAGAAGCCAACATTGCTAGATTGTTCAAAATTTTATTTGTAAGAGTATCAGGAAAAGTTTGAGTGCAGGCTCTTTCAGCTCTTTGGTATTACACACCACCTACTTTGCTTTGCCTGTCTGAAGGACTGGCGTGGCTGCCCTACCAGCCACAGCAGAGCAGCACCACAGCTGCAAGATAGAGCCAAGCAGCAGGGTGGTTTGCCATTGCTGCCATGCTTTAGCTCTAGGAGGCTGTAAAGGTAGTTGTGAAGGAAGATTGCCAAGAGTACTGACATTCAATAATCCTCTTTGGAATTCTCTTTCCTGAGCATCTCAAAGTGGCTTTTGTATTATGAGTGAAAATATGATCCATCTGTGTAACCACAGAGAGTTACCCAGTCATGCTGTGTCTTCAACAAGCTAAAATGACAAGTTCTACACTGAGAATTGAGAAAATGTCTCTTAAGGAAATGAGAAGAATATGTGAGAAAAGAGTGGCGATGTGTCGTTCACTACACGTATTTGCAAACAACATATGGTTACTCACAGTTCAATAGGGGTGTTGCACTGTCAGTGTTGTATAGGTGTATTCTCTGTGTTCTCTATAGGTGGGTGATGATAGTTTGCAACTGTAACCAACCTAGCAGTGTAAGAATTCAAAAGTTACAATGTTGATGTATGTCATCATCAAAAGTTGCTGAAAGAAGAGCCACAATAGCACATGTAGGAATAATCCATGAATTGTAATAGCAATAGAAGCCTGATGAATTTATTTTATTATTTATTTATGAGGCAGCTTTTACCAGGTAGCCAAAATACTGTCAAGGGGGACAGAAACTACTGACAACAATGAGGAATTGCTTTCTGAATTCTCACGTTTTACTCAAGTGTTTGAAGCAACAGTTTGCTAAGACACTCAAGCAGTCTGTCTTTGTGGAAAATGACCAGTTATGTTTGTTGTTCTACCATCTCCCTTTTTTTAATATATGAGTTCTGGTACTGTGTGCTTTAATATTATTCACTTTTCTGCTTGCCAGTGTCTGCCATTACATGCTTAACATTAATGCTCTTCAGACAAAAAAAAAAAGAGTGCACTTTTATCCCAAAGCATCAATGAAAGGTGTTTCAGCTGTTGGAAATGTTAACGAATGGCTTATACTCAGCTGAATATAGACTGTGATACAGACTGCTCACAGCTGTCTCACTCCTCTCTGTTTGGGGCAGGCTTCTTTACCCTTCAGAGTTTTCTTTGTCATTCCATTTTTCTTTGTCTTTTTCTTTCCCTGTTTTCTTTTCCATGCCACCCACATAATTTGTCTCACAAGTTCTTTCTCCAGCCAAAGAAGACTGGGCATTGTTCACTTGAGATGTCATTTTAGAGTCTGCTGGTAAGAATTGTTAGAAGCCATTCAGAGAATTCTTGATGTTGGAAGGGACCTTTGGAGGTCAGCTGGTCCAAGGGCCATCTGGAGATGACTGCTCAGGGCCATGACTTTTGAATAGCTCTAAGGGTGGGGACTCCACAACCTCCTTGAGCAACCTGCTCAGTTCTCAGTCACCCTTACGATAAAAGCATAGCTTTCCACAAGATACACAAGAGAAGAATCACAGACCCACGAGCACACCACAAGTTTCCTAAAAATATGTCAGTTGTCATTTTACTGTTGCCAACCTCCTGTGTCTGGAGACTGCTCACATAGTAATTTGGCTCAGCCCAAGAATTGATTTCTGTTTGACTACAGCTTTGTCTGTAGCAATTGAATAAATTTTGTTTTATCTTAATGAATGAAATACATGAGGAAGGTCTCTTTGTTGTTCTGTCAAAAGATGTCCTGTATCCATGCTGAATAGATGTTTTTTCACAGATGCACCTGAAATATAACTTGACTACATGAATCATGCTGATGTGTAGAATTTAATTGCATTGTTTTACTTTAATCTTCTTCAAAGAGCCAGGAGCTTTTGAGTGTTATATTTAGAAATATTTGTTAAATCATTTTGCATATATTGCAGCAGCATCTAAAAAAAAAAATCACACCTTATCATGTTTTTTGTGTAATTCAGTTCATTAAGGCGTTTGATGTTGATTTCATTTTACCCACAACAGATTTTAGCTGAGCTTGGCAATGCCTCATTAGGAGATTTGTCATTGAAGTCTTAAGACTAATCAGAGGTTTTCAGTGTATGCTGCTGTTCAAGGGGAGCTTTCAGTGTTTTGTATGTAAAGCACAGCAGTTTATCCAGTGTTGTGTTTATCCTTTGAGACCCGTTTATAGCTTAGAGAGAGAGAGAATGAAAACCCCGAGTAGAATAAAGCCTATTCTTGTCAATTTATGCTAAATTATAAGGACTGCACCTTAAAGACTTCCTGTTGTCTGTAGTTGGCAGATACTAAATGATGAGTTAATAATAGTATTTTATTATCTATGCTGTTTTAGTGAAAGGAGTAGTGCTTTTGGCCATATTGTGAGGCCTATTAGTAGATTTTTATTTTGCATCCTTCTGGTTTCTGCTACTGTGACAGAGTAGAGCTGGATCTCTGGTAAGATGGGTGGCTGCAGAATTTGAAGTTAAGACTACGTACTTGTGCCTATATTGAACTGCATGTGACAGCTCGCTGTGCAAGCTTTGCTCTGGCTGCTACTAGAAGATAGTCTCATGGTTAGTGCTTCCTGCTTGTGTCACCATGAATTAACTACCATTAAGAAGACTTGATTGCCCATGGCACAGAAAAGTCCTCCAAGTCAGAGCTGCCCTTCCTGCATGCAAGGGAAACCTGGTTGGATTCGTAAGTGTTCTGCCCATAGTGTTGGGGGGACAAATATTTGGGAGAAGAGAGCAAACATTTATTCCATCATTTTCTTAGCCAAAAGTTAAGCTATTAAGCATTTTATTGCTGTCTGATTCCACATTTGGGACCTCCATTCCCACTGTGTTGAGCAGCCATATAATTTGGGAGTGACACAATAAGGTCTCAACAGAGCCTTCTCTTCTTCAGGCTGAACAGCCACAACTCTTAGCCTTTCTTCATAGCAGAATTTTTCCAGCTCCCTGATCATTTCTGTGGCCCTCCTCTGAACCAGCTCTCAGTCTTCCTTGTACTGGGTCCCCAGAGCTTAACAGAGTACTCCAAGTGGGGTCTCAACAGAGCAGAGGGGGAGAATAACCTCCCTCGACTGCTGGACACGCTGCTTCTCTAGGCAGCCCAGGACATGATTGGCTTTCGGGGCTGCAAGTGCACATTGCCAGCTCTTGTAGATTCTGTCATCCATCAGCACCCCCAAGTCCTTCTCAGAAGTGCTGCTTGATCCATTTGTCCCCCCCAGCATGTATTGCTCTGACCCAGATGCAGCACCTTGCACTTGGCCTTGTTGAACCTTTTAAGGTTCCTGAAGTTCATCAGCTTGGTGTCGTCTGCAACATTCAGAGATGTGCATGGATTTAAATAAGTGTGTTTCTGCATCTTTGGATCCAGTCTTTACTGGTATACGTTAGTCAGCAGCTCTGGTATTTCAATTATACTTTTACTGTTCATATCTGTAAAAGGAGATGGAAATGTGGTAGTTTGATCATCATCCTGCTGATGCACTGTTGTAGGGGAAATGGTGTCTTGTTTACTTAGTGTGGCACCAGTTTGGCTCCAACACCTGAGTATGCATGATGAACTTTTGAACCTGCAATATTGCCTGTGGAATTGATAGCGTTCTAAATAAGTGAGCATTTGGGGTTTGCCTGGACATGATGTAATGACATAATTGCAGAACCATTTGGCTTTTAACCACAGATACTGACTTTTTTTAATGTACTCTATATAGCTTAACAAAATAAAAAGATAATAATCTTCAGTCTCTGCTACTCCGTCAAGTATTAGAACAATCGTAAGTTGATGGGCTGACCCAAAACTCCCCTGAAACTTAGTTTGCAGGAATGCCAGTGTTATTTTTAACTGTCTCCAGCAGGAGGCTTTTTTTTCTGGGAGGAATTCAGAGGTTTACCTTGCAGCCTGTGTTTAATTCACATAGGCTGGAGATTTAGTTTTAGTGGAGATTTAGTTTTTAAATTTATTTGGATGTCTACTGGGTGCGGAAATGTACTGAAATTCACATGCTAGTTTAGAAGGATGTGGTGATTGTAATTGATCATGGTAAAAACAAATTTTAGGTGCTTCTGCTGTTTATTGTGTATGAACAGAGCCTTACAACTCTATTAAGTTGTGGTAAAAGTCATGGTTGATTTTGAATGCCCACATTATTTAGGCATTTAATGGTTAAATATTACATTGCATTTAAATTATAAATATTTATAATAAGAAATAAATTCTGCTCCAACAGCAATTTCAAAGTCAGGGGAATAGTGTTCAAATTACCATAGTCCTTCAAACACAAGACAATAGAAGCACTGCACGGTGAAGGCAACTTAATCACCTGCAAGGTACAGGTTTAGTATGAGTCTGAATAAAAAATTTCCAAATAATAGTAAATAGTAAAATAATAGTCAATAATTTCTAGCAAGAAATAGAGTTGTGACTGGAAAATAAATTCTTCTAAGTTGTGGGTTTTTGGTTTGGTTTTACTATGGTAGTGAAGTTGATGCCCCTCACAGTATAAAATTTCAAGCAGCACCTTAAAAATAATGTGGGTATATTTCAGCTACCAATTGCAATGGGGTGTAGAGGAATCCAGAGATTTTTCAAATAAATATTTCTCCTTGATTTTATAAATACACACTACTTGTTGTGGGTAAGAGATGTCTGAATGATTGAAAAGTTTATTGCAGTTTGTATAGTAGTAGGTAGAGGTGAGTTTAAATGTGTAGCATGTTGACATTTTAATTTCCTGTCTTGCCCAAATATTATTGATCAGAGTCAGACTATATCTCTTTCCTTTTGCCAAGCAAAATGGAGTAGCATAAGATCATTGTAGTAATTGGTTATGAAATAATTAACCAATAGCATATATACAGACACACACACATATATTTGTGGAGCTTATCCCATCTCCAAGACCATTTTACTTTTTCTACAGTTTTAGGAATACAAATTTGTGTAAGGTAGTACTTATTCCACATCTTACAGATGTTGCTTATCTCGAGAGTGAGAAAATGTAATTTTTTATGGTATAAACCCCCCAAAATTTCAGAAAGTGAGGGTTTTACATGGCCTTGTTGTGCTCTGAAAGAGTTCTCATGACCTCTATTCCCCATGATTGAGGGCTGGAGATCACTCCAGCAGTCCCTTGTTACTGGAGAGACAGTTCAGTAGTGAGACCAAGACATGACTGGTATTGAAAAATCCCCTGACTCTCACTTCCATCCCCAAAAAAGCACTCCCTCTGCAGTGGTCTTTGCGGGCTTGAACTGATGCAGGTTAAATTCAAGTTGCTTAGATTTATAAGTGGAGACGGGTTGACATGAGCCACTTTCCGTCGTGTCATTTCATTATATTTCACTTTTACCAAACCTAGAGGTACGTTCTTTTGAAAGGAGCATGCTGGGAATTTCAGGAGGTTCTTGCATAAAAGTCGCTGTTCCAAATATGATTCCTATTGCCATGTTAATTGTATCCACATTAGAGAAGATTATTTTTTCCCTATTTCTTGGGCATTCCACAGGTCATAAATGTTGATGGAACAATGAGGAAAACCCTCCTAGAAGATAAGCTTCCACATATATTTGGGTTCACACTGCTGGGAGATTACATCTACTGGACTGACTGGCAGAGACGAAGCATTGAAAGAGTTCACAAGATAAAGGCCAGCAGAGACATCATTATTGATCAGCTGCCAGATTTAATGGGCCTTAAAGCAACAAGTGTTACCAAAGTGTTTGGTAAGTATGAGCAACTGTAATAGTTTCTAGGTGGGCTTGGGTTCATTAAACAACTGTTGATCACTTGTGATGAGAAGAACTATGGTCTGATGTATTTGAATAATTTTAAAGGAAAACTGCACCTTCTGTTTCTAAAGTTTGGAAAATACAATGTTGCAAAAAAAGTGTCGGATTCCAGATTTTAGTGACATTTGACATGAGTCTTCCACAGCTTCCTCTACACTCTTTGTGTTTTTGTAAGAATTTTATTTCTGGCTCTATGCTAGAGCAATCATTATTCTCACAGAAATGCTCCATTTTCTGTTGCTCTTTTCTTCCAGTGCAAAGTCACAGAGATGTTCAGTTAGCAGAATGCTTTTCACTGTATTGGACAGTATGGCAGAGTTAGTCACCTTGACAACATTGCCCCGAAGCATGTGGCACTTATACATTAACTCCAATACTTCAGTTATACCTAAATCTTAGCAATTAAACCTTGCCCTTAGCATGGGATCAGCAGCTGAATCTCTGCATTCTTCCACTGCATCTGCTGAGAGATGCAACCAGTATTTTAGGTCCTTTGCTGGCATTCTGCAGTGAGTATGTCACAGGACCTCCTGGCTTCTGTAGCTCATGAGAGGTGTGTGTTCACCACAGATTTTTCTGCTACCTGGAGCACTGGAGTCTGGGCATAGCAATAAACAGATTCGTTGGTCAGCTGTAAAATTACTGAGTATAGTCACAATGGAATCATATAAAGGAGGTTGTCAAATTACACCCTGACAGTACATGGATTTCCAGCCTTTCAGGAAGCTGTACTTGAAGAATAATTAAGTCAAGCTGCAAGTTATGTCATCAGTCTGAAATATGTATGCCCTAAAAAGGGAAAAATGAGAAGAAACCTGGTTGAGACTGATATTGGAGATTTGTTGTATGTGTGGTAACAGTGTTTGAATACTGAAATCCTTGGTGCCAGCAGAAGGAGAAAGGCACTCATTTATCTGTTGGTCCTTACTTTCCACTCCACATTCCCTCCCCATCACACAAAAATATAAGTGTGAGATTGTGGCGATCTTGTTGGAACTGCTTCTGCTAATGAATCTTCTCAGCTTTAAATTAAACAGGTGGGAAAGAACTGCAGTTATCCAGCTCTTTTCTCATCCTTTTGTATCACTGAACATTTGTAAAAACTGGTGCTTTCAAAGAGATACAAAAATGGAGTACTTGGCCAAAAATAACCAATTGATTGTCTGCCTTCAGTGAATGAATTTAGTCTTTGGGGAGACAAGAAGGTTCTGTTTGTAGCTGATATTCGTGCAATAGAAGGAGAGATCCAGTTTAATAATCCTGGGTAGAAGGAAAGAATCCATTTCGAGTGCGTTTGTTTTTTTTTTTTTTTTAGAATTCCCTGATGACAACCCATAGTGTTAACTTATTTTGTAAAATTTTATGGTGTTTCTGCTCAACCTCCCATGCTCCCCTGTCCCCTTTACCTTCACAATGCATTAATATCTATTTTGGTTTGTTTGTATGTTTTAAGGAACTAATTCAGTGCACTAATATCTGTTTTGTTTTGGGTTTGTTGTTTTGTTTGGTTTTTTTAAGGAACTAATTCATGCGCAGAGAACAATGGAGGCTGCAGCCATCTGTGTTTCTTTACACCCCAGGAGACCAGGTGTGCCTGTCCCATTGGCCTTGAGCTGTTGAGTGACATGAAGACTTGCATCATTCCTGAAGCCTTCTTAGTTTTCACAAGCAGAGCAGCAATTCATAGGATTTCCCTTGAAACCAATAATAATGATGTTGCTATTCCTCTTACTGGAGTCAAGGAAGCATCTGCTCTGGATTTTGATGTCTCTGATAACAGAATCTATTGGACTGATGTTAGTTTGAAGGTATTACTGACGTGTGAATTCCTTGAATATAAAGCCACTGAGCAGTTACTTTGATCTAACAAAGGTCTCTGTTACATGATCTGTCCTGCAGTTGCTAGTGTTGTCATTGAATTGCATCCAAGGAGACCCTTGGAGATGAAGACAGTTGCATTGCTGAACGCACAGGGGGGTGACAGGCATCTTCCTACTTCAAATAAAAACTCAAAGTCGTGCCTGCTTGTACCGAATGCCTGAGTCTTGGATGCTGAATATGTTGCATCCATATATGTATCTACTGTAGAAAAGCTGTTTTCATGTCACATAGCAGAGTAATTTAAACACTAAGATTGGCAGACTTCTGAGCTTTCTATCCTCTTTCAGTTGACTTGAAAGACACTTGTAGTCAATATTAATGTGTTTGGCAAGTGAACTTTGGATTGGTTGCTGTTAGTCTGTGTCTCCAGCTTGGCACAGGAAAGGCCAGGGAACTTGTCCAGTCTCCTCCACACTGTGTTAAGGGCCCACCTGCCCCCAATTCTATCTCAGTGTGTACCCCTAGAAGTTTGACATTTCCTTTAATGTGTGGTTCACATCCAGGTGCGTGCTGAAGTGAGTGTTGTGCTCTTCATCAGTGTTACTTAGCTTTTTGAAGTGAATTAGGTAGTGGTAGAAAATTACAGATTCACTTCGCTGTAATGACATTCTTCTATTTACACTCTTAATAGGTTTTCCAAGAGCAGTCAAAGTTTCCTTGCCCTAGTATGGAAAAGCTCAGTTTTAAAGCCTGAAGGGCTTGTGCAGTTTCCATAGCTTTGCTTTGATGTCTAATGAGGGCTGTGCTTCAGTGGTAACGATGCTGCTTGTGGTGTGGATACCTTTCTTTTGTAAGGGGGGCAATGTAATAAATTAGTGTAGTGCAGATACAGTTGCTAAATAAATCACACACAAGCAGGAGTTATGGTCATCTTAACCGTTTGTAGTGGAAAACATTACTTCACCTGTATCAGTGTGTGTATCTCAGCCTCACACTGTGCAGAAAATGTTTTACTTGTTTGTGGCCTCCTGAATTATCCATCATACTGTATTTTCACATGTCAGGTATGTCTCAGCACCTGTTGGTTCTTATTCCCTCTTGTCCCCCCACATCCTGCCTCTTAGCAGCAGGTATGGTAGCTTTCAGAGCCCATAGTCATGTCCCTTTCCTTTGGTGACCACCACTTTGCTGATCTCCTCAAGTCTCTGGTTTTTTTCAAAACCTGTACCATATGGTTTCTGGTTTTGACATTTACCTTTAAAAATATAAAATGTCTTTTACCGTTATGTATTCATCTATCAAATTATTAAGAAAGCAATAGCTGAAATGTTGGCAAGCATGTAGAATGATTGCTCAGTGTTGATAACATAGGTGGTTAATCACTCCTGCAGTTACTGTTTACCTGGGTATTGTTTCAGTGCTCCTTGTTATTTATATGTGACCTATTTATATGTGCACAGTCCTTGCCTTCTGACTTGCTTTGATGAGTCTGCATAACTAAAATGTAGATGGCATCAGCAAACATGCTCCAGGTGACTGATTATGAGAAACAATTTAATTTAGAGGTCACCAAACTGAGTTGTGTTTCTGAGATTCAAAACATTACAGTGAATTAAATAATTGTGTGCAAATAGAAGAGAGGGAGAAGGGTCAAGGAAGAATCTGCAGCTACATACTTCTTTCTGAAAATCAGGTGCTTTTGAGATGTCTTGGTCTGGTCATGAGAAACCACCAGCTTTCTGTAAATTCAGGTGTTTTTATCCCGAGAATTTCTATATATTTTTTGACAATAGAAATTAATTATTTTAAATGTAACAATGGCTGATTTTTTTTTACTAATTTCTTTTTGTACCCTAAACTTCATAATCGTTATTCCTTTTTGTTGCAGTTGGGTATCCATAAATGCTGTAATATTTTTGCACAATTGTTTTCCAGACCATAAGCCGAGCTTTCATGAATGGGAGCTCTGTTGAACATGTGATTGAGTTTGGGCTAGATTATCCTGAGGGAATGGCTGTAGACTGGATGGGAAAGAACCTCTACTGGGCAGATACTGGGACCAATCGCATTGAAGTAGCCCGCCTGGATGGACAGTATAGGCAGGTTCTTGTGTGGAAGGACTTGGACAACCCAAGGTCTCTGGCTCTTGATCCTACCAAAGGGTAAGGGATAGTGTTGTTTTTCAAAGCTTTGTGTCCACATTCTTGTATATCACAAGTTATTTGGCAGTTTATATAGCTCTGTTTCTTCGAGAGTCTTTGAAAAGAGAGTAAATGTTCCACAATCCTGTGGGTTACAATGAAAAGTTAATAATTGTCAAAAATATTATTATTCTGCCCTTGCCTAAAAAAGTAGTATTATGATACTGCACATAACCACATTAGTTATTGGGGTTTAAGAGCTGAAAACAAATTTAGAAAAATCCAAGCGTGCAGCTAAACACAGTCATACTTAGCTGATACCCTCTTTTTTTTCCTCTTCTCATTGCAGATACATGTACTGGACTGAATGGGGAGGAAAACCAAGGATTGTTCGAGCCTATATGGATGGAACAAACAGCATCACCTTGGTGGACAAAGTGGGTCGTGCCAATGACCTCACTATTGATTATGTGGACCAAAGGCTCTATTGGACTGACTTAGACACAAGCATGATTGAGTCATCAAATATGCTCGGTAATCCAGTGTTACAGTACACCAGCCAGTACAGAAATATGCACTGACCATAGTAAAGCAATTGAATAATATGAAATTTGAATAATAGAACTGCTATTAAATCCCTGTGTGAGGCTCACCTGTCTGTAGTTCCCCAGGTCTTCCTTTCTACCCTTTTAAAAACAGGAGTGATGTTTCCCTTTTCCCAGTCACTATCGACTTCATGACTTTTCCTTCTTCATGGAGAGTGGCTTCTCAACTACATCAGGCAGTCGCCACAGGACCCTGGGATGCATCTAATCAGGCCCCATAGACTTGTGTCTATTTGGTTTTATCATGTTGTGCAATGTCTTTTTAGTTAGCAGATTAGAAGGACCCAGGTAGACTTCTAGCAAGTGGGCTCATCAGTTAAGAAAATGTTGATGGAATTGGCGTGTGGTATGCAGTGCCAATGTAGTTGCCAGGATAGATCTGAATAAGTGTTGCTGCTAGAAACATCTACCCCACCAGTGATGAATAAAGGAGTCCTAAGGGCATAAGTGAACGCTGTTCCAGTTTAATCTTGGGCATTATAAACATTACCCAGGAGGAGAAAGATCACTCTTTGGTGAGATTTTCCTCCATCTGCTGACTATGAAAATTCAATTATACAGCTTACCTTCTTTCTTCAAAAGAGTCCTTCCCCTAAATTCATCGCTGTGGACCAGAATTGCTCTGAGAAGTACCTGAGAGTGTGCAGGATATCTGAACCCTTAGCTTGGAGAATTTAGATTCCTAAAAGTTACATGGGGAGGCTGCCTCTATATTTAGTTCTGGTGGTTTGTAGGGAAATGGCTTCATGTTCTGGTTTATGCATGTTTTATTCTTTCTCAAACCTTAGTCAAATGGAAAGTAGAGCAGAAGAAAAAAGGGGTGTTCTGTAGAATCTAGCATTGGACATGTGTTTGAAATAGAAGGAGATGATGCTGATAAAGGCTACATCTTCATTTGATGGCAGAGATTCACAGAGGTTTATACTTGAAAATGTTTAGGAAGGCAGTAGTTTACAGTAAGACTACACATCAGTGATGCATCTCTGGCAGTGACCATGCTCTAGAAGGTGTTAAATCTGTTGTGAATGTTGCAAACTGAGCCACTGAGTGTGGGAATATTGAGATTTCTGCCAAACACATAGTTTCCTAAAGTCTGGGGATAGCTGTATGTTAAATTACACTGCCAAAGATTTCTGTTTCTTGAGTGAAACACCGTAATTTCTCATAGCTGTTTCTCTGTGAATCTCAAGTTTGTTGTTACTGTCGTGCATAATAATTTATTGGCCTAATTGATTACTGGAGCTGATAGTATTCTTGAATGTGTTTTCCAATGTCTATTTGGGATGATAAGCATGAGATATATAAAGCAGGATTTATTTAAATTATAATACACTAGCACAGTTTCAAATTGCTCTATAGGCAAGAGGATATCAGGATAAGGTTTTGGAATGCAACTGTTTATGTTATCTCCTGAGCAGATCCTGCATAATAAAGAATCACATGATACTGATTTGGGAAATGGTTTATTTTGAAAAGAGGAAAAATAATAGTCTTAGTGACGGTCACACTCTTTATTTTATATCATGGGGATTGTCTTTTAGTTTGATTATCCTTATTTTTGCAGGACAAGAACGAGAAATCATAGCAGATGATCTACCTCATCCATTCGGATTAACCCAATACAGTGACTACATCTACTGGACAGACTGGAACCTTCATAGCATAGAAAGAGCAGACAAGACCAGTGGGAAGAACAGAACACTTATTCAGGGCCATCTGGATTTTGTGATGGATATATTGGTCTTCCATTCTTCACGTCAGGATGGCTTGAATGACTGTGTGCAAAATAATGGCCATTGTGGTCACTTGTGCCTTGCCATACCAAATGGATTTAGGTGTGGCTGTGCTGCTCATTATACCTTGGATCCCAACAGCAGGAACTGTAGTTGTAAGCCTTATTGTTTGCTACTATATACTTCAGTGATTTTGGCTCCCAGAGGGTTAAAGGGAAGGGATCACAAGTCCGTTTCAAAGGTTCTGGCTTTAGAAGTGATCTTTAAAAATGAGGGCAGAGTATGAAATTTTATGGCCATTTTTGTGACATGAAGTAGGCATGAAGATTTGTATTTCAAATCTTAGAACTGACAGTGCTGTCAAGTCTGGTCTTTCTTGTTTTACGAGAAGTGCTTTCTAGGTGATTCAGCTGTGTGACTGAAGCTTTCCCACTCCTTACCTAAGTGTGTAGGTGGGTGGAAGAGAAATTATAATCCAAAAATGTCTTTTTCTCTTAAGTGTTTAAAGTCAGCAAAAACAGCATCCAGTAAAACAGCCTCCTAAGTCCTGTTTAGTATCTTTATCAGTGATCTGTACGAAGGGACCAAGTGCCCTCTGTTTGTAGACAACACCAAGTTGGGCAGGAGTGTTGATCTGTTGGAGGGTTAGGAAGGCTCGGCAGTGTGATCTAGATGGGGTGAATCACTGGGCCAAGGCCAGCTGGAAAAGTGGCTGGAAAGCTGCCCAGCAGAAGAGAACCTGGGGATGTTGGTTGACAACTAGCTGAACACGAGCCAGCAGTGTGCCTAGGTGGCCAAGAAGGCCATGGCATCATGGCTTGTATCAGGAATAGTGTGGCCAGCAGGACTACAGAAGGGATTGTCCCCCGGTACTTGGCCGAAACTTGAATCTTGTGTTCAGTTTTGGGCCCCT
>JAOXXN010000065.1:18421496-18438511 GCA_026770055.1 Myrmophylax atrothorax
CTTGTATCAGGAATAGTGTGGCCAGCAGGACTACAGAAGGGATTGTCCCCCTGTACTTGGCCGAAACTTGAATCTTGTGTTCAGTTTTGGGCCCCTCACCACTAGAAAGGTGTTGAGGGGCTTTAGGTCAGTAGAAGGGCAATGAAGCTGGTGAAGGGTCTAGAGAACATGTCTAGGAGACTCAGAGGAGACCCTGTCACTCTAAGATTACATGAAAAAAGGCTGTAGCAAGATGAGCGTCAATCTTTTTTCCGAGGTAGCAAGGGATAGAACCAGAAGAAATGGCCTCAAGTTGCACTGGAGGAGCTTTAGATTAGGTTTTAGGAAAGATTTCATCACTGTAAGAGTTGTCAAACAGGCTGCCCAGGGAAGTGGTGGAGTCACCTCCCTGGAAGTATTTAAGAGATGTGTAGACATCTTGCTTCAGACGTGTTTTAGTGGTGGACTTGGCAGCGTTAGGTTACCAGCTGGTCTTTTCCAACCTAAATGATTTTGTTATAATATAGGAAATCCTGTGACTGTATTGCACACAGTCACTGGTGTTAGTTAAATTCCACATGGGGAACACAGTAACTTTATAATAACAAAAGGAAATACTTTCTAGGTGAGGATGTGTGTATTACCGTCTGGAAGTACACAAAGAAACATTTTCAACTTTATAGCAAAAATCTCCAGTTACGAGTTTTCTTGATTTTAATTGTGAATATAAATGTCTCTCTGGGATTTTGTCCTAAATATTCTTTATCTTCTGAGGGGATATATTTTTGTGAATTGCATTTTCTTATGCACTGTGTTTTGGCTTGTTTCAGCCCCTGCCAGCTTCCTGTTATTTAGCCAGAAATCTGCAATCAGCCGGATGATACCAGATGATCAGCAAAGTCCAGATATCATCCTACCTATGCATGGTCTGAGGAACGTCAAGGCTATTGATTATGATCCCTTAGATAAGTTGATCTACTGGGTGGATGGACGTCAGAATATTATAAAAAGAGCCAAAGATGATGGCACTCAGGCAAGTTTACATCTTGTATATAATTTTGTGTCAGTCTTTTCGTGTGCTTTTTACTTATGCTTGACATTCCCCTTCTATCCAGTGCGCCCAGGGATTGTCACTCTAAACTACTCTTGTCAGCTCTTATTCATGTCTGTTCTATTTTAGGATTGTGATTTTAATTTATACACAAAGAAGTGTAATAGAATATAGAGTACATCTATGTATCTGAAACTATAAGCCTTGAATTGCACTCTTCAGTTAAGGATGGAATCCCAAGTAAGGCATACTCACTATTCATACTCAGGACAGATAGACTGTATTCTAAAATGAATAATGTGTGTGCCAGTTGTGAGATAATGTTGTCATCATTGTTAAGCTCTCTCAGAATGAAAACCCTCAGCTATCCAAGCTGTAGTTAAATCCTGAGCTAATGCTGAGTTGATTGCTGTGCCAGATATATGTGCATGGCTTATCCACATGCTTAATGGTTTTAATGTGTTGGGGACATTACTTTTTTGCACTAGATATTCACACAACAATGGTAAGAAGTGAAATGTTCTTCCAGGCAGTGTTATGTGTAACATAATTAAATTCCTAAATCAAGGTAACAGATTCTTTAAAAACTATAGGTTAAATAAGAATATAAAGCAAATTGGAGAATGACTAAGTTATATTTTTCTATTTCTTCACCAGTTGTATCCTAAACAGTCAGTAGATATTCTAACATATCAGTGGAAATGGACTGTTCTCTTTATACATCTAGCAACTCAGAGTTTTTAGTTTCCTTTAAAGGTAGAGATGACAGTTTTATTTTTTGACCATTTCGTTTAAGATCAGGAGTAGGTATGTTGGGATGAGCAACTTTACTCTTGCTTTTTAGGATTATGCTAGATGCTTATTTTTCTAGTCTAGCTTCTCTTTGGTACTTCTAGGTTCTAATAGCAATGGAGGTTTATTTGCTATGTGATTTCCTCTGCCTTGTCCACACAGCTTTGAAGAAACAAATCCCCTGCAAGTTTTGACTTTCGAATCTTCACTAACTATATTAATTTGATTACATTGTGCTATTTGCAGATGATGCATATAAAGTTCATACTTGGTTATTGTTACCTTTGATTTCAGGAAAAGAATGATTTCTTTTCATTGCTAGGCACACTGTCAAGACGAAATAGGGTTAAAGCCTTATGTAAAAATAAAAAAAAACCCCTGTGTATCAGTAAACTTTAAACAAAATTGTGGAAATACAACTTTCACAAGTATACTGTGTTGGATGGTTCATTTGACTTAAGCTGAGCATGGAATGGTGTCTTCAGCCTTCTTGACCCATATGAACTCTCGCTGGTACTTTTTGTCTATTTGGAAGGGGAGCACCACATTAAGGCACTTAAGGAAACCACCACTTTCCCCTCACCAATATCATGTCACCAGAGGCAGTCACCTTTGACGTCTGCTTTGATGTTGGGAGTCCTGCCAGCAGTATTACTATCCCAATGGCACTGGGATGGGCTGTATGCTAGTGGAGCCTGTGTGATGTTAAACAAAAAACTAAGAGATTATTTCCCTTTAAGGTTTTTTTTTTTACATGCTCTGGTGCTCTTGCTAGAAATAAAGCATTGAAGTCTATGTTAGTTTTCAACATGGAGTTGAAAGGTGTAGTAAATTGTGGATGAGTTAGATTGAGAGGATTTAAGGGTAATGACTCCAGAAACTTGGCAATAATGTCAGTTTTTGTAAGGACCATCCTCCTGAAGACATGAGAGTGAAAGCAGGTAATGTTGTTAGGAGTGAGGCAGAGCTGTAGCCATTTAAGAGATAAGCAAACAGAACCAAGTTTCCTTAAAAGATTTTAGGTTTTAAGAGAAGATGAGAGTTTAAGAAAATCAGTATCTATGACACTACAAATAATGAACTAAGGAGACTTTGGCAAAAGATAGAGATTAGTTTACTGACTATATAACAGTGCAGGTCTGTCCAGAAGGCCGTCTGGTTTCATGCATTGGTTCATTCAAGATTGTTCCATGCATAAACATTCGCTATTGCTTTATGTGCTTATTCCAACCCCTTAGCATGCTATGATTTTATCATTCTTCTATCTCCTGATAATAAATGGTACTTCCAGAGGTCCCCACAACTGCCTTCTGGGGAGTTTTGCATTATGTTACAGATTTTGTTTAGATGCTTTCCATCTAAACATGTTTGAATCAAACCTCTTTTATTAAGCTTTATCACTTTATTATTTCTTGTATTTGTTTCCTTGTGAGTGGGTTTAGGTGTTTCTGAACTATCAGGTAGGTAAACCATGCTTTCCTGTGCAATCAGTGTTCTTCAATCAATAATCAGAATAATTACTAGAAATTGTTCCACATATGTTGTCTTGCAGCCTTTCACTGTGATGAGTACTCCAAACCAAAGTCAGAACCCGGAGAAGCAGCCACATGACCTCAGCATCGATATATACAGCCATACCCTGTACTGGACCTGTGAGGCCACAAATTCAGTCAATGTCCACAGGCTGAACGGCGAGTCAATTGGGATGGTGCTGCGAGGGGAGCACGACAGGCCCAGAGCCATTGTAGTGAACGCAGAGCGAGGGTGAGGTTCCTTTCTGTAGAGCACTCTTGGGATGTATGCCAGCTCTGTGTGTGTGAATCTTGTGCTGTCTCTATGTATTTTTTAAAGGAGAATTTTTGGATATTTAATTGTTCCGGATGTAGGTGACTGCTTGTCTGATTCTGCCTTTTGAAGGTATCCAGCTTTCTCTTCCTTTTCTTTCCTTTGCCACTGTTCACACAGCCATGTGTGAGCAACTAACAGGTGGGGAAAGCACAGTAAGACTACCTTATCCTGTTGTCTGTCTGAATGCACAGCCCTGCTGCCCAATAGGAAAACCAGGAGAGTTTACACTGTGTCTGTATAACTGACACTGGGAATCTGTCTATTGATCATCACAAACTTGGTCATCATGAAACAGATGTTTACAAGGCGAAAAAGAAGGAACTTCTCACATGATGCAACTCTTCCTGCTAATGTAGTAGTATGTTTAAACAAACATTTAAGCTGCTTTTGCTCTATACATTTTTAAGTTAATTCTGCCTTGGTGTGTATCTTAAAAACTTCTGAAATTAGTTGAAATAGGCAGGATGCACTAGAGTAATTTCCCACAGGAAGAAAATATATTATTTTGCTGCAAAGCAGCTTTGTTTAGGTTCGGCAGATGCCATCTCCACTCCTGGTGGTTAGTAGCTTCATTCTTACATGTCAAAGATGGTCCTTAACTGTTCTCTTTAAGAAATTAGATACTTAAATCCCAATTTACTACTAAATGGCTTACCATATGCTTGACAGATGTTGAATGACAACATTTCACAACTACATGGATACAGTAGTACCTAGGGACTCTGTCTGGAGCATATATAGGATTGGTCTTTTATACCAGTGTACTCTGCACAGTTCCAAAGCTGTTGTGGGGAGAAGAGTGATTAGAGGAAAGATTGCAATCTTACTGGGACTAAGTCATTTGGATATAGTTCGTGTTTATAAAAGCTTACCTGCTTTCTCCATTAAATTGGGAGTTTGTTGGTTTCTAAACTTTTGTAGTTAGGTTTTCAAATGATTTAAAGCTAAATCCATTTATAAATTAAAGCAGGAAAAATGGGGGAGAGAACTATGCTAAACACTGTGACTCTCTGGGAGAGCTGAATGAGTGAACTGTGTACTGAGCGACTTCTGCCATGGTTCCAGAAATCCCTCCTTCCATCTCTCCCTTGGCTGCAGGTTCTGACTGCTGCCTTCCCTCCTTGTGCCATAACGAAAGGATATGCAGCAATGTAGCCCACTGTGTTAGAGAGTTTGCCTGTGTTGTTCACCACAGAAAAAATAGTGGACTTTTCCCCTAGAGAGTTTTCAGTTCATCATGTGGGTGCACAAGCCTTTTTTCTCTATGCAGAAGGAGTGCAGAGATGCTGTTGTTTGCAGCTGAACTGCCTTCGACAGATACAAAGAATTCAGGGAACTAACACATCAGGAACATGCCATCCTAATTTGCTCTCCTTCTCTGATCTTTGCTCCTCTCGAGTTTGGTAGAAACTTCTACTTGCTAAGAAGGAAGGTAACCCAGAAAGAAGAGGGGATGGACATTAATTTCTTTTGTCAGAAAGAACTTTTGGGCTTTGATTCACAAATGGGGACAGCTTTACCCAAGGAGAGTTCCAGAAAGTCTGTGTTAGTCTGCTACAACCCCCACCTCTGGGCAGTAGCGGTGCTGCCAGCGCAGCAGTGCTGAGACATTTTATGGCCTGGTGACAAATGCTATTAATTTCAGGCTATCTCACTGTGTTAGGTAGCAAATGCCTGTTTCTGCAGCTGGTAGATCTGAATCTTTGCATCTGGTAGCAGCAGTCACCCCAGTCATGCCTGTGTAAACCATTCCCACTTACAACATGAGCCTGTGTGCAAAGGTGAGTTCCCTCTGTCTGAAGGTCTCAGTTAAGAGTGTCTTTGTTTTCAGGTACATGTACTTCACCAACATGCAGGAGCGAGCTCCCAAGATTGAGCGTGCAGCCCTTGATGGCACAGAGAGAGAAGTGCTTTTTACAACTGGGTTGATCCGACCAGTAGCACTGGTGGTTGACAACAAACTTGGAAAGCTTTTCTGGGTAGATGCAGATCTGAAGCGCATTGAAAGCTGTGACCTGTCAGGTATGTGGTCTGAAGTTAAATATTTGCAGCAAAGTGTCTGCGTGTATAGGCCATCATTCCCACTTTGATGCTGACCCTGGTGACTTTCATCTCCACTGTTGCCAGTTCTGTGTAGGCAGTCAGGGCAGCAATTGCGAGTGAGCTCCCATCTCTGATGTAATTGGAATAAACATGTCTGTAATGATTGACACCCTCCAAGAGAGCCATTTGGATTCTGTTGTGTTCTGAAAGCAGCTCCTGCAAGATGAGGTTTAAATAGGTGTCACCAGTCATGGAACCTCTAAATCATATGCCCTGTGCCCTTTTTTGTTTTCCTTATGGTTTGAAAAGTTTACATACTCTTCAGTTTTTCTTTCTCTGGAGTTTACAGCTTAGTAAATCAAGGTAGCTTGAAAAAAACAAACAGAAGGAAGGCCAATGTTTTTTTCTAATATGAGTGATAAGAAAGCTCATCTGGAATACCACAGTTGAAAGACAGTGATGTCAGCTCATTGCAGTTTTCCCATATTAGTAAAATAAAGCATTAATTCATGTCCGTAGCAATAAGCACCTCATGGATCTTAAGAGAGCACTTTTCGTCAGTGACTTTTAAAAGCACTTGATAGTGCTGAAGTAGTGAAGAAATTGGCTCCCTTATCTGGTAAACAGTATAGCACAAAGGATGCAATGGCCCTGCTTTCTGACTTGTGATTTATTCTATCATCATCGTCATCATGATTCAAGAAATGAAACCCCCAGAGGAAGTGCAGACAGAAGTGAACTTGTGTGAGGGAATAGAAGCCACAGTGATTGGCATGTATGATAAAAGGCTGATTCTGCAATTTTGGTGGCTCTTCTCTTCTTGCCACATAGCCACATCCTTCTTTTCTATTGTAGTGTAACAAGGAACTAAGACGGGAGGAAATTGTTCAAGTTTTCACAAGGACAGTTCACTTTTGAGCACCTAAAACTGATTAAAGGTCAGACTAGGGTCTCTTCTGCCAGAGAGGAGATAAAAACACAAAGATGCAGATGGGAAAATAAAGCAGCCCATGTCTTTCAACAGTTATCAAGCTACATAGAGTAGTATTGTCAAACTGCCTGTGCAGCCACAAAACGTCCAATCCAACAATTTACAAAAATTTGTAGGACAAAAGAAGGTAAGAGGTATACAATACTTTGACCTACAAAACAAAGTACATTTGAGAAGAAAAGGTTGACAGAGTGGGACACATAACATAAAATTCATCAGAGATACTGAGAGGGTTTTGTCTAATGGTAAAAGAAGTGTTGTAAGAGGACATTTAAAAGTAAAATGATAAGATAGAAAAGCTTCATGTTATGCAGGTATACTGAAGTGGTATGCAAGAGAGAGAGAAGTAGTATCAAAAATACTATATGTCACAGCTAAAGAATCAAACCTTATGATTAATGTAGAACCAGTGGAAAGCTACGGGATTAAAAGAAAACAGAGTTTGTGAACTAGAGGAGATATATCATGTAGCCAGAAAACTGTGATTGTATTTGATCCAGCTGAGCTCACTGTAATTTGAATCACTGAGCTGTTAGTTTTTAAATGAGTTAACAGCATATTTTTATTTTAAAATCCTTTGCAGTCTTGCATCACAACTTCAGAAGAAATTTCACAGCCAAAGTGATGTTGATTACATTACTTCCTCTAAACAGTATTTTCTTAGCAAAATACTTTAAATTGAACATATGTCAGGAGAAGTTTTATAGCATAAACTAAGGCTGCTGAATAAATTGTACCAAACTTGTGTATAGTATCCTTCATGCCAGTTGGACTGGTCTAGATACCCTTATTCCATTGTAGACTTGGGGAGATGACATGGTTATGGAGGTTTCTGGAGTTTGCACTGCACTCTGATTATCAGCATCCTGCTAAATCATGGAATAACCTGGTATTTCCAATGCTTAACTTCCAGAGAGGGCTGAAAGAACTATAGACCTGTCTAGCAGTTTTCTTTACAAAGTTCTTGAATTTTTCATTTGGAGTTAAACTGAAAGTTGGTTTTAAGCCCTTTTAGTTTAAAACCATTGCCCGTTGTCCTATCATTATCTGCCAAAAGTCACTTTCCCTTTTTTTGTGTAAGCCCCCTTTAAGTACTGTGAAGGGCCACTATCAGGTCTCCCCAGAGCCTCCTCTTCTCCAGGCTGAACAACCCCAGCTATCTCAGCCTGTCTTCATAGGATAGGTGTTCCAGCCCCCTGGTCACCTTCATGACCCCCTTCTGGACCTGCTGACAGGTCCATGTCTTACTTTGCAGGTGGTAATTTCGTGTGCAAAACTAATAGAACCTGTTAATGTTACATTCCCATGCGTGGCTGAGCTCTAGATAATTTATGCAGCAAATTAGCAGAATCTGGTTCTCAAAGCATTTTTATTATGTATCCAGATTTTATAATCTCATTTTGTGTAGATATTAAACCTTACATTTTTTAAGTGCAAGCATACAGAAGGTCTTAATTCCAAAATGAAGTATGAGAGCAGAAGCAGCACCATTTTATGATTTTGGTTTGATTTTTCATTTTTAAATCAACTATATCCAGTTATGTAGGCATATGCAGGGTCAAAATGGTTTCTGTGAATTGATAGAATAATTTGGAATCTCTTGTTCACCCTAGAAAAGCATAACAAAAACAATGAAATCCCAGTAAGTGTAGGGTATCACACAGTAGAAGACTGCAAGTAATTGAAGTAAAAAGCAGTAATGAATGCATTTTTATTTGACCTGATTTTTACACATTTTTGTAAAGCAGAAAACCTGAGCATTTGATAGCGTTCCTTTTAAGAGCATACCAAGTTACATAAAGTTTGGGTTTTCTGGTTGTTTAATGAATAAAAGGGAGAAGGTGCAGGAAGAAGTGTGGCTGATAGAATATGAGCTTTTCTTCTGTGATTGTGTATCTGTGGTTGTCACATAGCCTATGACAAGGCTCTTGCTTTTCATGATGGATGTGTTTCATTTGAGTAATGGCAGTGAAACTAATTGGTTGTGTTTCACTCTTGCTTGTAGATTCCAACAAAAAGAACTGCTCAGTGTGTGAATGTATTGTAAAAATGTTGGCCTAAGAGCTGAGTGTGTATCAGCCTTTAGGGCTGGGTCACAGTTGCACATAATGCATTTCAGCGTGAGGCTGATGATGCCTTGCTGACTGGTCAGTGTGTGCAAGGATGAGCTGTGTTTTGTATTGTATCTGCTTGTCCACATGACATGGCAGCTGGTTGCATTTACCGGAGAGGAGACTAAACAAGCAGAGCCTTGGAAGCAATGACCTTACAGCTAACTATTTGCAAAGGTTGGGTTGCTTTGGGTTGGGTTGTTGTTTTGTGAATTTTTTTTTTTAACAAATTATTGAAAAGTCGACTGGTGTAAAACGAGTCTTTGTTTTTTGTTGATCTCAGGTGCTAACCGTGTGACCCTGGAGGACTCCAACATTCTTCAGCCCATGGGACTCACTGTGCTGGGGAATCACTTGTATTGGATTGATCGTCAACAGCAAATGATTGAGAGAGTGGAGAAAGTGAATGGGTACAAAAGGACTAGAATTCAAGGCCGGATAGCTCACCTAACAGGCATTCATGCTGTGGAAGAGCTTGATATGGAAGAATTCTGTGAGTTTATTTCTATATCTGATGTGTCTCACTCTTGGTTATTGTCTCTCAAAGTCCTCATCCAGCTGAATATTGTAATAATGTTGGCCAGTGGGCTTCAATTAAGCCATGGAGTGCTTTCAACTTGGCCAGTTGGGATCCTGGATGAGGAGGAGAAACAAGTTCCTTGTTGTTGTTCAGAGGAGTATTGCTGCACAGCTGGAATATGTGACATTGTAGCACTTAGTTTCAGTCTAAAAGCTACTTATAATTATGGGTATTTATTTTGTATGTACCAAGTAAAAAGTCTTGGAAAAACCTCTAAGAAGATACAAAAGGATTGTATAGGCTTTTTCTCCAGGGGTTTCAGACTCCTGTGTGAAATATGACTGGTTTGACTTGGCACAATGGATGATGTAAAAGCCTCCAGCGAGGGAGGGAGAATAGGAAGGAAGATCCTACGAGTTGTACCATGTATGTAGAATTTCCCAACAGAGGTGGAACATTTTAGGTGCTCCCTTCTGAAAGGGATCATGCATGCATAATGTTCTTTTTCTGGACTAGTGGTCCAAGTTTCTGTGGTCTGAGGGAAAGTACAGAAACCTCTTAAAGTAGTCACTCCTCAAAGTGACAACCTACAGCTCCTCATGTGTAACAGGAATATAGAAGGGAATATAAAATCACAAACAAAATGTGGGAGACAGAGGACTCTTTCAGCTTTGTTGCCTGTGATGAGT
This sequence comes from Myrmophylax atrothorax, assembly GCA_026770055.1. Classification (NCBI taxonomy): domain Eukaryota; kingdom Metazoa; phylum Chordata; class Aves; order Passeriformes; family Thamnophilidae; genus Myrmophylax; species Myrmophylax atrothorax. Next base: position 18,431,521 of record JAOXXN010000065.1, read on the forward strand.
TGTCTTATATAGGGAGGGTACCTTTGTGTATAGTGCTTTAAATTTCTGCAGAAATTATTCCACTTCACAACAAACACTCTGTGTCACATACATTAGTGTCTGCAATGGCTGAAATTACCCGAACTTGCATATGTGGGTAAATTGTTACAAATAATGTAGTGTAAGTATTTAAACTGTATTAGATTCTATATGCTAATCATGACCTAGATGTTCTTTCTTTCACAATACCCAGTTGGTCTTTTTCTGTGCCATTTCTCTTATTTTTTGTATATTTCAAAGGTATTACTGAGTGAAGCAAGAATTTTTTCTGTAATTCTAAACACTGTGAAAAAAAAAGTTTATTTTACCCCATTTGTTTGTTTAAAATTTTGGCATTTTGGGTTTTTTTATGGCAAGAGTACTGTTTCTTTCAAGTCACACTGAAAGGAGTCATCTTTTGCTGCTGAAAACTCTTCTGCATAGGTGATTTCTGTTATAACAGGGGAGTGAAAATACATATGCACACGTAGGTCCATATGCCTGCACTTCTGTGAGCAATTCATGCCTCAAACACTGTTTTAAATTAATGCATTTGTTGAAGGTGCAAGCAGGTTGCTGAGAAGCCTGGACAGATGGAAAACGACTTTGGCAGAGAAATTATGATATCTGTACTATTACTTCCCCATGGAAATTCTTGGTCCTTAGCAGTAGTAAAGAGTGTAGTGAAAAATTCAGCATCATCACAAATAACACAGGGTATCCCTCCACAGATTGCTCCAGCAGATGCTCAGCTCTCAGCCTGAATAAGCAGGCTAGAGACTGGGCATCTTCTTACTCCCTTGGGCTGGGGCCGTCAGACAGTAACCTCCCTTCTGTGGGCGTGTTTCTTATCCACCGAATGGTCATTTAAAATGGTGCTATCAGGAGGTCTCAGGTGCTCAGTGCTTCTGGGTAACTGATAGGGAACACAACTATATGGGTCTGTGTGCCTATATTGCCGTTTTGTGAGTAACAGGGAAGTTGACAGACTAGATAGTAAGACCTCTTTAAAGGAGAATTGCTGAGAGTTTTAGGAGTTCTGCAGTGACTTATGTTAATTCTTGACACCTATCCTAGAAATGCAGGTGGGATGTCTAGGTACGATGTAAATGAAGCCTTCTCAAATCTACCTTTTCATTTGTCTTCACCTCACCTCCCAAATTCTTTTCAGAAATCCATTAAAGATTTCCATATCAGAGAATCATAGAATGGTTTGGGTTGGAAGGGACCTTTTAAAGGTCATCTGGTTCCAGCTGCCCTGCAATTGGCAAGGACATCTTCAAATTGATCAGATTGCTCATATCACTGTGACTGGGAGAAATGTAGTCCTTATGAAGTAGTAGATCAGCTTTTGAGCATCAAACTGAAAAATCCTGGATTGATCTTCCTAATAATTTGTAGTGAAATTTTGGTTACTCAAAGAGAAATTGTTTGTGAGTGAGTTTTGATTTTGCTCTAGCTAGGAATAGTGATTATTTCCTTTATGCTATGTAATAGTCTCTTGTGTATGTTTCACCAGCTGTTCATCCATGCTCCCGTGACAATGGTGGGTGTTCACACATCTGCATTGCCAAAGGAGATGGAACTCCAAGATGTTCATGCCCTGAGCACCTCGTGCTTCTACAAAATCTCTTAACATGTGGAGGTGAGTTATGTTTGACAGTATTGCTAATCAATTTATATCAGAAAGGTGGGAGTTGATGTTTGCATTCCGGTCCAAACCATGGATTTATACAGCATTTTCCTATACATGTTGTGTTGCATCATGTGTTAAATTAACCTTTGATTCTCCTATCAGCTGTTTTCTGCTTCAGGTTTTGGGCATATGTGACTTTTCATTGTGAGCAGAATATTCTTGTTTGACCTTAGAATAGTTTAATCTTCTACTGAAGTTTTTATAATTGTATGATGTGACAGGTTTGTACTTTAAACAAGTGCTTATAAGATGGTGTTGCCTCAACCTGTGATGAGCTAGCAGCAGAAACTCTGCATATGATTCCCACAGTATGATACTCCAGTCTTTCAAATTAATTTGGCCTCAAAACATGAAACAGTGTACTGGCTAGTTATGAAATGTAGGCTCCATTGCAGCTCTTTTTAATTAAGGTAGCTCTCCTCTTTCCACATGGGGGACTTTTCCTCTAGCCTTCCCTTTCATGATCACGGGCTTTTTGAAAACTGTTATGCTTGCAGAGGCTCTTCAAAACGAAACAAAACAAAACATTGCAGTTTTTTGGTAGGCATTAAATCTTAAATCATTTGACTCTGTTGGTCCTCTTGACTCGTTTCCACATATTTATTTTGCTGTGTGTTTCATTTTCTGGCTGAACTCTGACCTCCCGTGGGACAGTCATTTCCATGATAAACTGTTTTCTTTCCCATGACCACAACACGCCATGTGGTTTTGGAGTAGTGGTGGTTACATCGGGGGCAGGGCGGATCAGTCTAATTATACTCCTTGCTGTAGTGTTGTTACACAACAAGGCCAGCGAGAGGATCTTACATTCCACTTCTTTGTATTTTCAGCTATAAATCTAAAAATTCAGGCGCCTCCATTTCAGTAGCTGGTTTTTTTTAATCTAAACCTTCACTAAGCCTGCAACTACTTTTTAGCCTATCTTTGTCTGCCCTAGGAACAGGCACTAGCCAACGTTTCAAAATAACTTAGCTTTTTGGCTGGGTAACACTTGCCCATATACCCTTATGAATGCTTTTGTCAAGTTTTTAAATGTGAGCTTGTGCTTGCCAGTTGCAACCATAGTGCAACATTAAATGTGGCTTTAAATGCAGAAGTAGTAATCTGTCTGTTGAATTATCTAAACAGCACATTCGTATCAAAATTTATTTTAAGAGTTATCTTAATGTGTGTATCTGGCACTTTTATCTTACCTTCTGCTGCCAGGCCACTGGCTATATTTGTAACTCTTATATTGCTACTCCAAATAAGCATAAATGACAAACTTAAAAAATCATAGTTTTTTTTTCAAAACCCAAGCACATTTGTATTTTTATTGACATTTTGCTTTTCAAGCTCTTGATTATACTTGAGTCTCATTCTTGAACATTTCTCCCTAATGAAGGAAGGACACCAGCACTTTACAAATTGCTTACATGTAATTGCATAATTCTAGGATTTTTAACACCACACTCAGAAGAAAAACTACTCATACAGAAGTCTTGCCATTGGTTACAGCTAAGAAGCTTTCCTTAGGCTGGATTCTTTGTCAAGTCCATTCCTGAGGCTGAATCTTAGCAAAAGCTCATTGGATTGTCAGAGGAGTGTTGCTATTCATTCAGTGTCAGAGCGCACCTCCATCTTGCTCTTACTGTTGTCGTAGAGAGGATGTGATGTGGTACTTTGTTAATCCATGTAGTAAAGCATCTACTGAGAGCATGAGCTGGCAACAGCAGCTCTGGGGACTAGTGAGTGCCTCTGTTAACTGATTTAATTACATCACAGGGTTTAGACCCAGCAACTTTTGAAAGCAGCAGAAGTGTGTCTGTTTGCTGCTGGGGTGGTTTGAGACGGCCCCTTCATTTTGACCATAACTAATTGCTACTGATAACAACTGAATGGGCTTACACATTGTCTGTTTCTGTCACTGACACTGAGGGTCAAAAAGTGTGTGCTAACTTGCTGTATGTAAGAATTTGGAGCATGTTTTGCAATAGATTCTGGATCTGAATTGTCTTTCCCTTCTGACATTCTTAAGAAAGCAGCTATGGGTGCCTTACTACAGCATAGTTGTTGCATCTCAGTATAGGGTTGTAGCTGCTGCCTAAAGCTGTCAGTGCATGAATACAACTTAAGCAACAGTATGGATGTGAAAGGAGTAATACCGAGGATCTTGAGGTCCATGAAAAGTCAAATTTGAAGGAAGTCTCAGCTTTGTTAGGTCCAACAAACAAAAATGGCTGTGCACAAATTCCAGTGTTCTGTCTTTGTAGTGAAAGAATATAAGTTTAAGTCTGCTCCTCAGACTACTCTCCAAACCTTCAGTGCCCCGTTGCTCAGAGACTTTCCAGCAAGAGAACTTAGCTTAATGTGCAACAGTACTTGACGTATATTTTTTATCCATTCATGTTTTTCAATTCATACCCGACTGAAATTTGTGGAGAAACCACAGGAAAAATAGAAAAACAGATATTGTACAAGTAGATATTATGTGGTTTAGGTGTATTCACTGCCAATTAGCCCTATGTGTTAATTGGTCCAGGCTAATGTAATTGCAGGGATCAGAATTATTTCGAATGTGGCTTGCAGTCAGAAACTGAGCATTCATTTGAATTGATGTGTATGACAGTGTCTTCCAAAAGTGCCTGGCTGTTAGAGCCAAAGCAAGTATTTGTGGGGTATTTGTAGTTCCTGTCCTTAGTTCAGTGCTTGACTGCTAAAGCAAACTTCTTAAATCAGCACACATCCAATTTTTGTTATGAAGTTGGTAAAATTCATTCCCTGGGCACAATCATGTTTTCCTCTTTGCTGGAATCCTAATATTGTCACAGAAAAACTCCAGGAATAAGTGTGCTTTTCTTGAAAAAGTCTGTCACACTTTTACTCTATTGTAAGGGCTAGATTTGAATATACAAATGTGATTTGTTTTCTCTTTGTACAGAACCTCCAACTTGTTCCCCAGACCAGTTTACCTGTGCAACTGGAGAGATTGACTGTATCCCAATGGCATGGCGGTGTGATGGATTTCCTGAGTGTGATGACCAGAGCGATGAAGATAGTTGCCCCATATGCTCTGCATCCCAGTTCCAGTGTGAGAAGGGACAGTGTATTGATGCACACTTGCGATGTAATGGAGAAATTGACTGTCAAGATAAATCTGATGAAGCAGATTGTGATAGTAAGATCAGTTTTCCTGAACTCATGGTTCTAACATAAGCATTCATTTGAAATTCTAACTGTTCTTGAAATATATAGATGCAAGTCCTTTTTGCTGAGATAGAGGTTCCTCAATATAGATAAGAAATTCAGCAGTTATTTAGCGAAGTTTTATTATACAGGTCTACATAAGATAGTATGGACCACATAAGGTTTTATAATATGCCAAGTTACTGTATTTTCTTAACATGTCAGTTGATCGGCCACACTTTGTTAGTTACTGTGAGAGATTGTTGTTGATTTGATCTCAGTTTTGCCTCAGCGGGACTGATTTGGTAAAGAATAGGGAGTTATTGGGATCAGAATTTCATTTTAGCCCCACTGAGTAGGATATATAACAAGAAGGAAGAATCAGAGATATGCAGACTTGCAATTTACCCGCAGCAGCAAAGAAGGTGTTCTGGTGCCTACCTGATCGTAATATGAAATGCACTGTGCCTTCATGTGTCACTTCTATCTGTATTCTTAGGAGGTTGAAATGCTCCCATGCTCTCAGTACTTAATATTTTCATTCTTTCTTTCTTTCTGTGCAGCAATTTGTCTCCCCAATCAGTTCCGATGTGCAAGTGGCCAGTGCATCCTCCTGAAGCAGCAGTGTGACTCCTTTCCCGATTGCATTGACGGTTCTGATGAGCTTATGTGTGGTGAGATGGTCTTTTCTTTAGATTTAAGTGTTGTGTTCCAGCATAACATCCTACGTGCCTATGCAGACCCCTGGTCTTTGCAGAGTGATATCCTTTCAGGGAAGCCCGGTGAATCTTGGCCAAATATTCTGACAGTTGTATTTGTCTACTAAACAGAGTCATGCTCTTCCATTGGTCTGTGCAGCAAAAGAGCTTGCAGCGTGGTGTAGCAAGTCTGAAGTGCTATTCTGTCCAGGAACACAGTAGGGAGGGTGAACTGAAATCCCAGTGCTAGTTCAGATTAGTTCTAAAATGCTGTCTGGGATACAACACTGTCTTTTTTAGATGGTTCTTCAGAACTATACTTAGGGGAGGCTGATTCAACTCTGCTCAGTGCTACCACAATTAGGTCTTAAATGATTGAAATGTGTCTTTATGAAGACATCAGATTGTCCCCTCTGGAGTCTCTTTGTGGAACAGAGTGTTCTGTGGTTTCCCACTTGACAGAGGGAAAGAACTCAAGCAGGGAATAAAAATGATTGCTACCTTCTAGATAAGGATCTTGCATTCAAGAGAAGCTAGGTTTGACTAAAATGAGATTTTTGTGTTTTTAAATAGCTATTTTGGGAACGTGTTTTAATTTTGGCTTTGCTGTTTTCTAGTATCGTGGCTGAACTAATCTGGCTAGTTGAAAGCTAAGATCCTAGCTGACATAAAAGCTGGAGGGAAAGCTTGAGTCTTATATGAACTCTTTCTCTTCTTAAAACTTTATTAGAGGGGAAGGGGTCTATAACACATAAAATGGATAGGCTTTGGACAAGTTATTTTGATTTTTTCACTTTTTGAATATATCCATTTTTGTATGTTAAAAAATAAAATTATAAATGTGTGAGTCACATGGGAAAAAAATGCTTTCCCTGAAGAACATTGCATATATGAAAAACACAGAGGTGTCAGGTTTATCTGGCAAGAATTTTGAATGTGCTACTTGTAATCAGGGAGAGATACAATGCATAGCTCAACACAAATACTGCAGCATTTTTTATTGCTTAATAGTGGGTATATAGGGGAGGGAAATAACAAGTAGAAAGAATTTGAGACATTCTGAATTTTGTTTTCTTTCCAATTTGTAAGGTGGGTTTTTTGATACCAAGTTGTATTTTAGGAAGAGCTGTATTAGCTAGAAAGACACCCACTGCTTAATACATATTGTAGCTTCCTTACTGGTAATGTTTTTAGTTTTTTTAATGTTATTGTTACTCCAAATGGCTTTTGAGAGAACAGATTCCTGATGAAGGACTTAATATTTATAAGCATTCTCTTTGTTTGACCCACAGACTTTGGAGGGGGGAAAGAAAAGGAAACTTTTAGGCTGTTGTTATATCAAGTTATAAGTAATCCTGTTACAAGATGAATGGCTAGACAAAAAGTAGAGTCCTTTACTCATGCTGCTTTATGG